>JAGPOW010003316.1:10328431-10349606 GCA_030014935.1 Caiman crocodilus
TTGGCTGAGGTCCTGTGACCCCAGCACTCGTTCCTGCCATTGGCGGGGGGGTCAGACTAGATGGCCTGCTCTAGGCCCCTTCTGACCCTAGATACTATGCGACTATTCCTTCTCTATTCAGGATCAGGAGACACACCAACTATAGGTACTTCCTGCCCATACCTCCAAGTTCATCCTGGCAAGGGAACGAGCTCAGCAGGGACATACTCTTCCCCTGCTGGCTGGTGATGCATTGAGTGCCCCCTCCAGTTGATAGCGACACAGTAGCTGGTTTTTCAAAAATGAAAGAAGGAAATAGGTGTGGATGGAGTGAGGAGGGTGGCATTCAGTCTGTCTGCAATTGAAGCTTGGGGAACCCCAGCAGTGAGAGGTTCATCTTCAGGAACACCAGCTGCTCCACGAAACCAGGATCTAAGCAGGTGTGGTGGGGTTGTCACTACATCCCCAGTGATGCTGAACACCCTCTCTCTCAGAACACTGGTTGGTGGACAAGACAAGTGTTCACAGGCAACTGTGGTCAGACCCCCAGTAGGCCAAGGACATGGAGATGCTGCTGTGTGACCCCAAGTCCCTTGGCAAGATAGACAGGTAGCACTCATGCCTTGGTGGCTGCCTGATAGTAGGATCTGGTGGCTCTGGACCCCACCATAGAAGCTATGCTCTTAGACCATATCAGCAGCACCTGTGGTGGTGGAGGACAAGACTGGCTGGTGGAAAGCATGCTAGCATGGGATAGTGGATCCCTCTGTTCCACATCTCCCCTGCCTCTACCATTCTGCCTCCCTGACTTTGTTTACTAGGGCCTTTGTCCACTGATTCACTGTTTGGCTGCTGCATACGGTGCACCTCACTATTGAGTCATACATAGTGGCCAGCACATGGACTGTACTGGACCGCAAGGGATCAAGCCATTTCCTGGTGCCTTCCTATAGCTGCTTCATCAGTGCCTGCATAGCTGGTGACAGTGGCTTGCCTCAGCCAGGAACACTGATCCCTGAAAGCTTCCCATTTGGCTCTGAAGTTCCCTCACTACAGGAATCACCTGGCTAAGCAGTGCTGATGTTCTCAGTCGCCTTGAGGACCACCAAGATCTGGGAGATGGTATCTCACTCAGCTCTGTTTAGGGGCTGCTGATGGCAATCTCCCTGAGCAAGGCCATCTCATGGATGGTGTTCTGTTGCTCCACCAGCCTCTCAAGCATCAGGAATTTGGAGTTCAACCAAGTCTCCACAACATGCCTGATTTTGTGCTGTAGGATGTTCAATTCTGCTTGTTTATCCCACAGCATCTTGCCTCCCTTGATGCTCTAGTGGAAGTAGCCTGTCACCTTCCTGCATTTGGAAATTAGCTTGCTGGTGGTGCTGGCACCATCACCAGCAGCCCTACCCCCTTCCAAGATGTCCCTGACAACAAAGTGAAACTTGTGTGCCACCAAACGGATGCCAAAGCTGACATCACAGACTGCCTTGACCATATTGGCCTCATTATCAGTGACCATGAACACATGGGTGAACTCGCCCTGCCCAGTGAGCCATACCTGCACCAAGCAGTTTATGGCCCCCATTATCTCTGTTGCCGTGTGGGACAAATCAGTCACTTCAGCTTGAAGGAGAGCCCACCGACAGCCTGACTGGTCACACCAGTGCCCTGTAGAGGCAGAAGTAGGCATGATCTCCTCTCCAGTTGCTTCAGATGTCCAAGGTGAAGTGTAAGGCCACCTGCAGACCTGCCTTGTGCAGCTCCTCCCTCAAGTACTCCCTGCATGCCTCATACAGGGATGGCACCACTATCCTACTGAAGGTGGTGCACGTGGGCACTTGGTATGATAGGGCCACGAGCACCATGAACCACCTGCACCCTGGCTGTTCAACTAGGGAGAATGGCTGGCCATCAACAGCAAGCATCTCCCCAATGCTCTGGGTGAGTTCAGTCACCTTTGGAACACCCCCCCTTTTCTGTCCCCTTTACCCCACTGTTCCAGGGTGACCTGCCTCTGCTTTAGAATGAAATGGGGACATCCCTTTGGGCATGTTCCCACTAGTGCAAGGCTGAGGAAGAGGAAGAGCAAGGGCAAGGGGGTAGTGTCTGAGAAGATACATCAGCATCCTTGTGGTGCTCATATATTTTGTTCCCTTGCCCCATCTGGTTTTGGCTTGGCACTGCAGGCAGATAGAGTATGTGGGATCATCTGCCAGCTCAAAATGATCCCAGACCACACTACCCACTCATTTCTGGGGTGTGGGTGGGGCTGTAGATGCTGCTGCACTTTCCTCCTCCTCCTCAGCAGGCATAGGCACAGCAAGAGGAGAAGCAGACTCAGCGGAACAACTTGCCTCCACGTGTACATTAACCTCCTTTGAAATGCCTTCTGGGGAAGGAGAACTGACTCTAGGGGAAACTTGAGGGGTGACTAGCACAAACTCAACTGATTCCCCCTCCTTCCCCAGAATATCCCTTGCTAGGGCACTGAGATCTAGATCCATTGCCAGCTCTTCCTTTGGCTCTAGAAGGCTAAGCATGGGAAGTGAAATAGGGGTGGAATAGGCTGCTGTGCTGGTGCTGCTTGTTGTTGGTGTCAGGGAGGGAGGGGCTTTATGGCTGGTGTTTGTGGAAAGGGATGCAGTTTTGGGCATAGGCAATGGCAGTGGCACTGCTCCCTTCTCCTTGTTGCTTGTAGCAGCTTCATCCCTTTTAGCTGAAGGAAAGAGGCTGTGTCGCAGTTTGGTGGGGGTGGGAGGAAACAAACTTACAGCTCTCCCTCTATGCCCTCCCTGAAGGCTGGACATTGTGACCATCTGCCTTTCTACCATGCTTCATGGTGTGTTTCATGTCTTCCTCTCTACAAATATATAAATGTATTTGCATTCCTATATAAAATAAAAAATATAGGTGTCTGGTGCAAATAAGAAATGTGAAACAAAATAGCAAGTACTGGCTTAGCCCCTGTACAAATTCAAAACTATAGGGGCAAGAGCATAGATAGGTGTGTGATGCAAATAAGAAATGTATAAAAGCAAACAGAAATATGGCTTTGTCCCTATATACATTCTATAATGTATGCTGCAAAGATTTAAATGTATAGAAATAAAATATAAGTCTATTTTGCTTCCTATATAAATTAAATGCTACATAATAGCAATACCAATATAATTATAGAAGTCAAAAGAATGAATCAATAAATATAATAAAATAAAAGTGTTTCAAAGAAAGGTATTCTGAATCTGAAATCCCTCTTGCTAGCAAGTAGGGAATCATTTAGAAGATCAGTGCTGCTAGCCATAGTTGTCTGATACTGAGCTGCTGGAAAATACAGCTCACTAACTGACATCAAGGCAGAAAGCAGGGCAATTCAAACAATGCTGCCTTGCATGCAGTTTTTCTATCCCTTCCCCAGAACACTGGCTTGGAAGGGACCCCAGGGAAAGATGACAGTCACTGGCCAGCTACACAATTAATAAAGAAAGCACTTCTTCCTCCCTCTTCTTACTTTACTGTTTTCCTAGTGCAAGCAAGCCCAGCTTGAGCTTTGAAACTCAAAACATTTTGAAAATTCTGAAAAGTTTCGACTTACCTCCTTTCATTTTGAGGCTGTTTTGAAGCTCTGTGTTTTGTTTCAATTTGGCTGTTTTGAGCTCAAAACAAGTTGAAACAGCATCAAAACTAAACTGGTGGCGAAATTTCACACAGCCATAATACATTTCTTAACAGGACCACTGGGGGCTAAGTATGCATGCATACTTTTTCTCTTTTCTTTTTTTTAATAGGATCATAAACATTTCCCTAATAAATCAGACCAGTGGGCTATTCAACAAAGTATCTTGCCTCTGAGAATAACCGTAAATGCTAGAAGAATGGTGGCTTAAAAACAATCCCTTTAGCAGATTTTTACAGCATATGACGCAAATGCTAATTTTCCTCCAGATATTCCTCTTTTACTGTTTGGCTCATGCCCTTACATCCCTTATACTATCAAATGCAAGTATGGATGTTCTAATTATCCATATAAATGTCTAATCTCTTTTTAATCCTACTAAGCTCTTGGCCAGCATAATATCTTGTTGCAATGAATTCTACAGGTTAATTACGTGTTATATAAAGAAATGTTTCCAAGCATCAGATTCATATTTGTTGCCTTTCTAATTCATTTTTAGCTAATATTGCCCCCCATTTCACCTATAATTAATTCCATCAGTTTTTAATCATATATCCACTTCTCTTTTACTCCAGTGTTAACCTTTATTTTTTAAGGTTTCTGTATTATTTTGAAGTTCATTTTGCCCAAGTATGAGCTGTAGTTTATAAATAAGAGAAGATTTTTATTTGATGACCAACTTTTAATTATAATGATTTGAAACAGTTAAATCCATCATATGATATTAAAAATAAGGGAAGGCAGGAAAATAAAAAAAAATAAAATTAGGATTTTTTTTTCTTTTAAGGAACTAAATGACTTTGATTCCATATAATTCACTAAATGGAATGAACAGATACTAGATCTTAAGTTGTGCAAGGAATCATGGGAGAACCTCTTGAAGTTATGTTTTTTAAAGTAGCTTTAATATTCCTTCAAGATTCAAAAACATTTATCTATTAGAAATGATCACACATGTGTCTAGACATTTCTCCAGGTGCCAAATTACCCGCTTTGTATTACTATTAAAAAGGAGCATGTTTTTTCTCTACCTAGGTCAACTGAATGAAAAACCTTACCTCCAAAATTTACTCTGGTACTTTCCAGAAAGATCTTAGGTTTCCCTTCTGCCATTATAGATTCCATTCAAAATCAGATGTTGAGTTTGCTAAAGGGCTCAAGATAGATGTTCAGACATTCTCTCACCCATAGAGAAATGATCATCATGGTAGGATGTGTAAGGTCAATAGGAAAGACTATCTTTACCTTTGGTGCTATCGGCAGCTGTTTGCTATAAATCAGAAATGAAAGCCAATGGAGCTGCAAGCTAACAATGGTGTATGGTAACCAGATTAGTTAAGGTAGTATGAAGTTATCATCAGTAGATATCTGTCCTGCTCATAGATTATCCTTTCCCTTTCCCAGTCACAGAATATTTCAAAGTCAGGCACTAATTTGGATTAAGGTCATTTTTCTCACTCCTGATTAAACCTCTGGTAAGGAGGTCTATAATTTTCACCAATGTCTGGTGCTGCTGAGTTCATAGAGTAGTAATTTCATTTCACTGCATAAGCTCTTTTTAAAAAGTTGTCAAAAGGACAAAATGTTCTAGTATCAAGTACAGCCAGAAACCAAAAGGTTAATGATATTGAACAGTTTTATAAAGGTATCCAGACCATTAATGCAAGGCTTTACTGCTGTAGCATCTGGTGGAGTAGAACACAGTACTTCAGATGTTGCTGGGTATTAGAAGTCTAATCTTAGTGTTGAAAACTGCCTATTCATGAGTATGAGATTCTAATTCCATTTTAAAATGTATGTTTATGTATTGTAGTGGCAAATAAAGGTTCTAATTAGATGTTTCAAGCAAACCCAAATTCTGCCAAAATGCACAGTTCATAAAGTCATGTTTGATTTATTGTTAATACCTTTGGAGTTTCTGTTGCAGAGTTATTCTTGCAATTAAGAACAAAACACATACTATTTTCATGCCAGTAGGAATCCATTGGATATGAGGATATTTATGGATACAAGGACATCCCTAGCAATGGATAACAATATGTACACTATCAAAAACCAAAAAAATCAGCCTAAAGAGATTTTCATCCCATATTATTTCCATAACAATGTATGGAGCCAATGAATGATTTGTAAAATCGTCATATGGTCTAGATCTAGATTTAGATCTAGAGCATACAACCATTTTACAAATCATTCATTGGCTGCATCACTACAAGCTCAGTCAGCAAAATGGTTATTTTACTTCCATTTCATAAAATAATACAGGAGATGCCAAGGGCTAAATGGTGTCCTCAGATAAGCAAATGTAAATCAATAATGATTTTGTGAGATTAAGGACAGAATGCAACTTACTTCTTATTCATCTTGTAATTACTAGCATCATGGGCCATCACTTTGAAAACTGTATTACCCAAAGTCACTAAATACACTATTTCTCCATTCTTTCATTTCAAGCCAATGGAAAGAGCCCAAGAAACCTAAAATATTGGGATGAGAACCATGGTCAGCAACTTGATCCCCTAGGGAAAACAGCTGTGTGTGGAAAGATAAAGATTATTGCAGATTAATTTTCTCTGAGTCCAGTTCAAAACTATGCCAAAAAAAATACCCATAGAATCTACAAGTTACCTAAAATAAAATTACCTGTTTCTGTTTCAAAAGCATGAAGAACTTCCCTGACCTTGCTTTCAATAATACAAACACATTGCATAAGGCATCAAATAAGTGAATAATAAATCTTTCAAAAGCCTCAACATTTTCCCTATAGAAAGGTAGGAAAACTAAAGAGAAAGATTCAGTTTTACGTGATGATCTGGTCACATTGTTTAATGCACTTCTGGAAGCTCTCAAATACCATGGAAATTATGGCTGTAAATGATTCTGATTAGAATGATAAAAATTCTCTCTGAAAATTATCCTTCCTAAAACGATAAGTGCTTTCATCAACGAGTGCTAATCAAAAGCCTATAGACATCAAAGGAGATGACTTGAATCAAGGTCAGTGGGCTTTGTATCCTATTCTTTATACACTAGTCTTGTGTGGTGACTCGCAGGCTATATTCTGCTCTCATTTGCACTACTATACATCAAAGGAATCACACTAAAGTCAATGGAGTTGACTATCATAGAATAGAATCTTGTCTGTCCGATTATTGTGGTCTTCACTTCAATAGAAGGGCCTGTTTCTAACTTTCTTTACACTAATTTCAGTGGTTGTATCTGGTAAAGACACGCATTAATGAGATCAGAATCAGCAAAATTTGGAGCACACCAAGCTAAATTTAACCTCAACATTACCCAAGCGATTAGCAAGGCTTACATTAGGTATTTGGCTTATTGCTATGAACAGATTCTGGGGTGTATTATAATACATGTGTTGTACTATCCCATTAATGCTTAATGCTTACACTGAAGGATACTTACTGAGTTAACGCTTATACTAAAGGATGCCTAACTATATTCATTTTTAGAAGCCATCACATTTGTACTTGGAACTCTTGGTGATTACCTATGACATTAAACTTCAGTTACTTTAAATAGGGTGTTTCATATAAGAATAAGGATCAGATAATTGTGATATAACTGGGTACACTGAGGTCAGTTAATTACTCATTGAAAAATCTTACTTGAGACACTGAAATCATTAGTGATTTTTCTCAATTAAAAACAAAGTAACAGGCCTACAAGGTTCTTTGGGTAAATGTGATTTCCTTTATTAGACCAACTAAATAGTTGGAAAAAAAATTATTCTTTCCAAGTCTTTGGGCACGCACAAACCCTTCTTCAGGAAGATAGAGTCTGCTGGTGAATTGTGTGCTCTCCCGGGCAGAATAGAAGCCAAAGTGCAAAATGCAGGTCTGTGAAAAATGCAAATGTGAGTCAGCGAGGCTTAGAGGGGTGGAAGACAATAGGTGCGAGACAGAAAGGGGAGGTGGAATGTTGCTCTATTTAGTTAGTCTAATTATAAAAGGTATCAGATTAACCCAAAGAACCTTGTCTGCCTATGTCTTTACACCAACACAGCTACAACCTACAACCCGAAAGTAACAGGCCTGGCACTTTGTGGCCTGCGACTTTATGAACTGTTTAGGTGTCCCCTCCTCCCCCCAGTAATGAATATTTTATATTTTACTACTAACTTGCAACAAATTTTAGAACAATCTCAAAAAGTGCCCAAATAATCTCAGAGATTTTCAGCCAAGATAAAGAAAAAAAAAATATTCATTTTAATGATCTTTCACCTGATTTGAGAATCATACAGCATTTTTATACATACTCTGGGACATGGCACTAGGCCCTTAGCAAGCCACACCAATTAAAAGTGCCAGCGCACCACATGTATCAGCGTCCCCGTGCTAAAAAAATGGCAGTGTGGCAATTTGAACTAAAGTTCATTGAATATGTTTTATTTCAAAGCACCCCACTGCCATTTTTTCAGCATGGAAGTGCATGGAAAGGCTGATGCATATAACGTGAAAGGATGATGCAGAGCATGAATTTTAGTGTTCCAGCAGATTTGATTAATCAAGTCTGCTTCAATGTGCTAGATTTCCAGTGCATTGGAGCAGGCTCCCTGCATATGTACAAGAGCCCATAAAGCTGGAGTCCCAAATGTTTACAAGATTTTTAAAGCAGTATAGCTTCACTGACTTCAGTGGATTTGCACAGCTGTAATTCAGAGGAGGAGCTCTATAATGTTTCTTGATTTAAAAAAAAAAAACCAAAAAAAAACCCAAAACAAAACAAAGAAACCCAAAAGCATTTAATTATATTTCTGTAGAAATGATGCAACTGGTTTTATGGATTTAACAGCTCATTTCTGAAAGGTATAAATTTGTATTCTTGTGACTATGACTTTAATTACTATACATTGTCAAGCATCCTTAAATTTGTGAATAGCATTGTGAAACTCATCTTACCAGTCTTAGTCTGGCTGTGAGACAAGAACAATAGCAAAAGGGGAGGGAAAGATGATTACAATAGCTGCATGTTCCTTTAACAGCAGAAGGGAGTAGGAGTCAGATTAGGAAGAGGAGTATATTCAACTCTGTCAACTCAGTGTTAGTAACTTTTAGATTGCTTCCTTTGGAATTGCTCTGAAAAAAAAAATTATGTAAATGAATAACATTATGTGGAAATTGGGCTCGTGGGCTCCTTTTCATTTAATTCAACCTCACATAGAGTGAGCCCATATGCCATTAACATTATTTAATAATGGAATAAAACATAATTATAATAGCTAGCTTTCAATATCCCATCATCAGTAGATCCAGTTGCTTTACAAAGTAGATCAGTGCCATTATCCCCATTTTATAGATGAGGAAACTAAGGCACAAATAGCTGAACGTATATATCCACTTAAAGAACTCAGCATAATAATCTATCCAATGAGTCATTTACTAATGCTTCAGGTACATATAGACCAGGGGTGGGTAAAATACAGCCCACAGGCCGCATCCAGCCCACCAGATAATTCCATCTGGCCCGTAAAGCCCTTTTGTAAGCCCCGACCCTGAGCTGCCCCTCACAAGCTGTACCTCCATGCAGCAGGTGTAGCTCCAGGTGCTCAGCAACTACCCTCCCATACCAGCCTGGCCTGGCCCACCCCAGCCGTGAGCCAGGGAGCACTGAAGACAAGAAGTCTCTGCCTGGCAGAGCTTGTGTCTGGCCGCCCCATGGCTCTTTCCAGCCCTCCCTGCCTGTAAGCATGGGAATTCAGTTAATGGCCCCACTGGGCCAGAGCCAGGGCCTCCTGCTGGGGGAAAGAGGATGGGAGCTTGGGGAGCTGTGTGCTACGGGGCTGGGCCACAGCATACAGCTCCTGCACTCCTGCAGCATATGGGGCCAGGTGAAGCTGACCCCGCACAGTGCCACCATGTGCGATTGGGGACTGGGGAAGAAGCATGGGAGCTGAGTATTATGGTGTCAGGTGGGGCTGGCTGTGTACCCTGCAACAACATGTGGCTTAGGATGGAGCTAGGAGCTGTGCACTATGGAGTCAAGTGGGATGGATCCTGCACACTGCCTCAATGTGCAGCTAGGGACTTGGGTAGCAGCTGCATGTTATGGGGCCAGATGGGGCTGGTGCCATATGCTGCCACCCCTTCCAGCCAGGGACTGGTGTGGCAGGAGTTGCATGGTATGGGGTCAGGTGGAGCTGGCTCCACACCCTGCCACCATGTGTGGCCAGGGACTTGCACACTCTGGAGACTGAGGACCCCTCCCCCCACACACATCCCATCCCCACCATACCCCCAAACACACCCACACCTTCCCACAACCCCTACACACACTCCCACCCTCCTCCCCATACACCCACAGTCTCCATACATCCCACCCCTCCACCTCCAGTATGCCCCCACACATACACACCCCACACCATACCCTCAAAGATACCCACACCCTCCCACCCTCATCCCATCATACCCATACACACACCATTACCCCAACCACATCTCACACCCCTTCACACCCACCCTCCAACCACCATGCCCAACCCACCACATACCTCCACTCCCTCACAACACCATCACATACAAGCCCTTACCTCCCCACATAATATACAAAAAGAAGCTATCATGTGTATGAATCAAGACAAAAAAATATTTATTTTAATATAAATAGAATAAGCTGTAGTAGATGTTTTCTTTTTTAGTGTAGGATTTGGGTTTTTTTTCTGGTTTCAAGATGGCAACCCCCACTCCAAGAAGGAGTACTTGTTCAGGGGCAGGAATTCAGGTCCCAAGGTGGTAACCAGGGGGTAGGGCATCTGTCAAATGGCAGTGCTACCCTTGTGGCCTTCAACAGCTTACCAAAACTTGTTAAGCATCCCTCCAGTGGCAATAATTGCCTATCCTTGATATAGATGTTCAGAGAGGTTAGATCATGTTAAAAATGGCCACCTGATTGGACTTAGTTCACCTATATGCAGACCTTATTCTTAGATCCCTAGTTAGATCAAATCTAAGAATGAACAGTACAGAAGTTCAGGACAGTTAGATCAGTCTATAAATGGTTAACCTGATCCAAGTTAACTCTACATTTGAGGAAGTCTAACTTAGATCTGTTTTGCCAGACTCAATCTAACTGAGCTTCTGTCCAGTTCCCAGTACAGCTCTAGGAAAGCCCAACTGCTGGCCCCAGCACCAAGGTTGTGCTTTTCTTTTCTTACCTGGTACCCTAGCAGGCTATTTTTACCCCCCTAGCCACTCACCCCATCCCAGATGGACAATTCCCTCCTGTGGGCCAGCAACCCCCTGATACAGCATCAGCTCCCAGTACCAGTTTCGCTAAGGTGTGTGTTCACTGAGGTGGGGAGGTTAGGAAGTTGGGTGGGGGAGGCAGTAGGAGTGAGGAGGGGCTTGGTTCTTCATGAAGAGTTGTTGGCTGGGGGAGGGGGGGGAGGAATAGCCCCTCTTCCTGGGGGGGGGTGGAAGAGGGAAAGAGCCCCTTGTCACCCCAAGGCACCCTGCAGACCTTGCAATTGTGCCAAACCCTCCTGGACCCAAGCAATCCTCCCCAATCCCACTCCAGACCCTGCTAGTCCCCCATATTCCCCTCAATCCCTCCTGTAGACCCTTCCTGCTCCCCTTGCAGACCTCACTACCCACCCCTCCAATCAACTTTAGACTTCACTTGCCCCTCCCTCTCTCGTGGACCCCATTTGCCCCTTCAATCTTCTCTCTGCAGATGCCTCCTGCCCCTCTGATCCCCACTGTGAATCTGCCAATTCCCTCCCCAGAGCCTGCTTGTCCCCTAATTTCCCCCAAGTCCCCCATCCTGACTTACTTTAGATTGGGTGGCTATTTCAAAATAGATCTAATGGCTCACTAACTTCACCGAATGGCTGTACATAGCTTATGTAATTAAGTATATTCCAAAATTTCTACCATGTTATGGCACCAAATCTGAAAACTTTTTTGTTCCTATTTGTCTTACTACATTCTAGCTTATGTGGACATTTTAATCAGAAAACATGATTCTGGTTAAGTGGTTTCTGCCTGTTATTTGTATTTAGTCAATGACATAGTTTAAAAAAAACAAAACAACATACATTGCCCTTTAATAGAAAATTCTATTATTTTCAACCCTTCACATACATCCCCTTGACTGAAATGTCTCATGGCCTGAGAAAAGTGGTTTTCAAACCACCTTTCCCTGATCCAAGTATTAGTTGAGGATCAATTCAGCATAAGCAGGAATAAAAAGGATTTGTCTACATTGCAGACTGAAAAGCGAGGTAAATAGCCAATACTGAGCTTTACATTCCTGGGTTCTACTGCTTCTAGTCCCAGAGCTAGTTAATTTAAAGCATCTCTACCTTGTCCTAGAAAGTAGTTGTGTGCCTTCAAGTCTGCTGAAGTTGCATCCGACTGCTCAGTCGCAAGTAATCATTGTAAGTAAGTAACAGGGACAGCCACAAAATGGCTGCACTACATCCATTCTCCTCATTTCATATTGGCACTCCCTTGCTTAATGCTTACTTTGCCATTCAGTCCATCTGCCTACATAGGGAGACTCCTCAAGGGTCAATTAGGGCAACTTTATGGCTCCTTTGCTATATGAGAGAAGAATAAAGGAGCCCTAGTGGGCAATCATCTGGCTCATTGATTTGAGAAGAGTTACTTTAGATTTATATTGCCTTAATGAACTCAAAATCTGGCCCAGTGGCTTAAATTTCTGTGGCATAAATAATAAAAGAATTAAGTATCTGAAAAGTCCTGCTTGTGAAAGGATCACTCCGATTTGTCATCTTGTAATCTATCCTCCTGTTGGCATCTTCCTTTCTCCCCTCCCCACCTGCTTCCTTTTACTTCTGCTCCATGTCCTTGTGTACTATTTGCACTGTCTGACTTCAAAGTGAATCATACTTTGTTAGCTAACTCCAGTTTGCCTCATAGCCAGGTTCTCCACAACAAAACTGCTGCTCATCCTGATATCAATTAAGAGGCAAATTAAATTTATTAACGTAGTGCACTAAATCGTCTATCCCTGCTGAAATGCCAGTTTATTGTTATCCTTTACCTACATGAACTCCTCTCTGTCCTGGAGACAGATAAATCCTCTTGAGCTTTCATTTTGCCAAATAAAACAAGCCAAACTCCTAGTCCTTTTTGTTATGGTAGGCTCTCCAGGCCTCCTATTCATCCTAGCAGCACTTCTTTGAACCTGTTTCAATTTGAATTAATCTTTTTTGACCATGGGTAACTAGAGCTGTGCACAGTATTCCTGATCAACTCTCACCAGTGCCTTGTAAAATGGCATTAATACTTTCCTATTTCCACTAGACGTTACCTTGACTGGCATCACACTGCTCACTCATATACATTCTGTCTTCAAACAGTACACCAAAATCCCTTTTATCATCAATCATTTCTACCTGGTAACCACACAACTTACATTGTTATTGGTATCTGAATGCATGATCTTGCCTTTTCTGCTACTGACTTCCTATTCTCCTTTCTGTTATACCAGTCCTTGAGGTAATCTTTCTGTATAATATTCTAATCTTCTGTATTAACTGTGCCGCCAAGATTTTTTTCCAATCACTAAATTTCATCAACATTCTCCTTTTTGTGCTAACATCATTAATTAAAATATTGAACAAAACCAATCCCAATAATAACTTCTTCCCAACCTGATACTTCCCCTTTTAGTCAGTTCCTTACAATAAAGTCCTTGAGAACAATCCTACATAATCCAGCAAAAGGCATCTGCATATATATTGTAGAATTTAGACAGTCATGTTTTATTTGGATACATTAGTGACTATAATGTACGTAAGATTTTGGCTAGGAGTCCTGTTATTTCAGAACATTTCATTTGGGCCTCATATTGAAATTATATATTTTTGAACAGTCAGAATACTCCTTGTACATGACATGAGGAAGCATGTTTGATTTGAAAAAAATCAAATACAATAAAGCAGTCACCTTCCTAGATATGGAACTTGTCAATGTCTGCCTTCTTTGGGGAAAACAAAAAACAAAAGCAAACAAACAAAACCCCAACTGAGATGTTGGGCAGACATGTAGCATTTGCCTAAACAGGCAAAATTAATCAAAGTTCTTGTTGTAGGATCTAGACAAATGTTTGCAGTAGTATTATGATAAACTGTGGGTACCTTCAGCAAGGGAAACACAACATCCAGAAGCACTGGTGGGACTGTGTGGTTAGTTCTGTGTGATGTTCCTTCTTTAAGGTTGCTATTAAGGGGGGAAAAAAAAATTAAGAAAAATTTTCCTCCATTTTGGAATGTAATTTTTCAAAAAGTGTCTCTCTAAAGGGAGCAAGCCTTGTCTATAACAATTTCTTCATTTCATATCACTCATGAAGGGTATATGAAGTAATATTCTTTTTGGTGTAATTTATACTTTTGAGATAAATGGATATTATTTGTACTGTTTGTGTCAGTAGTGTATCAGAGAAGAGAATCTGGTACATGAACTTGAATTTTCTTCCACGCACATCCCATATCAAATGATTAAGATTTCCATTACCATCATTTCTAGCATCATTTTGGCCACAGGCAAGGTAAAAGAATAGAGATGTGTAATGGAGCAAACATAATGCAAAATGACTGATATAACCTGATTCTTCACAGCACACTGCCTTCCAATAAGAAGTATTTAAATGCTTTTTCAACTAAAATAGCAATGAAATAAAGTGGTTTTCCCCCAAAAGAATATATGCGTCTCAATACTTTTGTTTGAGTAGGAAAAAACTGACTGCAAGGGAAATGGACAGAAAGAATCATGCAACTAATGGATTTTATAAAGTTCCTTGTATGAGGTCTTTGGAAGCTCAATTTCTAAGTACCCTGTTTGACCTTAAAGCAGTGGTCACCAAACAGGGGATCTTGATTCACGGATAGGTCTCAGAGCCTCTTGTGGTAGATTTTGGAGCTCCCTGAAGTTGACCCAAAGCTGTAGTGGGGGGTTGGGCTGAGTGCCTATGTGCATACATGCATGCGCCCCAGCTCAGCAGGTCAGTCTGTGGGGGCGGGAAGGGGCAAGGGCTAGATCAAGGCTCCCACAGTAAGGCACAATGCCGTAAAGACAGGAGTAGGGGTAAATTGATCGGGGCCCTGGTTTGGTGGGATTTATGTGCTGGGGAGGTGTGCCCAGAAATGGGTTTTTTTCTGCCTCTGCTTTGATCTGTCCCCCCAACTTACCCATGGGGGGGAGGGGAGGCACAGTAGCATACAGTACATCTTGGGTTGTTTTTAAATGCCAAAAGGTAATCTTCTAGTCAAAAAAGTTGGAGACCACTGCATTAAAGGGTCAGATTGTCAAAAAGTGGAAGTTCAGAATGTTTCTGAACAGGAGGTTCCTTTAATGCATGTCCAGTTGAGGAATGAAAAATCATTAGTCACTTTTGAAAATGCAGTTCCCAACTCCTTATTTCTGACAAAATACATTGTGTAACAATTACAGGTTCTCTCTATTCTATAGAATTTACCTGAATACAAGGCAACCCACAATAATCAGCTTCTATACCTGGAACATTATAACTCATTTATAAATTTTCCACAAACAGAATCTAATTATTAGAGTTTTGCCTTGAATTTGTTTCCTTCCACTGCAACAGCAGAGAAAATTAATCTGGGAGGGTCAGATGCCTCCCCTGCCCTTTTCTCCCTGCCCCAACAAATCCTTTCCCTTTTTGCCCTCCCCTGCTTTACTCTGACCCTGCTCTCCCTGAGCCCTGGGAAGGGAGGGGAAAATTAGAAAGCACTGACTTTGAAATAAAATTAGTTGTAACAATTTACATATAGGCACATTACTATGGGCACCCATAGACTTGGCTTATCTAGAACTGGTACATTTACCTTTTTTTTTTTTTTAAGTTGCTAGAAGTTTTAGCACAGACACTCCATACACACATTTTTAAGCAGCATTTTTGTACCTGCCTCTGTATAGTACAAACTGGGCATATCTACACATGCAGTTAATTTGAAGCAATAATCTTCAGCTTCAGCATTTATCATGCCAGAGATTATTTCTCCCAGGCATGCTGTTTGAATGCGTGCCTGGGACCACAGCATGTTGAGTGAGGACAAAGTGGCCCTGGGTGGCAGGAGGCCAGGGTGTCAGCCTGTCAAGCCCACAGATGCTTCGACTCAGTTCAATGTACTGAGGAGGGGTGGGCTGGGACACCATGGTGCTCCAACGTGGGACTAGCTAGCAGGCAGCCCTTGCACTGAAGCACCCTTGTGCTCCAGCTAGCCATGTCAGCATCTACACATCCTGACATGTATGAAGTATATACACTGCTGCGGAGTTTAAGTACTACCCTGCTGTAGAGTTTTGTAGATTCCTGCAGTCTAATAGGCCCACACGCATACACACAAAGATGTTTAATGAGGAGCTAACTAGGCAACTCCACAGCAAACATCCTAAGTAGACATACCCACTATGCACAATATTAGTCCAAAGCCAAAAGACTCATAATTTACCGTATAGTCCATTGAGTTGGGCCCCAGCAGTCAGCCTTTCAAGCCACGGTGACCCCACAACTCAGCACTGCTCAGCATGTGTGTACTCCAGATATCTTACATAAAGGATTCATGTGCCAATTAGTCCCCCATCCATAACTGAAACTGGGTATTCTTGTCATCATGAGTCCTGGGATCCTCTGAAAACTTAATGTAGATGAGATGCAGGTCGACTGGGTCTGTCTCTACTTCATGGAGGGTCAGAGGGGCCAACAGAGGGATTCTGGGCAAACTCTTTGGGGTACCATTTGGTGATGTTTTCCAGACATTTAAATCTGGTGAAAAAATAGGAAGCATTGGAAATGAGAATGGCACAGCTAGACTATGCAAGTGAAAAGGAGGGCAAAATATATTCAATGTAGGGGCCCACCATGACTTGAAAAGAGATGGCACTAAGGGAAAGGGGCACTACATATTTTTAGATTGGGGGGGGGCACTAACCTATCCTTGAAGTAGATTCTTATCAGTATGTTTGCCAAATTTTGTCTGTTTTAGTCATGCTCAATGTTCACCCGATTTAATCAACTTCACATTTGGTTTCCATGACTGAACACATTACTTTTGGCAACACTTTAATAACAGACAATATATGAAATCTCATTTTTTGCAAATATAAGATGAGGAGCTTTTTTCCCCCTCCAATGCTGATTGGGGAAAAGCCTCATCTTTAAAGTAGCTGCATTAAATTACAGACAATTTTTAGCAAAATTTGACTAAACATTTACAGTTTAATCCTGATGTCCCTTCTCATTTTTCCCCCTGCCTTTATTTTGTTAAACCTTTCACTAACTTCAGCTACAGTATAGAATCTAAATTAAAGAACAAGAAATGTGGCTGTACTCTGTTTGATAAATTGCCTTATTTTAAAGCACACAAATCATAGAATCACATAGACGTGGGGATGGAAGGAATCAGCAGAGGTTATTTAGTCCAACCCCTGCCTCAGCCAGGGATCATCCCTACCCAAACCATTCTACAAAAACCATAATCTAAACTCTACATGAGATTACTGTCAACTCACATGGTGACAACACAAACCTAACACACTAACCTGTCACAAGTAAAGCAAGGGAAGCATAGCAGCCAATACTCTACTTCCATGGAAATGTTGTCATATATGCTCAAGAGATCTGTTAGAGGGCCGTGGCCCCTGCTAGAGAAGAATGGAAAGCACTTACAGTCTAAACTAATCTTACCATGGGATAAAATGCTCCCTGACTGGAGGAGCAATACCCTTTATCCAGGAACCTCCAGCTTTGATCCAAGAAGGAACATGGACATACCCCAGTTAAAGTCCCCAGCCTTGGCTGCGGCCAATACCCAGTGGCCCACCTAGGTCACCCTGGTTCAGTGACTATCCAACCTCTTCTTCAGCACCTCTAATGATGAGTCCAAAAGTACCCAGGAGAACTTTTACAATCTCTTCTCCAATGCCTGATGAAGGGTGATTGGGCCCAAAAGCTTGCAATTAAATAATGTTTTTTTGCAACAATCTTGTTGGTCTTATAAGAGATAGCATCTCTACTACAAGTACTGATTTCCTTTTTCTTTAGACCACTACAGCTATAACCTGGATATTAGGTACTCTGAGTATCTATACATGAGCAGCAAAGTTGCTTTGCTGCACTGTAATTACAGCACATTGGAGCAGACTCAATTTAACCAAGTCTGCTGAAGCATGGTAATTATCATGCTCCAGACCACAACATCTCGTGTATCAGCATCCCTGCACTTAAAAGTAGTGGTGGGGGTGCTCAAACTAAAGCTTTAAGAGCTGTAGTTAGACAACCCCCACTGCCATTTAAGTGCAGGGATGCTGATATGCAAGATACCAGAGCCTGCTGGAGCACAGTAATTACCAAACTCCAGCAGACTCAATTAACGGAAACTGCTCTGACATGATATAGTTATAGCACATTGGAGCAGCATCACTACTCATGTAAAGGCACCCTCAATTCCACTGCCTATATGTTCTAATAGTGAGAAAGCATTATCAGATATCCGAATAAAAACTTACTTTGATGCAATTTCAAACCACTCGTTCACATCTTCTCTGCAGCAAGAGCAAAAACATGCTTTCCCTCTTCTTTATGGCAGCCTTCAAGTATTTGAAGACTGCTATCATGCCCCCTCTTAAGTGCCTTTTCCACAAGCTGAACATGCCTACCTCTTTCAGCCTCTCCTCACATGACTTGTCTTCCAAACCCTTGATTAATCTTTGTTGCCCGCTTCTGGACCTTCTATAATCTTCTCCACATCATTTTTAAAATGTGGAGCCCCTCATCTGCATACAGTGATGAGGCCTAACCAATACTTAGTAGAGACGTACTATTCACCCCTTATATATTACACCTATTGTTTTAATTGTTGCAGCCCAAAACCTCATTTGCCTTTTGTGCAGCTGCATCACACTGCAGACTCACATTCAGTCTGTGATATCAAGGTTCCCAAACCTTTTCAATTGTACTGCCAGGTGTCACAGGTTTTATATTTGTGGGGTTTTTTATTATTCCTCCCAAGGTACAACACTTTGCATTTGTCTGTATTGAACTTTATCCTGTTAAATTTAGCCCAACGTTCCAGTTGGCCAAGATCCTTCCGAATTGCACTCGTATCCTCCAACAAATTCAAAATCCTTCCCAGTTTCATGTCATCTGCAAACTTGTTCAAGCAGCTTTCTTTGCCAGCATCCAAATCATTAACAAACAAATTGAACAGCACTGGGCCCAGGATAGTTCTCTGTGGTTCTCTACTTGAAATCTTCTGCAATCTGGACATGGACCCATTAATAATTACCCTTTGTTTACAGCAGTGGTCTCCAAACCTTAAGTAGATCACTTTTTTAATTAAAAAGAAACCAAAGACCTATTGCACCCTCCCCCCCTCAACACAAGGGTCAGTCTGCGGGGAAAAAAGGGGTGGAGGGCAGATCTAGGCAAAGGGAGAAAAAAATTATTGGAGCCTGGCTGCACCCCTCCCCCCCCGCCCCGCACAGCAGGTAAGTCTGTGGGGGAAGGGTTTTGGGGCATGCAGATTGAGGGCCCAGCCATGAGGGAGGGAGCAGGGCACATGTAGGAGCAGGGGCTGTAATGGGTGGGGCCCTGGCCAGACTGGGTGGTGAGACAAAAGGAGGCTTGCAGGGCACATGCCCCCCAGGCTTCCACTTGTCCCCCACTCTCCCCAGCCATTGCTTCTGCTTCTGCCTTGCTCCCTCCCTCAACACACTGGAGCCTCCCTCTGCCCCTGCCCCTCACCCCATGGTAAGAGATGGAGCAGGGCTGAAGCAGGAGAAGGCCCTACACAGGTGGGGTGTGGGACAGAGTCACAAGCCACTTGTCTGGGGCAACCAGGGGTGGGGGGCACATGCAGGGAGAGCACAGGTGGCGTGTGCCCCCAGATCTGCATGCTGACTGAGCCAGGGTTGGCAGTGGGCTCTTCCCAGATGGCTTGCCTGAGCTGTGCCACAAGTCGAGGCCTGTTTGTGCTGCAAGCCCCAGCTGCACTGCGTGCTGGATAGAAGACACCACTGTCAAGTACCACCGCAGTCCCACTGCTGCTTTATTGCTCTGAGCTGCTGGTCCTGAGCTGAGGGCAGCCTGTATCAACCACACAGCACTAGGAATAAAGGCAGGACTGGGATGGAGCAGCTGCCCAGGAACAGCAGTAGACAAAATTCAGAATTCACCAGAGCCCACCCAGCTCGCCCTCAGCACCACCACGCCCTGGGACAAGCTGCTGCTCCCAGGCCATAGAGGAGGAAATCGACCCACTCACCTGGCTGGGGCCAGGCCTGGCTTTACCCAGTCATGTGGGTCCTGCTGCTTTTACTTCCTGGACTACATCCTGGCCACTCTCCATATGCATCCCACTACTTCCAATCGCAGAGCCTCTGACAGTCCAAACCAGTTGGGGGAGCTACCCCCCAGCCCAGACTGAGATTGACTGTTAGGGGCTCCCTGATTGACCAGTCAATCGCTATCAGCTGGTTGGTAACCACTGGCTTAACAGCTATTGAGCCATTTATCTATCCACCTCATGATAGTTTTATCTAGCCCACATTTCTCCAATTTGCTTACGAGAAGGTCATGCGGGACTCTGTCAAAAGCCTTGCTGAATTCCAGATGCACTATATCCATAACATTCCCTTCATCCACCCAAGTAGTTACTTTGTCAAAGAAGGAGATCAAGTTGGTTTGTCACTTAAATTTTTAATAAATCCATTCTGGCTGCTTGTGATCAGGCTGGCCTCCTCCAGATCCAACGAAAGCTCTCTGACCATCTCTTTTTTTAGCTCATCCCTCAGCTTTTCTGGCCAACATAATTATAGAACCTTTCCTTGTTATCCTTAACTTAGTTTGCTAGGTGCAGCTCATTCTTCTTCTTGGCCTTCCTGATTTTTGTTCCCACAGGCTTCCTTCATGACCTACCCATTCTTCCATTGTCTGTATGCTTTCCTTTTTCATTTCAGGCATTTTAGAAGCTCCTCATGCAGCCATATTGATCTTTTGCCATTCTTACTCTGCCTCCATCATGTTGAAACAGTTTCTTTTTGGGCTTCTAATATTATGGCCTTTAAAGGCTCCCAACCCTCTTGAGCATCTTTATCCTTCAGTTGATCTTCCCATGACAATGCCTATTGACTCCTTGAGTTGGATAAAGCCCTGTGGTGTGTGGTACTGGGCTTCTAAGTGTGGTTGCGGAGGTCCCAAGTTCAGCTCCTAGCCTCTCCTGTTTTGAGCCCTTGGCTTGGTTATACGAGTGCTCTTGGAGCTCTGGACAAGTGCCAGAGGACTGGAAGGTGGCCAATGTGGTTCCCATCTTTAAGAAGAGGAGGAAGGAGGACCCAGAGAACTACAGACCTGTCAGTCTCACCTTGTTTCTGGAAAAGATCTTTGAGAAAATTCTCAAGTCCCACATCTGTGAGGGATCGGCAGGGGACTTTATGCTGAAGGGCAACCAGCACGGGTTTGTTAAAGGCAGGTCCTGTCAGACCAACCTGGTCACCTTCTATGACCAGGTGACCAAAT
>JAGPOW010003316.1:10349706-10460844 GCA_030014935.1 Caiman crocodilus
ATAAAAACTTTTTTTTCTTTCAAACTTCCAACTGGCATTCATATATTGGCTCATGCATGCCGGGCAACGAATTCAGACTTGGGCTGAAGCATAACAACACTACTTCACAGTTAGGGTGGCTAGGATGTGGAATCAGCTTCCTAGGGAAGTTGTTCTTGTTCCTACCTTGGGCATCTTTAAGAGTAGATTAAGTAAGTACTTGGCTGGGGTCCTGTGACCCTGGCACTTGTTCCTGCCATTGGTGGGGGGGGTCAGACTAGATGGCCTGCTCTAAGCCCTTTCTGACCCTAGATACTATGATAAAATCCAACTTTGTTACACTCTAGCATCCAAATTCTGCTGACGTCAGAATTCTAGGTCATCTTGAGATGGGGAAAACATATTTCATTGTGATCACTTCCTCTCAAGTAACTCATCACACCAGCAGAGTTGAGTAATCCCATTCAATTAAGCCAGATTATTCACATGCCTAAAGAGTATCTTTTCTAAATTGGGATCAAAAGGATAAAGCACACTTCCTTCTGATTCACCTTATGTAAATTTAATATACTCATTTAACTGAAAAAAAAAAAAAAAGACTAGAAGGCTCATCAATTAAAGCTTAGGGTGGTACAGAAAAAGAAAATCCACTGTTGCCTACGAAGTCACCAGAAATTGAAAATGGAATAAAATAGGATCTGAAATTCGTAGGGTTTAATAAGGTGTCAGGATGTTTTGTCCTTCGTCCTATCAAACCCCTTCAAGAAATTATGCTAATATCTTCGCTCAGAGTAGTAAAGGGATGGATGCAAATCAACAGACAATCCCAAATACAATTTGAATAGTGTACCAAGTGCTGGCAGCAATGTGCAAAATTGTTTTTAAGAAGTCAGTTAATTAAGCCATTGAATAATAGACCTTGTGTGTTCATGTAACTTAATAACATTTTCATTTAAAATATTTTATTAAGCATCCTTTGTGCTCATTTGCATTCTAGGACTTCAAAGAAAATGACAATGGCAATGTTTTCTCTAAATGATCCTTGCCTGTTATGACTTATTGTAGATTCTCTTTTACTCTCTGCTTACAATAAGGCCAATTTCTATGAAGGTAATAAAAAGAAATGATATGGGACTTACTCTCATCCTCCTGAGATATTTCTTTTCCCCAGACTACAACATTGAGACTTCAGAAAATGCAACTCTGCTCATTTTTATGTGGTGACTACTATCATAGTCATTTTAATGCAATCACATTATTTACCATCTGTTCTTTGTTTAGCCAAAATAGATTTTCTACATAGTTCATTTGGACACTTGAGACAAATAAGCTATTTATTCTTGTCAGTTTAATGTTTCAGCTACTAGAATTTAAAAAGAAAGTCTTTTTCCCAAGAAAATGTGTTCTCAGATATTCTCTAATGTAATATATTTTTGAATAATGGTATCTTACTTTATTGTCCACCTTTAAAAGGGAATTACTTACGTTCCATACTCTTTTTCAAGGTCTTGAATCATAATGCCTAGAGCTATAGACATCCAATACTGTTTTTCTAAATCAACTCTGACAAATACCTTTTCCAGTTGACAAGTATCCAGATATGCTAATATTAAAAGAGAAAATGTCTAAAGATAGCCATTAGCTGCCCAAAAAGAAAAATCTGACAATGGACTACCAGCAAACTGTGAGAAAATCTCTTCATAAAACCATTTGCAAGACAGAGAGTGGTAAGAATGGGATACAAATAAAAAGGCTCTAATCTGCAACCATTGCATTCCTCAAAGATTTTTCAGAACTCCAACCCTGAAGAGATTCTAATGAAATCACTTAGTCCAAGATTCTGCACAATCAAACATTCTTAAAAAGTAGAAGCAGTTTTATTTGGTCAGCAATCATATATGCTTCTCTATAGTTATTTTACAAAGCCCAATATGGAATGATCCATTCTCTGAAGAACTTAAAGTCCAAACACAGCTAACATGATGAAGGACATGGAACAATGGTTAGAAGTGGCAGCAAAGTAAATTTACATTGGATATCTAGAAAAAACTTCTTCACTTTTAGATTAGTGAGGCAGTGAAATAGACTGGCTTGGGAAGTTGTGGACTCTTCATCACTGGGCATGTTCAAGAAGAGGTTGGACAGCCACTGGTTGGGGACAATCTAAGCTTAACTATGTCTGTTTTCTACCATAGGCATTTCCCAGGCATTTAGGCTTTTCTGGTTGCTCTTCTCCCCCTACCCTTATCCTCCCTCCCCCCCCCTTTTTTTTTTTGCCCTATTTGTGTCAGGATGTTGCTAAGCCTCTCCAGGGGAACTGGATGTTGGCTACAGCTAATTCTGGGGACTTCAACTGGGGTGTGCCAACTCTCCTTGTAGGAACAAAACTGGAGGTTCCTTGCTAGAGAGCCTTGCCCCCCTGCTCAGGGTCAAACCAATCACCATAATTGGGATCAGGAAATAATTTTATCCTATAGTTAGATTGCTTACAACTGTGGAGGGGTTCTGCCTTCTTCTGTAGAAGGGGGTGTAGCCACGTCCCCAGGACCTCTTGAGCGCGTACTAACAACCTTTTATAGAATTAGGACATTATCTACTCTCGTTTCCCCTTCCTTACCTGTGGCAGGTTAGGCCATTAGGTCTATGTTGCATCAGGGTTGGAGGCAGTCTTATGTAGAGTTTAGAAAATGGTTTGTATGGGGTGGTTACGATAGGGATGATCCGGGCTCAGGCAGGAGGTTGGACTTGATGACCTCCGAGGTACCTTTCAGCTCAACTTCATACAGGTGAATATCATACCTATTTTAGAAAATGGGTATGAAATTTAATAAAAAAATTATGCTAAAATGACTTGTTTAAAAGGTGCCACAGGAACTTTATGGCATGGCAAGAAACCACATCCAGATTACCAGAGTTCTAGGCCAGTGCCCAAATGACAAGACTTTCCTTCTTTTGCAGCACAATTTCTCGGAATGATGGAATTCTGAACGTGTCAGTTCCTTGTTAGTTTTCCACGAGTGTAATAAAGGGGGATTACTCGAGTACCAGCCTTGGGCACTGACTTAGGACAGATGCAAATATAGAAGCCATCACTGCTGCTCTTCCAGGAAGTGAGCTGCTGCTGGCAGTTTAGCTACAACCAACACCCAAGGCATAACACTGCCTCATCTTGCCTTTGGTTTAAAGCATATTGTGACTGATAAATTCACATTCCTCTCACCCTACCATTGGATTTGTTTATATCTGTGCTAAATCAGATTCAACATAAAACTACAAGAATATAAAAAGTTGCAAGTGACCATTCATGAAAATTAGTGCCTTATTTTCTTCCCATAGGAAGTCCCCAGTCCACCTTCTTGGTCATTTTGTAACTTGATCTAAACAGGTCACGCTTTCATTATAAGGACTATTTATATTCGTTTGTACAGTTATATGCCAAGGAGAATTGTAGTAGATTATTCAGTCATTTAATGCATTCATTTAACGAGTCATCCTATTGTTCATAAACTTAGTCCATATTTGTACCAGCTGTAAAAGTCAGCAGCAACCGCAGCAGTAGTCCCTCCATATGGGGAGGACAGTCTTCCAATACATATGGGAGTTATCAGTGAATCTGGGGGTGTCTGAGAAGGCCAATCCAAGATCTGCATGTTCAGTTGCAGACATGACAAATAGATTTGAGAAGAAGGAAAGGATCCAGATAATGTTAAGTCACAGCTCTTTCCCTTTGTCCCTCTCATCTATTCACTTCCACAATGAGACAAGGTTGCTTAAAAGTGATCAACACCATGACACAGCATCATTGGGTCAATTCAGTGTTCATGTCTTCCAGGTTTTGATGTTAATATCCCATTTCTCCAGATTGGCCTTCAGGATTCCCACTTTTGCTTACTAGTAGAGAAGTGACCCTCGATGAGTTGGGGGTATATGACATGTCATATGCACACCTGGCAAACAAAACTGGTATTTTCATAAACGGCTTCAATGATGCTAGCGTTGCCAGAATGCTGACATTAATTCTTGGATTTCCAAATGATGTGCAGGATTTTCCAGAGACATTGCTGATCGCAATTTTCTGAAGCTTCCAGACGTTTCATCATTTATGAGTGCATTTACATCACCCTACAGCGATGTAGTGACTCACTATGTTGCTATACAGTATGCTATGGTGACGTAGCAATCAAGTGCATGTACATGTGATCAGTAGCTATGGGGATGTAGCGGCAAAATCTAGCCACCCATACTGCACTTTGCTTTAGTACTTGCAAAAGGTACCAAAAGGAAGTGTGAAAGCATGGCACCATAGCAATGTCACCATATGGCAATATGTAAATGTGCCCACTATTTACTAAGTTGGCTACCCAGATAAGGGAAAGGCTTAACATCCTCCTAAGATTGCCCTCTGCTTGCAGTTATGTGAAGAAGCTGGTTGGCTTAGGTGGGTTGGAAATTTTTATAAAGTTGACAGTGAGTCCAAGAATCTTATACATTTCAAAGAAGCAGTCAGAAGTGATCTGAAGCTCTTCAATTAAGTGGGTACTCGTAACACAATCATCAGCATACTGAAGATCATGAATGCAATTGTTCCCCATCTTGGATTTGGGACATAAATGGTTGATGTTAAAGAGACTCTTACTCACATAATACTGGATGCTGACTCCAGACGGAAGTTTATCAGCAGAAATGTGAAACAGATGAAGAAGAAGATGGGTGCAATCACACATCCTTGC
Organism: Caiman crocodilus; assembly: GCA_030014935.1. Lineage (NCBI taxonomy): Eukaryota > Metazoa > Chordata > Crocodylia > Alligatoridae > Caiman > Caiman crocodilus. The sequence continues at coordinate 10,354,416 of JAGPOW010003316.1, forward strand.
TTGATTTCTGTTCTAATAACAAAGGGAGCTTTTCCAAGCCATTGCTTAGGATGCTTGCTGTCATACTGTCATGAAGGAGTCCAATGAAAGTAACAAACTAACAGGTATCCATCTCTCATCAAGATCTTCCATAGGCCCCTCTTTTGATTGAATAAAGATTTTAGTTGCATCAATGAAAGCCAGATAAAAATCTAGGTGTTGCTCATGGCACTTCTCCTGCAGCTGATTAACAACAAAAACCATGTTTATTTTACCTTTGAATGATCTGAAACCACACTTGGACTTAGAATAACCTCAGTGAGAAAGGTGAGTCTATTGAGTAGGATTTGGGGACATATCTTCCCAGCAACAAAAAGGAGTATAATACCAAAATTACTGCATCTGCTCAGTCTCCCTTCTTGACTATAATACAGATTTTAACATTCCACAGATCACTGGAAATCAGTTTGTGTTTCCAGATTTTCATAACAACAATGTACAGTTAGTGAGAAAGCTTCTCTCCACCTTGCTTATAAATTTCAGCTGGTATTCTATCAGGACTGCTCTATTATTTTCCATCTGCTTAATGGTCTTCAAGGCCTCGTCAAGGTAGTTCTTGGTGCAGTGTTGTACAATGACAGATGGCACGTTTCAATGTTAGACTCTTCATTCAGGAGCTATTAAAAGCGCTCCTTCCAACTCGTGTTAATGCAAGAGATGTCTTAAAGAGTGTTATTGCATCCTCAGCCCTCAGAGGGACAAAATTCTTGTGTGCTGAGCTCAGACAGATTTTGCTGTGCTGAAGAAACTACACATCATGATTAGCAAATGTGGTATTCTTTTGCTTTGTCCTCTCACCACTTGTTCTTCCATTCTCAAATCTTCCTCTGGGTCTAGGCTTTAATGAGGCAATACATTGCTTTTGTTTGGAGATGATGTAATTCTGTCAAGTTTTGAAGGTTCTCCTTTTTCTGTCAACAAGAGTGATAGGAAAGTTCAAGTTATCAGTGAACTGATCTTGAGGCTTTTGTGAAAAAGCCTAAGGATTCTTCACATACCTCATGGATGCCTTTCTTGAGTGATCAGTCTCAAGATCATCAGGGAGGCTGGAAAGTTTCTCAGCGATACTAATGGAGATAACCACTTTTAGCAGTGATATTTCACACACTCAATATTGAACCTCTTTTTTAAATAGTTGCTTTTCATATAATTCTGGTGATAAGACCATAAGAATTGACATTTACTGGGGAAGACCACAGGTCTATCTAGTTTACATCACGTCACACAGTGGCATAGAGTGGATGTTGAAAGGGAGAGAAAGAACTGGCTATGATCAGGGCTTTTTCCACTGTTCTTCTCTTCCTTGAAGCACACCCCCACCCAGCCACACACACTTTTAAGGTCTAGGAATTTCTAATTCAGCAGCTGTACCCTAACTCCTATGTTCAATAGCTACCGATAACCTTTTCCTCCAAGAATTTGTACAATCCCTTTTTGAATCTCACTAAAGCCGTCAGCCAACACAACATCTGGTAGCAATGAGTTTCACACTTTAATTGCATGTAATTGTAAAAAAGAACTTTCTTTTGTTAGTTTTAAACTACCTACTAGTTCCATTTTCTGACACCTCATTCTTGTATTGAGAATAAATAATAAATCCCCATCTACTTTCTCTTTCCCATCTATGAACTCTTGCCATGTCTCTCCTCAAATCTCTCTTTTCTAAGCTGAATAGGCCTAGCCTCTATAGTCTCTCCTCATACCCCACTCATGCAGTAATACAGATGTTGTGAAGGTCCTGGGTACATACTATCATGCAAATCAGATGGCAGTGTTTTGATAGGATGCTTGAATATTTGGTGTACCTTGGAAGCCATTTCTTGCAAAAAGCTGATATTGATGAAGAAATCCAACATTGCCTCAAATGTGCAAGTGCAGCCAGCATGTATGAGGAAACATGAATCGGTCATGATCTTCAAACACCTAACCAAACTCATAGCTTATCAAGTAGTCATGATCCATGTTTCCTTACTGTACAAAGCCAAGACGCCTCAAGTTGCTGGAGACATACGAATCAAGATTTCCTGTAAAAAAAAAAAAAAAAAAAAAAAAAAAAAAAAAAATCCTTCAAATCTAGTGGTGTGCTTGTCTTTCCACAGTCAGCATCCCCTTGCAAGTGACCACCATGAGCATCAAGGCAATGACCATTTTAATATCAACTTCAGTGGGCTGGCCACATCATTCAGATGTCTGACTCCAGAGTCCCAAAGCAAGTTTTATTCTCCCAGGTCAGTCAAGCAATATGCTTCAGAGAAGAGCAGACAAAACCCTTCAAGGATATCTTCAAAGATAACTTGAAAAATGCAACACTATCACCCAGGACTGCCCCAAATGGAGCAAGAATCTGCTGCAAGGATCTGAGCACTCTGAAACCTCACAACAACAGCACAAAGACAAAAAAGTGGAAGCAGAAGAAACCACATGCTGTAGACAAAACCAAGAATCCAGGGCCACCCAGCTCAAGGGGAAACATGTGTCCAAGTTGCACATCAATCCTGGACCCGCTTTTTCAGTCAGCTTTCGACTCACAGATAAGGCAATAGTGGAAGACAATCATCCTTGACTACAAAGGATTGCCAGTAATAATGATCCATGATATCTTCTATTTGTTGCTTTGGTGAACTAAGGAATTTGCAAAGATGTGATCATGTTTCAAACACTTAGGAGAAGAATACCATGTGAGTTAACTTTCTTCACCCCTTCCTTCCATAGCTCAAGATCCCCACCCACTCTATCATAAACCACCAAGAAGAATTATCTTATCTTCTTTGGGGACAGATGAATGGAGTTGGTCACATTTAGAATAGATTTTTTTTGTTTCATCATCTGCATCAAGGGTCAAGGCATATGCACTAATGACTGTTGCAGGTTGTCTGTTGGTCAGCTGAAGATGAAGGGTCACAAGATGCTTGTTGATGCTAGCTGGGTATTCCAGTGAGTAACAGTCTTGATCACAAAACCAATACCATGAATTTTTCATCTTGTATCTGTCTTTTTCATCTTTTCTTTTACAAAAAGAGATGCAGCCACCACCCTGCTCTGTGATGTGTCCCTCGCCTATGCAGCTGATCTAAGTGTAGCAATGTCGATTTCAAAGTGTGCAAGGTCTCTGGCCATAACTGCTGTCCTTTTTTTCCAGTTGGTCACTTTTACGGATGTTCATCAGAGTATAGGCACTCCAAGTTGTGAACTTCATTACTTCATTTGGACCATAGAAAGTGAGATTTTAAAGTTAGGCGAGATGCAACAGACTACATTTTGGACACCTTTTCTAGCCCCCTCTCCAGAGTGGGTGAGCATGCTGGATCATTAGCCCTTGTCACCAACTACCCATTACCATAGAAACTGCTATTAAAAGGAAAATACCTGTATATATTGTAACAGGATTCACCTCTCCACCCCATCATCACCTGCCACACATTCACCATTATTATTATACTCTAGAAAGGTGCCTCCAGAAAACCAGAACATGGTCCTACATGCACTGTGCTGAACCATTTTTTCACGGTTCTTACCCCTCCACCCTGCCTCTCAGGACTACGACAGCCTGATCACCATTTGTTGGGCCTCTGTAGTCCATCAATCCAGCCCAATAATTTAAACACCTCTCCGAGTCAGCTTCAGTAGCCTCCTTTCTTCCCTTTCAGCCTAAACAGCAAACAAAGCCAAATAGAAACATAATCAATAACAAGTAGGATGCCTTTCTCTAAGCTCTCACCCCAAGCTTGTCCTCCACTCTGTTGGCTTCTTCCTCTTTGGGCTCTCCTGAGTTAGCTCACAGTTCGCAGTCTCCCATATTGCTCTCCCATTCAGCACAGGGAGCTCCTTCAGCTAGCACAGTAGAGTTAGTCTTCAGTTCCCCTGTACTGTGGCAGGGTCCCATTACAACATGTTCATCAAACCACACAATACTTCATGGGAAGAGGAACCGAATACAATGGAAAGTTAAATGTTTGTGAATAGGTATCTGGTCATTCAGACTGAGGAGCCAAAAGCACTTGTGGCACTGCTTACGACCTTGTTTTGTTTTGTTTTGTTTTTAAATGTGTTGGTACATGCATCATATATGGATAACAATTACACTACAAGTGAGTGTGGTGGTTACCCATCTTGCATGGAATTCTAGATTGTAAATTTAGCTTAGGTCTGTTTACCTGGAGGGAAATGTTTCTGTCTACAATACTTGTTGCAAAGCAAACACTCAAATAGACAGTTGATAGCTTTGTGACTTTTGAGGTGCAGATCTCCATGATTTTCATTTAATAGAATCATTTGTTTGCTTAGTGCTATCACAAGACTGAAATAACATAGGTAAAATGGCTTTCAATATCAAATATCATCCTGTACTATTCACATCATTTAAATCACAAGAATTAAATAAACTGTGAGCTATGACTGTCACATTTCAACTTCCATCCATAATTTCTTGATATTTAATAGTAAATATTCATGATAAAGATGTTTTCCCTTCACATATATTTATTACCAGTCAACTCATACCAGAATGCTGCTGGGGTTACAAAGGACGATATAGTGTATGTATATATATATATATATATATATATATGCAAGCAACTTTTCCTGCCTATTCCTGTCATACAGAAGCTCAGCAGTTAGAAAACTCTATCAGAAGCCCACTGAAGTCATGGGAAAACTCATCTTTCATGTTAGAATAGCCTTGTGGTCAAGTCACAGTCCTTAGAGTGCACATAAGTTACAGGAGGCTGTATCCTGCTAAAACCCTCAGTCTTTTCTTTCCATAGTAAATCTGGATAATGAGATAAGAAAAAAAGGCAGAGCCACAGTAAATCATGGTGCAAGAGATGAGCTTCTGCTGTGTGCCCAGGAATACTAGAAAGGGCTGTGGTTGCAAGAGAGATTAAAGCACCCCTTTAGGGGGTAGGTTATTTGCTTGCTTCTTCACACAAGCTTATTTCCACAAGGCACATTTGATTCTCCATTACAATAGAAAACATGCATCTTGTACCTGCTACTTGTCTGCATTCATAAGAGATCACTTTGGATCATTACATCTTAATGTTATTTAACAATGGCAGTATGGCAGATTTCTTAATGTCAAATTTAGACCAGAAATAAGCAAAGGCCACTAGACCATCATTCCATGAAGCAATCCTCCTTTAGGCAAGGTCTGAATTTGACCCTTACCATTGGGCTCTGGAGCTCCAAATATGAATCAATCACTTGCTTGTATTTCTTTTATTGAGATACCAAAGCTGTAGCCCAATAATTATTTTAATCAGAGTCCTATTAATTTAGTGGAATGATGATGCATTTAATGTTGGAATTTATTGGGGGGGGTTGGAGAGAGAGAAATTTAAACATATTTTGGTGACAAATATTATATGTTAGTTTATTATATTGTCTAGTATCAGTTAACTGTTTCCAAGACAAGGAAAGAGGATTGGACCCTACCCAAAGGAGGTCTCAGTTTGAAGTTATATAGAAAGTGAAACTAAAAGTACACTTGACGGTTACTAAATCTGTTTTTAATAAAAAAATTATGTAGCTGACTGCATGTCACTGAGGACCCTGACATCTCTTGACCAAGTTTCACTGTTCCGCCTTTAATTCCAATAAAGTAGCATTTGCTTTCTGCATTTTAAAATGGCTGAAGTATGTGCAGCGCCTTTGTTCTGTTGCTGTCATCCATTCTCCTGAACAAGGTCTGCAAAATGAATTACAGTGACAGTAAGCAAAGCACACTTGCAGAGATGTACTTTTCAAGCAGATGGTACCTGGCTTATTTATCCATAATCGAACCTGTATATATCAGAAAGAAGAGAGTGATAAATTGCACAATAACAGTATTACCATGCTGGCTATTTGAACCATGTTCTCAGACTACTGGACAACAACATGAATTAAAACTTCAGAGAGCTTCTGAATGATAAAGTGGAAAAAGAGAGACTCAGCGATGTGCTAATGTGTCTCAGCATTGGTCTTTGGGAAATCTTCCATGGAGTGTTTACATTTGGGGATGTTTCAGTATCCATTGCAACACTGACTAATTTATTAATGAATTAATCACTTTGCTATTTTATTATGGCTAATACTTGGTTAATAATCCCATTTAACCCAGGTTTTTGCTATTTTTTTCCAGTTGCATAACTATGTTAAATTTAGGGTTGTTAGGATATTAAAAAACACCCCTGAAAAAAAAAATGCAGTTATACAGTTAGCATTCCAAAAGCTGGCTGCAGCAACATTGGTATAGTTTGTTCTTATTTCTATGCAGAAACAGCAAATATTACCAGTATTACTGTGTCCACACTGGGGGGAGGGGGAAAAGTAGGGGTAGTATTCCCTTTAGTTATACTTGTAATTTTTGTTACAAATATACTCCCTGCTGCAAGAGTTTAGCTCATTTTTTATCTTCATTTACAATATGTGTATACTATTTGGCACTTCAGTGAGAGGACCACAACTGTTAGACAGGACTCAAAGAGCACCATGGAGCTTGGCAGAGGGTTATGGCCATGTGAATCTCACTGCATCATTGTGGCTTGTTTACGAACACATCTGAAACGCTAGGTCCCACTGAAAATTGTTCATTTTCTATTGCTGTGACAGAACACAGCAGGGGAACAGACTGGAGTGCAGATTACAGTGATTTAGTGCTAAGTAAAGAGATATATTTCTACCACCTCCACTGTATCTTTCTCTGAGTGACAGAGGTTTTACAGTATAAATATATATAGTACATTCTCATATTTGCCATGGTGAGGGAGTTAACTGCATCCTTTTGTATAACGTTTGAATTTCCCTGATGTGCTAGCTGAGTAATTGCTGTCTGTGTCTGCCAAAAGCCCTAACAATGGGGTGGAACCAGGCCCAGCAGGGTATAAAAGGAGACCTCCTGAGCAACTGGGGAATGAGCAAATGGGGCAGTTTGTAAGCAGTTCACAGGTCAGTCCATAGGTCAGTTTGCTGCCCCCATCTTTTATTAAGAGTAGATAACCTCTTAAGTGTATATTTAGTGTAAGTAGTTAAAACTCAGAAGTTAAACCAATACTTAAACCCCTTGCTTAACTTGAACCCCGAGGGAGGGGGAGTTCATTAGGGGTTTGCTTGGGAACTCTCACCTTTGTCCACTTTGTCCACTGTTTGCTTGTTGAGTGAAAGCAGGGAAAAGGGAATCCTTTAAGACCAGGAAGCAGTAAAAAGGGGAATTTACATGGGACTTGCTAGGGAAAGTTCGTTTGGAAATAAGGGCAGGAAGAGAGAGAGCCAGTAGATTAACAGTTCCAGAGAAATGGCTGGAGGATGTTATAATGCCAGAGCCATTACCACTTCCAGTTCTTCCTCTGCTTGCACCTGTGAGATCTGTCCAGGCAGGACCATGCACCATCGAGGTCCTGGTCTAGCACTGTGGAAACTACAGCTTCCAGGTTCCTTCCAGTGTCATCCGGATGGGAAAGTGCTCGTCATGCGAGTGCCTCCTGGGAGTGTCCCTTAGGAAGCAGGCAAGAGACCTGCAAAAGGAGGTGGCAAGTCTCCAAAACATCCTCCGCCATGGGGACTTCATCAATTACATGCTGGAAGAGACATCTAGGACTACAAAGGAAGGACTGCCAGAAGCAGCACTAGAGAAGAAAGAAGATACGAAGTAAATATACCACATTTGCTCAAATATAGATGGGGTGCTCCCCCCTCTGCCCGCAAAACAGCATGGGGAAAAAAGCTCCTCCTCTTATATTTACATACTGAGCAGGTGGCTACTACAGCTCTGACTGTGGCCTGATCCTGTGTTGGAGCCAGAGTCAGACGCACAGCAGCCTCTTCCCCCACCACCCCTTCCCCTCTGCAGCTTCAGCCCCCCTTTTTCTTACTAGGAGATGCAGCTGGCTTTGGTGTGTCATGAGCACAGAGCAAGTCGAAACTCTTTCCCCTGTCCACCCAATCAGCAGCTGTGACACTACTGGCTGGCAGACGATGCAGTCAAGAATACCAACACTGCTTCACGTCCAGGCAAGGACAGTTTCCATGAGCTGTGCTCTGGAACGGAGCAGACTGAGCAGTGTCTGACACTTTGGGGTTGGGGGTCAGGCGGCAGAGACTGGGGAGTTGTGGGAAGAAGGGGCAGAAACTGCGGAGGGCAGGTGGCGATAAAGGTACAGGTGGCAGAGGGCCAGGAAGGCTGCGGTGGGGGGGGCACCTGATCACCACCCAGCCACTGATGGCCTGATGTAGCAGTTTCAGAGGAAGGTGAAGATCAAGATCACCCTCCACAATTTAGATTCTATGACTGGAAAAAGTAAATAAAATGTATACTTTTTCCAGGTATAGAATCTACTTATTGGAGGGGTCATATTATATTATATTCAGGATCATCTTATATTCAGCTAAACAGAAGTGAAATCAAAGGCTGTACCAGCTTGGCACACTGCAACTGAAAGTGTTCTCATTGATTTTCATTATGCTTCTTAAATCTGACACACGCAACTTGCTGGTATATTTTGTTATTCTGATAGAATCCCTTTAGTAGGGCTGGATTCCAAATCATCTTTTACTATTCTAAAAGCTACATATTTGGGAAATGTATTATTGGTGGTGAACAGGTAGGCTACATGACAGTTTCCATTAAAAAATGTTTTAAGCCAGTTCCTCAGACAAATTTCATTGAGACCTACATTCCCCGCTCACTGGATTTACCCCATACAGGGTTTTTTTAAATACCGAGCAAAGTCATTTAAAATACTTGCGAGCTTTAAGACATTACAGGCACCTTTCAGACACTGTTCTTACATCTGTATCTATTATCTACCTCTGGAGGCTGGGGTGGTGTGGGTTCTAAGATGTACGATCACAAAGGTCACAAGTTCAAGGCCATAGCAGAAGCACTTGTGGTGTGGCCCTGCCAGATTCCAAAAAATGTACAAATTCTGCTAAACACTTTGACAAAGACATGAGAAAGAAAAGAATCTCTCTGCTGTTAAATTGCTTATTTCTGGGATATACACCATATGTTCTAGTTGAAATGTTTCAGCTTATGTAACTTAAAAATAGGAAAAAAGGTCACACTTGAATTATTTGATTACCTCTGAGAGATACGTGGTTGTGTTGAATCTGCATTTGTGAATCTAGGATTGTTTGGGGTGTTTTTGCTGAATGTGCTAATACCATTTCCCATGTAGTTTTATTTTATGCTCACAATATATTCTGTGCCTGCCACTCTTTCCTACACTTGGAGTGGGAGTAATTTATTTTCAAAGGCCCTGGGAACACACTCACAGGGGTATTTCATAGGATCAAATGAGCAACCCAGAGCCTTTAAGACCTTAGTGGTAGCTCTAATTTAGATAATATACAAGGAATTTTAAGAGTGTTTTTACACCTTACATTTGAAATGCATGGCCAGGAAACACGTGCAGGGTAAAGAGCAGGTGACAATCATGTGACCTAAAGGACAGAAGGCAAACCTGTACTTAGACAGTGGAAGGAACAGAACGATTGCAGAATGGTGTTGCAGAAATTCTGCAGGAGGAAATCAAATCTGAATGCTAAGTCCTCACCAAGATGACTGGGCATACTCTTGACTCATGAAGGTCGGCACAAGAGACCAGAGAAATCATTGTGGAAACTGTCCTTATGAAAGTAAATGCACAACAATGGATTAGAAGATGTTATTAAGTCCTAATACTGAAAATTCCTCCTCACCCATACAATGCCATAATGGCTTTGTGATCATTAGGTAAAAAAAACCAAAAAAAACCCCCAAAACAGTCAACCATACAGGATTCATTATTAACTTCAATTAGGTAATGCAAATAAATGGGCATGAGAGAACCACAAGAAGTTACAGCTGCTATGTCTTTATTATACACAAATGTATACTAAATACCAAGCCACAGAACACTCTTTTTGTCACGGAAGATAGTCTTTAGTTCAAATTTACGTCAAAACTTATAACTACCTTGTCTTTCCTATTATTTTTTCTTAAATCGAAGCATGCCAGTGTTTCCAAAATGATTTTTTTTTCATAACAGAACCAAAATTTATAGTGCCAAAATTTCCCACAAAATAGAAATTCTGAGTGAGCTCTATTTGCAGTCTCCATTGACCCAAGCACACTGAAGCAAAATGCTGCAGGAGTGAATGGGAAGGGAAGTGGGTTCCCTCTTTGATGCAGGAAAGTTACTGGGGAATCAGAAAAGCTTGAATCTTAGTCTCACCTTTTTCAACAGTTGCTCTCAATTTTGTGCACTTCCCAAGACAGAATAGAAAATTTCTTCTGCAATCAGGGCTATGAAGCTGGCAAGTTATAACTGAGCTACCTTGCCTTGTAGAGTCTCAGTTGTCTTATTCAGCATTTCTGGCACAATCAAGAAAATCAGACCTAGGTCTCTAGCATGGCAAGCCTCATCCACTTTCAGCTGCCAGAAAGCTTTAGCCAAACTTATTCTTTTGGCAAGTATAGACAATATTCCTCTTTGTGAGGGAGCACATACCTTAAAGGGTTAGGCTGTTATTTAGCTCACCTCCAGGATATCACTGTTATGGATAGTCAAAAAGGGCCAGAGTTAAGAAACAGACAGAGCTGAGTAAGTTACTTATTTCCATGTTTCTCCTTCTCCCTCCATTATTTTCTGTAGATCGATTTGGTGTCCCTTCTCTCCCCCTGTTGCCTGCCTACTGCAGTCTCTTTTGTGCCTCACAGAAGGAAAATGTCCTGAAATTGAAGCCCTGTTTTGCCATTTCTAATGAACACACACTATCCTGGGCTCCATGATAGCTTTCTGCCTGAATTGGGGGGGGGGGAGAGGAGGGGGATGAGACATATAGAGTCAATTTCAAGTTTATCTTGGCTCGGTGTCCAAAATTAGATCTCTTAATTTTAGGCAAATATATAACCGCTTGTCTGTTATTGCACTCCTTAAAGGAGTTCCAGAATTCCCAAAGGCTAGGGACAGAAATTACACATAAAGTGGTATAAATGATTGGAAGCCAGTTCAAATCTGTAACACAACAGAAGTTCAGTGCATATAAACTGCTTTCAAAATGGTTGAAACCTGTTTAAGATAAACCTGGATGGATATAGTATAAGACTTAACTGATTTAAGTTAAAAAAAATCAGTGTATTGAACTTCTGTCCCAGATCCCCTCCAGATTCAAGTTAAATCATATAGTCCCCCAGCATCCCAAGATGCTTTGCACCTCCCCTGCAAACTCTCACCCCCCCCACTCTTGCAGGCTGGGTAGACTAGCCCTGGGACAAGCTTCCCACTCTAACACCCCCTGGCTTCTGGCCTGAGTCACTGCAGGCATGTGGCTGCATTTCTGGAATCAAAAGTGAATGTCTGCTAACTTGTTTATCAGCTCTGTCTACGTAGCTTAGACTACACTGCAAAGAGCGAGTCAATTCAGCCTCAGGCTTTTTGACCATCTGTACATAGCCCAAGGGCACATCTTAGTAGACTAGTAGGGCATCTTAGCAAGGTATAAAAAAAAAAAAAAGACAACTTAAATCTTCTCATTTTTCCTAAATCTCCTAAAAAATAAGTGAGAAGCAAAAGCCTTTATTTCAAAAAGAGGAAATGGAAGCTTCCATCTTGCATGCTAAGAAGCTTTGAGAAACATCAGACATAGGCATGTTTTTTGGTAGCCAGAGTCTGCTGTGTACTTTCTGAGTTGAAAGGAGAAGACAGGACACTAGTGAAAGGATTAGCAACAGCCTTGTGTCAGTATGTTTGATTCCTCTGCGATAGCGTTCTATAAATCACAATTTTACATTTGGTTTTGTATTTTTAACTGGATAATTTTTAAAGCACTGGAGTCTGTGAACTATGCAATTTACCCAACTACCTGGCTGAAGTGAGACCCATGTAATATTTTACTGCTCAAACACTTCAGCAACCTGCACTCTTTGGAACTGGGAATGGGATGTGTGGGACAAAAAGGTGAGTGAAGTGTTTATTTCCATTAGTCTGCATTTCTTGGATGAATAGTTAACTAATGGTTCAGTGAGTTAATTGGAAGCAAATGCAGACAATAAATTCTGCTATCCAACCAAATAGGAATTACCACATTCATTTAAACTGTTTAGCTATTTTGACAAATAAATGGAAGAGTAGGCAAAGATGTTCTGCAGGAAATGGGGCAAACATATGAAGTACTTAATCCTGTCTGCCCTGGGCACAAGCCCTGCATTTTATTTACCCAGGGCTCATCTATTCTATAGTCTGATTCAGTTCAATAGATATTATTACACTCCAGCGAACATGACATAAGGATACTGAAAACAGTGCTTAAGTACTGAATATGTAATAGGAATTAATGTACTCTTCTCCCACAAATGAATTATCTTAGTGGATTGGGTGTGGGAATGATCTGAAAATGTTATGGACTTTAATGAGACTCACAAATTTAACACGAACAGTTTGTACTTCTGCAGTACCCCAATCTGAGGACGTCAATAAGCACTAAGCTGCATCAACAGAAACCTGGCACAAGTTGAGTGAAAAATTCTGTCATCTATTTCAGGCCAAGTTTAAAGGATTCACTAATACATTCATTATGTAATAAACTCAGTGAATATACATTGTAAGGGTAATTTCACAGCTTAAAACACTCTCATAATTATAGCTGACCTGGTTGATATTTAGCCCACATTCCCAAGACTTCTGCTGTCAGTTGAGGCAAGTTAAGTAGGCACCAAAGTTAAAAGTGGCATAAAACACAAGTTTCATTGATGCAAACTTCAGAATCAATTAACTTATGTTTCTGACTATACTGACCACTGCAGTAATGCATGAGCCAAAATAAAATGCTCACGTGCTAGTCCTTTTTCATTTAATAACAGCTTTAATCTTGTCAATGCAAGGATTGGGAATTAATAATTTAAGTGCATGAATTGTGGGGGGGAGAAATGGGGGATGAGGAGATCCTTTAGTGAGAAGCTTCCATTTAAGAGTTTGATACTTCATTATAACATCATCTAACCAACTGCTTCAAAATGAACACAGTTATGTAAGTTATGATGTGTTATGTAAAATTATTGGGATGTGCATAAATTGTTTTTGGGGGTGGAAACAAAAGCATATTTTGCATATACACATACAAAAATGTATGTTACCCTTTTAGCTTAAGAGAAACGACTGAGGCCAGCGAATAAAGAGGACTGATTCACTTTTGATAATGGGTAATATTGGTATAAAGAAAGGATTTCACCAGGACACTTTTAGTCTCTCACATTTTACTCTCAAGGGAGGCATTTTACTTTCTGACAAACTATTATAAAGAACTAGTGGAGGACTCCACACAAATTTTCACCCATGAACTAAAAACACATCAAATCCTTCCCACACCACCTTGTGAAAAAACTATGCATGCATATCCTCCACTCCGAGTCACTCGGACACCTAAAGTGGGAAAAAAAAACCCCTACATGGCCGCAAACCCCTGGTTGTTATATAGCATCCCACACTGGAACCCGTAAGAAGAATCAATAAACAATTGCTGTCTATACTCAAGAATGATCCGACCTTGGTTAGGGACAGACATTACACAAACCAACTTAAGTGATCAGAAACTGGTTTAAACTTGTAATAAAACAGATGTTCAGTGCACATAAACCAGTTTGAAAACCAGCTCGAGATAAACCTGGTTGAATGTAGTATCACACTTAACTGATTTGAGTCAAACCAGTGTATGCAAGGTCTGTCCCAGACCCTTTGCTGGTTTAAGCTGAACCAGACTCCCCCAGCATCCCAACACGCTCTCTGGGCTGGCTCCTCCCCTCTGCTTCCTGACCAGAGCTCTAGCACAGACAGCAGGCATTTACCTGCTCTCCCTTCCCCTCCCCATCCCCTTTGCCTTAGACACCTCAGCATTAGCTAACAGACCACATGCTGGCTACAGTCCCTGCTGTTGCAGGACAAAGGGAGAGTCAACAAGTAGCTGGTAATCTCCCTTTGTTTTCTTAATGGGGTGATAAACACGCCTATCAATTCCCTGCTGGGCTTCTAGGGAGGGGGGAGGATGACCCCTCCCTAATCAAATCATCCTGTCCAGGCCTGGCCACACCCCACCTCCGGCTCAGCACTAGGAGGGAAGTGAGGGCTGCTCCAGTGCCCCCCAGCTTCCAGCCTGAGCCACTGCATTTCTTCAGTCCAGAATGAATGTCTGTTCAGTTGGAAATCGGTTCAATTTAGGCAGCTTAGACTAACCTGCAAAGACTGAATCAATTCAGGCTCAGGCTTTTTGAATGTCTGTCTTTAGCCCTTGAGAGAAGTGTTGCAAACCCATTTTCTCCTGGCCTTCAGACAACTTGGCCTTCAACTTGGATCAGCTTATCAGCAGCAGCAAAAACTCTCTTCTCATTGATAGGCACCTAACAGGATGCAACCTTGCCTTAACCAGAAATGAAAAATCTGTTGTGTCAACCCCAAGAATGGGCACAAGCAGCAAGGGGGAGTTCCCATTTTTTATACAGAAAGTCATAGGTGTTACAGTCAGAAGCCAATGGATCTAAGAGAGGGAACAGGTAAAAAGGTAACATCAGCACTGTGGTAATATACACTTAACACCTTCATCCCTCCCCTGCCCCACACACATACAGAAATGTCCCCAACTCTGTAGTCCCTAGAGTACTCAAACAGCAGTCTGAAGCTGTGCTTAAGTCCACAGTCCTGGCTGACTGAGCCAGCAAGATCTCCAGCTCCACTGTGCACTGTTCTGCATAGGGCTGACCATGATCCATGTATATGCTGATCTCTCCTCCCCTTCCTCCAGACTCAAGCTTCCTCCTCTTTTTTCCCCTTGCCCCTGGGGGGTTTGAGGAGTTGCAATCCAAATAAACAGTCAGCAAAAAACTCTGCAAATTGCCTCCTGGTTCTTCCTACTGTTACACACATTACATTGTCAACACATCTCTCCTGCCATCACAATCAAGAACCTGCACAATGAAACCATCAGAATCCACAGATGCTAAGCTTGTCTATCACAGAATGCCTTACATCTCCTCCAGTGCAATAAATGCCCTAATGGACACTAGAAATGGTTAACTCCAGGATTCTTGGTTCAGAGATGATACCTTTTTAATTACACCAATTAAAAGTTATATTTTCCTGCAAGTTCTCAGGCATGCACACTCTTCCTCACGGAAAACTGAAGATGGTAAAAGTCTGCATAGATAGGAAATAAAATTAATTTTTTGCACCGAGGAAGCTGAAAGTGAATGTTTGCTCCTCTGGGTCCATGAGTGTGTCTTTGAGAGTTGCTCGTTGATGTACAGATACAGCAGCACTCCTTCCCTGGTGCTGTCAGATGGCAGAGAGGTGTAGAAATCTCTCATTGTTCAGCAATGCTGTTTAAATCTAAAATTGGCTAAAATGTGGCAGCCTCCATGCTACAGGGTTGCATTTGGTAGTCGTGCTGGTCTGGAAAACGCAGATGAAACTAGACAGAAACTTCACACCAAGAAACCAAAAACCACAAACTCCCAGAAAAAAAAGAACTTGAACACCAGTAGGGGAACACTTTTCACAGAACAACCACTTCCAGTCTCACCTCACAATGCTTGTGCTCAAAGGGAACCTACAAAACACCTTCAGGAGATGGAACTGGGAACAGAAATGTATAACCTTACTGGACCCTAAAACATCTGGACTGAATAGGGATAATGGCTTAAAGGCTTATTATAAACTATCAATTATTTCTACTAGTGTTCTTGCATTACACAGGTAATAACAATCATCTTCCTTCCCGAACGGTCTTGTATTTCCACTAATTAGTGTCTATCCTACTGTAATTCTTGTGCCTTGTAACCACTCTTGATAACATCTCTTTCTTCTGAGTTCACAGCTCCCCTTCATTCCTTCAAGCAAACTGTTCTCAGCTACATATGGGGTGATTGATACATGTGGTTGTGTTCCGTCTGCTATTAAGCTCAAGCTATGTCTGCTTCTCCCCTGAGATCTGAGAAAGGTAAGATTCAAATACAATCTGCCCTAAATTCTCTTCCAAGTATACAGTTGTCCAATAAAAGACATCACAAAGAAAAAAAAAGAAAGAAAGAAACCCTCACCACAAAGATATATGCACTTCAATTCACAAGGCAGCTGGGATTTGATACATGTGTAATAATATAGAATTGCACATATTTGAACTCTTGCAAAAAATGTGCAGAAAACCTGAAATTCCAAATTGGAAGAGATTCAGCATTGCATTATAAAGAAGAATAGGTGAAATAGGCATGCAACACATTCATACTGAAAGCTGCAAAAACAAAATAAGCAATGACTCTCTCAAACTATTTGCAGATTACTGTAGTCCAAAGAAAAAGTATCATACTTGGGCAGTTGTATGGCCCAGAAATACAAATAGTATTCAGTTATACTTTTTAACAGATGCATATATTGCAGAAAAACTGAGCAGTGACTTTCAGTGAAATAGGTCTCTCTCAGAAACTTTATTGCAAGATTTGAGATAAGAGAAATTTGTCATAGGAGTAAAACTCAAAAAGAACTAAAATAAAAGTTGCCATTTGTATATAATATTTGCCAATTCTGGTTATGGGATGTATTAAAAAAATGCCTCTCTTAACACCCCAGTCAAAACACTTTAAGCATCTATTGAGTTAGATGCATCTTCTCCTTGAACCTTAAAACATTTTCAGATTGATGTGCATATGATCCATTGAGTTGATACAGCAAAACACATACAATGAGCATATTTATGTTATGAATCAGCTATTTGACACAGAACACTGACAAAATCATTCCCCAAAGCACATGCCACTATAGGGTCCAACTCTTGATTGAGGTCTTTGTATACTACCCCAATATAAAAAACATTTATTATACTCATGTTTGATGCAGATAAAGTGGTTTAAAAAAGACAATGTGGTAAAACTTCTCTCTGTCATAAACATGCAGGGTCAAATACTTCACTGTAAGTAAAGTAATGCTAAATTCCATCATTAGGAAGTGAATCTGAACAATGGTAGTTAAATAAATAAAATAATCATATTTTAATAATAAAAAAAAATAGTGTGAAATACAGGTCTCACAAGAGACCCTGTTCTTTTCAATGGCACACAAGAATCTAGCCACAAAAAAGTTAACATTCACAACACATAGCAACTTCAGATTGCTTATTCAAACTGAACTGCAGAGCCTTTCGAGATCTGCCTGTCACTTTGTCTATTTTTATTAGTGGGCTCACGCAACACTGTAGTTTTGTTCAGCAGAACCATTTAAATATCCAAACTTTTGATACTTGAAACATTTTGTTTAGATGACATTTTCTCAAATGCCAAGAATCTTACTGGTAACACACTTTAATATTCATGAATGTAATAGGATGAGATAGCTGTTGCCTTTTAGAGATAGAAGTGAACATCCACGGTTACGCTAAGAAAGCATGTGCATGAACTAGAGCCTCCAGAAAGAAAAGAATATGTAAAAGAAAAAAAGAGAAACCCTTGCTATTCAATGGAACTCCAGTTTTCAACCCTGTTTGTCATATTTTTACTTCAAAAAACACAATATAGAGTTAAGGCATGGAAGGAAAATATCATCTGCTCCTTGTACATTTTTGTACAGTTTACTCAGAAATGTAAAAGAGACTAAACAGGAATTTATGGGAAAGCTAGAGGAGATGAGATTAAAATGTATTTCTTAGTCCATGAACTTCACAGTTCCTAAAAGCACGTTTGAACTATTCAGCTTTGGATTTTTAAAAGTTATAATACTGCATTCTTACTTTAAAGAAAGTTTTAATGAAAGCATTTTGCATCACAATTGGTTTCCACTACATTCTTAGAAACACTATCTACTATAATGGAGTATGACATACCCTCTCTCTCTTTGTTGTTAAGTACATGTCATTATGATCTTAGAGGCACCGTATGAAATGTATGGATAAGCACATAGATCGTATAGCTTGGATATACGAGATGGACAAAGGACATAAAGGTAATATGAGCCTAATTTATATATTGGTCAATGTGGCACAGAGATCAACTTATTTGCTCAAGATATCAAAGAAAGCCTACAGAATTAAATACCAGTTCAGTCCCTTTACAATAAAACTGTCTTTCATCCCTTTTCATATTCCTTTGTCATGTTTGCCTATTCCATCCCTACACCAAAATGCCTTTTTCCAGAATTTTGCATGGGGGGTTTTTTTGGAATAAACCTCTATTCTATTGTCCTTCAGTAACAGCAAGACTCCAGCTCTCTGGAAAGGGAGGAGACCGAGGCCAAGAGAACCTGAAGATTTAGGAAGTATTAGGAGTGATTGGATGCAAAGACTATCACTTTGGTACATGTCATGCATTACAAATAGCAAAATATAATCTTCAGCCTTGACTCCTAGCCTCAGCGTGGCACTGTAGAAACCATTTTTATGGTAGCACAAAGGCAAAGCAAACAGACTTCCACAATCCTTATTGTCAATGCCAAAAAATTGTGGCTATGACATAGGTGGCATTGATCTGTGTTGCTAGTCCATTTCCTTTAAGGTAGGACAGCACAGGCAGTCCAGGTCAAATGGAGAAACCACAGGATCCGCTGCTAGCGGACATGCCTCCATGAAATCCAACTTGAAGTGCATCTCTACAAGTGGGGAAACACCAGGTTTCTCTGCTAGCAGAAGCACGCTCTAGGTTTCCCAAGTGTTGTCCCACTCCTGGATGTGGTAGGGGCCCAAGCCTGTGGGTCGGGGGGTGATGTGTTTCACCCAGTGAAGCAGATCAGTGGTGCTGGGACCATCTTAGCATGGTGCTAAGACACATCCTAGTACTGCTGACCTACTTCATTTGGCAACGTGTTTACACCCCTAAATGGAAAATGTTGAAACCTTTTACAAACAGCAGCAATCAACATCTAATAGCAGAGATGTGTTATGCTCATTAGGCATAACTATGTTCTGCTCACTTGCAGATATATTTGAGGTTGTAAATATTTTCAAATCCACAGCTGAAATGCATTATTTTTAAGAGACCTCCTCCCCAATTTTGCCACCCAAGAGAAATCTGCACTTTATAAACAACAAAAATACTCCCAAGATAATATACTAAGGCAGAAGTCAACAACATACTGCCCATGGGCTGGATGCTACTGGAACTGGCAAGTTTTGCCTGTGCCAGCGCCTGCATCCATACCAGGCCATGAGGAGTCACATGGGGATGAAGAGCTTCCTTTCAATGGGTCACTGACATTCTCTCTGCCCCTGTCCCCTTTCCCTAGCTGTGGTACGAGCACAGCTTCCAGCTGGTGGGGAGCTACACTGGGGCTGGGCATCTTCCAGCCAGGAGGTGGGCCCAAGTGTGGCAGTGTGGAAGAGAGAGGGGAAAGGAGAAATAGCAGCAGCACAAGCACATCTCCCAACTTCCTGGCTCTAACATGGGCACAGAAGAACTTCCCCCCCACTACTGACACACCACCAAAGCCACCTAGCCTACATCAGACCACAGCCAAGTTGCTCGGACCCATGGCTTGTAAGGGTTGTCAGCTTCTGTATTAATTTACTGATAGTCTCTTATTTATGCAGGGAAAAAAAGCAGAGGACAAAACAGAGATTGTGGTGATATCAGCAGTACTCATGGATATCCTAGCTTCCATGAGTCAACATTATTGTATGTTTCTGAACAACTGTCTGTATGTATAGACATAAATATATATAGCTAGATATAAGAGAGCCATGTGTACTTGAAAGTTAACTTCTTCACATTTATTTGGTTTTAACTTAGATTACTAATATTTTGAGGCCAGTAATTTTCATACACCTACATACACACTTGAAGTAATAGAAAACCAAAGAACCAGAGCAAACATCAAATGCTCTCCCATCCATACTACCAAATTCACATGACAAAGCATAAATTTAAACTGAGCAGTAAAATAAGGCAAAAAAACAAAAGAAAGGGCAAAAAGCAGTGAAACACTTTAATGTCTAAGTCACCATCAGACTTATTTCCACGCAATGCAGCAAGATCCTGCTTGATTAAATTGTAGCAGGTTCGTTTTCCAAATTGCCAGATGTTTTGCATTTCTCAGTAGCAATGTGCCACTACACACTGTGCTTCTACAATCTGTTCTTAGAGCTTCCTACCATGCAAAAAGTCCATTTTTAAGCATTCACTTTGACAGTCCTCATTGGTGAGCAACTCTGGTCACCAGAACTACATATTATAATGCATAAACCTGTTTTGTGGTTGGAGTCATTTTTGTTAGATTCTGATCAAATTATGTTGCTGGACATTCAGAGTAGGAGCCAGATTCTGACCTAAACAGACTGCAGCTCTAATCATTTTGGAGTCATTGTTTGGGCTGCATGGATTTCTGGCTTTTTCCACTCATTTTCTCACATCTCCCTTCCCCTTCTCCACACCGGCAGGCAGCGATGCAAGCAAAGTAGTTTAATTTGAGCAGATGAGACAGTTGTCTCATCAAACGGGTCATTCAGAAGGACAACCTTTGTTTTTTTTTTTCCCCTTAGACCTAGAAAAGTTTGTTTTTTTTCACTTTCCCAGGCCTTAGTGAGGCTCTGTAACACATCTATCTTATCAGGTATTTCTCTTTTGGGGGGGATGGAAGGAGGGGGGGTGGAAATCACCCTACCTCTGGGTGATGTAGTTTGTGCTCTTCCTCTTCTCAAGGGTTGCAAAGCTTGATCTTAACTCTAGAGACTACATATCTAGGGTTAAGGTTCTCCTCAGCCTGAGAAGCAGCAGGGAAAGTTACCCCTCTTCCTTCCCTTTAGCTTCCAGTCCAAGGACTCCATAACAAGCAGCTAATAATTACCCTTCACCACTTTCCTGGCCTACTTCCTACCTTCCTTGTTTGCCTGCCTTTCTCTTCTTATCACTCTCCAATCCCTCCAAGTCCTACCCAACTCTGACTGGGTTGCAATCTTTCATAACAGCTGTTTCAAATCAGCATCTTGGTCACAGCTGCCTAGGTAATTACCTCCTAGAGCTTTTCATTTGACAATACTCTAACTTTCTAGAGTATTGTTATGTGAGCTTGAGATACCTCCTCACATATACATTATGTTTTCCACTACTAGAAAGCAGCAGCAATTCCTCCAAAAATCAAAATAAGAGTTTATGCTATAAACACAAGTCACCTTGAAAATGCTGCCTGTTGCTGAGCTTGCAACACCTGAGTATGATAGAAATCTAGCCAAACCTTTCCTATGTCTAACTGAAAGGGCTGAAGTAAAAAAGATACATGGGATAAAACAATGGAGAGGATAAATTATTCAGTGATGGGTATAAGGAAAAGACTGCTGTTATTGATAGCTGCCACGTTAATGAGAGTGTATGCAGTGTGCTTGTCAAAAAATACGGGGGGAAAAGGTTAAAGTAGAAACACTGAGAACTCAAAATTTGGCAAATGCCTGAAACAAGGTTGCCTATCCAAATGATTTCAGCTCTCCCTGTGAGTCTAATTACATTAATACCTACCATGTTTATCTGAGGACCCCTGTCACATTCTGCTTACAAGACAGACCTGCTTTGGGAATGAATGTAGATCATGCAGTGAAAGAAACTTTTTCTGCAGGATTTTTCCTCCCATTTGTTGCTGATCATGGAAGCTGTGTGGGTGAATGAGCAAGGGTCTTCAGGTAGATAAAGATTGGTTTTGTGATTTAGGCAGTTGGAAAAGGCCCTGGGGAATTAGATTCTGTCCCTTACCACATAATTCCTTTGTAAAATCCATCCCATTCACCTCCTATTTGATACTTCACTATCAGCCTATTTATGCATTCCACTTGCCAGTAAATGCAACTTTCACAAACGTTGTTCAGGAAATTAAAAAAAAAAAACCCTTAGAATTTAGCTTTCAAGGTGCGAATGAGCCACACACACGAGCTCTAGCTCTATTGAAGTTTATCTGGTTGTTTGTTCCAGTCAGTTGATTCTTTTCAGTTAAATAATAAGTTGTCACAGCAGTTGAGTAAATCCAGCAGATTTCATCTTCTGTTTTTATCCCCATCATAACTGTCAAGAAATGCGCCAGTCATCTTTGTCACTGTCAGAAGTGACATCTGAATCTGCAGCAAATACAGGTCTTAGTAGATAGAAGAGGATCCTGATGAAATGTCTCAATGTTCACCTTTGAAAATGTCAGTTGTTTTACATTCTCAGTATTTAGAGTTGCTTAGCAGTCAGTTAGGATTGTTAGTGCTTCTGATGATGTGGGCTGAATAAATACGAACGTGATGGCAGCTTACATACCTGGCTGTTGTTGCATTCCTCCTAGGCTAAATGCTGAAGGTTGGACATTACTAAAGAAAAACTATTCCCATGTTGGAAAAGTATCCTCTAGCCATGTAAATTACACTCCACAAAAGTACATGCGGGCAAGTATAATAAAAATAACACTATACATTAGAGAAAGAAGAGTTTGACTACTATTTATTTGTGAAGAGATTAGCCGTGGCAGCTTGGTGATGAAACAAAAAGATGTGATGCAGGGCCCGTAGAAGTCCACAGGAGTCCCAACTTAGTTTTGGTATTTTGAGTGTTTTAGAATGCATAAATAATTCTTACTAACCCATTCATTTAAAAAGTCACTCCACTTCTTTAAATTCTTAATCTACAATAATACTGCTGCTAAACAGTGTCGGTGTCACATTACAGTTCACGCCAAAGATGACATCAAACACAGAAAAGACCAAAAATCTTGAATAAGTGGTTTATTGCTCCTACTGTTCAAAGTATGGTTGCAAATTAAAACAGAGGAGCAGAAAATGATAGCATCTCCAGCTGTCATGTATTATTTAAATACATGTATTTGAATGTATTTTATATCATGAAAGATAAAAACATTCCACACCTTTGTCTTAAAGCAAAACTACCAAGTGCAAATACAGAATTTATAGACATTGTCTGTTCCATGCAGTTTTTGAAAGGCTTAATATTTAGATTTTTTTAAATGACAATATACAATGCTTCTTGCTTTTTCCAAAGAATGCAGGGGCACAATTTTTAAGACATCTCTCAAGTCTAGAAAGGGGTGTAGGTTGTAGCCATATTGATTTCAGGACATAAGCAGACAAGGTTCTTTGGGTAAATCTAATATCTTTTATTAGACCAACTAAAGAGTTTGAAAAAAAACTTCTTATCAAGCTTTCGGGTTTAAAAACCCTTGTCAGGCTGAGGAAGCATCTGCAGTTGGTGTGTGCTTGTCTGGATAGAATGAATAGTAAAGAGGCCAGAGACTAGTCTGCATGCAAGAAAGCCAGTCAGTGAAAATGTAAATGCACCGATGCAAAATATATAGGAGAGACTAATCAACAACTGTGCACCAAAATGAATGCACACCGGAAATCTATTAAAGACAACAATACCTAATTACTGGTGGGGTACATTTCTCACAAGAAAACCACTCTATCTCCAATCTCTCTGTCCTGATCCTCAAAGGGATTTACAAAACACTTGTCACAGATGGGCCTATGAACTTCATCAAACTCCTGGATACAAAAACCATGGACTAAATATAGACATTGGATTTATAACACACCATAACCTACCTGACATCTGATTCCCTAGGTACCTCTCTACTATTCACCTGCTACATTCATCCCGCTTCCTCTACTCAACCTCTCTCTTACCCACTGACTCATCAATTTACATTTTCACTGACTGGCTTTCTTGCATGAATACCAGCCTCTGGCCTCTTTACTATTCACTCCATTCAAGAAGAGACCACGCAAACTGCAGATGCTTCCTCAGCCTGCCAAAGGTTTTTTAAACCCAAAAGCTTACTAAGAATTTTTTTTTCCAACTATTTAGTTGGTCTAATAAAAGAAGTCTATAAAGGAGAGTTCTGGCCTCTCACTGGTTATGCTGAAGCCTACTCACCAGTTAACCAACATCTTAATGGGTAGGTTCCTGCTTGAGGAATGAATGGCAACTCTGATGCTAGCCATATCCCTCTTACACGGATGTTTGATTAGAGAAACAAACATACCTTAACTGCACTAACGTAATGGGCCTCTAGATTTGAGTAGACTTTTTATTGCTTTCTTGAATTGTACTAAACAGGGTAGACCCCTCAGACCCCTTACACAATTTCACAGAGCAGGAAATCAAGACAGTAAAAGCAAATTTCTTGCTGAGTGACATATATCAACAAAAAAAGAAAGCAACAAAAGACAAAGTTTAAGAGTGTGTTCTTTTTATGCTTGAGAGCATATGGCCTGAGCACATGGACTTGAAAAACCTTTTGCATTTATTGGGAGCCAGTGCCAGAGTTTGATTGTGCAGTAACCTTACACTTGAAGTACCAAAGTTCAAGGTTGTTTGTTTGTTTTTTAATCAGATTCCCATACCTTAACATGTAGATAAAGCTTGAAGACATACAGAGCTGTCTTCTCATTCTTCCAGGAGAAAGAATTGCCTCTTGTCAGTCAGTCATGAATCCCTCCCCGCTACTCACTGTCAGGTCCTCAATGTGCAGAGATTGAAGTGTAGGACAGTCCTATTTCAATTAATTTATTTTCAGCTCTGCTTGCTTTCTTGGGTCTAAAGATAGTTTGAAGCTAACGGAAGTTGTGCTTCCACCATGCTGCCCATGAAAACCTCTTTTGTAAGTTGTTCCAAAGCACATAGAGAAAAGCAGTCTAATGCTTTGGAGCAGAGAGAAATCCAGGGGCTAGCCATTTTCTCTATCCTCTCACAACTGTATTAAAGACATAATAGAGCAGTAGTGACATTTATTGAAGGCCATGCTAATGTGCCCATTCTCAACTCTTAGTTATATAGTTGTGCAGGAAGAAAAAAATTCTGAACGAAACTAGTATACTCCCTAATTATCCGTCCCAATGCTTGAGACCTTTACATTTGAATGCTGAATTACTGTTCAACAGCATTTAGTCTGTTGAAGCATTTCTTTTTCTTTCTGCAAGTCAAGCAATGATCCTTAAACATAACACAAAATTGTTCTTATTTTCAGTTTTCAAGAGCAAAAATAAGAGAAAATATACAGATATATTATCAAAACAGAGACAATATATATCTTCTAGTAGGATATTGCTAATCAATCTTGTAGAAAAACATTGAACAGCATTTCTGCTTATATTCTTGATGTTTATAAGCTTGTTAATTGACTAATGTGGTTTAGTTAAAAGAACTTTTGATTTTTATTCAATATATATGGAAATAAGAGTTATTTATAGGGAAAAAAACTATAGAAATGTACGGCCATGATCTCACATGTATACTTATATAATTTTAGTAAGCTTTGTCATCCAAAGTATTTTACATTTGTTAAATATTACCAAATAATTTCCCTTCATTTACTTCAAGTGTAATATTTCGAGATCATTTGTCACTGAATATCATTGTTGATTTGGGGGTTCTATGAATGCAGTGATTCTAGGCCTTACTGATGAGAACAGTCTGAGTTGTTATACAGGTTGTTTAACTCTACTTAGAATCAAAGGATGCCTGTACACAAGTAAGTAATCGATTAATTGAATCTGTTGGAGAATAGTGATTATCATGCTCCAGCAGCAGCAATTACCGCACTCCAGCAGCGTCCCATGTTTTGTGTATCAGCATCCCCAAATTTCAAAATGGTGGCAGGCACACTTGAACTGAAGCTTTATTTCAAGCACTCCTCCTGCCATTTTGAAGCTTGGGGATTCTGATACATGAGGTGCTGCAGCACTTCAATTACAGTGGATTTTAGAGCTGCTGTAATTAAAGCACTACCTCCCCCCACCACTCCCACCCTCCCCGAAGCATATAGAAAAGTGTCCATAGCAACGTAAAAGTGGAAAAGGACATACATTTCTGCAAAGAGTCCAGATCGAGTGCAGTAACCTTATCCCTGATAAATATTTCTTTAACTACTTTTTAAAACTTATGGTGAAAGAGGGACCATGGGATAGTTGCAGGAGTAAGACCAAAGATTTCTTTAATTTTACAATAGAAGCATGGTTTATTTAATTATTTAAAAAGTTATAAAAAACCCTGTCATTTAAAATGCTATGAATAAAAATGTATCTTTAAGCCCTTTCCAAATTTAGCTTTCAGATTTCTTCAGATCTCAAACTCAGTGAGATCCTTAGATACCTTTAATGAAACTAAGGGACTACCTTGTATACCTTTTTTTTAATAAACAGAGACAGCTAAAATTTTTATACAATTAAAAGAAAACAGATACATGATGAGCATTATCAGTTCTATGAAGCCTTCCATAGTATGAGCCAATCTCCTCCTTTACCAGTTCTTGTTTTCTGTGTTAAAACCCCCCAACATTTTGAAGGTCAGAAGGGTTGGGCTATTGCACCAGTGAATGGAAAAATGTATTTCAAATCTCAGTAGAAGATGCTTTGGTCACCAATCATCCTCCTTGAAACCTACCAAAACAAATGTAGGCATTTGTTCTTCTTTGTCCCAGTGGAACAGAAGCAGAAAAGAGTTCTTGCTAGGTATAGAAATCTTGAAAATAGTTTTGAATATGGAGAACCTTGGCATCTTGCAGATTCATGAAGCTATATTATTCTGGGCAGAAATTATTCTTGTTTATTTGAAATGAAAAAAATTATGATAAATGTCATCTTTTCCCTGTTGTGCCCTACCCTCAAGGGCTGGTCACATTCACATTCCCTATGGTTTCCCATCTGTCCCAAAGCTGTCACACAGTGAATCTAGTCTTATGTTGTGGTATTGCTGCACAAAGTCCCCTATTTAAGAATTAACTGTTAATGACAGAATCTGACTAATATAGAAATTAGAGATAGAAGAATATTGCTAAGTAGGTTATCTAGTTGATGTATGGCAATTTTCCAACTCCCTTAAGTGCTTGCACCATAAAAGAAGGATTTCATTTCTAGTATTTCAGCCTTTTCAACTTATAGGAACCAGAATATAGCAGTAGACATTATCATGCTCTCGCAACTCAGGGTGTACCTGATATGCTCACACAATGTGGTAGGCTGTGATATATTTGGCCTACAGTAAAGCTGAGCAGTTAGCACAATCTAGAGAGAAAAATACTTTGTGGTAATTCTTGGAACCTGTATAGTCTAAGACATTGCAAAAGCTGTAAATTGAGGTAATTACAGCAGTTTCACTCTACATTCTAGACTAATGCATTTTGTTCCCTGGCTGAGCCATGAAATATTTGCCAGCTCCACTATATGTTTAAGACATCTGTGAGGGTGAAAAAGGGGTAAAGGAAGAAAGAAAAAGAAAAAGAAGTGATTAATGAACATATAATGTGGTCAGGTATAAATTATGGTGTTGGGACTACAGGACAATAAGAAGGAGAGATCATTTCATTTCATCAAGAGAACTCTTTGATGTGACAAAGATAGAGATAGAGAGTACTTGCACAGCAACAGCAACTCTTTCCCCTCATTTAATGTGAAGAATTCGAAGGTGTGGAGGGCCCAGAAGCAGATCAGATCATCAGATCATTTATATATATATATATGCTAAGGGTATTGGTAACTTCAAGATGTCTCATATTTCATCATCTTCTTGCCATTATGCTTGTATAAACTGGTCATTAAAAAATTCAGTTGATCATATGTTATAACCATGGAAACATCAGGTGCATACAAATATTGTAAATCATTTCTCAGTTGTGCCAAGAACATTATTATATCTCCTTTTCTAATAGCTTAAAAAATCTAATCAGGAAGATTCAATACCTACAGCAAAGAACCTACAGAATGGAAATAGTCTTTCATGATTCTTTTTACATCGGGATTAATAGATAAACCCTCACATTTGGGATTAGAGACTTTGGGGCCCAATGTTAATAGGTGCTAAGTGTCTCTTGGCATTGTACTGGGCATCATCATCTTACCTGAAATTGAGAGCAGCTATGTACAATCAGAACCCTGTAAGATAAGGTTCATATTTAGTAGATCTGACCTCCATTGGGAAAAGTGAAACCAGACCATCTCTTTCAATCAATTTGTCTACTCGTATTCTGCAAAATAGCAAGTTGGTTCACTTACTTAGTTGTATAATTTTTTAAATGTCCGTAAATATGAACAGTAATCAAGGTGTCAGTTTTACTTAAAACATACAGCTATGTACTCTGTGATACTTTGCAAAGTAGGAGCTTCCATGTGTTACACCTATCTCTGAAGAAGAATATACCATATCTGTAGATAAAACAACACTCACTGAGCTCAGTTATCCATGAACTACAAGTCACACCATATAGTTATTTATTTACAGAGATACAATTTTTAACTAGATTGCAGGCACACAATATAATGCCCTAGGACAAGCCATCAAATAATCATGGGTTAGTAACCTATGACTGTATGCCAATTAGAATGGGTGTTAGGATAACTGGCTCAGTAAAATGCAAGTTTTTGTCACTCTGCTGAGCTGCACAGCACAGCAGCCATGGTATCATGTAGTAGGTGCAGATAACACTCTCCTTACAGTATTTCAATAACCTGGTAAATATAGTCTACCTTGGAGATTAAGTGCTATTGAGGACCTCACCCTGGTTTGGTGAACCAGAGAATTTTGGCCAAATAAGAGATGTACACACAGCATTACACCTAAACTGCAAACATTCTGAAGAATATTTACTTTTTCCTCTTTTAGAAGAAATGAACTTGCTCTAAAACCAGGATGTCATCCATTAGAATTTATCACTGTTATATTTTTAAACTTGACAGTTTCATTACTTCATGATGTACATTAACTAGTGATAGGATATAATGAACAGCAGAACATGACATGATTAAATACTAGCATTATGGGATTAAACTCATTAGGTTATTCTGCTAATATCACCCTCTACAAGAACAAACTTGGCTGGAATTTACACAGTTATGCACATCAGAATTCTCTGGGCCAGGGCATAGATGGTTGTTTTGATGTTGATGGATCAATGTCAATTACAACAGCTGAAATTGACTCTAAGAAGATAATATAGCCAACTGATGCAGAGAGCAATCCCAGTTCCACCAATAAAAATATCACAGAGATCTGGATTATTCTAGATTTACAGAAGTATAACTGGTTCAACGATTGTTCATATTAGCATTTGGAATGACAACAGAGCAGGATATACCATCCTGGCTCCGTGGATCTGGGACTCTGGCAAAAAGCCCCATGGTCCAGAAGTGGGTCACCTGGCCCAGGAGAATCCTCTCATTCTATATAAAACCCAACAACTCACTAAATTTGAAGTCCCTACAACAGAGCTATTTTAAAAATCAAGTTTTCCTTTATTTAGCTTGTAAAACTGTTTTAAGAGATACTAAAAACTTATTTTAGGACTTATTACAGAGCATGGTTGGAAATCATTTGCTTTTGAATATGATTTTATTATGTACAAAGATTAAAAAGAAAGCCGCAATGTATTTACCATAAAGCTACATGGAGACTGTAGCTACATTGTAAACTGTATATTCCTTGGGGCAAAGATAATGAATTCCTATGATTCATATGGGGCTTAACTGGAATAATCATAAGGAGGTAAGGATTGTTGTGTTGTGTAACTGCAGAGAGGCTGGCAAAAACCTTTTTCCACCTCTTGTCACATGGTAGATTGGGTCACCATTTTGCTTGATAAATGTATTAAGGCACCTCTGTTCTCCAGATGCGAAAGGTGGTCAAGTATATTGACCAGAACAACATACCGTATATAGGGGCAGATCAATCTCTGTCAGTGAACCAGCTCTTTATCTTCTTTTTATGCCTACTATATTTCTTTACTTGCCGTCCCATTGGGAATACCCTTAGTAAAAGGCTTACTTTGTGGGGAGGGAAGTTTAAAGAAAAATTGACCAGAAGGGCCTTTTACTTTGCCATTTCAAAATGCTCCTTTGTTGTAATTCTCCAGGGATATTACACATCCCTTTTGTTCTTCAAGTTCTAAATCATAGCACATTATAATCTGCTGGTTCATAGTAGAGATTGACATTTGAGATCAATAAAGTCTTGTTAACTAGGCATCTTAGGAAATAAAATATGCTTTTTACTACTGGAACTTTTGGGAGGAGAGATTGGGAGTATATTTCATTTAATATGATAGGTTGTGAAGTATTAACATCAGAAAATCAGCTGTGGAAGGGACGGCAGCTTTGTATTACCTGCATTCCTCAATACAGCTATTTCCTCTCTTCCCCTCCAAAGCATATCAACCAACTGATTCCTGTTCATAATAAAGAACTGCATTAATTCTTTAATATTGTGCGCTTATTTTGGTTGTAGCTAATAAGCTACCATATTAGTCAAATGCAAAAAACCTAATTCAAGTTTAAAATATGTTTCAAGTAAAGATATGATTGACAAATTGCTTCAGTGTTTTACAATTCAATGTATGTTTATAGAAGTACCTATCATGATGATCATCCCAAGTTATTGTAACAAAGTTTTTTTTCAAAAGGAGCGGGAGCTTCATAGGACTCACTTAAGTTGCCTGGAAGGATTAAAGTATCAGTTTTGTAATCAACCAGCTTTTGAAACAGTCACAGAATTGATTGACCTGCTATCACTGGGTGTGTGTCACAGGGTGGAGTCCCTAGAGACAGCCATGATGCCCCTAGGCCACTATGACCATGTCAGCTTTGCCCTGAGGGTGCCTTCTAGTCTTATTTGCCACGTCTCGATGGTTAAGATAATAGGTAGTACATAGCTGCCATCAAGTTGCTACGCAGTCACAGTCCTGGTGGACCCCATTAAACCGTGTTTGTTCTTAGACCCCTGGCTGGGTCCTGCTCTAAGTAAGTGCCTTGCGAGACACCCCAAGCCTTATGGGCCAGATGTGTGGCTCCAAACTGTCCCTTTATCAGGCCCCATGCCTCACAGGTAGTATTCAAACATTGTCCCTCTGAGGCCTTAATCTACCTTGGCCTCCTGTCATCACTCGGTCCTTGACCCCTGTCTGCACACCCACACTGGCTCCTCTGTCTGCATGCCTTCACTGGGGCTGCTCCTCTGTCTGCATACCCTCACTGGTGCTGGGCTCTCCACACTGTAATGTGTCCCAATGAGGCCTCCTCCTCCCCAGTAGCCTCCATCTGGTCCACCAGATTAAACCACTAATAAGGTAAATACAAGCCCCTGGGCTATAACATAACAACAACAATAACATTGGAGGTCACATTCTGCCCCTTTAAGGGGCAAACTTCTCCCTGAACAATGTGTGCCCCCTAGACCTAGATACTTTAGGAGCTCCTAGAGCCTCTCAGTCTTCAGGAGTAGAATGGCCAACAATCATCTCTGAACAGAGCTCCTGCAAGAGCTCCTTTCCCTTGGTTGCTACCAGAGCACTAACTACCTTCAGTCTCAGCCCTGGGTCTTATATGTGCCCAGGGCCCTGCCTTCATCCAGTCAGCTGACCGAGTGCAGATGCAGGCTAATTCTCTCATTTGCCTGCTGCCAGAGCAACCTGCACCTGTGGGGGTTGCCTGGCTCCTCATGTAATATGAATTTTTTGCATTAGTTATCATGTTTAAATTATAATAGAATTGAATTGATCAACCTTTATGATGGTATGAACAACTAAAACTCCATTTTGTGCTTATTCCCTACTTGACATGAGTAAATGAACTTCATAGGCCCTGTGTACATATGAGTGTCTGTGTGAGAGGGTGAATGGTGAAAGAATGGTAACTATTTGCTTAAAAACAGAAGATTTAACTGATTGTATAAGCAACAAGGCACCAATGTATATGTTACCAGACAGTAAACTAATTAAGCTAATTAATGGATGGTTGAAGAACTCCAAAGAAGATAGTGAGAAGAAGGAATTCTGCATATCCTGCCATTTGAACTACACAATGCTTCACTGACACAATGCTTCAAGGCGAAGATACCAATGAAGATACCAACTTTACCGAAATCACCTCAAATTGAGATAACCAGAAGAAACAACCTCTAATTAAAGACTGAGCACGGAAAAACCCCAATAGTAAACAAAGACTTGAAATCCCTATAAAAGTGAAATGCTGACAAGCCAAGATGGGGAATCCAATCTTTGCAACCTCATGGAGCACAAGCATGCATGCCCATATACCCCAACTCATATCCTCAATAAGCCTGGA
The DNA here is from genome assembly GCA_030014935.1 of Caiman crocodilus. NCBI lineage: Eukaryota > Metazoa > Chordata > Crocodylia > Alligatoridae > Caiman > Caiman crocodilus. Next base: position 10,386,465 of record JAGPOW010003316.1, read on the forward strand.
CCTGGCCATCCAGTGCTAATATTGAGTAACATCTGCTGGTAACTATAGCATCTTACTGGAATAGTTTTGTTTGTATGTCTGTTTCTGTCTGTCTGTATATCTGCTTGTGTATGCCTGTTTATATGACTGATACATCCAAGCTTATGTATCTGTTTCATGTAACCAATAAACAGGGTATTTGGCTTATCCCCCTTTCTAAGGTCTTGCTCTTAATTCAAGCAATTAGCAATTTTAAGTAACACTAGGGCCCTCTCCCTAGGCAGCTCCCTTAAAGGAGCAGGCCCTGTGACAGTTTGTCTACACAAGATGCTTTACTGCACAATAGCATAGTTACTGCGCAGTAAGTATGCACATCTACTCATGCATACACTTATCATGCAGTAAAGTTCTCTACTTGTGATTAAACTTGCTACCTGCAAATGCTTAGTAACACACATGTAGACACCAGCCAGGAGCAGATTTGCTCTTGGTCAGCCCTGCTACTAGATGTCCAGACTGAGCTCAGCTCCAGGGCCATGGGCTTGGGGCACCTTTCCTGCCCCAGAGTGGGGCTACCTCTATGGTAGGCTCAGTTATAGGCCCTTTAAAAACCTGCAAGCATTTTTAGCCCTGGGGCACAATAGCAAGGAGCCTGACATTGGGGGAGTTCTTGGCCTCTGCTGCCCCTGTACAGGCCATGGGCTACCTGTGCCAGCCTGCCTGAACTTTGGTGCTGCTGCCTGGCAGTGCGGTGCTGCTTAGCTGCCAGACCCATGCCATCTGGCCCTGCAGGGTGCTTCCAGCTTCTCCAGGCCTGCCAGCACCTGAGCTCAGCTTCAGCCAGCTCCTGGCTGCAAGGGCCAACCCCCATCAGCCTAACAGACCCTGAAGGTGCTGCAAGGCATTGCCTCTCTGCTCACCTCTTAGTCCCATGCCATGCCCCTGCACTGGGAATTGCAGACAGCTACCCAGGCATGGCAACACAGGGACAGCCACATGGAGGCCCAGACAGCTGACATGAGGACCCTGATGATGTCACCTCTGACACCATACTCTGCCACCCAGGCTACCAGCCAGTCACAGGAGGAGACTGGTAATCTTATGGCACTGTGAGATGAGGTGGAGGTGCAGCAGCCGTTTGCATGGGGCAGGTACTTCAAAACCCACACCTATGAAGGGCTGTTAGACCAGATGTGGGAGTGTGGGCACAACTAGTCAAAGCCTTGCAGGCACAGTTCTGAAATGTGGGCATTGTGGGCACTGCCTGCGCAGCTAGGTCTCACATTGGTGAAGGCACTGTGGTGGATGATGATGACCTGGAGCACAGTGGAGTGAAAACCTGTCTGGCTGTACTAATGGCAGTTGGCATGCGGGGTGGGAGGGCAGGTGATGGGGATGTGGGTCCCATCCAAGGTCCCTATGCACAGGGGGAAACCCAGGCCATGAAACCCTGCCACCAGCTCCAGCGAATTGTGTACATGGAGCATGGTGTGCCCCAGCATGTCCTGAAGGGTGCTACACACCTCCAGGATGACCTCCCTAGTGGTCTCCTTGCCCACACCAAACACATGGCCCACATAGCAGAGGCTGGTGGGCATGGCCACCATCAGGAGGCTGATGACCAGCCAGGTGTCTGCAGGGAAGAGCAGCCACATGGTAGTGTCCTACCACTCCAGGTGCAGGTGGAGCTGCTCTAGAAAGTCCAAAAAGGTGGCTTGGATCATCCTGAACACCTCCAGCCAGTGCTCATTGTCCCAAGTGTGTTGGACAATGTGAAGCCCATAGTCCTGCCTGGCCTGGTGGGCCCAAAGGTGGTCGGGCTGCTGGAGGGCCAGGAGGGCAAGGACGGCTCCAGTTGTGGCATCCTGGAGCCCATCATCATCATCCCTGCTTGGGTCTGGCCAGCAGGATGGGGGTGTAGGCGGCAGTAGCGGCCCTGCAATGGTGCAATGGGGCCAAGTAGCTCCAGCTCCAGCTCCAGCTCCAGCTGTAGCCTGCACCATCACACAAGATCCCAGGCTGAGCCCTGAAGCAGCTCCTCAATTAACTCCATGTCCTGCCAGCAGTGCTGGGGATGCTCCATGGAAACCATGGCCCTGCGCTGTCATGGCCTGGCTGCTACTGGGGACTTCATGGGAACTGGCTGCAGTGACACAGGCAGGGGCTGCTGGAAAATGGATTTACCATTGGCCTAAGCTCACCTGTGGACCAGATATTTCCCACTCCTGCCCTAGCAGCTGGCCATGGACAATAGGAGCCCTGTATACTCACTGTGCTCTCCATGTGAAGCATTACTTTCCCTTTCTCTCAGCAGAGTCTTCTGTTGCAAAAGCTGCTATTAACTCAGCAAAATCTTTTGCCTCAGCACCTGGAGCCAGCTCCAGAGTATTTCTAAAGTGGAGCCAGGCCCCAGGTGTGGGGGCAGAGACTCCTGCTGAATCAGCTGAGTGAGCGCACAGCTGACTGTGTAACTGCAGGTGGCTGGAATCAGGCCCTCAGTTGACCTGGCTGGTGTTGCTGGCTGCCCCACCTGCTCAGCTTCAGAAGAAAACAAAGGTCAGGCAGTTTGCTTCAGAAAATAGCAGCCACAGCATACTACAATTTAATAGAACAGTCACAGTGTTTCGATCCCTTTCCCTATCCCTACTACTGCTGCCTGTGTTTTTCCCTAGATACTACCATATTTATCAGTATTTTCCAAGAAAGATTCATTTTGCCTTTCAAAAACAAAGTGCTTATCTTATTTGGGGGCATGTGGTATATAAGAAAATATGACATGTGGTTTCATTTTATGATTGTCTAGGATTCATAGTATCATAGTATCATAGTACCTAGGGTCAGAAGGGGCCTAAATGAAGTAGTGCCTCCTAATGTCCAACCTGAACCTGCTCTCCAGTAACTTGTGACCATTGGTCCTAGTTACCCCTGGTGGTGCCCGGGAAAAAAGAGCCTCCCCTATTTCCTGCTGATTGATTCAACTTGAGAAGCTTATATTCAGAAAGAAGGACAAAAGCAAAGCTACAGGATGTATTGCCTTCACTTTGTAAATACAAAACCATTAAAGTATTTTCAGTTTCTAAATATGGAGGGAATAGCTTTCTAAATGGGGGGGAGGGGTTAATTGTAAATGTTATTCACTACAAAATATTACTTAAGCAGAAAAATATAGGCAAGTTGAAATAGTATGATAGTTTCCTTCCGAAACATTAATTGCATTGTAAACATATAGCAATTTCATGCCAGTTGTATAATGGTGACAAGATAAATTAGATAGGTTTATTTCCATCTGTTTCCATATCACATTGAAAGTGGAGCACGAGTTAGCTCAGGGTACATGGTAATAGAATACGTTGTACTTTGTCTCTAGGTCATCAATAAACAAGCATATATGGTTTGTACTGATTAAAACCTTTACATTCTAACAACTGTTAGCTAATGGTACATGTAATGAATTGACATTCCCAGTCAGATCTGGAATACAGAAATGTCCAATTTGCAAAAATACATCACTGCTATGGACACCAGCTGGCATCCTGCTTAATGAATGAATACATATGAAATTGTCTATCAGGGCACGATTGAAGCACATTCAAAGAATATTATTTAATAGGGGCTTTTTTGTTTGCTTTTTGCTTTTGTTTTTTAAACTGAAGCTACACTCTGTGGAAAGCTGGATCCAGAGGTACCTAAGCCCAGCTTTTCTGATTTAGTCGCCTCTGACATCTCATTTCCAGCAACACAGAAAAGAAATAAGATCTCATGAAGGGTATTTCAGATGCTGGCAAAAGGGGTAATTGAAGGGTTTGCATTGAAGTGTTGGGGTAAAATAAATGCTAGCAGGGCTCTATTCTCTGCAGCGTTTTCATTAAAAGTGCTCTTTAATTGTTTTTAAAATCTCATCCCCATTGTTTCTGCTACAATTAGAGATGGTAATAATTAGAGATGGACTATGCTGCAGCATTTGATGATGTGCTTGTTATATATCTACATCTCAAAGGTGTTTGGATCAGGATTTTTGATATGGGTTTGTTCATCCCTCCTATGAATCATATGCAACATATAAAAACTAATTCAGGAGCTAGACATTGAATAAATACATTTATACACTCTTGAAAACTATGCAATGGACCCCTCTACAGGCAGTTCACAACCCACAAAGTAGGCTCCAAATCAAACAAATCGCCTATTTACAGGCAATCCTCTATTTCTGTGTTGTGGTCGGTCTAACCCAAGACCACTATACCCAGCACATGTACCACCGGGTGGTGTGCACACCTTTAGACAGGCAACCAAAATTCACTAAACAATTAACACAGAATCAACCAATAACTGCACCATATGTCCGTATTCACCTCCACATGCATTCTCCACCAAAATGTTACTTTAAATCCAATATATTGAATCAAGAGCAAGACCTTATAGAGGGGGATAAGGCAAAATGCCGTGTTTATTGATTGATTACATGAATCAGACATAGAGGTTCAGACATACCAGTCATACAGAAACACACAAATCATCCTACACATTATTACACACAGACATACACAAACACAAAACAACCATTCCATTCAGATACTATAGTTACCAGCAGCAGTTGCTCAATAGAAGCACTGGGTGGCTAGCCCAGGCCTATTGAAAGAAGATGAAGATAGCACCTGGAGTTTTGTGAACAGACACGTCTGTGCTCCGAAGAAAGTAGCAGTCGAGATACAGGCAAATTGGTGGCAAAAGTACTGGCCAAAAGAATGTGTGACTGTTTAGTAGATGTGATATAAGGAGAACAAATATGTACCATTCCTGAGAAGGATATGCCAGACCCTATGGCTAATGAAAGATGTCATATCAGATATATAAGAGAAAAACAGAAACACAGTAATAATGAATTTAGACCTGGAAAAAACTTATGATAGGGTTGAATATGATTTCATATTTGAAGTTTTGCAGTGAATGGGGTTTCTGGCAGAGGATCAGATGGGTCAAAGTGCTATACAGTAAAGCAGGAAGTTGAGTACTGGTAAATGGTTATTTGAGCAAAGCATTCCCCATACAAACAGAGGGAAGACAGGGATGCCCACTGTCCCCCTATCTTTTTGTGTGCATGATGAAGCCATTGGCACAGAGAATTTGTGATGACAAGCTGATAAGGGATGTAAAGGCACCAGTCCGGGGGGGGTGTAGCAGGGCACTGTGGTGTTGTTGGCTACAAATGTCCAACTCAGGATCCTTAAAATTCTAGTTTATTAGGTGGATTGAAACACTGTAATGAGTTAAATCATAAACCTTGGGACTGATCCCCACACACACACACACATAGGCACACACATACACACATACAATAGCAAGCTACAGAGTCGGGTATACCTAGCCTACAAGCGCTGGAGTCTGCCGTTGATGGCTAGTCGAGGCTTCTTTCAGCATGGTGTTATCCTCCAGAAGGGGGTTGCCGGCTGGTCCTTCTGGCTGGCTAGGTCTAGTCAAGTTGGAGATCAAGACGACGCCACTGAGGGTCACTTTTCACTGCCTTTTATCTGTCCTTGGCAGACTTTGGTGACTCCCCAGTTTTCAGGTTTGCCCAGTCCAGGGGTCATTGACCCTTGTGGGACTTCCCCCCAGTTGGTGGCTACTGGATGGCATCTGTCAGGCCCAGGGGTCATCCGCATGAAAGTGCGGGTTTGGAAGTCCGTTGATGAATTTTGAATAGGGCTCTGGGAGTGGTCGATCTGGAGATATTCAGCCCAAAAGTTGGTCTCCGGCGTTGATTAACTCAGGCCAGGGCTTCTAGCCCTTGATCAGTGATGTTTAGAGATTTCCCAGTTGTTACATTGTCTTCTATTAAGTTCTTCCATTGGTTGATCTGCAGCTTCCCAGGTTTTAATTACTGTCTGCTGTCATGTTACACATTCAATCACTGATTCACTTGCTCTTTCAGGGGCCAGCCTGATACAGGGAAGGACAGTTTGATTCCCGCCCTTGTTAACATTGTTACAATGTATAACTTACTTATGAAACTAAATATATTCAGTTGAAAGATGAAAGGTGAGGAGTATAAAATATAAGCTACCAATGCCATGGCACACAAATAGATAAAAATACAAAACTACAAGGGGAGATACAAAATGCACACATACAAATTTTAAAACACAATTCCTTATCATAAATTGAAAGAGAGAGGAAGGAAGAAAAAGTAGAAAAAAGAGAAACATATCCAAAGAGGGGAGAGCAAATGCAGGCAAGAGGAAAAAGGGGCTTTCTGCTACAGTATGAGTCACACCATGTGACTGCCACGTTAAGGGTAGTAGCTGCCTGAGAGGTGGTGTGGAGGCTGATTAGAGACTCACCTGGCTAGAAGAGGGTCAGGCAGGAGCTAGATGAGCCCAGAGCCTGAGCTGGTCAGATAGTGTAGCAATGAGAGCACCAAGAAGTTCTCTGCAGCAGGACAAAAGGGCTCCTGAAGCACCAAGGAAGGTAGGGGTGGCATAGTAACTCAGCTGGCTTAGGAACAAGAGAGTATTGTCCAGTTTTATGCAGGCCTGTGGTCTTTGTTTTATGTTGATACTACTGTTTGAGTTACAAGCCTTGAGCCCTGTTGGAGATAAGCTTAAGGCCTACAGAGATCCCACTAGCCCAGAAAAGGGGCTGAGTGAGGCATAGTATGTCCACCAGTCTAGAGAAGGAGCTGAGCGGGGGGTACAGAGGGTTTCCCAGCCCAGGCAGGGGCTGAGCAAGAGAACAGAGGCCACTAGCTCAAATGGGGACTGAAAGTGGAACAGGGGATCCACTGGCCAGAGAGGGCCTGACCAAGGTATTAGACAGTTTGCAGCCTGAGAAGGACTGAGTGAGGGGCCAGGGGTCTGAGGGCCCAGAGAGAAAGGGTAGAGTGAGTGACTCCGGGGGTCCAAGGGTCCTGAGAGGGGCCAAGAGAAAGGAACTTCATGTGGAAGGAACATCAAAAGTGCTAACGCCCATGAGGCTTGGGGCCTAGTGTAGGGAAGGAAAGAAGTCATGCAATTTTCCCTTTAGGCTATAGATGCCTTAAGGGCAAATTGGGAAGGACCTGTTGATAAGTTGATTGGACTCAGGATCACTCTAAGGCCTGTGGGCAGCATCCCTGACTTAACCTCAGTAACAACAAGGTGTGGCAAGAAAGCAAGCAGTTGAGAGAGACAGAGCCTTTGGAGACAGAGCCAGGCAGGGGCTACATAGCCATCCGCGGGCATCACGGCCATGCCTGTGACATGAACCTGCCACAGGGTGGTAGAGAGTGTAATCAAGATCTTGGAAATTGTAATGGATGCTAAACGGAAAGGAATGAGGGCCTGGGAGAAGTTGAACATAAGAGTGAGACAGATATTGGGATCACAAAGTGGTAGAACACTATCTTTCAAGAGTAAAGTGACTGTGGTGAAAAAAGTACTTTTTGCAATCACCCTTTACATGAGAGTGGTGTATCCACTATCTGCTGCCTAATTAAGATCTTAATTACTTAACAGCAAGGTGTGGCAGGTGAGATAGATGGGTGGCATGCCAGAGGTAGTGGGAGACCAGCACTGTGGTTAGTTGGGAAGCTACCACATTTGCCACACTGATACTGTGGCTTCTATTAACTTCTGGATGTGTTCTAGGTGAAGCTTCCTAGAAAAGTCTCCAGAAAGTCAAATGACATTATGTGTATAGAACTACTGTGCCATTATTCATATGGGCAGTTGTTGTCATTGGTAATCCCTTAATTTGAGAATGATCTCTACTGCAAGTCATTGATGGGTCTTGAGGAGACTTAAGAGTACAATCCTTGAGCCACAGACCCATCTGCAGAAGTTGCAGGACTCTGCGCAAGGGAGAGTAGGGGTTAGGCTAAGATTTTCTCTCTCTCCATCCTTCATTCTCCCTTCTCTGCTTCAAGGACATGATGTTTTACCTTGAAATGAGTTGACATTTAGTTGTGGCACCACTGGAGTATGTCAGCATCTATTTTCTTGAGAGATGCCTTCAGTGTGTCCTTGTAGTATTTCCTCTGGCCTCCACAAAATCTCATGTTATAAGTAGGCTGGGAGTAAAGGATTTGATTTTGGGAGTTGAGTCAGGCCTCTATACAAAATACTAGGCACAGTGAAGTTGGTGCTAGAGGATCCCTGACTAAATATTGGTAGCATAAGGCATTTATACACATACATTTGTCTGCTCTGATGTGCCAGAGCAGACTCAATAAATAGACACTACATCTCATGCACCTGTATAAATGACAAAATGCACAGTACATCAGCACTAAGAAAATGGTGGCAGCGTGCTTTTGAACTAAAATGCCTACAATGTGTTTTAGTTCTAAAGCAAGCTGCTACCATTTTCTTGGCACTGATTTGCATTTCGCCATTTATAGAAATGCATGTGCTGCTTTGCCAGGCACTTTAAAAGCACTCACCGCCATGGTGCAAACTTGTATACACACACACACTGGGTGTATCAAGGATGCTGGTGTTTGTGCAGTGATCTTCCGATTTGATGTGGAGGATGTTCTGGAGGTATTGTTGGTGATCCTTCTCTAGGACTTTGAGATGATGATAGTAGGTCACCCACATTTCACACCAGTAAAGGGCGGTGGGGATAATGGCTATATTGTAGATTTGGATCTTGGCGCCTTTCCAGAGATCATGATAAGTAAAAACACACTGAAGCACCTCCCGATGGAGGCACTTGCACACCAGATCCTGTGCCGGAATTCCTCAATGTTCACTTTCTGAGAGAGGTAGCTACCAAGGTAGGGAAGTGTTCAACTACCTCCAGGGCCCTTCCCTCAATGGTAATTTGGGGAGGGCCACATTCATGGCCCAGGGCAAGCTGATAGAGCATTTTAGTCTTTTCAGTATTGAGAAAGAGGCTCAAAGTTTGGTAGGCTTCTCTGAAAAGATCCAGTATGCTCCAAAATGGACTTCCTTAGCAAAGTTAATGTTACATGTGTTCTCCTTTCACTGTTTCCAGTGCATTGAGTTTCTTCTATGTGGGCCTAGCTGCATTTACATTATGGAGTACATTAAGGAGTATGCCTTCTTTACTAACTAACCTATTTAAAAATAGGTTACAAAAAGATCTCTGTAATTATTAATTCTCTATGCTAATTATTCTGCTATTATTGATTTTAATTTTATGTTTGAATTTGCAAGTCTCTAAAGCTCAGTTGGACATCTTAATACTAATATTAGTCAACAAGAGCATGATACAAAGTCCACTGAAGTTGATAGATGCCCTTTCAATTACTTTAATGGGCCTTGAATCCCAAAATCCCAAGTACAGTTTGTGGGTTTTTTTTAATTTTTACCTTAAAGAGTTATAATAATGTTCATACTGATTATTCAATATTAATATGACCTCTGGGTAAAATTGTTCTCTGTGGTGCCTTCAGGCTTATGAAATTCTTTGAACCTTCAATAAAAATTATGCCGTTACAACAAAATAATTAGTCACCATAACATGCATATTACTGAAAAAAAATAAGGGGCTGAAATGAAAAGGAATTAACTTGAAAGCAAAAACTGCACAGTTAACATTAAAATTGAGCTAGATACAGCTTAATGTAATGAGGACTCCCACTTCCTGCATTGAGGAAGTCATCAATTTGAAGTTGACAGAACTTTTCTACTATAGCCCTTCAACTGATGTCCTCTCATTCTTCACAATTAAGAAGGAGGCAAGGTAGAGTTAAATCTTACAGACTGAATCAGGGATAAATAAACACCTTTACTCTGCCTGCTGTCTGACTTCAAACTAACATGCCTAGCTACCTCTCTCTAGTCTCTGCTAACCAAGGCTGTGAGAAACTTCGGTCCTTGATTTGATTTGGCCTGATTCGGTGGCTGAATCTCTGAATCTGAATTGAATCAAAGGACCCTTTAATCTCTCAGAATTGAATTAGAATCCTTCAAATTGATTCAAAGAGATTCGGACAAAGACACATCTTTAAATTTTTTTTCTACATACCTCTAGGTAGCAGGGGCTCATGAGTGTTGCGATGCAGAGGTGCATGGAGCACGCTACAGGAGTTGGAATCCCTAGTACGATGCTCGGCTGCAGGCCCAGAACTGGACCAAAAGCACTTCCAGTCCACTTCCAGGTCTCCCAGGGAGTGTACGAGCAGGGGGCCCACTTCCCCCTGGCTCAGTGAGTAGTGCCTCCTGGGTCTGGGGGTGGGTACCTGGGGTCCCCCTGTTGCCATTTGCCAAGCCGGAGGGTGAGGGGATACCCAGCATGCTCCCTGGCAGACCCAGAAGTGGACTTCAAAGGACTTTAAAAAACTTGAAAGGCTGTGTCTGTGTCTGAATTGCTGATTCTCTGAATCGGCATCAAATCTTCAGATTCAGATTTAGCTAAATTGAATGAAGGACAGTGATCTGAATCAACTAGTCGAATCACTTTCCTTGATTCGGGCCGAATCAGAATCGAACAGGGTTCACTTCGCACACCCGTACTGCTAACCATTTTGAAGGAAATGTGAAGTACAGTAATCTAAAAGACCTGTAGTTCTGTCCCCAGATCTAGCTAAATATGAACTAGTTGAAAAACACTGAACTAGAATTTCCATAGCAAAAAAATATATCTTAACTCACTCTAAAAATATTCCTCCCTCAGTGAAATTCACAAACACATCCTGTTTTGATGAATTTTAGCATCCTAACCACACTTTCTGATACATTCGGTATATATTCTACCACTAACAGATACATTTTGGGATAAATTACATGAACCATGCTAGTTATTTTTTATGGAGAAAAGTCCACTGTATTAAAGGTGTGCATATGTATTAGGTACAAAAATATGCTTAGTTGGATATTATTTTGCTGCTTTTCCTTCCATTCCCCTCCCCATGTTTCTTAATTTTATGATCTTAACTTTGGGTGGCTTTTCATGTTTCCACAAGGCTAAATGTTCTTGAAGACAGTAGGAGGTAGCCTACGGTCTGTGACCTTGTTACTTTTTTAACACTTGTTTCTTCATTGAACTGCTTGCCCTCCCTTGAATTTATTTTTCATTAAAAAAAAAATAAAAAATCTTGGCAATGAAGAAAATTCCTGCTTCAGATTATTTTCGTGAAGTCCCAGAAAAAGTAACAAAGACTTTATGCTGCTTCTTGGCTGTTTATACAAGACATACATGTCAAAATTATCTGTGCAGGGCTTATTATTGGAACCCTTACTGAATCTGAAGCATATTCTGTAAAACAAGCTACAATGCATGGTTGATTCATACTGATGATCCCTACCACTTCACATGAGACACTTAGCCCTGATCTGATTTGGGCTCCAAATTACAATACTTCATGTCCCAATATATACTTATTTTACACTGGCCATGTCTACACAAGATGCTGACTGCACATTCATTACTGCACAGTCATTTAGTACTTATATAAGCTAATGCACAGCGGTGTTGCATCATGGTTGTTGTCACAAAACACTACTTTCACAGTAGCATCTGACTACTGTGCAGTCAGCGTCTTGTGTGGATGCAGTCACTGGTTCTGAAAGTGACAGTTTACTACCTTTTGCCATGCTAATCTGGATTTAGAATTTAGACAATGGTATCTAAACTCACAATACATGAATGTTTCTTAACCACTGTTTGTCTTTGTATATTTTTATGTGCCTGAATTTATATATTTTTATATAAATACAAGTATGTGCAGTTATTTTCTCCTTCATAAAAAATTTCAACATACTACCTTTACTTTTGAATTTCTATTCTCATGCCTAAATTTGTAGAATTGAGGCTTTTTTCTGAGCTGTATCAAGATTCAAAGAGAAAGCTAATCTCACAATGTTAAACACATTCATTAATCCTTTTCTGAATTAAAGTCAACTTAGACTGCAACAGTAAGGAATAGCCTCCTTGTTTTACTGATGAACTTTCATGGTCACACAGGGTTACAATTTTAGTACAAATAATAGAGCAATATGGATATTTTAGATAACTGTCTGAATGTATCTGTACATCACAGAAGTGTAAAATTAGCTAAATTGTGCATTCAGGTAAAGATGTGAGTAAAGTGAGCCAGGAAATGTGTAGGCACTAGAACAAAAAATCATTTTATACAATCATTAAAAACCTGAAGAGTTGTTTTTTTTTAATTTCAGTCCTACAAAGACTTAAGCATGCGCTTCATTTCAGAGTAATCCAATTAATGTCAATCAGATGTTAAGTTAAGCTTGTGCACAAGATTTTTCAGGTTTAGAACTCCAGTCTTTACTGAAATTATTCTAGAAATGGAAGAGATGCAGTAGAAAAGATGCAGAAGTTACTAAATCTTACAATAACTAAGAACATCATGCTGAATCTTGGTGGAAGGCAACTGAGAAATTCTGTAAAACCATTGGAACTTAATTGGTAGAATTTAGGATCGCCATAGCTTATAGCAGATAAATGTACATGCTATAATATCCATCAAAGAAAAAAGTGAATATTGAATTAAACTATTTATTTAAAACAAATCCCTGTTGGTCCTTCAGGCATGTAAATATTAGGGGGGGAAAATCCCAGATTATTATTTTAAGTGCTTTATACAGTAGTTTATTTCTCAGAAAATATTTTACGCTCATTTCAATAAAGAATGTGAGGATGTGCTTAAGTGCTTTGAGGACAATACCTATACTCTACTTTTATCCAACTAAATGACTCGATTGAATTGGTACATGAGGGCCTGCCGCACAGAAGTGAGCATCACTCCTAATGGACAAGTGATGATTTAACAATTCAGTGTTAACAGTGATACCCTATTTGAGATTTTGTTTGTATAAAATGTCTATGTTAAGTGCACAGTGATTGAATTGTGGGAGTGTTCGGAAGCACTCTATAAAATAACTTGTTTTATACCTTTAGTCTCTTGCCAAGTGGATTAACATTATTCGACACTTCCATTTGGGCAAAAAAAAAGAATTGGTCTGTTTTTATCTCCCATAATCATATCACATAGCTAAAGAGATCATAAGTACCATGTAATGTGACAGTTGCTAAAAACCTCTATTTTGTAAATAACAGTACTAGCTGCATAGTAAATAACTATAAAACTAATATAAACTGACAGCTTGCAAGTTGCTGCTGTTCTGGTTGCAGTTAATCATACATGTTCCATTTCAAACATTTTATGAATAATTCATATATCCAACACATAAATCCATGCAACTGCCTTTTTGTTATTGCTGTATCCATTCCTTCTTGGAGCTAGGCATCCAATAATGTATAAATAAATAGTAAATACTTGAACATAAAGAAAATAGAATGTCATGCTCAGGAAGGTAAAGTCATTTTTTTCTCCCACAAGTGGGTGTTCACTTGCCCTATTAAATAACAGCTTTAAGACATTCACATCTCAGCATTAGCTATCAACTATGCCTACAAACAGGGGCTTGCCTTTGCGATTAATTGTTGACTCCCCTACCAGAGCCTGTGACATGGAGGCATTTTTCTTCACTATGGCATTGTGCTCCTTTCTTTAGGAGCATTGCCTTTCCACTAACACTCCTTGCCTCCTAACTACCCTCTGGAAATGCAGGATTAGAATCTTACTGTTGATTTAGAAGTAGGTAAAAAGAGACTTCCTCCACTGGTCATCCCTCTTCCAGGACTCCTTCTAGTCTTGGCTCCATATTCTAGAAAATGGTAAGATATAAGCATCAGAAAGGCATAGAATTATATGCTTGTGATGTCCCTATCATCTTCCACAGAGAGAAAATCTAGTAAAACTGTCATGCCCAAGAAGCTACAAAACTCACAACTCAGCTGGTCTGTTTACCCTCTGAATACCTATGTTGAAGTTTCAGGCATGGCTTCTGGGCATGCTCTTGTGCACTTCAGGTACGTCTGGAAACCAGACAGTACTTTCCACGGCTGGAGAACTGAAACCTTAAGTGGTTTACAACTAACTAATAGTTACATTAAGGCCACTTACAGATGCTCTGTTTCTACAAAGAGAATCACCATGCTCCTCATAGAAATCATGAGCATACAGATGTTCCATTTGTTTCTTCCACAGCAAAAACAACAGTTCTAGAAGAAAAATAATCCAACTCTAACTAGTTATAAGTCATTTCCAGGAGAATTTATCCTAAGAGAATGAGCGTTTGGACTTCCTGGGTGCGTCCACACTTGCAGGCACATACACTTCCAGGCACGTCCGCTTGCAGCAGCTCAAATAGCAGTGGCACAAATTTGTGTCGGAGATTTGTAACTCACCACATATGCCTGAACATGCACTTTAGTGTGGAACAAGTTGTGCCACTTGGGGCAAGCTGACCCTGCCCAGCTCCTTCCTGGATCTGCAGCCAGGAGGAGCTGAAGACTGTATAAAATGCTTCCCTGGTGATCAGCTCAGAACTACTTGCTTTCAGCAGCTTTTGAGACCCACCCAGTTGACATATAAGGAAACTAGCCCCCCTGTGCCATCTGGACTGCTGCAGCAGCCCTGACCTAGAGTAGCTCCTGCACCCACTATTGACTGCAGCAGTCTGGCAGTGGGGGTTGCTGCATGGCTGTGCCTTACTGCCACCTAAGACAGCATCCACCTGCAGCCCCAGGTCTGCATGCCTGCCAGACCAGGACAGGGACCACATGGCCACCTGGGCTGTGGTATGGGCACTGCAGCAGAGCTGTCTGCACCTCTGGGCCAGGTGCCAGTGGGCTGTGGCTGCACAGTTGGCCTTTGTGCCCCTGGTGTGCTATCTGGGCAACTATTACTGGGAAGATGCGCTCAGTGTGGTGGCACATCTGTCAAAGCATATCCTCCTGGCCCCAAACGGCCAGGAAATCAGCCACCTTGTTTGCCCTCCAGCTAAGTCCCCATGCCAGTCCTGGGCAGGCTTGCTCTGCCTTAGTCCTGCCATTTGACCCACTAGCAGGAATCCTGGTGCTCCCTGTTTGAAGACTGCAAATTCTCTGATAAAAACTCCCAAATTCACTCTTTAAAATACCACCAAATCTGTGTTTTTCCATGATTGAAATGAAACAGGCACTAGTTTGAGATGTGAACATGCCAGCTGCAGTAGTTGTCTGGACACGCCCCCTGTGCTTAACTTTTCTGGAGGACCACAGGGAGCCACCATGAAAGGCTCCCATGCCTTCCTGAGAACACAGTAACTTCAGTGTGGAGAAGGCATTTGCCCATCCTGTAGACCAGGATGGGAGGGGAAGGGAAGAGCAGCCTACCAGATGTTCTTCACCAGCTCCTCACATGCCAGAATCTCCTGTGTAAGAAGCAGTGGATGGCTTTCCCCTGCTGCTCCCTCCACTTAGCTCCTGGGATGGAGAATCACCCCAGTCTCAGGAAAACGCAAGGGGACGGGTAGAGGGTTTAGTTACAGGAAGAACACTTGTATTGCTCCCTCTCCCTGAATCATTTCTAGAGAAAGACATTTTCCCCTGCTAACATTTGTACATGACATAGGTTATTGTATCTGCTGCATGCCTAGATTTGATTTTATTCCCCTCTCTTGTACAACATACACAAACAAATGGACAGATATCTAATAGAGGGCCTGAAGTCCAAACAAGCCAATGATAGAGCAATTCAGGAAATTTGAGTTATGAGATTTTGAGGTCCCCAAAACTGAAAAGTCTTCGGAGTCCTAATATAGAGGAAATATTTTTATAATCTTTAGTGTATAGAACTCTCATTCCTAATGTGAAAAAAACAAACTATGACGTTAGGATTGTGCTCTGTATAGTATAGTGGATAGTATAATCATCATCTAAGAGTGTCAGATATTCTTCAGATGGAACAAAAGATAGCATGTCACATCTGTAACTGAAACCAAAATTAAAGGTTTTGCAAAATTTGTCAGTTTGTCATTCATTATGGCAAACCAGACATGTTGTTCATTTACCAGATCCCAGTGAGCTGGCAAGAATGATTTTGAATGTTAAATTTCCATTGTATTCAGCTAAGAAAGAAATACATTTAGATGGTGTAATTTAATGTGCTACTGTTCTCACTCACTTAGTGCCAAAGTAGAGATTAATACTCATGGTTATAGAGATAACTTAATCTGTTTATAATTTCAGCAATTATTAAAATGAACTGGAATTTTTTCTTCTTGGTCAAGGAAACTTTAAAAATTCAAATACATGAAGAATCTTTGGGTAACAAATAGGGAAGAGGCATGGCTATCTAGCGTATTACATTTTTAAGTGCTTGAACTGTTTTATATATTAGCACATTTTGTAGAATCAAAGTAATTGCTCTTAAAACTTTTGAAGACAGCCATTTCATGATCATTTGCTTAATCATGGCCTTGTTAGGATTCCCTAATGTAGGATAATACAACCAAAACACATTCTTCCCATCTTAAATGATGAAGTCAAGATCTGCAAACTTTTACACTTAAAGTCAGGATCCTAAATCCATATTTAGGCACCTACCTAAAAAGTAATCTGATTTTCAAATCTTCCCAGAATTTGCAGCTTTAAAAAAGTTTCACATTTCCATGCAATTCATGAGTTTCATAGACATTAGAGCTGGAAAGGACCTCAGAAGATCTTCGAGTCCAGCCCCCTGCCCCGGGGCAGAAAGTCAGCTGGGGTCATAGGATCCCAGCAAGATAAACAGACAAATGTCTCTTGAAGGCATTCAAAGTAGGTGCTTGAACTACCTCCAGCAGCAGTCTATACCTGACCTTGGGGGCTCAGACAGTGAAGAAGTTCTGTCTTATGTCCAGCCTGAAGCGGTTGTGGCAGAGTTTGTGATCATTCAATCTTGTCATCCCTTGGGGAGCTCTGGTGAACAGATGTTCCCCCAGGTCCTGATGAGCACCCCTGATAAACTTATAGGTGGGCACCAGATTGCCCCTGAGCCTGCGCTTTCCCAGGCTGAAGACTCCCATAGCTCTCAGCTTCTCATCATAAGGCCTGTTTTCCTGACTTCTGATCATGTGTGTGGCCCTCCTCTGCACTCTCTCAGGCTTCTCCACATCCTTTTTGAATTGTGGAGCCCAAAACTGGACGCAGTACTCCAACTGCGGCCTCACCAAGGCCAAGTACAATGGGAGAATGACATCCTGGGATTTCCTTGAGAAGCATCCATGGATGCAAGCCAGTGTTTTTCTCACCTTACTAGTTGCAGCATCACATTGAAGGCTCATGTTCATCTTGTGGTCAATCATGACACCCGAGTCCTTTTCGTTCAAAGTGCTAGCCCGTGTAGTACTGCTTAGCCTATATGCATGCTGCAGGTTTTTCTTTCCAAGGTGGAGAACCTTGCATTTTTCGGTGTTAAATACCATCCAGTTCTCATCCGCCCATTTCCTGAGCCTGTCAAGGTCCGCCTGGATTGTCCTCCTGTCCTCAGGAATGGATGCTTTACACGAAAGTTTGGTGTCATCAGCGAACCTGGCCAGTCCGCTTCTGATACCAGTGTCCACATCTTTAATAATAATGTTGAATAGTATAGGCGCAAGGACAGAGCCTTGAGAAACCCCACTGGTCACAGTGCCCCAAAGCGATTGACTTGACGATGACTGAATTCAGGTTCCAAGTGCATACTAATGGAATATCCAAATTGTGATGAATTTCAATATGTGATAACTTCATCATATTATATTTCATACCTTAATAAAAAAGGGAAAAGAATTACTGAAGTACACCAAGACTGTGCTACAATGACAGCTTTATAAACACTTGTCACAAGGCAGATTCAGAGTTGGAATTAATTGCTAAGGCTGAATTTGCTCGCTATAAAATATCCTTATCTCTTCTCTTCTCTATAAAAATACAAGGGCCAGAATTGGTGGTAGGCTGTTGTAAGTAACATTATCTTAGAAACCATTTGTCAAAAAAATGTCTCTGCTAGTATAATTCCAGAAAGGAAACTAGGACCATAACAAACTTCTTGGTTTATAGAGAAGGCCTTTATTGATTGCTTTTTATGTTGGCATTAGTAGATTAAAAATTCAATATTATAAAGACTAAGCCCCTCTCAGATCCTTCAGAGTTCAAAGGATTATTTTTTATATATTAATTTTGTTTTGGCAAATTTAATCAAATGGAGCTACAAAAATATGTAGTTGTTTGATAGTGCAGAATGTATTCAAGGAATGAAAAGAATATACTAGGACTATGCTTTTTACTTATGTGGCTTTTTAGTTAGAAATCAGAAATTATAATGCATATGGAAAACCCAGAGTTTTTATGACTTGTCAAGATGTTCTTAAAATCCCTATTCTGAAATGCCAAGAGACTGTGTATGTAAGGACAAAAACGGGAACCAAGGTCTCTTTATTGAAGCACTGATTTTGTTTCCACTTTCCATTGTTGCATCAACCAACCCCTGCAGAAAATCAAACCAATGGATGCTGACAAAAATCACCATCAACCTTTTGAACCAGTGGATCCAGATATTTGCCTCCAAGGAGGCATTAGACAGGAAAGTGAGAAGTAGAACTGAAGCAGCATGAATTGAAACCTGCAGAAGACAAACACGGTTTTTGTGTATGAAACATAACACAGTACCATATAGCTACACCCAAGCTATATTGGGTAATGGAAACTGTAATGCATCATACTATAGCAGGAACCCATATATAATGGGTGCTAGAAATGTCCAATCAGTTATCTTTTGAGAGCACCCAAGAGGAGAATAGCAAGAAGTACGTTTTTAATACAAATATAAAAATGATTCTGGGCTTTCTATATTACATAAAATGAAGGCCATGTTTCAATAAGTGCCCACTTTTTGGAGTTATTAAATGGGAGAAAAGACAAGCAAATAAATTAACGTTATATAAAAAAAAGATTAAGGTCTACAAATCTGAAGAATAGTATTTTGTGCTCTAAGGTTTGTCTAAAATTCTCCCAACTATGTAGTTGGTCCAATAACAAATATCATCCTCAAAAATATCCTTACCTAAAAGTGCACACTTACTCAAAAGTTATTGAAAGCTGTCCCTTATGTCAGAATCTACTGAATTTAAATGCAAAGCAGTTTCAGTGGAGAACTAAGAACCTGCACCCATCATTAAACTTAACTAGCCAAGTAAAATAAGTGAGTAGGAAGAATTAAAATGTCTAAATTAGAATTTTTAGGACTTACTATCCTAAGGACAGCTCCACTAGTGATAACACCAGTGAAGCTGAAGTAAAGAGAGAGCTTGGGTGGTGCCAGTGCACTGCCATTTAGTTTAACTCACAGCTGAGTTAGATAAACTGTTAAAGTTTGCCCCAACCAATCAGAGACTTATTTTGATTACCACCAGTACTGCCAATCATTGGTGCTGTTCTTGCTGAGCTGACCTGAATCTAGAAAACAATGTGCACAACCCTTGGAGAATGGAGGCAACCTTTCTCCATCCCCTAATCTTAGTCTCCAAAGCTTCTAGTTCTATGTCCGTCCTGTCTCTCTGATGCTGGCAGGGTCTTTCTTCAAATATCACATTCTTTCTTTCATTTAGTTTAGTTAATTTAACATATTTTGTTAAACTAACAAAATAACCCAAACTCTTCTTCTTGTGGACACATTTCTCTTGAGGAGGATTTTGCATATGTTGACATTCTGATTAATAGCCTGTTCTTCTCATTTAATATAAGCTTCCTCCAGAATAATTAGATTCCCCTGGTGTTCTCATGGTGATTGTCATATACTAAAATGTTGTCCCCAACTGCCCAGCTCCACCTGCTCTGCAGTCTTCTACAACAGGATTCTGTGCACTTGATGGGCTAGTAATGGTGTATCGTAAATAAGCAGCATGGTGGATGACGTTGTATGCCAAATTCCAATATAAAAAAAAAAGAAAATAGTATCCATTACTCTGTGTTACATTTTAATTTTACTCAGGTTCCTGCTATAGCTGCCTTATGTGAAATAAGTTGCCTAGGCATTTTTCTCTTGATAACCTTGATACATCACTGCTTGCTGCTCTCAAGCAAGAGGTGCATTATTCAGACATTTCCTTTAACACAAACCAAGTCATCCTAGTGATATTTCTTTTTATGGTGTTTATTGGGCTTGGTTATTTTTCCTTCACGCTAACCACAGTTACTGAAATATTGTATTAGTGGGAATGTACCAAACCATGGCTCACAGAGTTTTAGTCATCTACCCCAAGGCTGTAAGAAGAACCTATCATCATAGCTACCATTTTAGTCATCTACCCCAAGGCTGTAAGAAGAACCTATCATCATAGCTACCATTTTAGTCATCTACCCCAAGCTGTAAGAAGAACCTATCATCATAGTATACATGGTAGCAAGCCTAAATCATTATCTTTTATACAGTGATCACTTTTAAAATCTTAATGTGTATCATTCAGTAATGTGTTGTATTAATGTAAAATACAATTCACCCATGCAAAGGGGTTAACAGGAGTCCTATGTACGCTCAAATAGTAACAAATAGTATGTATTTGTACATAGAACAAATGCATTGTGCTGACCATTTCATCAGGCATAATTTCCCCCTATTATTCTCTATAATAAATTAACATTTTTTTATTACTTCTATGTCCAATAAGCCAGGTGTGTGTGTGTGCATATGTATGTACACTCACACACAGTTTTTTTTATTTGTAGGCTACATTTTCCACATATTTCTCACAGACTTCAGAAAATTGTGAAAAAGTTCAGTTTTCAGGCAAATTTGAAAGCAAGTGTTTCTTGCTCTGTATTAACATGTTTCTAGTTTTACATTTCCTGTCCTCAATCAAGTACATAAAACTTGTTATAATGAATAGTCACACAAAAAGAGAGAAATTCAAACTCAAATATTTAACAAAAGCTGAATTCCATTTCAGTTCTGTTTATGTATTCACCATTTATCTGTGGTGTCTTCTGTATTTTTAATAGGTCAGGAAAAAGAAGGCCACTCTTATAATCAGTAAATTTCAAAATGAGAACCGAAGAGTCATAACTGAAAAGCAAGAGTTATTTGCTTTTAAAAAAACTACATTGAAAAATTTTATGTTTTGTTTGTGACAAATTTCTATAAACACTGAAGGCAAAATTTAACAGTTTTGTGTGTGTGTGTTTGAATTATGTAGCTCTCCATTGATAGTTATTTTCCTATCTGAGAACCTAAATGCATGGAATTCTGCACATAAACTACATTAAGACAATCCCAAGTGCTGTTTACAGCCAAATATTTTATTCACAAAAATATAGCCATCCATAGCATTTTCTGAATTGTAGAAATTAAGCCATTTTATTGACATTATAATTTAGA
Organism: Caiman crocodilus; assembly: GCA_030014935.1. Taxonomy (NCBI): domain Eukaryota; kingdom Metazoa; phylum Chordata; order Crocodylia; family Alligatoridae; genus Caiman; species Caiman crocodilus. The sequence goes on from JAGPOW010003316.1 coordinate 10,407,628, forward strand.
ATAAAAACTGTTGTTATTGGTCAATCTAAATCATCATATCTATAGTTTATGGTGTCGAACAAAATGAACATTCAAGGTGCAAATAGAACAACAGAATTGAAACTTCTCCTTCTCCATCTAATAAATACATGTGTCATAGGGCACTAAGGTGTGCCTTCTCCTTCAAGAGCAGAAGCAGCTTAGCTAGGGAGCCCTGAGAACTAGGCAGGGCTCCACAGCTGCAGGTTGGCTTGGCAGTGAGCTAATCAGGATATTAAGTTGCATCTCTACCGAGTCAGCTGGTCGGAAGCAAACAAGGCCCTGGGCATATATAAACCCTAGGGCTGGGGGCTGGCTAAAGGTTAGTTTTCTGTCATCAGCCAGGGGGAAAGAGGTCTTGCAGAAATGCTACTCTAAGATGCTTGGTTGCCTATTCTGCTGCTGTTAAAACGAATAAGGTCTAGGAGCTCCTAAAGTATCTGGAGCTTGGAGGGACATGTTGTTGAGGGGGAAGCTTGACTCCTTAAAGGGGCAGGGTGTGACCTTCAATGCTATTGTTGCTGTTATATTATAGCCTAGGGGCTTGTATGTACATTGTTATTTGAATCTGGTGGACCGGGCTGAGGCTATTGGGGAGGAAGAGGCCTCATTGGGGCTACACAGAGCCCAGCACCAGTGAGGGCATGCAGACAGGGCTGCAGAGAGACTAGTGGTGAGAGGAGACCAAGCTAGATCAAGGCCTTAGAGGCACAACTTATGAATACCCTCTGCAAGGCATGGGGTAAATGGCCGGTTTTGGAGCCACGCATCTTGGCCATAAGGCTGAGGTGGTCTCAAGAGGCACTGACTTTGAGCAAGACCTGGTAAGGGATCCAAGATCAGCAGGATCTAATGGGGTTCAGCAGGACCATGACCGAAAACTCATGGGCAGCCTCCCAACTTATTATTTCAACCAACAGGATGTGGCAGGAAAGATTAGAAGGTGCCCTCAGGGTGGAACACAGGCACTGTCATGGATCCCTAGGGTCATCACATCCATCCCTGGGGACCCCACACCTTGACAATGTGCAATGGTACATTTCAAGTTAAAAGGCAGTAATGGCACCAATGTAAATGCAAGAAAAAATACAGCATATAAAATACTCAAACACTATGTGAAAAATAAATGTTCTTCCTTTGTGTAAATATGATTCAGTCTTTAGGCATTTAATAGCACTGGGAACAGACAAATTACGGTGCATTTCCACTTTCATGTTTTCAAAAAAATGTTATTATGGCTGATAACAGAAAAACGGAGAACCAGCAACTAAACTGTGCTTTGCTTGCTTGGACTTGTAGAAAAGTAAATGGAGCTTTTCACTGTGAACTATTATTATTTTAAATTCAATGCAGATCGTTAATGATTCACAGCTATTTTTTGATAGCTGTTTAGGAGCCGATATGAACTGAGATGGTGGTAAGGGAATGAACAACTCTCTCACCCTAGAAGCAAACCCATCAGGCAGGGTTCTGGAGTTGGGGCATATTGCCAGAACAGTCTAACAAAGCTTGGACCTCCCAGGGTATATCTGCTCTGTCCATAATTAAAGTTCAGATCCCTAATTTTTGTCTATTCATTCTAGAGGGGAACATAATAAGCCATATTTTCATTACACCCTAATCCTAAAACAAAACATGCATCAAGTAGCAAAAATTGCCAACCAGACCTGCTGGAGGAATAGTACTTTTAAATATGTAAATTGTTTCCTGTGGAGCCTAAGTATAGGTCCGAGGGGCTTAACTTTGACAGCCATGCTTTAAAAACACTTGTTTTGGATATGTACAGTTCAGGGCTGACAAAGGTTCAGGCACTCCCCATGGACCACACTAGGGCAAGCCACAGGCACCCACACAGGGCCCTCTCACCACTGTACCACACCTATGTATGACCCTGTACTCACCCTTCATTCTACACTGTATGCCACAATGCACAATGCCCTGTTCCTACGGCAGTGGCAGGAAGCAGCAGAGGAAGGGGAGAGGGAAAGAATGCTTAGAGTCCCTGGGTACTGTTGCAGCTGAATGGGGAATTGGGGGGAGGAGGGAAGGTAGCAGCTGAATGGGAGCCCTGGAGCTATAACTTAACCCTTACCAGGCCTCATGTAAGCTGCCAGCTGGTCAGATCTGGTATAACTTATTCAAAGCAGGATAGAGTGCCAACTGAAACTATGCATGAAAATTCTAGACATATATATGTGAAATATATTCTGGCTTTCTTTTATCTAGACCTTCCCATCCTATGAATTTCCCCACAAACCGCAAGATTTAAGACTACATTCTAAAAGCCATCCGCCCTGTTTATCTTGTATCCTCCAGGTCCAAATATAGTACTGCCAATGAGAACTGCTATGCAGTTTGTTGGAGTATCTGATTTCTTAGCCTTTGTGGCAGGCAGAGCTCCTGCCACCCCACATTTTAAACTTTCTAAACATAGTTTTAAGCCTCAAGGAAATGCCTAGGTCCCAGCTTCTCTTTCTAGCCCTCAGTGAGCAAACTGAATCAAAGCTCTCCTGAAATGTTTAACTCTCAATTAAGTGATTTCTATTTCCCCTGTCATTTTCATGTCCATGCCATGCTATTCTATTAGCCATGCTGCTCTTGCAGTTTGTCCTGCCCTTAGGCCACCTCCTTGTGGTGCTGCTGCTTGTCCCATTTTTTACACTGCTACTGTTTGTCCCTAGAATCACTGCTCAGACCCATTCCTCCCACTGCTGCTATGTCCTCCATCTGCATATCCACTTTCCAAAAGTCAATATTGACAAAACCTGCACCCACATTTGTACTCCTTCCATGCCTCCTCCTGAATCTCCAGCCTGGGCAGTGTAATGGGGGTTTGATGGCCACTTCTCTATTGTCTTCAGCCAGTGGATGTCACTGACCTCCAAAGGAGAAGATATCTCCAGTAAACGTTTCCCTACTAGATTGGGAAACATTGCCCTGTGCAGGGGTCTGCTGTCTGCCTTCAGGACTAGCAGCTTTATGCAGGTATATTTAAATTAGCATATGGTTTCTTTGCAAGTTTTAGCAAGAATGCCTCTCCTATATACAAATTTTCTAATTACTGGTTACATGGGTCTGTAGCTCAGACCATACATGTAAAATATATTCTTAATAGTCTACTCTTCTCAGGAGACATTTCTGCAGAAACTGAGCTTTGCTGATGTCTTTAATGTTTAGAGTTTTATCCTAGACGTAACCAAAGTATGGGGGATTGAGGTGAAGAATGAAGTGAAGAATTAGAGGGGAAAAATAAAAATTCTAAGAGTGACAGGCTCACGGGATATGTCCCCAGCTTCTCATGCTTCTTGCTGTTCAGATTTGCCTGACCTCACTCCTTTGCCTCTCTCACCTCCTATTTTTTTTCCTGCCATGCCTTGATCTTATGCTATTTAATAGTAGAGCCTACCTGCAGAGGCTGGATAGTCTCTTCTTTGGTGTTTTTCTCCCTTGTCTATCCCTCGGAGCTTCTCTTCCTCCAAACTCCAGTCTGCAGGGCTCCTCTGCTCAGATTCTACATGAGGTAATTCCCTTTAAGATGACTCTAGTTGTGCCTTACAGGCTATAACTGTGGTCCCCATCCTCCTTTACAGTCACTTTGGAGGGGCCACCTGGACCCAACACAGTGCTTGATCCCTCAGGCCTCACACCTCTGTTGGCCTTCAGCTTTCCCAGCTTTGACCCCTTTCCTCTGTCTATGCCTCTTTGGCCTAGGTCCATTGCCACAGACCTTGGCTTCTAGGCCCCAGCCTCAGCTCGCCCCCTCCCCCTGTCTTGCTCTGTCTCAGTCCCAGCCTCCTGGGGTCACTGATCCAGGCAAGGCATTAAACTGGATACTCTTCAGGCATCCCTGTGGCACCATACCTCTCCCATAACTACAACACAGTCTTTTGGTTTGAGACTTAAATCAAAATAGAAAATTCAGTCTCGTTACTGTCCAGTAGAAGTCACATGCTCATGACACAGAAATCAGAAACAGTCTAAAAAGACAGCTTAAATTATTACCTAACTAACAGGGCCTTAGCAGTGCTCCAGTTACTAACGAACTTAGACCACAAAAATAAGGAAGTAGACCGCGACTCCCAGATTAAAAAGAGAGGACTGAAGTACTTAGCAACACAGGAAGAAGTAGGCCGTGGTTCCTCAGTTGTGCCAGACGAGAAATACCGTAGAGTTGAGCAAGGGGAATTTTCAGCACAATGTAATTAGACAGAGATGTCCAGTGCTTAGCTAATAACCATAGGCTAGGAGCTTGCCGCTGGGTAACACAGTATGTGCCACCATAGGCTAAAATTTGCCGCAGTATGACATAGCGCACTTACACGAACCCAGCTATATGTAACCCACCACGGAACAGAGAGACCCTCCGAGTGACAATCCAGTCACTTCCTCGTCTCATAAAAAAGGCCTTCATGCATTTGTGGTAGCTTGCTGTAATGTGGTTTCTGTAACTCCGTGTTCTGCATCCGCTCATCATAAACTACATTCGTGATTCCTCATAATAAAACTTCACCCTGCTAAAATCAACGGCAGAGTAAGTACTGTTCTTTGCAATTGATACACGTAGTTAACCCAGCCAGCTCGTCCTGCCTTACACTCAGTAACAGGAAAGTGCAACATGGCGTCATGAACAGGATCCTTAAAACCTGATCTCAGTTCACAACTGACTGAGAATTGTCCCTGGAGACAGGGCACTCGCCCAGTCACGACAAGTGATCAACTATGGGCTCATATCACTTTCCATCAAGCGGGAGGTACCAACACCACCGCTGGCACGGGAGTGTCGGGGTTCCTCTCGATGGATTCCATCACACCGTCCGAACTGTCGGACGCAAACCACAAAGAGTAGATAGTGACCGGGTTGGCTCCAGTGACTTTAGACTATTTATTGTCCAACTCCCAAGTACTCTTTAGGCCTCAAGCAACCGTAGAAACAGCGGTTCTAGCTCAGGTAAAGCCCAGTCAGAAACAGGGGGCAATCCCGGCACAGGAGTGCGCTTGCTGTATAAGGCACGCCCAGGAAGGTGATGAACCGACCCCAGCGGACAATGTTTATTGTCCGGCCATGAAGCCGGAGTCAACGGGGCATGAACTATTGAGCACACTCCGTAAAAATCTGGAGACTCAAGGATACGCCTCAAGCAAGGGGGGGCACCGAAATGAAACAAAGGAAAAATGATTAATGTTCTACTTCATACATTTATGACTGCCTTGCAGGAGAATACGGACCTAGAGGCACAGCTACATTCCACAGCTCAGATTGCCCTAGACAAAGCTATAATGCCACCGCCCCAACATGGCGCCGGTGACTGCATCGAGGGGAGTGTCCAAAAGAGTGCAATGGCGCCAACTCCGGCAAGTAACCCGCCCCCTGTGTATGTAACACCCTCAGCCCCTCCCACTGAAAGCGGAAGTCCCCTGATCCCACCTCCATACCCAGCGGCGAAAAACACCGCCCTCTACCCCTCCGTCACTGAGCCCACCGCTAATCCACCAACCAAGCAGGAAGACCCGCCATTGGTGGCCCTTGAAGCATTCCCAATCCTAGTCACCAAAACCACGATAGACACCAACAACTGTGCCACGGAGGTTACCACCACACACACTCGTATTCGGGGAGAGTTAAAAAAATTGTACGAGGCTATGAAGCTAACAGCAACAGAGACCCCGATACAGTGGGTAGGCCACCTCGTGATACAGACTGCCTCCGAAATAGTCAATAAGGCCGAGGCGGAATATCTTGTTCGCCAACCTGGTTGAGGAAGGGGAGTAGGCACACATTCCACCACCATTCATAATAACAAAAGGTGGCCGATACTGTTGCCAGCCTACTCTGTACTCCTATTTCTTCCCTGTTCTCAGAGCTGCTATTTTCTCCGCTATGTGTCACAGTCGAGCCCTTCCGTAGAACTTCCGCAATCCTCATCGCTTCTTTCAGATGTACCAACTGAATCTCGGAAGTTACACCAATCCATACACGTGCCCAGATTATTCCTCCCTTTCTATTTCTGCACCGCTCGACATGTTTTGAGCATGCTCAGATGAAGTCCTTCGCACAATGCTCCCGGCCATGTTAAGTGAGGTTAACTGCTTCTTATCATCTATTCTCCTTTGCCCTCCTGTTAACACTAACACCTTGTCCCCCCCAAGTCCCAATTTTCTCTTACACAGGTCTAAGCGTACCCCAGTGTGAAGCCAACTCACATGGGAAGAGAAGGTCCAACAAAAACTATGCTAGGGGTTTGAAGGCGCTTTCGCCTGGGAAATTGGGATTGGCAAGGTGCATGTCGCGATAGCAGAACTCCAAGAAGTCGAACTCCTAGCCAACTCCAAGCGTCTATCTTTCCAACTGATCAACACCCAACTTCAAGAGACATCACACATGATGTTCCAAAATCAGTTGGCACTCGACGCTATGCTGCTCATGCACGGTGGTGTTTGCCAGTATCTCAATCTGTCTCACGAGTACTGTTATATTTCCATTCCCGATGTCAGTGTCCCATTCCACCTCCAACTTGACAAAACGCGCGAAATAGCAGCCAAAACCAACAGAATCTCAGGTTTAGCCCAAGGGGGATGGCTTGCAGGATTGTTCAACTCTCTGAAGTTGTCCATGTCAAATTAGATGCATAGCTTGCTTGTTCCACTACTCACATTACTACTTCCTTTCCTAGGTATCCTCATTTATTATTGCCTCGGTTGTGCAATAATCCAAATGTTGCGTGATAAATTAGTTTCATTATCTGCTTTTGTATACACCCACTTACCTGACCCATACGAAGAGCTTCCACTCTGCGACTTTCCTGATGCATACGCAGGGATTAGTCCCGAAATCCAGCAACGCTTCAATGAAACTTATGCAGACCTTGATCTCAAGACCGTGTATGACACTGTGCCATAAGCAAGGGGGCATGTCAAGTAGAAGTGTGTAATATGCTTATGACACAGTAACCAGACACAGTCCAAAAAGACAGCTTAAATTATTACCTAACTAACAGGGCCTTCTCAGTGCTCCAGCTACTAACAAACTTAGACCACAAAAATAAGGAAGTAGACCACGACTCCCAGATTAAAAAGAGAGGGCCAAAGTACTTAGCAACACAGGAAAAAGTAGGCTGTGGTTCCTCAGTTGTGCCAGACAAGAAATACCGCAGAGCTGAGCCAGGGGAATTTTCAGCACAATGTAATTGGACAGAGATGTCCAGTGCTTAGCTAATAACCATAGGCTAGGAGCTTGTCGCTGGGTAACACAATATGTGCTGCCATAGGCTAAAATTTGCCGCAGTATGACATAGCGCACTTATGTGAACCCAGGTATATGTTACCCATCACGGAACAGGAAGGCAGAGAGACCCTCCAAGTGACAATCCAGTCACTTCCTCGTCTCATAAAAAAGGCCTTCGTGCATTTGTGGTAGCTTGCTGTAATGTGGTTTCTGTAACTCCGTGTTCTGCATCCGCTCATCATAACCTACATTCGTGATTCCTCATAATAAAACTTCACCCTGCTAAAATCAACGGCAGAGTAAGTACCATTCTTTGCAACCGATACACGTAGTTAACCCAGCCAGCTCATCCCGCCTTACACTCAGTAACAGGAAAGTACAACAGTTACCATAAGAAATTGTAACAGAAAGATTAATGAGGTAGTTAGCTGTGGTAGTCAGAAGTCAAACAAAGGGTAGGACAAGGTGACACTTTTAGGTGTCTTTACACATGCTTGGGGGGGCACTTTAATTAAATGGAGCTGCTCTAATTAAAGCACCCACAGTACCACATGTATTTGTTTGACGAGATTGTATTTAAATCGCTCCCACTTCCACTTTTAAGTGTGGGTATTCTGAATACACGTGACATAGAAGCTGCAGGAGTGTGCTAATTAGCACACTTCAGCAGACTTGATTAATTGTGTGCCTAATTAGCATGCATCGGAATAGATGTTTGGCACATGTATAGATGCCCTTAGTGAGTAACTTATTTAGAAAGGCATAAACTTTGTAGGCATAGCACCTGATGAAGTATGTTGTTGCTTACAAAAACTTATGCCATACTGGATGAGTTAGTTTCTAAGGTGCCACTCTGCCCTGCCTTCAGCAAGGTTAATGCTGTTGCCGCTTCATAGCTTGGTTGGATACTTGGTCCATTAATGCTTAAGTAGATGGAGGATGCTAGTCCTTACTATACTTGTTTCACCAATGCCTTCTTACCAGTTATTGCCACTGAAAAGAAATTAGAGACTTGGTAATAGTTGACAAAGGCATTAGTGTGTTTCTTAAGAAAAGCCTTAACTGCTATATATTTAGAGGTTGATGCTAGCTCACCTTCCTTTAGGAAACATTAATGACTTCCACCAGTAATTGGTCTAGAAATTTCTTTGTAGCTTTTGACAACACTGAAGAAACAGGACCTTGGCAGGTTTTCAAAAAAGCAAAAATAGGAGTTAGGTGGGAAGATAGGCACCCAATTTACAAGTAGATCACTCAGATCCTAAATACCTATTTGTGCAAAGCACCCTATATAAAACCTAGTTTATCTATTTGCATTCAGTAGTCTATTAATAATCACACCTTTTTGTTGGAAAAAAAAATCATGAAACTTTCTCACAGACCGTTTCTGAAACACTGATTTTGATAAATTCTAATTCTGATCAATTTAATAATAAAATTATTATCCAGCCTGTAGTCTAAATATCAGTAAAAAGATAAAAATAGTTTCAGTATAAACCTTTCAAAAACTTAAATATCTTAATTTTAAGCAGCTGTTTAATAGACCAAAGTTTAAAAAAACAGTTCCCCAGAACTTCTCTGTTTGACCCCTGATTTTAAAAGCTGTTGAAAAAAAAAATCCTGAAAGAGAAGCAGATTTTAAAGCTATTGTTTAAAAAGTGCAGATTGTCTAGGTATATTTAGCATGCTGATTCAGTGGCAATGTAATCAAGCTGGGTGTGATGCCCAAATGAAATCAGAAATGCTAAAACATATTTTTTAAACAATTTATAACACTTTCTAATCTGTTAGCTTGCTTTCCAGAATTACCATCATAAGTATTTGGTGCTGATCCTCTGGTTCTTGTACCTTATAACTCTTCCTCCCCCAATATCACCTTATTCACTTATTAATCAAAAGCAGCTTTTTCATCTCAAACTTGGGAAACTCAATTTAGTAACTTTTTAAATAATAGCATTCAGGTTCCTAAGGCTTCAGTCTATAACTTATAATTATTTGCCTATTCAGACAGCATTAACTAACATCAGATTCAAAGTCATATGCATCATACCTGATTGTCAATCTATCAGACTAGTCCTTTGTATATATAAGCTTAATTTTTGTTGACAGGGCTAAATTGGGATTTAACTTCAAGCAGGAGTACATTTAAATGTAAATTTACTTTTTCCAACAATAGATTTTCAGAACTTAGCATGAGAAATCTGAATTTAATCAAGGTATTTGCACACACAATTTCCTGTGCAAAACAATCATGCAAGTAATTTAGCAAGCAAGTTATTTCCATTGGGTTGCAAATGTCTGTGTGCGTACAATCTGAGTAGGAAAAACTTTGTATGCAGAAAACTCTGACCCAAAAGGAGGATATTAAAAGCTAAAAATGTACGCAATGCTAGAGTCCCAGAGAAAAGATTATTCAGTAATGTACACATCCTTCCTTATTCCCTAATCACAGATATATAAATTTTCACAAACTTTAAAAAATGTAGACAATAGAGGGTAGCCTTTTTATACCGCTCTAATAATAGCATGTTTAGAAAATGCCTATTCGTTTATTTTTCCCAAAAATCCTAAAAGTGCTTGAGGGAACCCATACTAATTATTCCATGTCTTAATGGACTTTTTCCTTTCGCTCTGAAAGAACAGTGGTTTCTGTTATTTAGACAGTGTTAAGTAAAACTATACCTTTTAATTTGTTCCATATTTTAGTGCCCACGTACATAAGATGTAATAGTCTTTGTCCATTTCCAACAAAAATAAGTAAGTAGATAATGTGTTAGCATCTTTTAATAGACTCTTATTCAAAAAGACAGGAGTGCATCCCTGAGCATGGCCCCACAGCCCTGAGCACAGCCCCCATCTGCTGGGAAGAACCCAGCACAGCCACAGCCCCAGCCCCAGCCCACAGTTGCAGCCCCCACCAGACCTCCGCACAGGTCTGGGGGCACATGCCCTCTCCATGCACATGCAGTGGTGGGAGCCACCCCTCTCCCAGACGATCTGCAGCTCCATCCCATGCCCCACCCCAGCTAGGCAGTGCCTGCCCCAGCCCCTGCCCCACTCCCTCCATCACTGCATAGGGGCATTGATCTACCCCCCTATTCCCCTTCCCTCCCCCTTCCCCTTCCATCACAACAGCCTTAGCAGCTGTACACAGCTCTCCATGCTGTCAGTTTGTGTTCCTAGCTGCCTACGTGCTGTTTTGAGGATGCACATATGCACGGGCGTTTATTGGCCAAATTATCAGCCATATCAGGCCAATTTCCAATACAGTCAATTTTCTTTATATCAGTGCCAATCCAACATTGAACCAATGTACTGGTGCACCTCTAGTAATTTTGGTTACTATGCAGTAAATGCACACCTGTTGATGCACTCACTGGGAAATATTTTAACTCCAAAGAAAGACAGAGAAAAGTTTATCAGTGCTATTTGTCTCTCACCTCCAATGCAGATGTTCCCTACAAAAACTTGATTTGTTCCAAATTGTCCTTCTAGTGTGATAATTTTAGTAGTGGTTCAGGCACTCATCAATTTTCAATGAATCCAAATGATGCAGTCACCATTTTTCCTTCCTCACTGCCAAATTGTACTTAGATGAGGCTAAACATATGAAATTTACCCAAGCAAAAGAATGGGAGGGAATACTGATGGGATGGTGAAAAGTTAACTATATCATGAAGCACGAATGAAGTCAATCTGCCTTACAGAGGGGAGTTCATCTGTTCATCTTTTCAGATATTTAAAATGTAAGATTTTTCAGTTCTTAATCACTGCATAGAGAAAGGTAGCTATGTTATTTTAAAGTGGATTAGGATGCTTTTATACGTGCTCCATGGATGTGTGTGTGTGGGGGGGGGGGGCTTCAATTAGAGCAGCTCTCAGAGCTGCTTTAATTAAAGTCACACTGTGTATAGTCCCCACACTTAAAAATGACATTGACTGAGCATTAGTTCCAGCATCCCCACCACCATTTTTAAGCATGAGAATTCTGATACAAGAGATGCAGGAAGCTACTGAAGCATGGCAATTGCCATACTCCAGCAGAATTGGAGCAGCTTCTGCGCTCATACATAGGCATCCTTAGAGACTAACTGGTTCAGAGAGTAATATGGTTTTAGGCAATCGGTTGTTTTGTAAGATGCTTTTCACAGGGTGAAAACAAGTGTTTTCAGAACCTGGTGTAGGTTTAGGCTTTACTTTATTTTAAGCTGGCTAAATCTAAACTGGAAATGGTAAATGCAGGCATTCACATGTGCCAGGAGCTATACAGTTAGCACAAAATAAGTCACACCCTGTGAGCAGGGGAATGGGCTGGTGGGATTGGGGGGTGTCTGGTAAGTCTGTAGGGAGGCTTCTAGGGGTGTTGTCTGGTCCAGAGAGGGCTAATCTAGGGGCTAAAAATAGCTCAGTAAGGATCGGGGGTGCATGAGATGTAGCAAAAGCACAGCTCTAGTGTTGGGGTGTGTGGCTGGGGTTTCCCAGCCCTGGGCCTGTACTATGAATGCATTTGGGCATTCACTGGACTGGGTTAATTCACTTTTGATTAGATTAAGCCAGGTCAGTCTAAAGTTAGATCACCTTCTGAGGTGAACCAACTTGGATCAGGCTGAGATCCAAGTAAAAGCCGGCTGAGAACTTGGATTTTGGGGACTATTTAAGCCCTTGTGTAAATGTTCTCAGCCGGCATTTAGATTGACCTAACCATGGTCAATCAAGGTTAGGTCAATGTAAATGTAACGCTTGCATGTACCCATAGTCTCTAAGGTGCCACCCTGCCCTGACTTCTGCCTCATAGTATCAGTATTAAAAATGTCTTTCTTCTGCTGGGTCTGTAAGGAGAGAAGAACTGATTTCTCTTAATTAGGACCTTGCCATGATAGATCATGCTTTTGTGTAGAGGCTAATAATAAAGCAGGCTAATTAATCAAGATACAGATAAACACACAGATGTGTATTGTTTATATCTATGTACTTTCCTTGTTTACCAGTATACAGCAGTTTCTAAATTTGATTTCCTAAAGAACTGTGTTCCCATAGAGAAATTCTTGGAGCTAAGTGATTTGTTCCTTACATCCCCAGCCTCTCTCCATAAAGTTAATCCTGGAAGAACCTTCAGTAGATATTAGTGGAATTGGGAATCTCAGTGTCATTATTTTCTATCATAAAGTGCACTTGCAAGAGTATTGAAGTTATTTTCACAGCATGAACAGCAAATATCATGGTGGGCTTTCCATCTGTATCTGAGCCTGCAACTCAGAATAAACACATGGATATTAACTTGGCACTAAAATAATAAAATGAGTCACAAATGCCAATCAATTCATGCTTTCAATTGTAATGTAAGGTGACGAACTCCTAATATGCTGCCCTGTGCCTCCTACACTGCACTGCACTGCAGTTGTAAATTAACATATTCAAAGCCTGTCCAGGGTCCAGTATTGTTTCACATCTTCATTAATGATTTGGATGATGGTACTGAGTGCATGCTTAGCAATTTTTTAGGTGAGACACGGGCAGGTTAAACCTAAGTGAGGGCGCATCCAGACAAGACCAGTTGTTTGGCTCCCCAGGGACAAGAAGCAGCAGTGTACCTTGTGCCACAACTACTTGTTCCCAAGGAACGCCCATGCCATATGCGCTTTGGTGTGCATCAAGTTACCCTGGGGTCAGTAGCAGAGGCTGGGCTGAACACTGCTGGCTCCAACAGTCTTACCTGGGATCCTGGGGGTTGCCGGGGCTGCATCCATGGCAATCCTCCCAGATGGAGCCTGTCTGGCAGCTGTAACATGGCTCTGGGTGGCCTGGCTCTGCTTTTCAGTAGCCCATGCTGCCCAAACATGTACTGCTCCAGTTTTTTTTCCCCACAAGATTTTTGACCCCTGGATATCACGGGGTCAAAGAAACTCATGGGAAAAAAAATGCAGCAGCACATACATGGGCAGCACCCCCTTGCAGCACAGAAAATGCCTGACCGTGCAATATGTGACACTGCAGATGTGTTTGCAGTGCCACCTACCATATGGCCACGCTCATCTGGATGTGCCCTGAGAGGGCAAAGAGCCTTGAGCCTGATGAGATGAAGGGAGAGAGGCTGAGACTCAGAACTGGTCCAGAGGAAGTGAGCCTAGGCTAGAAGTTTACAGCTAGAGTAACTGGTGGACTAAAGCTAAGAAGGCTGAAACCTGTACAGGTTGGTGAAGTGACACTCACAAAGTATGGGCATAGCTATGGGAAAGTCTGGAGGTCATAATTAACACCCTTAAGGTGATATAGTGACTGACGATAGGCCAGTGCTAGCTGGGTACAAGTAGAGAGATGTGAACTGAATCTCACTTCAGGGCCTTGGTGTTGCCTTCCAAAAACTTAAAATATACATCCAGGCATCACAGGAGAGACAAACAAGGGAACATACCTCAAAGAGCTGAAGTGAGGCAGGGGTAGCTGGGCCACCAGGGGACATCGTTGCCACCTTTGGGCCCAGGATCAGTTATAGTTGGATATTAGGAAGATCTTCCTGACTATGAGGGTGGTTAACCATTAGGACAGGTTGCCTAAAAAGGTTGCAGAATCCCTATCCCTGGACATTTTCAAAAGCAAGGTGGGCGGACAGTTGTCTGGAAGGGTTCAGTCAAGGGTCATCCTAGATTGGATGACCTCATCAGGTTTCTTCCAGTCTTACTTTACATTAGATTTATATGTACAACTTTTAGTCTAGAAAAACTACAGTAATGTTTAACTAATTTTCTCATTCTAATATCTCTGATTAAAACAATCTATTGGAATGACAATTTCTCTGACTTGTCATTTTAATGATGAAAAGCTACCTTGTTTATATTATGTTACTGTTACTCACTTCCATTCTTACTTTTCCTACAGCTCTTTACCCTTACACTGCCTCCATTCATGAATTATGTTAACCTAACACACAGCTCAAACTACCATATACCTTTCCTGGAAGAACTAAACCACATCCTTAGATTTTAAAGATGACATTAAAAGTATATGCATGGGATTATTAGGCAGATTGAACTTTTTCAAATTATATTTTCAATATCCCAATTTTTGTTATAAAAGGCTGTATGTTTACCACTTCTACTTCCTTGTTTGTTCTATTTCTCTTCTTCTAAAAAAAAAATCTATATTTTCACTAGCGATTCATTGGAGAAGACCAGGGTTTCCTCTCCAAAGAAAGAGCCTTTTTTCTTTCATACTTGTCACAGTTTTCACTCTTTAAAGAAACCTTTCTTTGGCTTATGACCAATACATGTCATTACAGTTAAAATTCAGTATTACCATGCTTTCTGGCATATCATATAATGAAATGAGCACAGCTGAGGGTTGCTGAGGCAACTGAGGAGAGTCAGCTGACCTAGGGGGCAGGGCTTGGCCCTATAAAGCCCAGAGCCAGAGTCAAGCTGGCAGGTCTCTGCCAGCAGCCAGAGGAGCAGGAGCTCTGAGAGAGCGAGGGGCTCACAAGAGCTCCAGAGGCTGGAGCAATGATGCTATGGGGTGGCTGGGAGGCTTATGCTGTTATGGCCAGGTGCCTTATGTTTACATTATAGCCAGAGGCTTGTGTTTGTGTTTCATTGTTATTATGACTGGTGGTTTGGGTGAGGCTATAAGGGGAAGGAGGAGGAGGCCTCATACGGGACCCCAGCAGTGTGGAGATCCCAGCACCCATGGGGCGCAGTATGCTCATAGGTGCCAGAGAGGGTGCGATATACTCATAGGGACCCACAGGGTGTGGGGGCCCTGGCACCTGGGAGGGTGTGATCTAGCGCCAGAGAGGGCGCAGCAACATGGGGTGCAGAGACCCCAAGCCCATGAGGGGCAATACTGAGAAGCCCGAGAGGGACAATGCATATGAGAAGCCCTAGATAGGGGGCAGTATTTTAAAGAGCCCTGTGGGGCACGGTGAGCCCTAGAGAGGGGAGCGCCATTTGGGAAGCCCAGACGAGGGGCAACGCACTTGAGAAGCCCAGTTGTAGGCTAGTATGGAGGTAAACCTCAGCAGGGTGCTGCGGTGGACCCCAAGAAGAGGGATAGCAGCACAGGCCTCCAGAGAAAGGCAAGAGGCTGCGGTGGTCTCCAAGGAGATAGCAGCACAGAACGCCCGGCTAAAGAGAGCATAACCGTGCAGAAGGCCTAAATGACTGGGGCTCGACAGAGGGCCCCCAGAGCGGACAAGAGTCCTGGCAAAGGATGATATTTTAGAGAGGCCCGAGAAGGGGCAGCACTGAGAGGCCTGAGAAGGGGCATTGATATTACTAGAAAGCCCAGAGTGGGCATCGAGACCCCCAGGAAGGACAATAGCACTGAGAAGGCCCGAGAGCGGGCGAGCTTATAGAGAGAAGGCCTAGAGTGGGCGAGACTATAGAGAAGGCCCGCGAGAGTGAGCGTGGGTTTGGACAGGATAACGTCTTTCCTGGAACAGGAATCTAAAGGGGCTGTGACAATAGCACTGCATCCCCTTGGATCTGCATGTAGTATGCAAGAAAATACATTACTGTATATCCCACCTAGTTTTAGAAAACTGCATGCAAGTTTCTCTAATTTTCCTAAACTGGTTTTGAATAACCCCATATATTTATTTTCACCATCCTCACCAACTCAGCAAGCATAAATTTAACAAAGTCCCTGTGTGAGCATCATCACAGTTATATTTTTAATGTCATACCCAAGTCTTAGGTATTCTGATATCACACAACTAGTTTCTCAAAAGTGAAAAGCATTATAGGTATAATTTCATTTAGTAAGGAAGGCCTTAAAACCTACAAATAGGGGTGGAGCCACAGGGGGTTCAACCATGTGGACACCCCACTTCTGCTGCTGTCCCCAGCTGACCCAGCTGTAGGATCGATTCTGGCTATGACTTCATAGGGTGCCAGACTTAGCAGAGAATAGCAGTGGTGAGCAATTTTCTTCTTTGGTGAGCAGTTTTCTTCTTTCTGTACCTTCTGCTTCCCCACTATGATTTCCCATTGCCTGGGAGCAGGCACTAGGAGTCCACCCCTTACCTTCGCTGTTGTCCCCAACTAATGCAGACATGGGAGGAGACTCAAAGCCCTTCCTGTTCCACTCCAGTTGCAGGCTTCAGGGAACAGCTGTATGGAGAACCAGACTCAGCTAAGAACAGCAGTAGTGACACACAGTTTCCTCCTTTCTGCACTGTTGTACAAGTTCCACTTTTCAGTGCTCGCTTTCATCCAGTTGGGGTTGGGATGGAAGATGTGACCAGGTAAGAAGGAACCTGTGTGTT
Source organism: Caiman crocodilus (assembly GCA_030014935.1). Classification (NCBI taxonomy): domain Eukaryota; kingdom Metazoa; phylum Chordata; order Crocodylia; family Alligatoridae; genus Caiman; species Caiman crocodilus. Next base: position 10,424,127 of record JAGPOW010003316.1, read on the forward strand.
GGGCTTGGCTAAGGATGATTGTAGCAGCAACACCCTGTTCAGCTGCTTCCCTCAGCTGAAGCAAATCAGGAGAATTTCTAGAGTTCCTCCTAAACCTGTCAGTTCAAAGACAGCTCTTGACCCTGGTCCAGCATCCTGGGATTCCCCATCAGCTTGGGGGCTCCAGCTTCCCCCTGCACAATCACTCCTATGGTCCATGGGGTGTGTGCACCACTTCAGAATTCTTGGGTTGATCCTGCCTATTAATTACACGTGCTTGATGAGCATTATCTATTTGGTAATATGTTCTTAAATACTAGATATAAAAATGGTCACTGGATGGATATGCACTTTGGCAGCACTTTGATCCAGTAGTTGGGTGGGGGTAGAATCACAAACCAAACTAATGTCTATTGTACCCAGTTCAGTTTTAAGTTTATTTCAGCATACATCAGTGGCTAAACTTAGGCCAAAATTAGATTGCTTCTTCAAACAACTACGCCATATGTCCTAGTGCTGTTCAAGATTCCATAGTGAGGGGTACAAGGCAAACATTTAAATCATGTTGAAACATAAAGATCTAGGCAAGTAAGATATAAAATGCAAAGCACGTTTAGAATAGAAAACCTGCTGAACAACTGAACTGTGTATTCAGGATAGGAAGGGAACTTTTGAGATTCAACTTCTGTTTTTAGAGATGGCAAAAAATAATAGCACTGGGATGATCTTGAGGAAAACTTCAGCTATTCTTAGCAGCAGCCATCCTGCATGAGAAAAGCATGCCATTTAGTTTCCTGCCAACCAGGACAACCAAAGTCAAACTTTCTCCAAAGCACTTAAAAAAACGAGGCTCATGGAAATCAATAAACTAATGTTCACCCATCCCTAACTGAAATGATTAGGACAACCTGGGACCATGTATCTAATGCTAGTTTGTTATACAACTCCAGACAGGTTTCCACAATACTGTCACAAACAAAACTTGAACATTTGAACAGTGAGGACTGGGAGTAACATTGGAGAATAGTATTATACTTCTGAAGAATATTAAAATAAAGGGAGTCAAAAGGAAAATATGCAGTGACAAAACAAAACATAAATTAGACAAATTTATTGAAAAATTAAGCAATCTTAAGAAACTCAGCATAAACTCTCCCTTGTCGATTTAAGTCAATGAAACTCTCTCTTTAAAAAAATGTGGTATTCTAAACATGAAAGTGCAAGGGAGATTAAGTGGGTTTTTTTCATTCAATTTTAAATCCTATTTTTAATACACTATTGGACAAAAGGGAAATTGTGTCTGGGTAAGCAATTAAGATTAGTTTTGAAATTATATTTTTTGTGTATACATTCTTTCCCTAGGCTGCTCACCTTTACTACATGTATTTTTTTTAGGCTTATTTGGCAGAATTCAGCTTACACAGTGTTCACTTGCAACTATAAATCAATTATGCCCCTCGCAGATAGAACAGCCACCATCTTATCCAGTAGGAGAATCTCTTAAATGTTATTGTCCTACCCTGTGATTATTCTACCTTTCACACCTTTCTTACATAATCAATCAAGTCTGATACTGCATCCATCCAGGTTTATCTTCAATCAGTTTCAGCCATTCTGGAAGCAGTTTGTGTGTGCTTCTACTGTGAATTTCTGTTGTGTTACAGATTTGATCTGGTTTCAGGTCACTTATAGTGGTTTATGTGTAATTTCTGTACCTTGTCACAGTGAACATCCATGCTGTTTTTGAACTTAAAAGATCTCAAGAAGCTTTAGAAAGGACAGGAACAATTCATATGCTCATTTTGCTATATGTTCACCTGGTACAACTCAGACAACAAATCCCAGAATACCAACAATAAATTGGTCAAAGTTAGGCATACTGTATTGCAGACCTTCTCTAACACCTGCATAGAATACATGCTGTTAACATATCTAGGAAAGGAGTATCTCCTACGCATTCCCTAGGTAGCATTCACAGGAAATGTCCTATGGATCCCTAACAGTAACCTAAGCTACAGAATCTCTAGAAGACTCAATCCCTGGGAAAGAGTGATAACAGTACTGAGAAATGCTTTCTTCAAAGTAGGAAACATTTTGTATCTAAAAATAAGTCTAGATTTGGAGCTACCATTGCTTCAACTGTTAAAGGACACTACCATACTTCTTGGGGAGTGGGCTCAAAGGAAGGAACGATTTACCCGAGTACAGCAATTCTACATAATAATTTAGATCAGAAAGAATGCTGGATTCCCTGTATTACAAAACATAGTACATTTCACACATCAAAATGCCAGACCTAAGGTTGAATGTGCAAAATCTTTTGTTCACATGTGCTCTGCCTCATTTAGCATACAGGAGCTACCAGGCTCTGGAGATTAACCTGGGTTGTGTCGTAATAACAGACTTGTCATTTAGTCTCCCCTGATTTTTTGCTGCATGAGATGGAAGGAGTACAGTGAATGAGGCAGAGGACTGCAGGAACATAAAGAGCTGAAGCAATTAAATGCTGGCCTGAAAAATTGGGTTCTATTCCTGCCTCTGCTGTAGGTTTCCCTGTGTGTTCCAAGCCAAGTCATGTAAGGCAAAACTATTCATAGCTTCCCTGTGTATTTGTCCTCTTCCCGGTACCTGATGTGAGAGCCTCAGGTCTGATGTGTAGATACCCTATGCAATCTTAGAAGTCAATGGAAGGTGTGCACTGAATATATGGCATCAGGCAACAATGATAAGTTCTCTGAAAATCATGCCCTTGGCATCAATAATCAGGCATCCAGATATGTGAGGATACTTTTGACCTTAATCTCTCTAAGCCAGATCTTCAAAGGTATTTAAGTTGACTTTTATCAGTGGATTTTAATACAAGTTGAACATCTAAATACCCTGCAAGATCTGGGCCTCAATTCCCCATGTAATAAATGGGATGATTACCATCCTTTTATGTCATAGAGCTACACTGAAAATAAATTAATGTTTGTGAAACACTAAAATTCTAGACTAGTGAGAAACATACAGTGCTTAGTTCCTCATGGATTGTGAATGAACACATTTTTAAACGGTTTTTAAAAAAGGGACCACACATCAGGTGTACCAAAATAATTGTCACATCTGTCCATTCTTATATTGGAATAATTGAGCTAAACTGCTGAAATATTAAACTTGAACAAAACATCAGACATCTTTGAACAACTTGTTCAAAACACCTTTCCTGTACCTTGAACAACAAACTTGAACAAAACATTTGAAATGTTAAACTTGAATAAAATAGAACAGTATAAGCTTCACATGAACTGATATGAGAAAGATTATATTGAAACAGCTGCTGTATATCTGAGGGTGCCCATACATGTGTGGGGATGCTGCTCTGATGCACTGTTATTACAGTGTGTCAGAGCAGACTCAATTAATCGACTCTGTTGGAGTGTGCTAATTAGCACACTCCAACAGCCTCTGCATCTCATGTACCAGCATCCCCACACTACAAAATGATGACAGGGGTGTTAATTAAAGTGCCCCCCCTACCCCTGGAGCATATGTAAAGATGCCTGGAATGTCTTATCCTAGTATAATTTAATGTCATCATAACTATTACTTCTATCCACAAGCACTAGCTTCTCTATCTTCAAGCAGGTTTGAACAGCATGTAATAAATAAGGCCTAGATTTGTACACTGAAAAATGAGAATAAATATAGTGACTAACTGCTAATTAACTAAGCATCATCCAACCTGTGCATGGAAAAAAACAATGAAAAATAGTACTTTGCAATCTTAATATTCTTCTAAGATTGGGTTAGGCTTTTGATACATTTAATTTTCAGCCTCTTAGTACACCTACTCCTCACTTAACATTGTAGTTACATTCTTGAAAACTGTTACTTCAAGCAAAATGATGTTTAAGTGAATCCAATTACGTCACAGTAGTTACCTATTAGCAGGCGGTGGCCAAACAACATAAGTGAACATTGCGTGACTTTAAATGAGTATGTTCTCTAATAGATCAGCAACTTAATAATGAAAGAACATTAGCTGGGAAGATGTTAAGTGAGGAGTACCTGTAAAGAGCAAAGGAAAATAAATTTATATGACAAGATAGTAACATCTATATGGATCAAGAGTAGGCTTGAAATCTTTAGATCAATGATGCCTTAGCTAAGAGACTAATTGGATGGGTGACAGTTTTGACCATTGGGTTTTACAGACGTTTGGTCTGGTAGTTGGACTCTTCTAGCTCCTCACCTCCAGTCTATCCCTGTTATGTCCTTTCCTCTACCTGACTGCTTACATTAATATCATACTCCCACCCCAGCCTTTTCCTCCAAGGCTTAGTGTCTCCACTAAGCTCCCTGTCCAAATTTCAACCTTAATAATTCCCACCTGGTCTTTATCTGGTACTCTGCTCACCATGTTCTTTCTTTTAGGAAATCTCCAGTAACTTCACCTACTCGCTCACTCCTCACCCAATCTGAATGCCTTCCATTAACTCCCAATCTCAATTTCTATCCTTTTTTCCCTCTTTTTCCTCAGCTCTAATTCCCAATTTACACTCTCAGTTGCTGCCATGATCCAGCTCTTGTTCTCCTCTCCTTGCTACTTGGGTATCAGCAACTCGAACAGTGATACCAGTCTTCTTGCCTTAAATTCTAGTGCCTAGTGCTCATCCTAAAGTCAAGAATATTTGTAGAGGGTTTAACTGCCAAACCCTGTCATATATTCAGTAGAGACGCAATAAACAGATTTTCATAGTTTTTTAACTTAGCCAAATTTGAGTAGTCTTCCACAAAAAGCAACACAAGTCACATTCCTTAACAGTAAAACCCCTCTGCCAAACTTCAGAACCTTTCTCCAAATCACAAAGCATTACAATTCTTACAAAATGTTTGCAATGTTCTTTGTCATCTTGTTCTCAGAAAAGGATGGAATATTTTTGTTGAAACTTTTTTCAGAGAAAAAATGCAGCCTAAGGCTTATGCTGACCAAAAAAAAAAAAATCAGCACAAATGGTTTTGTTTGGGCAAAGTTGTAAGTAACAAAACAGTATTATGATGGGAAGTGTCAGACAAGCATTAGTAATGATATCAGCTCTGCCTTTAATAATAATCATGAATAAGGGCAAAAAAAAAAAGTGTCCAGAGTAAGAAAACATCATAGAGAATTAGTGGTGGGATGTTAGAGATCTCCATTTGAAAATAAAAGAGTAGCTATAGTAAGATAATTGGAAGTGGAAAGACCTTGTAATTTGCTATAAATGCCAAGTCTTAATTCACAATTGTTTTGCAGAACAACTTACAGCTAAAAAAAGAGTTCATTGTAAACTCAGTTTAGTTGCTATATTTTGAAGTGTATCTAACTTTATAATACAGAATATGTAAGGTGAAATGTTAGAATAGTCTTTTTTCTCTATTATTTGCAAGCACAGCTTAATTAGATGTCTAAGTATCATGTTGTATTAGAAAAGGAGGTGCTGGAAGTCTTAATGGCCTAATTTGTAAGTGCGTGAAGGATTCCCAGTGAAGATATATCTGAAAATCACATTTTTACTTGATGTTATAACCAAACAATCAGCAGCTTCTTAATAAAATAAAGGCAATGTTTTGTTTTGTCATTGTATTAATATTCCAAATCAATCTGGTTTTATGAGATCAAGAGTTAAATTGTATTGAACACTGTATTTTATTTCAGCATAGAAACTGTTTCATTCCCAGACATTTTACTTCTTTGTACCAAAATAGAGATATTTTTTATTTTTTTGTATGAGTAGGAGTAATAGAAAGGAATGCAATAGCAAATATATATAATAATCATCTGAATGTTTTTAAATGCTTAAAAAACATCCAAAAATACTTTCATTTCTCCCTCCAAAAGACCTGGTTGTGTACTGGAGAGCAATTTATTAATACTAGATCAGGTGCTATACAGTATTCTGACAAATTATGAATGAAAACTAAAAAAAAAAAAAAAGCCCGGTATTGATCCTTTTATGTATTGTGCCTCAACATTTTCAGCTCAGAGTTAATGAACAACCATTAAATAGACTACTTGCCTCCTCAGAGAAGCATGCTACTTCAATTATACTCAAGCTGACTGAGGCCAATTTAGCAATAATTAGTAATTTACCAGGTCAAGAACCTTGCTCAAATAGCTTCATGGTTGTAAAATGGTCATTGGTTATCTACTGAAGAGAGGCTAATATGATACAAACAAAGAAAACAATGCCAAAAAGGGGCAAACACGTTGTCTTATTTATGTTCAAATGTAGTCATCTGAAGAATGCAACAAAGACTAAATATTGACTTTTAGTCATAGGAATTGTATTTAATGCATTCTTTATTATTTAAGAAGCACAGCATTCCCCCTTTCCAGCTCCAGAGAGTTAATAGGGAATGCATGGTATACATTTCCCCACTCCCCCCTCACACACACTATATATATTTGCAGTATTTAGTTTGGTAAGGGAAATTAGCATTATTCTTCTCCTTCAATCAATTAGCAGGACTGACATATTTGAAAAGCTTCCATTCATAAGATTATGCTGATGACAAAGACATTACTTTCTATATGAAAAAGAGAAAGTTGTTCTATATATATCGTTTTCCTGCTTACACCTCCATGCAGCACCACACAGATATTTAAGTTCGCTCTGGCCCATTGAGCTTGAGTTTCAGAAGCAGTATGGCTGCCTTAGTACATCACCTTTCACATGCTTTGTTACCCTGCTTCTCAGCAAAGTAATAATGCCGTGCAGACATATTGGGCTATGCCGCCATAGCATCGTCGGGCATGGACCGTGACACCACCACTATTGCACAGTAGCGATGAGCCATATGGTGCTAGAATTACGCAGTACCAGTGGTTGCTGAGCAGTGAGGCACACGTAGAGATGTGCCCATTCTGGGTTAACTACCAAATAAACATAAAACCTCACAATTTACTTTAAACTCTAAAAAAGCTGTGGGTTAGCATATTGCAGAAAGCAGAAGAGTTAATATAATTGCCAGCATTTTAACAGAACCAGATTGTGTACTCTTTCACTCATACTGATAAGTGCTTCCTCGCAGAAGTAGCCCCACTGACTTTTATGTGGGCATTTTTTAGAGTATTCAGTCTCCCAGGAGAGTATGAAGTTCACAATCTGGCCTTTCATGAATATTTGCTGTTCCAGTAGAATATGTTATTTTCTTTTGTCAGTAATTACAAATTCTTTGAAAGTCTCTTCACCAGTCAGTCAAAATGAAAATAATTTGATTTTTACATTGACAAAGGTTGAATTTTTGCTAATAATTAGGTGAAAGGAAATATTGTATTAAAGATTTAGGCCTATTACTTAACTGTTAAAAGCAATAGGATGAAAACCATGCATTGAATAAAAAACTTGCTGGACAACTAAACTGTAAATTCAAATTAGAGAGAGAGCATAATACTTTTGAGATTAAAGTTCCAATTAGAGATGGCAAATATAATAGCCTTAGGAAGATACTGAAGATAAGTACAGCTCATTGGATCCAAGGGAGTTGAGATTTATCTCATAATTAAATAAAATGTTAAGCCTTTCCCACCCTCCCCTAGGATCAACATCCTAAAAAATGTGTTTACAATAAAATCTACATTTAAGATTTCCAAAAATAATTGATGGATTCTGTTCCTTAATTTTGTCTGCCCAATGTAAGACTTTGACATATCAGTTTAACACCTCCACTCCTTTTCCTCTCTTGCATAAATCCTGATAATAAGTTCTGCTGGACAATTTTGTACCCTTCTTCATCTATGTCATCTCCCAGCAGTTCTGCTTAATTGAAAGGATTTCTGTTTCAAAAAGAAAATCCCCACTTCTGTTCCCATTTACCCAGACAAATCCCTTTGCAGCAGCAGCTGCAGCTCAACTACATAGGTGCTCTGTGGAAGAACATACTTAAGTTTTGAAAGTAAATGGAGCTCAGCATGGAATTATTTCATCAGTCCTTCCACCAGCACCCAACTCATTTCTGTCTATACCTTGTCTACTTAGAAGGAGTCGCAGCTGAAGCAATAACCAGTGGGCTTGAAAAAATGGGCTGCCTACTCACTGCTAAAATAATAATCCCTCCCCCAGAAACACAGACACTACGAACAAAGGGAGTGCGGGTAAGCTTGTACTGCCAGTGCACATAATGGAAGTGTATTTGATAAATAAACTTTGCATGATTAATATAAGGCGGGGTGGGCAAAATACAGTTCATGGCCAAATCCAACTGGATCCAGCCCATGGGCAGGCACCTGTCAATTGATTGGATCTGGCCCACAGCAGCCCCAGCACTGCTCCACATGGGGCTCATCCCCACCTGCTCCCTGCCGGTGCAGCCTGCACCATGCTCCTGCCCATGCCTGCCACCCCAAGCCAGTGTACACAGCTTCCTGGTGGGGCTGCTCCTGGTGGGGCTGCAGCTGCCTGGGTGCTGCTTGGCATCTCCCCACCTCCAGTGAGTCCTCTTCCTCCTCCTGCCCCTGGTGCACCGCCTGGATGGGGGGGAGCTGCAGGAGGAGGAGGAGCCACTGTAAGGGAGGGTTGCTGAGTAGCATCCAGTCAGCTGCAGCTGTACAGGGAGCAGCCCCACCAGAAAGCTGTGCACACTGGCCGGGTCCAGGAATGTTGTTAGCAACAAGGCTTGGGGCAGGGCTAATGGGTGGAGAGCGACATGGGCTGCCTTACGTGGGAGCAGGCAGGGCTAGGCCATATGTAGAGATCTATGGAGGCAGCTGCAGACTGTTATAGGAAAGAGGAGTGCATCTGTACCAGCAGCTGTACCTGCACTGCCTGGGTGACTTCTGCTGCATGTGTCCCCTACTCCATGCTTCCTCTCTCCCCCTTCCCCCAGCCCTTGCTGGCTTCCTGGACCTACAATGCAGGCAACCCTTCCCAGTACATGCACACCCCCACGCCTGCTACAATAGACAAGACTAAATTTTGATCTTTTATGCAATCACCTGTATATAAAACAACAACAACAAAATCAGGACAAACATATTTTTTTAAATAAATTTAAAATACGTTATAGTAGGTGTTTGATTTTTAGTATAGGATTTTTTTTATCTATAATTTGTTAAAATTATATCTTCTAAAAGACTTTATGTGTGCAGCCCTTGACAGCTCACCAAAACTCATTAAGTGGCCCTTTAGTCGAAATAATTGCCCACCCTAATCTAAAGGCACTACATTTAGCTTAATCAATTTAACCCCTTTTTCCTTTCTACGAATTTCCAGCATACCTAGCATATGACAGCTTTAGTCTCACATTAATTACAGTTGTAGTACCAGACAAAAATTACTACTTGTCACTCAAGTGTTCTTCCTTTCCAGTTATATGTTCAAACTTTGTGTAATCTGTCCTCATGTTCTGGCATTAATGACACATACATGGGCATCCTAGCACCTCCTTATGTTCTTTTCTGAGGCACAGAGAGAATGTGTCCCCGGGTGCAGAAACAAAAGGGGATCTGAGTGCAAAGGAATAAAGGAAAGGCATTGTGCCAGGAAGCAGTCATCTTTGGGAATGGGATAGGAATATCAGGTTCTCATAAAACAAATGAATGCTAAGAAGAAAGCTGAATCAGGCAGGAAACAGCTGTCTTGCAGAAGTGGCTTTCAACCTGAAAGGTATTATGACTCCATGTTTTATTGACAGCATACAGATCATTAGAAGTGTATGATGCAGTTCCACAAAGAGTCATTTATGTATCACACTCAGGGCTTTTTTTTGTCAATAAAAAAAATAATCCACTGACTGCCAGCAATTCCTTGTAACTCTCCAGATTTATTATTGGTATATGAGAATTTCTTGAAAAGCAAAAAAGGTACATTCCTCAAATATATTCACTTAACATGGTTGGAAAGTGTTATTAAGACGCAAAATAGCACATAACAGCATAGCATCTCCACTGGGCTACAACACTGCATGCAATATTTTTTCCTGCATCTTAATGGGGACTTCCATTCAGAAAGCTAATACAACAGAGTTAGAGAAATTGAAAGCACACTCTCGTGTAAGTGATAGGACTTAAAAGGAAGATGTTTTCTCTATGTAACCAAACTCCTCAAAAGAGCCAAGTGTGAAAGTTGAATACCCAGAATATTTTATAACAGAAATTCATACTTTTTCTATTTAACATGCCACTAGAGACAGCAAGGGATAACAAAAAAAGGAGCAAACTGCTCCATTTGGGAACATATCCTAGTGCTACTCCCCCCTCGCTCTCTCAGGTCCTGAAAATCATCAGCTATAACAGAACACACTCAGATCTGATACAATTCTGAGAGGAAAAAATGTGGAGAAAAAGGGAACAGAAAGGAATTCCTGCAGTTTTTCCCCTGAATTCAGCACCAGATCTAGATTCCTGGTGGCCCTGGGCAAACTTTTAGTATTGGGCCCCCCTTCACCAGAGATAATGATAATAATAATCAAACAAAGGGAAAAAAAATACCATTTTCAGGTCCCCTTTCTGTCCAGTTGCTCAGTTTGTCCATGCCTGCATCTGGGTCTGCCCAAATTGTTTCCATTGTTTCTAAACAAGTTGCTTGAATACATAGGAAAACCAGCACATGAAAATCCTCAAAATATAGGTTCAGTGTATGCTTTTGATCCAGATTGTGTTCATCAACTTGATGCTGCTGGTTTATAATCCCTAGGAGCTACTTGTTTACATTCAAGACAAATAAGCAGGGAATGGGGGGAAACAAACTGTTTGAAAATGAGGAAGTTTCCCTGGAGGTGACTGCCAGATTTAAACATCTCTAAAATCTCCAAGAGGAAAAAAAATCCTCCCTAAACTTCACATATCTAGGATGACACCTGTAGTTCATTTGTTTTTGTCTAATTAAAATAGCAATTAGTCTTTGCAGTATTACCAGTCTCCTAAAACACGTTAATCATACAACAAGCCCTGCTGTGATCCAAATTGCTGTGTTTTATAAATAAGATACATATTCATTTGTTTTTTGCCTTGCTATAGTTGCTTTTTATATCATGACATTAATTCTGCCCACATATGAGTCCCCTGTGTGCTTTAAGCTCAGAAAGAGATGAGCTTTGTGTATTGTGAGAGAACTTTCCTTTAAAACTGATCAGTTTGTTATATCACTCATGAGACTGTCATCTGGCAGCTCCACGGACTGGAGGTGGCAGGGTCATGCCCTGGTCACCATATTTGTTCATCAAAGGGAAAGATAACTTGAAGTGCCAGAGGACTGCAGACTGGTGTGAACAGAACTATCAGATAGTTGACAACAAAACAAGATTCCTGGTTTGATGTAAGAGAAGCAGAAGTTAAATCTCAAACCTGGAAACAGTGGCTGCTTTCCAATTTTGATATACTTTTTACAATTGCTGCTTGGTAGAAAAAACCCCCCAAACTCTGCATTTTAAAAAGACATCATGAAAAGAGAATGAATTAGGAAAAGGCACAAGCCATCTGTGAGGAACCTGGTATTTAAACTCGACCTCTGCCCCACCCCCCAACCAACCTCCTACGCTCTGATACTAATCTGTCCAAAACCCTGACTATACCAGCCTTTTTTGGAAATCATTCTTCATGTCCTCCATTGGCATCATCCAACTCTTGATGAGTTCCCATTGACAAACAGGTGATTAGAAAAACTTTTTGATAGGAGATGTGACATGAACATATTGGCCAAGTTTTCAGCACAGACTCCTTATCTAGTAACAAATCCCAGCAGGCCTAATTCTAGGCTGTCATTCACTTTGTATAGCTGTTTGCACCTGTGCAGAGTGAGTTTGCCACATTACCAGATCAGAACAGTAATCACTGCACATAATGTGCACAGGTGCAAATGATTAAAGAAGGCACAAAATGGCAGAAAATCAAACCTGGGATAAAGAGGACAAATGAAGTGATCAAATAGAGGTCCCCCCCACCCCCCGAAGTGTGTCTGTTTAAAAGCAACTATAAGCAATGAAAAACTGAAAAGCAAAGTATTTATTCCAAATGCTGCAACAAGACAGACAAGGCACTAAGAAGTACGCTTTTGTTAGGCTTTAAGGGCACAGAAAGAAGTACAGGAAGCATTTTGATTTACAATGATCTCCCAGAGCAAACAGAAGTTCACTGTTGGTTCCAAGGGAGGGGAATATAGCTGCTGGCTGAGAGCCTGCAACTAACTTCCCCCAGCAATAGTTGCCCCTCCCTTCCAGATCCTTCCCAGCCCACACTGTGTTCAGAATGGGAGGGGGGAAAGCTAGGGTTTCCCCAGCGTGTGCTAGAAGGTGGGGTGGGTGAATTGGAGTCCCTCCACCTTGTGGACGGGGCTCTGGTACAGCCACCCCACCCTCCAACAAGGGCTGAAAAAATCCCAGACTGAACTCCCTTCACTTCTTTTCCTCACTCCCATTCTGCAAACTGTGGCAGGCTGGGAGGGAGCTCAGACACTACAGAAAGCTCTGTTTTGAAACATGCAATGAGAGTTCAGGATTCAGTTCATTTTCTCCCGATCCCATTTTTCTCCAATTTTTTAAGCGGTCTGCAACCATACACTTGTGTTTGGTCATGGTGTAGACTGCTTTCAGTGACCAGATCTGGCAAAAATTGTCACTTCTGTCTGCACCCTAAGTGTACCCATATACTTAAATGAAGAATTATGCTGTAGTAATCTACCCACCCTAGGTCAAGCTTCCTTTTAGAATCTTTATTGCCCAGGGACAGCTTGGCAGTAACCTTGTCCTTTGTCTTGCTATCATTTAATTCTGTCCCAGTAATACTATTGTAGTCTCACCTACTATCACTCAAACAAGAATATAGATTATGAATGGAAATATGCAGTTTCTTGCTGTACCAATTATTGGGAACTCCAAACTGCTCTCCCAGCTACTTCCTCCCCTATCCTGTTTCTATTTCCAGTTTGTCAGGAAGTTTGACCTGATTTTGCACAAGTGTCTTCAATAAGTACCTGACAAGTACCTCTAGTATATAAATACCATAATAATCTCTTCTGCCTTTCAGGCCTCTGAAGGCTGCTGAAAGGAAGATAACCCCCGCCCCACTACAATTTAGTCCTGCCATGGCAGGAGCAGAGGCAAGAGCCAGGGCATGGGCATGGGCACATGAAGGAGATTCCTAAATGAAACAGATCTCACTCCCAGAGTACTCAGAAACTCAGTTCTAGCTAACCCAGGGTTTGCTTTACTATTTCCAGACCCAAAACAGCACCTCTCCCAGGGGCTAGAATTTTAGAGTGCCACTAAATAGGTGCCAGTGCATTTCTGCCACACCTATTAATCTGGCTAACCAGTTTCAGTGTTAGGATGCACATAATTCCCACAGCTGGAACTCTGAATATACATCTCCCAGAGCAGGGCATAAATGGAAAGACTACTTAAAGGGACCCTTCATCCTGCTGTCCTATATGAAGATCTCTGGATGGTAAGGAGACATGGTAGAGACAATTATACTGTCCTTTGCTACAAAGACTTTCATTTTATTCATTTAATCTGCTGATAATACAACATCATTTTCAAACTCTGAAATATTTTCTGAATACATGTGTGAAGAACTTGTAGAAGAATCGGGATCAGAGAAGATTCAGGATTGGGATTTAGGATCAGGATCAGAAATTCTCTACATTTTTTAAAATTCCTGCCTTATGGCACAATTTACTTTTTAGAAGTCATTTTGTGGGGGCCAGAAATCAGTTGTCCTAACAGAGATGATTTAACATTACCCCTGGAAGAGATCAATTCTAACAGGGGTAAGAAGCTCCTAAGCATCCTCTGCAGGAGATCTGCAGCTGATCTGTGCTTTTGATGCAGATCATCGAGTCCGACCCCCTGCATAGGCAGGAAAGAGTGCTGGGTCTAGATGACCCCAGCTAGATGCTTATCTAACCTCCTCTTGAAGACCCCCAGGTCCTCTTGAAGACCCCCAGGCAACACTTCTTTTGCTAGATGAAGGAATAGCAAATGTAGACACAGTGATATGGCTGAACTAGAGACACTTTCTTCTAAACTATTTCAGTGTGCTTCTGTTTTAATATGCTTTAAAACTGAGCAGTGAGAGAATTTTTTTTTAAAGATTTGTATAGCTTTAGCAGATAAAAATCTTCACTGAAGCCTTTCCTACCCGCTCACTCCCCTGCTAGAAGTTCCAATTTTAAACAAATGGAAATTGTGGCCATTATCCAAATTTAATTTGAACATTTTTTCACAGCAGTGTGCATAATAAAATGCAATGAAAACTATTTGAATGAGTATGTGATAAAAGAACTGGCTGGTTAAAAGGCTATAGCCAAGGTGCTCCATTCTCTGAGAATTCCCTAGAATGTAACTATTAAAGAAATAATACATGTTTCCTGAATAGCCTGCTTTTAATGAGAGTTTATTTTCAGGGTCAACATGAAGAGTAGGCCATGTAGATGGCTGTTTGAGGCAGGGATCACAACCTTTTTGCAACAGTGAGACAAAGTAATGAAAATTGCCCCTAAAGCTGGCCGCTGCCACTTCCATTGCTGCCAGTTCTGATTTTAGTTGTTGATGGATGTGTGTTTGTTCTTGCATGTGCCTGAGTGTTAGTTCAAGTTGACTTATGAAAAAAAGGCCCTTTGCTAGGAGAGGGAGCTGAAAAGGAAATGGAAGAAAAGTGTATGTCACCTCTACAGATGACAATCTACAGAATTTGCAGTTAGCTGTTAGTAAGATGTTTGAAACAGTGACGTTACCTCTAAGAGAGGACAGTGATAAAGCTAAGTGAAGTTTGGGTTTTTATATACATAGATGGTTTTATGGGCTGAGGACAGTGTCCTATGGAGTAAGAGCCTTATACTGATCTTGGGAGTAGACACTGTATATGTCAGTTCTAAAACCTGCATGCCATTACAGGCTATGGATTTTCATTTTACCAGCAACTGGGGAGACCAGTCAACATTAAACCAGGGCTGCAATGCTGCCAAGGTTGGACAGTTTGCTCTCTGACAGGATTCTGAAATGTTATGAAAAGACAGGGATGCTGATGAGCTGCTCAAGCTTTGAAAAGTCCAAGTGACAATGCACAATGTGTCGTGGTCATACTAAATATGGGTTTCTGCCTCTGAATGAAGAACAGAATGGAATGTATTTATATATGTGCATGCTAAAGTATCCAGATTTAAATGATGATATACATTTATATTGAAGTATATGTAATAGTATGGAAGTCAGGCAGTAGGTCTGAGAAAAATATATAGACTTACTTGTCTTATTGAAGGTTAGCATAGTATTCCACTTGCTTTTGCCTGTGGTTTTAGGATTTACAATGTTTACCTGTGCTTAAATGTTTCCACGATGCATACCTGGCCAGTCTAAAATCTGCCTTTATATAACAATGACATGTTAGTAAAGAAACAGACAATACATTTGAAAGAGCTACTAAATACCCTGCACTAACCTGTTACCCTATCAAAAGACATCTCCCTGTGCCTGTGCACCCTTGTGGGGTCACACTTGAACCAGAATTTTCAAACAACTACAGCCTATACTCCACAAAGGCCAGATCTTGAGAGATGAATTCCCAGCCTCTCTGCTCCTGGATTTCAAACAACTCTCTAACCTTGACCATCATCATCAGAAGAAATCTCTCCACTGCCCAACAGACATCAAATGGGAAACAGCCCTGCCTTTGGCAAGAAATGCTTAACCTGTCAACACATCTCCACTATCACAACTGTCAACCTCCTCTATACCCCCCACCAACAAATGCATTAGAATCCATGATTCCTACATATGCCTTTTGCAAAATGTGATGTACCAGATCCAGTGGACCAAAATGCTCTTATAGAAGAGCCATTCCCTCTCTGACTTCACTATCCTCATACTCAAGGGAAACCTACCCAAAACTTTTAAAAGGCAAACTTGGGAACAAAAATAAGCTTACTGGACATTAAGGACATGTCTACAAGTATGCCTTAATGCTCATTAGCTTATTTTAATGTGTATTAAAGCACCACTAAAAAAACCCTATGCTATTTAGTTAATAAACATTAAAATAGGCTAATGCACATTAAGCATCACTTAAAAACCATGTTCTTTAGTTAATGTGCATTAAGACAGGCTAAGATGCATCTTCTTAGTACCTAAGGGCACTTTTACATGTGCTCTGTGTGTGTAGGGCAGTGGAGCTTTAATTAGAGCGACTCCAAGAGCTACTCTAATTAAAGCACTGCAGTGTCTCCTATATCAGCATCCCCATGCTTTAAAATGGCAGTGGGGGCACTTGAATTAAAGGTTATTCAATGAGCTTTGGTTCAAGCACCCTGCCACCATTTTGAATCATGGTGATGCTGATACATGAGACACAGGAGGCTGCTGGAGCCTGGTAATTGCTACACTCTAGCAGACTCGATTAATTGAGTCTACTCTAATGTGCTGTAATTATAGCACATTGGAGCAGCCTCCACACTCATTTGCAGACACTCTCATGATAGCGGTACTAGATTTAATGTGCATTAACTATAGCACATTAATGCATGTGTACACACAGTCAAATAACCAAGGACTTAACACTGATATTGGTTTTATGGCGCATTATAATTTAACTGGCTCCAGAATTCTTTCTACACATGAAAGGTGAAAATGACCCTCCTCCCTTTTGATAGTTCCTTTATCTACCAATAATCAGCTTCTTTTCTTCTGACAACTGTCTGCTATCCCTGGCAATTTCTCTCTCCCCTGTCCTAAAACTGTTTTTACTATACTGTGTTTGGCTTGTAATGGACCTTGTGAAGAATGCCTTGCATTCAGGAGCTTATTTATTGCTGCTATGGAATGGATACAGTAAAACAGATCATCCTAAGAAATCTTTGCTTCTTGCATCTGTTTACTAAGAAAGATGGCTGAGAATAATTAATATGTATTTACTAGGTCTTTATATATAATAGCTCTAGGTTTAAAACTGTGTAGAACTTCCTGAAAAGTCATGGAAAGACAGGACTTTGGGTTGTACTTTGGCAAAGAGGAGTAGGAAGAAGGGGAGTATAACAGTTATACCTACTATTACTTCACAGTTCCCTTGATACACAAGCAAGGTCCTCCTCCTTTTTACCCCAGAACATGACCTGGATACATGACAAAGTTTAGTGGAAAGCCTGAATTTGCTCTATACATTTGATGAAAGGCAAATCAGTTGGGAGCAAATGGCCCAGGGAGACTGAATACTATCTTCTCACTGCAGGTCAAAATGAAAACACTTTTGTTAAACAGAAGTCTGTAGATATTAAATCTTTTTTTTTGTGGGGAGGGGGAAGATTATTGTCTAGGGATTTCTAAGTCTCTTGCATTCACTACAAATAAATAAATTCATAAATATGTTCAGCAAAAATAGTAACAGTTATTACTAAATAATAATATAATTATTATGATGCCAGTATCCAAGTATGCATTTGTCTGGCAGAAAAGTTTGGGAGTCCTGTTAGGTACTTCTGGCTTCACTTTGCCAAACTATAGCTTCAATAAAAGCTTGGTCTGTGTTTATCATAGGGGACTTTTCAGCACATTTTTCATCAAAAGATTTCCAAGATTAGAATTAAAGCTGAAATCTTCAGCGTTATGCTTAAAGCTGTTGACAGATGTCAAGATTTTATTCTTTTCTTTCCTCCCTCTAAGAGAACTCAATGTGACCTGCATTCTCACTACCTAAAAAGAAACTCCCCTTAATCAAAGAAGATTCAGGCTTTGAAAGCTCTGTAGGGGCCACAAAATAATGCTGTAGCTCATAGCAGAAGCCGAAGGCTTAAAACATTCTCTCTGACCTTTTTTTGTACTTTAGGCATGCTTCTCTGAATCAGGAATGCAATAACGTGATCACAGAATAATAGCAGTGGAAAGTAAAAGTTCAATTACAGCTGGTGAAATTCATCCCTGTGCTGAGAACCAATCACTGGACACATGAACCATTTAAGACTTCCATGTAAAGGTGAGTTTCACCTAGTGAAATTGTTAATATGAATCTTCTCTGGCAAACAGTGTGACCTCCTTTACTTTGGATTGGGGCTCTGCCTGTCAGAAATCAATATTGACTTGATTTGCTCTTGATACAGGCCACTGTATGTGGTATAGGTCAAACAAAATTGTGCATAAAATGCATGCTAGTGTTCTAGAAGTCAGTATATTGTTATAATTTAATGACTTAATGGATCCTATGTAGTTCTTGTATTGCTAATTGAAACTTCAAGCTTATAGTTAACACTCTGCCAAAGCGTCCCAAAATCTCTTGGTCTCTTGCTACTGAATCCAGCACCTTCTTCCAGAGCTAGCATGCCCAGAAAAGTGACAGACACTTGTCCCGCAGCTAAGGCGCCCATGAAAAACCCAGATGCATACCTCATGGCTGGCTGGAGGCTAGTCACTTTCCCCCGGGCAGAAATACCCAGGAAAGCCCAGGAAGCATTGGTTACTGATGTAGCCCCAGGGAGCCACCCAGATGCCAGCTCACCCAATGTGGCTGGTGAGTAGCACAGCCCAGATCATACAATCATAGAAAGTTGAGGTTGGAAGTGACCTCAGGAGGTCATTTAGCCCAGCCCCCTGCTCAAAGCATCCTGGGTAACCTGTTCCAGTGTTTTACTACCTTCCTATGAAGAAAATCCTTTCTATTATCCAACCTAAACTCCCCTTGCCACAACTTGAAACCACTGCTCCTTGTTCTGTCATCTGCCACCACTGAGAACAGTTTAGCTCAGTCTTCTTTCGAACCTCCTTTCAGGTAGTTGAAGGCTACTATTAAATTCCCTCTCAGTCACCCCTTCTTTAGACTAAATAAGCCCAATTCCCTCAGTCTTACCTCATAAGTCATGGCCCCCAGCCCTCTCTCCAATTTTTCCACATCCTTTCTGTAGTGGGGGGCCCAAAACTGAACACAGTACTCTAGATGTGGCCTTACCAGTGGTGAATAGAGGGGAATAATCACATCCCTTGACCTACTGGCAACACTCCTACCAATGCAGCCCAGTATGCCATTAGCCTTCCTGGCAACAAGGGCACACTACTGGCTCATATTCAGCTTATTGTCTTCTGTAACCCCTTGAGGGTAATCCCCAGGTCCCTTTCTGCAGATTCAATGCTCCACTGTACACAGAGGACTGCACAGAAGCACCCATGTCAGATGGGGTTAGGAGAGGGCAGCCCAGTGGACATTAGAGGAACCAACCAAGGGGAAATTCCAGCTCAGGGGACCATGGACACTGCACATCCCATCAGAGCAGCAGCAGGCTCAGAGCATGCTGACAGGGGACTGACAGAGCCATAAGCCTTGTGCAAGCACAGTGGGCAATGCCATGAGTCAATGCCATACCTGGCCTAGCATTAGGATGTGGAGAACCCATGCCAGAAAGCCTGTCTGCCAAGAGGAATAGGGAGCCCAAAGGTGAATGAGCAAAGGTTGCACTGGGCACTGAATCAATCTATACCCAAAAGGGAATCACCCAGCACAGCGTCATCATTGCATGAGCCTGTCACATGTTACACATGTAAATAGCATGTTATACTTTTGATAACTATACCTTAACTGTATTTTTAAACAGTTTGTTTTAAGACAAGACTCTCAGAATTTCTATTCCAAGGAAATTATCTGCAAGTATAAGATAAGAAACTGGATTTTAATGTGCATTAAGTTTGAATTTAACCTTTTATTACTGTGAAAAAATATTTGTTTGCTGCAACATTTGTTGCTACATCCCTGCCAGAAATAAGTTTAGAAAGTCTTTGATATAAAACCTTATCTTCATAGAAGAGTTCATTAATGCTGCACAAGAGCACTGCATTATTTTTATTACAAATGTTATCATCATGCTACATTGACTCATGATGGTGCATGTTAATGGAATCACATTGTCACCTAAAAATGGGATAATAAATGTGCCATCACTATGAATGATAATTTATAAACTCCCACCTGACACCCAGTGAAGACACATTGATGGAGAATTTAGAGTTTTGGGGGGTGTTTAATTTCTATCAATTAAAGAAACATTGAGTGCACAGGAGCAAAGTATATCCATGCACAGCAGAAAGGAGGATTAGTTGCATCGTCAGCATACAGAATGGTTGCGTTTAAATTAAGATTGTGGGGTCCTTCCCATCCCCCCGATATTCTTGATTGGGCCAACCATATAGTTGGGTGAAATGTTAGACCAGCTTTTGGGTACAAATTACCTTCTCCTTTTCTGGGGAAGAATGTTTATAGTATTACAAAAAGAGAAATCTATAAACAATTTGGAGGGGAATTAAAAATGTAAAGCAGGCAAGTTTCCTGGACAGCATGTAACATCTAATCTGGATTTTTCTTTTATTTTTGCTATTTCATGCTTGCTAAATTACTGAGTGGTGTAGAGACATCTGACTGTTTCAGCTGATTGCTCCAGGCAGCTGTAGACTTCATGCAGGAAATTAGTTTAACAATAGGAATCTCAGTAAAGTTTTCCTGTCTTAGCCTCTATTCTTTAGCAGTAGCACTGAGAGGAGAGTTTCTTGAAAATATCATTCTGAAACATGCTATAGCAATTTCCCTGGTTTGCCCAGGAAGTAGTTTCTCCCTTCTCTAACAAGATGTACAAGCCTGCAAATTTCAGCAGCATAAGGGATAGCAATATGAGGCAGCTTGGAGGCACAGGTTTTTGTAGCATAGCAGCCACAGAATAAAAGCACTAGAAGTGGTGGGGGGTGGGGAGCAGAGAGATTTTATAGACCCTGGTGTCTGAATATCAAGAATGAAAAAATTATAGAGGGTGTAAAGAGTGCCTTGACAGAGTTGAGAGAGGCATGTTGGTAATATCTCCTTGTTTTATATTATTGGTGTAATTACTTTTAAACCTTCTAAGAGGGTTGAGTTTCTATTGAGCAGTGACTCTTCTACATTAAGACTAGCATATAACTTGATCTAAAATAACTATGAAGGGGAATAGGCTATATCAGAGGTTGGCAACCTACAGCTTGCAGGATTCGTCTAGTTCATTGAGCCACTGGAACTGGCCTGTGTATGTGGGGCTTTAGGAGCATTCAATAGCAGCAGGTTTTGTTGTGGGCACTCTCCATGCATCTGTGGGGACAGGCACCAGCTGCAGGTGCTCTTCCTGTGTTGCTATGAAGACAAGTGGCAGCAGTGGTGGCCAGGTCCTACTGGTCTCTGTCCTGGGATGGGTCATTTTGCCTCATAGCTAGAAAAGTTGCCTACCTCTGGGCTACATGGAAATCATTCAGGCCCTGCACTAGAGCACCCTTGTGCCCCATCAGTCCCCTCCATAGCACTTGAATCTGGCTTGAGCAGCCCCCAGCTGGCAGGCTGAAGCCCCAGTTCCCTGCCAGCCAGTGCTGCTCTAACCTGGCTCAACATGCTGTAGTCCCTAGCACACATGTAAGTGCTGCACTGGGCTTTATTCAGTCACATTAAATGCTGCACCAGGCTTTATTCTGCAGCAGGCTGTAAATGCTGCACTGGGCTTTATTCAGTCACATTAATAACATGTGTAAACATGCGCAAAGAGAATATTCCTATCCTCTCAGTTCTAAGCAGGTAGGAGGTGAAGGAATTATGTGGAGCTCTGTCATACTGGAAACAACATAATCCAACATCAGCCAAAATACTGTTCAACCAACAATTGCTTTTCTGCTCCAGTTCACAAGTAAAGGCCTCCCAGAGCTCTTGTCAGGGCAGGATTACTGTGCTGCCATGAGGCCAAAGGGCCCCAAGAAACCTTTACCTGATAGATGGTCCTATAGCACGAGGACCACATACCCTAAGAAAGGCAACTAGTCATAAATAGCACATTGGGGAGCCACATTTATACTGTAACTAGCTATTCCATATTATTAAAAAGTTACCTGAGAGAAAACCTTGATGCATGTGACAGAATGTGTGCATATGTTTACCTGATTACATGCCAAGGCCAGTATTGATTACATGAGAGGGCCAGAGAAAAGAAGGTGCCTTGACTGGTGTATCCTTACCAGACCTCTCAACAACAATAACTGTTAGGACCCCAGGGATTCAAACCTGGGATGCATAAGCCAGCAGATGGAGGTTGGGTTCTCAGAACCCCACTACATCGCTGGTCATATGCCAGCACCTGCCCAGCCTGATGTCTCCAAGAAGGATAATAGTAAGCAGTCAGTGACCAGGGAAAACCTTTAGGCCAGTGTTTTCCAACCTTTTTTGCGCCACAGCACACTTAACTTAATTAAAAAAGCACCGGATGTGGAGCTGCGGGGCTGGTGCATAGCCAGATAGATGCCGACGGGGAGAGGTGACGTGCAGCCAGCTGGGTGGCATTTTGGGCTGAAGCCGCACCCCCTGTCTGCCTGGAGCCATGCTCCCCATCTGTCTGTCTCTGCAGCAGTAGCAGGCAGGGGGCATGGCTCCAGCCCAAAACGCTGCGGCACACCCAGACTTGCCTGCTGGCAAGGAAATAGTTGGGAAATGCTGCTATAGGCAACACAAGTCCCTGACAGGAGTACGGAGTACTATAAAGTCCCTCCTACTTCCTGTAGGACTTGTGCCAGAAACGCTACTTGTGTGTGTGCACCTTGGACTACAGCCTCCCTCTAGCCTCACCACAGTCCCTGCCCTTGTAGTGTTTGGACATCCTGGTTCTGACTTATCTTCCTCCCTGACCAGAACCTTGGTCTGAAGATCTGGACTTTGACTGGCATCCGGTGTGACCCCAGCTTGCCCAAGGTAATTTGCTGAAGGACTGCCTGTGGTCTGGTTGATCCTTATAGTAACTTTTCTATTAAACTCATTTGATGCTGTAGTCCAGAGGCTGGTAACCTACAACCTGCATGCCTCATTTGGCCCAGGAGGCCTGGGAGAGAGCTGCGACAGCAGCATAGTAATAGCAATTTAGCAGAGTCAGAAGAAGCAGCATTACTCCAGCCTGCTGTTGCTAAATAGTTAGTGACTGCTGCTCTAGTCTGACAGTGACCGATATATTGTTGTACTGTGCGTTGTACTAGACCTGCTTGGAGAACTCATTTTGACAGAGTTCTCCCTGCTTCCAAAGGCAAGACTTTAACGGTGCTCTGCCTCAAACTCATGGCTGTTCTAAAGGTTCTCTTTAGCTCTTTATAATTGTAACTCCTGTACACCCAAGGGTGTGCCCTATTCTCAATCGGATGGGATGGATCAGCTGGAGGGGGTGCTGTGAGAGGGATGCCAGAATTTCAAGCAGCTCCCTCTTTCCACTGTAGAGTTATCCCAAGCCCAGAGTTCTTAACTACATACAATTTATTGAGTTATAAAAGGTCAAACCCTAAATAACACTATTTACAACATCACAATACAACATTTCAATTACAAAATATAAGGTGCAAACATGAACAATCTTAATAACATCTATTCATTAATATAATACCTGACTCATGGCAAGAGATAGTTCTCCTGTCCTCCTTCCAATGGGATCCCTTTGGGGGTGTCCAGGAAGCAACAGGGGCTCCTCCCCTTAGGGCCTTGACTAGGTGGGGCCTGCTCACCCCAAATGTCTTTCCCCTGTGGGACCCAAGGGCCCAATGACTCACGCTCCCTCAGGTGGTGGTGATCAGGGTGCAGCTCAATGGGGTCTCCTTTGCTGAAGCACCTCTCCAGGCCTCTTTAGCACTGCTAGGCTCATCTCCACCCTGTGTCCAATCTGGGCACCAAGGGCTCAGCTCCTCTCAGCTGCAGCACCACTGTTGCTGGCTTCTGGGTGCTGGGTCTCACACTGTAGCACTACTATTTCTCTGTGCCCTGGCTCGGGACTGAGGGCTCTCTTAGCACAGGCCAAGGCCTTCAGGCTCTGGTCAGCTGTCCTCATGCCAAGTGGCTAACCGAAGCAGCCTCTGCTGCTCCCTGGCTCCCAAGGCTTGGGCATGGGTGCTGCCCTGTGTACCATGGGACCTGGCTGCTTCCTGGGAGATGAGGCCTCATCTGCCTCACTACCGCTCCCAAGGCCCTGCCGGGACTGCAGGCTCAAGTCGCCGTTTGTGGCTCCCAAAGCCTGGGCTATGTTCACCCTGATGGGCCCAAGCAGCCTTACACTGGTCCCAAGGCCAGGTCTTCGCACACCGTCTCTGTGTGCCATCAGCAGCCTGAGTGGTCTTGCACTGTTCCCAAGGCTGCTCCTCCACTGGCAGCTTCAGGAGCCTTGGGTCTATTGCCCACTGGGGAAGAGCTCCTCAGCTTTTCTTGGATCCGCTGTTCTTGAATCCCTCATCACATCTGCCCCCCTGCTGGGCACGCAGCTCCTTTTATACGTTCCAGGGCTCTGCCCCTGAAGTCTTCCAGACCTGACAGTTTACAGTCTTCAGTCAGGTCCAAGGGAGCTCCTCTCCCCCTCCCCACAGGAAAGGGGCATGACTTTTCCTCCTGCTGCCTCCTGATTGATGGATGGGCTCCACCAATCAAAAGAGCAGGATCTCAAGCCTGGGACTCAACCTAAGCTCTGAAAGTTGAGCCTGCTACATAATTTAAACTGGAAATTTAACACTTTGAAAATAACTCATTCTTGCACTAAGATTACAAGTGATATCCTTTTAGAGAAAATCTCAAATGTCATTGTTGAGACATGGGCTAAGACATGGCGACCAATCAGGACTCAAAAGTCACCATATTGGAATCAAAAGCAGACTAGGTGAGGGCAAGCAAAATCTGGAGATAACCCAGATCAGGAATTTTCTTTACATTAAGAGGACAGCAAGCAAGACAAATAAGAAAACCAGGAAGTCATGATGCAAGCACAATTACCAGAGGACAGCCCAGAATCATGAAGAACCCTGTTGTGCAGATATTTCGAGATGCTCTTCCTGGTTGTATATGGGGAGTGGAGGCTCAAGTGATAGGAATCACATGGGTACAAAGGAGTGGGCAGAGTCTTGGGCAAAAATGGAGGCTTTAAGTAAGCACTGGGAGTAGTTATGGGTGTCAGGTTGGGGTAGGTATCTGTGATGGTCAAACAAAGGACCAGGGCTTGAAGTTTTAGGTCTAATACCAGATATAGAAAATAGAATCAAAACAATGAAAATCAAAGTTCATTTTTTATTTAAAAACTATAACCATCCAATGAGAGATAAAATGGCAAAATAGCTTCCAATGAAACATTATTTGAGAATCATTTTTGATTCTTATTAGCTGATTTTTCATCTATGTAATGTCCCTGTGGAAATTGTTGTGATATCTAAGTGCAAGTACCAGTATTTTGTACCTAGTTTTATCACATAAATCTTTGTATAAATGGCATCCATAATTTGCTCTTCTCAGAGATTTTCAAAGGCACAAATAGAGACTAAGTGTCAAATTAAGCCACAATTATGATGCTAAAAACCTGCACTGAGCTGCTACTTAAACCTATATGCTAAGTACAGACAGTCAACAAGACTGAGGCTGAATCTATTTAATTTTTGTAGGTTAGTCTAAGCTGTGTAGATTGAACTGATAAGCAAGTGAACAGACATTAACTTTTGATTCCAAAAATGCAGCCACATGTCTGCTGTAGCCCATGCCAGAAGCTGGGGGGCATTATAGCACACCTTCCTGCTCAGCTGGAGCAGACAGCTTAGGCCAAGGCTATTTTGCCCATCCTGAAAGGAGGGGGGTTGTGGGGGAGATGCAAAGCATCCTGGGATGTTAGGGGACTGTGAGTTAACTTAAATATGGAAGGGATCTAGGACAGAAATTCAATTAATTGATTTAACCTAAATCAGTTAAGTCTGATACTATATTCATCCAAGGTTATCTTAAACCAGTTTCAGGGATTTTGAGAGTATGTATGATATGCACTGAATTTCCGTTGCGTTACAGATTTGAACTGGTTTATGATCACTTGTACCAGTTTATGTTCAATTTCTGTCCCTAGCCATAGACACAGTCAGGAGTTTGTTTAATTCATGATTATCATGATAAAGTGTTTCAGGCACCAGATCAGATGGTAGCAGCAATGTCATGTGAATTTAGAGATTAATCACACAGCCTAAATAGCAACAATAACAAATAACAAGTGCACTTGTATCAGCCAGTTTTCTAAGAAGAATAACTTGAATGCAAATGTGTGAAAATTTCAAGATTAAAAACATGACTCGTGTTTTGATAGCTTTTATTCTTAGAATAATATATAAAGAAACATCCTATTGCAATAGGTTGTTAATTAATGTCTAGTATTTAAATTTGGGGGGTTTCTTATGTATTCATTTACTGTGTACATTTAAATTTGAGGGATTATTAGGTACATATAAGAGAAATGTTACACATCTTATAGTTCCCCAGTAAAACAAGTTTTCTGAATGACATTCTAAATGATGTAGTTTTAATATTGTGTACAATCTATTATGTGTTTCATTTACAAAATTCTTCTTGGTGAGACTGGACTTCCTGCTAATATACAGACTATGTCATTCAATAAGAAATGGTTTAGATTATAACTAATGAGTAATATATTAAGTGTCTAGGACCAGACAGTCTCCAGTATGTTCATATTTTTCATTAGAATGTAAGTTATATTGGCTTGTATTGCAAAGAACTTCAGTCAGAAACCATTTCATAATCACTAGGACCTTAAATAATTTATAGAAAAATCTGTTTCTAATTTGTATTCCATGTATCTGTTCATTAATTTAGATCTTTTATTTATTGATTTTTAACCAGTGTCTTTTTACTGCAGTCTTTTTTTTTCAGAACTGTTTGATAATTCTGATTGTCTAATTACGAAGGAATCCTAATGTGATCAGTGTAGTAGGCGATTACATCTCTTATTTTAAATTTGGATCACAAAAGAATAGCAAGCTAAATTACAGAAAAGATTTTTTCCTGTTTCTCTACCTCACCTAATTTTTCTGCTAGTACTCTAATTGCCACATATGTGCACGCTACAGTTTTCTAAATTCCTAGAATACAAATATTGTCATAAACTCCGTGCAATTCTTGTTGTTGATGCTACTAATTTAGAAGAAAACATCATAAAGAATAGTTTCCTAAGAAATAAGCCCACTTATCAACTGAACTACTATGTATCCTGGGAGAAAGCTGATTGTTTAATTCTTGTAGCATTCCCTATTGTGGATTAGAATGAAACTGTGTGTACCAAGAATTACAATATAGCAGATGTTACTTTCACTATCACTGGTAGAGCTTGACCTACACTAAATCAATCTTCTGTATCTACTTCTGGATCTTTAGAGGAAGAACATCAGGAGCCTGATTCTACAGTGCTTTGCACCTTGCATAGTCATTCAGAAATGCATGTAAAATGCTACCAAGCCATAATTGTCAACACTTTATATTCACTTTAGCTAGTGCAAATAACTAAATGGCATTAGTTGAAAATACTGAAGAATCAGGTCATGATTGTTTGATCCAAATTTTGGTGTTCATCCTACAAACCCTTTTTTCACATTCATCATTCCATATGAGTGAGTAGTCCTGCAAGTGTAATGTCTCCAAGCCTGTTAGCAGCATTCAAACTTTTGATGAATTAGTTGCCTTCTCAGTTTGAAAATAAAGTCCTGTGTTTAGATGTCTGTGTGTGGAATCTAAATTCCTTTTCTTTTGTTATTTTCTCAATAAAAACATATACATACATATTTAAAATAAACAAAAATCACGCTATTTTAATAATTACAGGACACTAGGGTTTTCTCTGAAGTTGATTCTCTTTTCTAGATCATGTTGCTCTTCAACCTCATAATTGTATTGAAGGGAGGGAAGTAACACCTAAAATAACTAAATTTTCTTCTTCATTTACATGACTGTTTAAAACATTTCTATGAATAAAGATAGTAATTTCCCACTTCATCTATTTTTCAGCAGGAACATTTCATAATTTCACACATGCAACCAAATTGAATATTAAACACATTGCATGCTAGTGACAATTAAGACTGTGTAGGCAAAACTGTGATATGCAAGTATCATAAATCTTACTGACTCAATAGACCAGGCATAACCAGCCTAAAAACTTGAGCTGCTAAACACAATGACCAATTGTCTTTAAGACTATGTACAGTCAAAAAGCCCAAGACTAAATCAATTCAGTCTTTGCAGGTTAGTCTAAGATGCAGAGATTAAACTGAGAAACAACTGGACAGACATTCACTTTTGATTCAGAATTTGCAACCACATACCTGCAGTGGCTCAGGACAGAAGCCAGGGGGCTCTAGAGCATGGCTCTCTGGCACACAACCAGCATGGGCTATGTGCTTGCTTCCTCTTCCTGCTGCCCCTGAAGTCTCCGGGATTTGAAGTCTATCATCACAGCAGCAGGACTCTGCAGGGTTGCTCATCACTTCCTCTTCCAGCTTCCAGGTGCTTCTGGGATTTGTAGTCCACAGTCATAGCCATCAGTAAGTGTTTGGCAGGGCAGGGCAGTTCTGTATGTGGGGGGAAGGGAAGTTTAACCTGGGGGTTTGTCTGAGGGTTCAGGGGCTCACCGCTCTCCCCCATCCCCACCAACCCTTCCCTGCAGGAATGAACAGACAGTACAGTCAAGCTCAGGGCTGGAAAACATGCTGGAATGCTGGGGGACTGTGATTTATCTTGAACCAGGAAAGGGTCTGGGACAGAAGTGTCATAAACTGGTTTGACACAATTCAGTTAAGTCTGATACTACATTCAACCAGGTTTATCTTAAACCAGTTTCAGGCATTTTGAAATTGGTTCACGTGCATTGATTTTCTGTTCTGTTACTAGTTTAAACCAGTTTCTGATGGCTTATACTGGTTATGTGAAACTTCTGTGCCTCACATAAAAGAACTCTCAAAATCTTTACCAGTCCTCCTGGATAATCCGAGTGAGCTGGGAATCCATTGTGTTGGAAGGACTCATTAATTCATGGAGTGAAATCATATAAAATCAAATAAAACTTCTAATAGATAAGTTTCTATGGAAACCATTTTGACAACATATCAAATGTAATAGATAAGTAAATCATAGGTTTGTACAGTTTCATTTTAAAATTCTATAGAGTGCCTGTAATTCATAATTAAATCCTATATTTATTTGCTAATTGTATTGGTAAACTGGTAATTGTATCCTATGTCTGTCTACAAAGTTTAATGCAGGAACTTGATCAAATATACAAGCACTGACAGTTGCGCCATGTGAATATATGTCCATGTTTTATTGCACTATTATTTATTCCAATAATCTCATTGATACTTAATCTGTGCTAGTCAATTCAGTTATGTAACAAACTTTATACTCTTTTAGGAATATTTGAAGACTGACTACTCTTGCCTCTTTGACGTAAAAAGTTTCATATACATTTTATTGTAGCAATATTTTACAAGCCTTTCTGTTGGCTCTCTGAATTATACACAATTCATATGCCAAAGTCAAATTCAATTTAGCAATATTCAGTAGAGGCTGGTGACATTTGAAATTGGTTAGATAAAATTGACAGACTTACCTAAAGGTACATTCAAATCCAATTTATAACAGGGGGGAAGAGATCATAACATGTCTGATAAAGAACAGGGTTGGTTGCCTGCTCTGAGGAGCTTCTTTCAGTACATTACCATCCTGCTGAGTTTTTCACCCATATGGTAATAGTCAGAATTGACCTTATGACTCTTCTATTTGGTAGAGCTATAGCTTTGTTCCCAGTGCTATCACCTTAGTATTCCTTATCATTTTCTCTAGGGTGTTGTTGAACTATTATTAGATCTAAGACAAGGCTGTCCAGCTGGTGACCCAGAGGTTGCATGCAGCGCCCAGTGGATTAACTTGTGGCTCCCGGCACCTTAAAAGTTGGACATCCTTAATCTCAGGTACATAGTCCTTGTCATGCAATCTAAACTCTGAGGGTACTTTTACATTTGTTCTGGGGGTGGGGGGCAGTGTTTTAATTACAGCAGCTCTGAGAGCAGCTCCAATTAAAGTGCCACTGCATCTCATGTATCAGTGTCCCCGTGCTCAAAAATGGCAGTGGGGGTGTATAAACTAAGGCTTGTTGCCATTTAAGTGCGGGAATGCTGATGCATGAGATGCAGGAGGCTGCTGGAGTCTAGTAATCAGCACGCTCCAGCAGACTCAGTTAACCGGGTCTGCTCCAAAGCACTGGAATTCCAGTGCTTCGGAGCAGCCTCCACACTTGTGTATAGTCACTCTGGGTATTGAAGTTATTTCATTTGATCCCTGTAAATTTAATATTCTTCAGTGTTCTTTATATATTTAGCATTCGTTAGAATATAGTCTATTTTTCTAAAGATGCCTTGTCAAGGAAAAGTTGCTTGCCCGCTACTTAAATATGGCAGAACACATAGGCATCAACTTTGGTTTTTGCCGGTGGGTGTTTTGGCCCTACCTCTGACCCTACTCAAGTCCACTACCTCACTGTGAATCACAGTGTACCAGTCCAATATTGCCTCGCTGCGCAGTCACATAACGTGTTTCTGCCACCTACTGGTACCAGCTTGTAAAAGCTCAGTTTTACAACAAAGTTTTTAAAACAGAGGTCTAACATGTATCATGTAAAACCAAAATGGCCATGGCTCATGGGTGCTGAGCACCTGCTAAATTTTTTTGGTGAGTGCTTAAGCCCCGGAGCACTTGTGGAGTCCATGCCTATGGCAGGACAGGTATTCTATAAGTATAAAGGCAACTGATTCCATTGTTTCAGTGACTCACAACAAGCTGAACATCTAGACCAAACTAATTCAAAGTAGCACATGTCTCATCCATTTAAATGAGACAGGTGTCTTCCATACAGCACAATACTCAGGAAGAAAGTGTTTGAAGACATTCAGGCAAGTGTTACTGAATATCCTAAGAACAGTGTTATGGGATTTTCCTGTGCATAATGCTATGTTTGAATAGCTTGATTTTTCAAAGGTGTTGGGTATCCACAAATACTATTTTAAAAGTCAGTGAGAGTAAGAAGTGCTCAGTACCTCAAAAAAAAATTCCATTGTTGCTGCGAACATTTTGCTTTTTCTTTTTGCCTCAAACATGCATCGAGTAGCATATTCTGCAACTTAGGAGATAAGACCAAACTGCTGTAAAAATAATGCACTGCACAGTTAGTGGGAGATGTATTCAAAGCCTTGCTTCAAGCAAATAATTTTATTTTCAGTAACCAGGTTTTAATGAGATGAAGGTGGGTGACCACTGGATCACTTAATCTGTATGTTCCACACCAAGCTGTTTCCCACAAGCTCACCAAAAATAACATTAACACTTTTGGAGAATCACTTCTTTGAAACTATGAAGGTCTGTGTTTATGGAAAGGTAACAGACCCATTTGAGAAGGGATGCAGCTAATACAGCAGTTGCTGAAATATTAGAGCCATTTTTGCAAGCAGGGCTGCTGCATCACCAACCTTCCCAGTATTGCCCCCCTTAGTGTTACTTAATGGTGCATTTAAAATGATTGAAAGAGGACCCTGGGCAGATGATAGAAATCTCACCTAAGCTGAAAATGTATTTTGTTTACCACACAGAGATATTTGCATTTGCTCCTTTCACCAGGAAACTCAAGAGTGCTCACAATGGTTCATTACCAGGAACTTAATGATAAACAGTGCTGTCAAAAACAAATTACAAACAGTAAAAACATCAATGACATATCCCATATGTTTTCAACACTACAGGCCCAAGCCAGAACATTTTGTCACCTGAAATATCACCCATAAAAGAAAAGCCCAACCAGAGGACACAGGGAAATTATTTTTAAAGTGATTAGTTTTAACAATTTGGGTGCTTTAGATGCATGTCTAATCTTTAAATCCATACTCTTTCCTATCATATTTTCTCATGTGCTTCTGCATTTTGTTTTTCATATTAGATAAAAAACACACTGTATCAAGCCTAATTCAGCCAGAAAAAGCAAGCTCTCTCATTCTACACATTTTTAGTAATTGACTATGTATATAGTGTTTAAATTGTTTTATAACTTTTATAGAAAAAAAATCAAGATACTGGCAAGTCTCTCTAAAAGACTAGATGGTAGTCAAATGAGAGGGTAAGAAATTAAACTTGTCTTTTTATTTTGTTTTCAAGCTTATAGTCATTTTTGCTTTTATAATTATTTTCCTCTATATAATAAATCCTTTAGTTATTTTCTCTCCTTATTGCCTATGGTGAAGAATGATTTCTGGGTAAGAGATATTTCAAGCTAACCCATACTCCAAGAAGGAAGACCTAATTTTTCTTTCAGAGGCTAAGGGGAAGCCACATGGAACTGGCAGAGAGTCCCCTGCTGCAGCTGTGAGAACAGTGTAACCTGGGTGCACCCCAATTTGTGCTCCCCCCCTTCAGTTGGAGGGGATAGGGGCCAGGCAAGAGCGCTGTGAGAGGTTCTGCCATGCAGGTCAGCTCTCCTCTAGTCTCTAGAGAGTCAGGCCAAAACCTTAACTTTTACAGGTTTATTAGTATACAGGTAACATTATTTACAGATTTATAAGAGAGTATTGTTAAACATACAATATCCAGATTGCCAAATACCATTATCCTCTACAATCAAAGGCCCAAGGATCCACCACCTCAAAGGGCATGGGTCCCTATGCAGGTAAGCAGTTGTCTGCAACAGGCAAGTACAACAAAGGCGAATAAACAACATGTATCAACCGGTAAGTTCAGGCAAGAACAATAAAAACAACAAGTAGATACAGGTAAACCTCAAATAGATGATATAACCCAGGTCACATTCAAGGATAACAATATACAAATAACTATTTACAAAATATGAGATCTCCCCTACACCACAGCTCAAGCCTCGCAGATGACATTCAGATATTATGTGCTCCCGGCCTAAAGCAGGACCAAGGTTAGGCCTCGCCATCAGGCCTCAGTCATATACATTCATACCACCCTCCTCTCACTCGGGCTTCACACACTCCACCCTCTCTCACAGGGTCTCTTTCATGCATCATCAGCTTATGCTGCCTTGCTCCCTCTTGGAGTGGGCCCCTTAGGCCATAGGCAGACATACCGTCTGTTGGGCCTCTCCCATGACCCTCACTGGGATAGTGGCCAGCCAATTACCTGACTGGGTCTAAGCTTACTCTGGTACCTTCTGGGGGCAACTCTATACATATAATCATACTGGGCATTCAGCCCTCTGGTTCTTCTCTCCCCACTGGGGTCTTTCCTCTCTGTCCCCTTTCTAGGGCCACCCCTCAGCAGGGTGTTCTTACCCCACACCACAACTGGTGTTCCAGGGTCTCACAGGGACTCTCACTCCCCTCCTGGAGCAGTTTGTTATTGTGCTCACTGTAGATCTTGCTTTTGACCCATACTTGACCTCCCAACAGTGGAGGACTTACCAGGGTCGGGATTGCCCCTCTATCTTGGGCCTCCCTTTACTTGGCCTCTGGCCCAAACTTCAGCCTCAGATGTCTAGAGACACACCTTGGCTTACTCCTCTCACTTGGGGCTCCACACTGCCCCCTTACTCGGGGCTCCCCTCTCACTGGGGCTCCACATCTCTGCCCCCCTCACTTGGGGCCACAGGGCTTCCTCCACGGTGGGCTCAGGTGGCCATAGCCATGCCTAACCCAACTACTTTTCCACAGGGTCTTGTACCCCACACAGGGCTCAGGTAGCTGTGGCTGTGCCTGACCCTCACACTCCCTCCTTGTGGTCTTTCGGGGTCTTGCACACTACAGGGCTCAGGTGGCCATAGCCGTGCCCCAACTGCCTCCAGTGTTACTCATACCCATCCAAAGGTGAGGGCTAGAGTTAAGGTGCCCCTATCTGCCTTTCACTAGGGTGATAACTGGCCTGGCATTTCCTGGGGGCTCCCACATGACTGAGAGTCTCACCTGCCCACCACTCCTGGCAGGGTGCAGTTTTAGGTCATGCACAGGACCAGGAGACTCCTAGCCATCGCCTACAGCTCCTCCCTTACCTCCAGGATGATACCAGCAGCCTTACAGCCAGGCAATGTTCTGCTTCATCTGCCAGCAGGAAACTGATCTGTTTATAAAGGCAGCCAGGTATCTAAAATGCCTGCCACAATCGGGCACTTGCTGGCAGCTTGGCTCAGGCCCTTAAAATGGCAGGCACCTACAGTGCCCTGCAAGACACCTTCCCCCTTAAAATGGTACTGGGGGAGGTTTCCCCTGCTGCTCTTCTAAAGCAGGCTCCCCTTGGAGCCAATGAGAGCCCTCGAGTGGCAAGCACATCCAAAGGTGCTCTACCACAGACATGAGCTGCCTCCCTCAGCTCCCAGGGTCTGCCCCATGCACCACACTGTGCACTGGATGGGGTGGTAGCCAAAGCTGCTTGTCACTCTGGTCTTGCTAAGGGAGTCTTCCAGGGCTCTTCGGGGCAACACCTTCAGCCTCCTGGGCAGCTCTCCCCAGCTCTTCTTAGTCCCCCAACATGTCTGCCATGTGTTGGAAATGCAGCACCTTTTATTCACTCCAGAGGCTTGCCAGACCTTCAGAATGCAGGCTTCAACCAGCTCCTTGCTCTTCCACCCCGCCCCATGTTAGGGGCAAAACTGGCCCCACCCAGCCCTTACCTGTTTGGTGGACGGACTTCACCAGTCAAAACAAAGATATTCTGAGCCTGTTCAAGCCGGGCAGGATTGGTAAACTGCCACACAAGGTATAAGGCCAGATGAAGTTAGGCTTGCAGGGGTAAGGAGTTAACCAAGGGGAAACCTTGGTCTGTTTCATGAAAGTTGGGGGATAGCAGGGAGAAACTCAGAGCTCTAGAGTTACCCCAGGTTTGTGACAATAGGTTTTACTGTGAAGAGGTTTGGGCTGTTTATCTTGCTTACAATACAGAGAACTTATATCCACTGGTATATTAGCAGTATATTGATAGATATTACTGTATGTCTTACTGGTGGTCTGCAGGCAAGTTTAAAAAGTTTAAGTTGCAGCCCCTGGGTTCCTGATAGGCTCCACCTATCACTCCAGCTGCAACAGCAGCCAGGGACTCCAAGTTCATCCTTCCTCCTCCAGCTGCCTCTTACACCTCCCTTCATGGAGTGGGCCAGTGTGGTGTGCAGCACAGAGAATAGCAGAACAGTGTAGTGCATGGCACAGGGAGTGGAAATTATATCCAGGGCTACACAGACATGCAGTGCAATGATGGTGGGAGTTGTCCACATGGACACGTCATAGCAGTGGTTGGTGGATGCCCATGACAGTATACAGTCCAACAGCATGTGACCCCGGCTGGTCCAGCCCGACCTCTTGGAAGTTAGGCAGTTCTGGTATATACCATGACAAATCACAACCTCAAACTTCCCTAAGGAGTTTGGAATTGGTAACCACAGATGACACAATTGATTTTTCTGCCCTACTGCTAATTGCTTTGAGGTTAATAATGCCAATCTAAGTACATAAAGGCTTGTAGATCTCCTGGTTTAAAGGTATGTGAGGGTGGGGGAGAACCTAGTTATCATATTAGCAGCAATCACAACTAACATGGCATATTATTATAATTAATACAAAATTAGAATGTGAAATCAGTTTGTTTTTGTCTATCAGCCTTCCTGCTGATTTTACCACTACTGACCACTGAGGACCTGGACTGCTCCAAAGCCTGTGAAATTCCAGAAACCAGGCTTATCTCAGTGTCATACACCAAGGTGTAGGCAGTTTAACTGGTGATTCACACATACTGGTAGTTGAAGGTCTAAGGTGTAGCTGGGGTCAAAGCCAGAGGGGCAGAGTCAGAGTCCAAATGAAAATGTCAGGCAGAGCAAGGCCAGGGAGCAAGCCAGTCAGATACTGGTAAGTGTCATTCTGGGTTTTAGGGGGCCAGGTCTGGGGGTCACCTCAGGGTCCAGACAAGGAGCTGAAGCCCAAGCGGAGTGTATTGATTTGGGGTATAGGTAATCCAGAATTCAGGAGTTCTGCCTGGAGTCAGAGATTCAGAGGGTCAGGCAGAGTACAAGGTCAGGAGGCTAGCTTGGTCAGGTATCCAGACAACCAGGATGGGGTCAGGTATCCAAAGAGTCAAGCCAAATTCAGAGAACATGGGCAAGCCAGGCCAGGCATCTAGAGAGTTTCAGGAATCCAGGAGTAGCATAAACCAAGAGAGCGGCAGCCCAAGTACAAGGTTGAACCTTGTTGCCCAGAGACTTCCTCTTCTGGGTCATGGGGTTATATTGGAAGAGGTGAAAGTTCAGGTGATTCCAGCTGGCCATTCTAGTGGCAGGAGCCAGATGGAGGTTTCTGGCTACCTGCGTCTGCCCGAGTATTCTGTTGGTGAGGTAACCTGGGTGCCCAGCCTGCCAGTGGCTCCTTCTGCTTGTGACTGGGTATAGCAATTATCCTTGCCCTAAGACGCAATGACAAGAGAAATTAGGCAATTTCATCTCTTTCTTTGACTAAAGCATGTTCAAAATCATAAAGATATATACAGGCAGAGCAACATAATCTATAAAACAATGATAATGGATACAGCATAACATGGGTTTTTCAACAAGAACACACATGCCATATCAGTACAACAAATAAAAGAAAATCTCCATGATAGTCCATGACAGTCTTTGCCTCAGTGTTCCTAAGAGAAGGGCACGACAAGTCTCTCACTGGGGTTGTAGAGAGGCAGCAGCAAGGCTCCAGACTACCATGTGTAGACCCTGAGATGGTGCAGAGTCACTTGGAAGAACTGGATGCCTTTAAGTCGGCAGGCCTGGATGAGCTCCATCCAAGAATGCTGAAGGCACTGGCCGACATCACTTCACAGCCACTGGCGGGAATATTTGAACGCTCATGGTGCACGGGCCAAGTCCTGGAGGACTGGAAAAGGGCCAATGTGGTCCCCATTTTCAAGAAGGGGAGGAAGGAGGACCCAGGCAACTATAGGCCAGTC
>JAGPOW010003316.1:10476394-10554939 GCA_030014935.1 Caiman crocodilus
GGAAAAAAAATAGTTTTGCATCAAATCAAAATGTATATTTAAACAGTTGTCATCATATTATAAATAAAGCATTGTTTTAATTAGTTCTTTTATTACAGGTTTCTTTAAAATTAGTTTGAAATAAATTTCTAAATGAAAAGTTGTTTTTGATCTCAAATAACCCAACTGTTCTTAGAAACATTGTACTGAGAAAAAGTTGTAACAGAATGTTTTGATTTTTTTAATTTATCCGGGGGGGGGGGGTTATAAAACAAAGTAATAAAACTAAGTAACAAACATTTTGCAAATTTTGTCAGTCAGTGTTTTTAGGCAAGAAAGTTTCAGCTGAAGAGCTTTGTCCAACTTCAGTTATAGACAAATCCAAAATCAGAGGTTTCACCTGTCTCAGAAGTTTTGTGGAAGAGGCTATGCATCTTTGTTTAGCCTTGATTCAAAGACAGTACCACATCTATTCTTACACTTAAAAGACTGTTTTTATTCCATTGAGAAAAATAATTACTTGAGAGGTGGACATACTATCATCAGTAGATTCATTTATTACCAGGGAGAAAGAGAAAGTTTCTTTGCTATAACCTTTAGCTTCAGTGCAATGTCATCAGATGCTTCTGTTAGCCTTCATTAGGGAGCTATTTACCTCAGTCTCAAATTTAAGATTCTTTGTTGTTTCAGGAAACAGTTTTAATTGCTATAGCCATGCAGAAGTTTGCTGGTCAATAAAGAGCCTTCTTATTTCTGCAGTCATTGAAAAGTGTGTAACCAATAGCTGTAGTATGTTTAATTTAATTAAAAACAGGACCTTCTGGTCTCAGACCACTTTTTTGCCCCCTCCAGCACAGCTTAGCAAAAATGTGACCAATAGATTATAATTCGTTCATAAATTACTGGGGAAATGTTGTCAAGAAGTATGACAGAAAACTCTAATTCATAGGATTAGTTCCTGACCCGTATGAAGATGAAGGGTTGCAAACCAATCAGTGCTACATACAACTACATTAAACAACTGCACAAGACCACTGAGGTACTCATGCTGACTGGAAAACTGTCACACTTAGAAGTCGAAGTCAAACTTCAATAGCTTCATGGCTTGTCCTTGACTTGGCAACTGTCTACAACTAGGAGAGATTGGATGTGTCTGCATGTTGTCCTATGGCCATGTATTGACGCACTATGGTGACGTAGCAATCGTATGTCTACACACAATCACAAGATACATCGCTGTAGCAGTGTGCTCCCTGGATATACCATGCCACTACAGCAATGTAGCAGCAAAACTTAACTGTGCACCATACTTCCCAAAGAAAGTAATAAAGCTTGACACTGTATCGATACCATTGTAGAGCAACATATAGACGAGGCCATTGAGAATCATCTACATACCATCTGCCTGGGTTCTATTGTACTTTTATTGTTAATATACATCTATATCTATAGTATACCTTTGGGTGTTGTAACTTTTAAAACTATTTGATTTTTTAGTCATCAATATTATGAAAATGTCTTTTTAGATATAAGGTAATACCATACATACATACACACTTTATAGACACACACACGTAATACAGTTAGTCTGCTCTGCTTGCCTGCTCCTTTTTCCAGGTTCCTTGTACCACTTGTTTGTCACACACCACGACTGATGTTGTTCGTTGTTGCTGAGTGGGGAGTCCTCAGACCAGGAGCAGTCTTGTGACTTGCCTTGTCCTTCTGACCAGGCCATTCCCCCTATCTTTTATCCACCTGCACCCACATAGTGCTCGTTCTTTAAGGGGTTGCTCTCATGAGTTTGAGGGCTTGCTGGGGCTTCAGCCTAGGCCTGCCTTCTCTGGCCACCCCCTGCCTTGGTCCACTGATTAAGAACTCAGCTTCAGTATATGGGCAGCAGCCCATCCCCTTGGAGTTTCATCGCAGTATGCTAGTTTCTGCCTCAAGGCTTAGGGCTGTATCCTGGCCCCTATAGCAAGGGGTGAACCTCTGCACCCCTGTTCATGGCCTCCTCAACCTCTGTGTCCACAACTTGGTCCTCTAGCCATGAGTCCAAATGGAACAAATAAACCCCACAAGCTAACTGCTTCAAAACAAATAGTCTCCCTCCTCAGGTAAATGCTGTATACAGGCTTTACCATCTTAGCCATCTTCTCCCCTGCTTCCTGGGTGGCTTGTGTGCTTGTCTATCTCCAGCAACACATGTGCTCTCAAGAGCTCTTCTCCCTGTTACAGGCTCCATTTGTATGCCTCCCAGCTGGGCTTAAATGCCCCAGCCTAATGTCCTTTGGACCACGTGACTGGGTCTGCTGCACCCAATGGCCAGGGGCAGCCAGTTGCTCATTAGCTTTATCAGTTCTGGGCTCTGTACATCTGTGCTGCTATTCTTAATAGCCTAATAACAGGGCCAGGGGTCCCCTCCTACAGTATAGGTCTACACTGATATATATGTATACATGTATAAAAATATATATATACATTTACATGTATAAACACACAGACACACACATTTTCTTTCTTCCCCTTTCTCTCTTTTTTTCTCTTTTTCTCTCTTCTATCTTTTCTTTTTCTTATCTCCTTTTTTCTCTCTTTTTTCTCTTCTTTTCTTTCTTTTTTCTTTCTTTCCCTTTCTCTTTTTTCTCATCTCTTCTTTCTCTTCTCTCCTTTTCTCTGTTTTCTGTTTTCTCTCTCTTCTTTTTCTTTCCCTTTAGCTCTATTGTTTTGTTTTTTTCTTTACCTCTTTCTCTCTTTTCTCTCCTTTTGCCTCTCTTTTTTCTCTCTCATCACAAGAGGCTTAACAAAAAAAGAATACACAAGAACAAAGGTAGTATATGAAGTTTTATTTATTGTTACCAGGTTTAGAATTTTTAGAAAACCTATAAATAAAAAGCAACCTTATGATTATTAACTATATTAAAATGTAGTGTATCCTGCCTTGTACCCCTTACTCTGGTTTTGCTTTTCTGACATGCCAGCTCTCTGGCACCTTACAAAATATACATTGCAGTTTTTTTGGCACTTCAGCCAAAATGTTTCCTATCCCTGATCTACACAGTTACGTGTTGATCCCCAGGATGTATCTAGTCTGATTGAAAAGGACACCACTGGGGCCCCTATCTACTTCACCCTTGCACCCAGAGCCATTTAGTCACTCTTGATCTGATGAAGGTTGGCCTTGATATCAAAGCATCTTTAGCGCCTATATGGATCAGCAGCATGGATAGTAGTCAGAGATTCTGGTGAATCTGGGCAATTTTTCCATGCTTTCTTGTACACGGTGTCCTGGTAGACAGCAAACCTCTCAAGCCACATATCAGGCTGGAAGATGGATGCCTCCATGCCCCATAGCAGCCAACCACCACCACCCAATGATTCATCATGGCAGCAGTGGTCTCAGTTCTCCCTCCTGTAGGAGTGCATGGACTGGCCTCCCCTGCCACTGGAATGGGTTCTTTCTCTTCCAATACCAGGGTTGCATACCTGTTCTCCACCTGAATAGTTTCAGGCTTGGGAGAGGAGGGCTGTCTGTTGCCAGAGGTAACAAGCTTCCAGCTTCTGCCTTCCAGAGTATCTGTGCCTTCTGAATGCAGAAGGATTCTGCTTTCTCTTTTCTGGATACAGAAAGCAGTGGGAGAGAAAAGAAGAGCATGTACCCCCTGCAGCAAGCTTTGAAGCAGAGAACATACTGAGAGAGAAATCTGCTGTATACCAGTGGGTGTTCCAGATGGTAACACTTTTGTAGGGCATCCCCAGGAGATCTGGTAATGTCTCTGGTCTCCCTCCTAAAACTGTGCAGCTCAGATCATGTCTTAAATGTCAGACATTGTCATGATATCTTCAGGCTGCTATCTAAAATTCCAGATATGTTCTTTCTGCCTTCTTCACCCATGGTAAGGACTCCATAAACTTAGCCTCACTGACAATCCTCTTGAACTATATGACGAAGTGGAGAAGAATCTAATTCCATCTGCCTGGAACATTGGCTCAGCTCTGCTAAGCAGTGTTGTATAGAAAAAGCAAAATCCTCTATGAAACAGAGTCTCTTTCAAAATTTGGTTTCATTCCAATTCAGATTCAAAAGAGAAACACAAATTCCAAAATTCCCTGAAAAAGAAGATGGATCTTGAAGTATTTAGATCTTAGGCTAGGCCAGGATTGAAAAATCTTGGTGTTACTGGCCACAGCAAACTGGGCTTCAGCTTCAAAACTTACCTGGTAGGCAGGGTTCTACCCAGTACATGGCTGTTTTCTGAAGGAACTTCAACAAATCAAATAATGCTCGCTGAACATTTGCTTTTGGCAAACTGTCTGACATGCATTGCCTAAGTAATGTTTTTGTAAGCAACTGCACTGCTAAAATTGACAATTTTTCCTAATAATCTCTTGTGACAATAAATAGTTATCCCTTTTTCTGGTTAAAATTAAACCATATTCATGGGGGTAATATTTTACTCTGCAAGTTACCTCAGAAGTGTCAACAGGACCAATTGTGGAAAAAAGGTACTACCTGTTGTGAGCAAGTGGATCAGAAAGAAGTTCTACAAATGCAACCATGCTCCAAATGCTGTCACTGTCTTTCCTATTAGCTATACAGTTAACATTATATGCAAGAACATTCATTTCTATGGCACACAGCAAAGAAAAGGAGACAGGCCTTTAGTGCCTCAACAAATGAATGACAATAATAGTTGTCCTTTGTCAATTCTAACCAGAAGCAGCAAAAGAAAAGAAAGTGAATAAAAAAGGAAAGAAAGAGGAATCCATTTTATAGTTAATGCTGGACAGCTTCCTTATTATGCAGGTTGTTCTGGAAAGTGACAGCTTTCCCCAAATATGTCAAAAACTTCTGTCTTTTCAGATTTGTGACTAATTGTGGGACTTCTGAATTATGACTTGAGTCATTATTCTAGTAAGTATTTACTGGCATTTAATTGTTCCCTTGAATTCTAAACATTGCTGATTTGGACACTGTAAAGAGCTCCGTCCTCCCATGGATTCTCCCAGATAGGTCTCATGGACTTTAATGGCAGCACCTCTGTAGTCTACAGCTGTAAAATTTGATGCTGAAATCATCATTTTATATCAAAGTATCACTTTTATTTATTGTGTATGCATGTGTTCTAGTCCTTTTGGTTGTGGGGATAACATGTATCAGCCAATGCAGTGATGCATTCCTGATTCTTCAGACTGCCTGAAAGAACAGTTTTGTGAGATATGATCTGTTGGATTCACCTCAGTTAGGGTCCCTTGGACTTCGGACTCAGCCGCTCTGCCATAAAGTTTAGGATTGTTTGCCACGTAATTCCCTATTTAGATGATTCGACCCTAGTCCCCCTATTTTGTTTGGAGCCAGTGTGAAGCTGCCTCTGTTTCTGGACATCGACAATGAAGAATTGGAGTACTCTGAATACTTCTTGCACTGTTCAATTGAACTAGCCAGCTGGGGTGAGTTGGAAGGGTGTCAAGAAGCTAGGGCTTTGGGGAAAAGTAAAAAAACAGAGGCTGTCCGCTGAGATATTTTGCTCCAAGACTATGAGCCACTAAAAAAAAAAAAAAAAGCAATAAACATTCTCCTTCCTGGGGACACACTACAGGAAAGTTATTCCAAGCTGTATCACATGGATACAAGGAACCAGACTCCAATTAAGGCAGCCAGGTCATTTAGTAAACTTAAATCTGGTATTTCCTCTTAGGCTCCATCTACATGTTTTATTTAACAACTTGATTAACCAGTTAATCACATCTTGTGACCCAACCACACATTGAATCAATTAATGGCATGATAAAAAAAGGAATGTCACATTTTTCCACAGAAGATGTAGTAATTTTGTGTCTTGTTCTTATCATGCCATTAATTGAATATGTGGCTAAGTGCTCCCCTGTTGCTGACAGTCCTGTCAGCTTTGGGCTCCCACCCATGGGAGATGGCTATTTGCTGGTGCAGGGGGAGTCTTTGATTCTGGTCCTGGGCTCCCCCTGCACTGGCAAGAAGGTGTGATTAGATCTGATGCTGCATCTCAGAATCATGCCTCCTACCATGCATGTGTGGTATGGCAGGAAGTGTGATTGTGTGGATCGTGCATCAGATCCCATGACACCTTTACCTGAACGTCTGGCAGGGGACTTAGGTACCTTACATTTCAAACTAAAAATTATTTTAACAGAGATTCTAGGCTATAATGATAGGCCAGGCTGATACTGTCACCTGTTGTTAAGGCTATGAAATGCTTCTCATCATAGGACCCTATTTGCAATCACTTATTACTTTGTTTATACTTTACCAATTTGGGCTATAGCTTTTCCAGCTGGATGTCTACCACCAGCTGGATCTTTTTTGGTTCACTATTTGCAATGCTGAGTTCCAAACAAACAAAATCTTTTTTTCTGTGGAAAGCTCTAAAGCCTCTGTTCTGTGAAGGAGGCAGAAAACTTGGGGAGGAATAGCAGCTGCTCTTGGTAGATCTTTCCAAATGTGGCCAAATTACAAGCATTAAAAAAAAAAAAAAAAAATCAGTTTTCTTCATGCTCAGTAGAGACTCAGGATTTTGCCAACAAAACACAGAAGAGTCCATTCCCGGTGGCTGTGCTCCATTTTCTCAAAGCTCCTATGTGGCACCAGCCTGCTCATGTGCAATCCCTACTGAATAGCTTAAAATGATTTCTTTGGCCCAGAACTATGTCATTAATTTCAGACGTTTCTTGAAATGTCTGCTCTGATGGTCAGGTAGCTTGGTGGAGGAAGCTTGACATTAGAAAGAGCCAAGTCAGAACTTAAGAGGGGGAAGGGTGTTGGGTAAATTGACTGAGAGGAGGGTACAGGTGGGGGCGGATTTAAAGTTAGCAAAAGAAGAGAAAGGGTAAAGAGTTAGGGAAAAGGGACACTAGAGACAAGCTTTATAAGAAGATTATCCCTGGGATAATGGAAGAAAATGAGAAGATCCTGGATGTCAGTGTAGAAGACTTAGATTAGAGGCAAAATCAGACAAGAAGACAGCAACTGGGACGTGCATGGTGGAGGGAAAGAAGAAATAAATCCGCTCCTTTTCACACTTTTCTTCTTTCTTTTTCTTCACTTTTTTTCTTCTTTTCTAGGGAGATCCCATCCTCCCTAACTAGCCTGTCCTATCTCTACTCCTCGGGTTTTTTATCACAGTGTCATTCTGTGACAAAATCTAATCACAATTCCTGCTTCCCACCACCGCATACACCACCACATTTTCATTAAGATATATTAACTGATCATATACTTTACCACAATGTACTGGCCTGAATGGTCATTATCTACTTAAGGAACCAGAAGGACCTCTCCACCAACATCCAAAAGAGGGAAGGGCCAGAAGACCAGGATCAACCTAATTGTCCTAGCCTTGCTTTTCACATGTGTTATATTGTTATAGTGTATATAGAAACTAGTAGCAAAAAGTCAATATTGACTCAAAGCTACCAAATAATGGTATTTGAGGGGCCAGCATTTTATCTTTTTTTTCTAATTATACAGATACAGGTTCAATTCAACAAAACACTTGAGTGCATGCTCCCTTCCCTCCCAAGAAAAGGTGCTACTTATCAGTTTTTCTTACTGTTTGCAAAATATCAATTAATATGAATTAAATATTAAGTATTTCATATTTATCTCAGACTGTAAATGGCACATCATGTTTTCATTCTTGTTGAAGCCTATGATTGGATCCTCAAAGGAACAAACTACCTATTCAGTAAAGATCAAGAAATGCAATAAGAAGAATTCTTTTGACCTTTTCCTGTAGTCAAGAAAAAAAATAAAATAAACCACCACTATAATGCTAATTCATTTCACTGTATGTACTTCAAATATTTACAAAGATTATACCTGCATTTTATGTAAT
The DNA here is from genome assembly GCA_030014935.1 of Caiman crocodilus. NCBI lineage: Eukaryota > Metazoa > Chordata > Crocodylia > Alligatoridae > Caiman > Caiman crocodilus. Next base: position 10,484,239 of record JAGPOW010003316.1, read on the forward strand.
TAAAAACATACGGGTGAAGCTCTGGCAACATAACAATTCATCTGTCATTCTCAGGATATTTTCTTTAGACAATAGGAATTAATTGTCTTTTTCAGCTAAAATCCCACAGGTCTCTAGAATTTAGCAAACATACCTAGAGAAGTAAGTAGCTCTTAAGTGTCATCTTCTTTAAAATTAATAAAGCAAAGTAAGTGGAAAAAGTTTAGATTCCTGAAGTGTGAAGTAATAAGAAATGCCTCTTCAGATCCAAAGTATCATTTATCTTTGTTAAATATTGCGGCAGTGTCTCAGTCACTTGTACAAAACCTTAGTTCTTCGATTTGGTAAATCAAAAGCATGATGGATCCATAAAGGTTATTGTTTTGGGCAATAACTTTTAATAGCAGAATAATTCTTTTTTTTTTCTACTGGCTTTTCTATATTAAAATATTTCTGAATTTTTTTACCTGCCTCAAATCACAGTTTGTTTAATCTGTATTTTATGCTTTCTACCAAGATAAAAAAATTGAAACAGCTTTTCATTTCAAAAGAGTGAATGAAACGCAAAATAAAATATGAGAAATATGTATTTCGTTTCATGTTTCATTTTAAATTCCAAGAGCTCTGTGAATTTAGAAAATCTTTGATTCAATGTGACATGAACCTAACAGTCCTTCAAATTACATAGCTCTGAAATCAACCTTCTAATTTAATTTGAAGAATTATCTGATTTTAAGTGATTTAAAAATGTTGGGAAAATTGCCAAAATTATGACTATATAACAATAGAATTCTCTTACTCAGTTTATTTATTAAGCTAACTGTGGGGAGCATAATATACCTCTGACAACCTATTCCTCTGCCATTTAAATGAAAGGAAATTTTGACACTGAATTAAAAAGAAGGTTTAGACCTACAGTGCCATGTATCATCAACACAATTGTCAGAAAACTGTAGGATCTCTTTAATTGGTGATTATGATTAGAAAAAAACAGCTTCATGTTGGGATCCAAAACTGGTTTTACAATGTTGACAGTTTGAAAGCAATGTATTAAATGAAGTTAAAAGAATATGGGAAATATTGAGAAATAAATAGTAAAAGGATACTTTTTATACTAAGCTTTCTAGCATTGCTCCATCACTATGACTATACATACTACACTTTCATCACAGTGTAAAACTACAAAAAAAAAATAAAAAAATAGGCAGAAGGTATAAGATATATAAACTGCTGATACATTTCCAAGAGCCACCCAGAGTTCCACCTAGAAATCAGTAATAAAAAGGCATATAAAAGCACTCATAAGCTCAACAGCTACTTAACAATACTGCAGTATTTTAAAAAATATATTAATTTGGGGGCACACAAATTGAAAGAGATGAAAGCAGTCTAGTTTCCAAAACATATCCACTTACCTACTGGAGATCAGGTACCTTAAAATGTCTTATGCTTGACAGCCAAAAAAGTGAGGCACTTAAAATCAGTAGTTGTTTCTGAAAATCTTGGCCTCAGTACACACAAATGGATAGACAGTTCTGGTGACCATTCAGTCAGTCCATGCAATACACTACTGAGAGCAAGCAGGTAATCTGTTCTGTTTTTATCAAAGACCAAATTAATATATTTCACCAGCATACAGTACTTGTTTCATGACATTACATGAAAATGTCACATCCTTCATTTTAGATGCATATATATATGTAACCAAAATAGAAAATGCATTAATGCCACTTAATGTCATTGCACTTGGAAACAAAGCAAGATAGAAAGATAGTAATGAGTTCTGAAGGCAGTCAGTCTATAACTGGGCAGTAAGCACTGGTATTCCTTCTCTGTTCTGGTCAGCCCCAAAGTGATTCCATATAATAAATGCAACACTACAATTCCAAAATTTGGAAAAATATCAACAAGTTAAAACACTACACTTAATTTCATTTTTTTTCCAACTCTCTAACATTTCCAAACTTAATAAGAGTTTTATAAAGCTTCAAAGTTGCAGGAGGTAAAGCATAGTGGGAGAATGCCTGTGTGTTTGGGGTGGGAATGGGGAAGGAGGTGGCAAGAAAATGTCAAGGAAAAGAGAATGAGGCCCCTTCTAGACATTTAAGTTAAAGTACAATAGGATTTAATGCATGATCCACACAATGGCCAGATTGTGGGACTGCACATTAGATCCCATTGTGTCTTATTGCTGGTGCAGGGATCTCTGCTGGTGGGGCTCCCAGCCATGGGAACCACACATAGCTTTGGCTGAGTCCTGCAGCTTATGGAATTCTTGGAGCCAGAGCCAAATGTCCTGTCATCTGTGGGCCTCAACCCCAGCATCTGTGGGGTGCTGCTGTGATCTCCGAGGCCTGGGGATGTGCTGTGCTCCCCAGTGGCTGGGAGATCACAGCAGCTATCGTCTTCCATCTACAGGCTTCCTATGCCTGCAAATTAAAGCTGGATGGAAACACGCCATTAAGTTAATACACATTTTTGAGGAATAGCTTAATAGATGGTTGGACTTTTTAAAGGCACCACAGTTAATTTGCACATGTCACTGGTCAAAATTTATTGTGCAATTAACAAGGTAATTGCATAATAGATACAGCATGTAGGGGCGCCTGAGTGATATTCATTCAATTGCATTCTGTGACAAAAAGGTATAAAGAGAACTTGAAATGAGGACTGGAGGAATAAGAGGGAAAATTAAATTTCTAAGTTAGGGCTAAAAGGTTTCTGAGCTTGAGTTTCCCAAAATCTCCATTTTCTCCCCCTTAGCTTCTATGAAAAGGCTTCATGTTTTCAAGCTATTTTGAGAAACATGGGCTTTTTCACATTTTCAGCATAAAGCTAAATAACTAGCTATTTTTCTTATCTTAGACTTATCTGTTCATTGAAACTCAAAATGAATGATGGAGAGGTAAGCCAAGTAAAGAAATATGTGCCAATCACCTTGTTATTAGGAACATATGAACTCCCCATGGCTTTTCTCATTTTCTTTGATTGTTGGGGCCATACACTATCTTTGCAATGAATTCCCATGCCATTTTTTTATTCTGATCTGAAGAAGGTCTTGCATTCAAAAGCCTGACCAACTCTATCCCACCTATGTAGTTGATCCAATACAAGATGTCACTCTAAGAAATCCTTGCTTCTCCCAGACCATCATGGCTGCAACAGCACACCAACAATACTCATACATTCTAGCCATTGTCTCCCTTTCAGACCAGATAACTTCTTGTGCCATTTTTGCTGCCAGACTTTCTAATTTCCAGCTAACTGGACATTATGATAGTCTAATAGGGATCATTCACTCATCGCCACCAGGGCATGTCAGATGCCAAGTACTCTCATTGCATTTTTCATGTCTACTTCACTTGCTGTCAGCAATCAATCATCACTGCCATTCTGTAGTAGCTCCTTAAGCCCTGGAAAACAGGCTCTCTTTTTTACCGCACTCTATCTATCAAATCTACTCATTTATCAAGGTCTTGAAATACAATTTTCCTTTGTACACTGGACAGCTTACTCGCTGGGAATTTTCAGAGGACACCATAATAGAAATAATGATAATTATTCTTTGCTTGACCTTTTTTTTTCTTAATACTTTTATTCTTTTTCTCCTTCCAACAGTGTTGCCACTAGAGTCATCTATATCCTGTTCACTCTTAGTGTTTATCCTGTGAGCTAGCACTGTAAAAAAATGCTCTTGAGGTCACTTCTGTTCACATGTTGAGCTGTCTGTGGCCACAATGTTCAGCTTTGCTACTCACAGATAGGAAGAGGGATTTCTTGCAAGAAACTGAAGAGAAAGTAGAGGAGGAGGAAACAAAGAAGATGGAAGAAAACATGAACTTAGATGAAGTAGCAGACTATTTAAAAACCTTTAGAAGAGGAAAATCACAGAAGCAGATGGGCTGCCTATGGAATTGTATGAGAAGTTTTGAGTATGGGTAGGGAAGGATATAGTGGAAGTGTTCAAGGAAATAGGGGAAACAGGAGAGACAAATATTTTAGAAAGGACATTGTGATCTTTCTCTTCAAGAAAGGGAGAAGGAACTCTTGAAAAACTGGAGACTGATTATACTCCTTAATATGGACTATAAGCTAATGGCCAGGACACTGGCTTTGAGAATGATGAAAAACCTCGCGAATACAACACATGAAATGCTAACTTGTGGAGTACCTGGTAGGAGGATTTCCAAAGCAATAAGAGTGATCAGAGATATACAGTCTGAAATCCAAGAGAGGAAAACCAACACAGTTACAGTAAACCTAGATTTAGAAAAATAATGACAAAGTGGATCATGATTCTATATTCAAAGTACTAGGAAAAATGGGGTTCACAGAAAAATGTATATGTTGGATAAGGTTATTAAATAGAGAAGCAGAGAGTCAAGTGGACATTGGTGTCAGCAGACTGGCCAAGTTTGCCAACAACACCAAACTCTGGGGCAAAGCATCCACACCTGAGGACAGGAGGGTGATCCAAGAAGATCTTGACAGGCTCATGAAATGGGGGGGATGAGAACCTGATGGTGTTTAACACCGAAAAATGCAAGGTTCTCCACCTTGGGAGGAAAAACCTGCAGCATGCTTGTAGGCTCAGCAATGCTATGCTGGTTAGCACTACAGATGAAAGGAACTTGGGGGTCATGACTGACCACAAGATGAACATGAGCCTTCAGTGTGATGCTGCGGCTAGTAAAGCGAGCAAAATGCTGGCTTGCATCCATAGATGATTTTCAAGCAAATTCCGGGATGTCATTCTCCCCTTGTACTCAGCCTTGGTGAGGCCACAGCTGGAGTACTGCATCCAGTTTTGGCCTCCACAATTCAAAAAGGACATGGAGAAGCTTGAGAGGGTGCAGAGGAGAGCCACACACGATCAGAAATTAGGAAAACAGGCCTTATGATGAGAAGCTGAGAGCTATGGGAGTCTTCAGCCTGGAAAAGCGCAGGCTCAGGGGTGATCTGGTGCCCACCTATAAGTTTATCGGGGTCCTCACCAGGATCTGGGGGGATCTCTGTTCACCAGAGCGCCCCAAGGGATGACAAGATCGAATGGTCACAAACTCCACTACGACTGATTCAGGCTGGACGTAAGAAAGAACTTCTTCACTGTCTAAACCGCCAAGGTGTGGAATAGACTGCTGCCAGAGGTGGTTCAAGCACCCACTTTGAATGCCTTCAAGACACATTTGGATGCTTATCTTGCTGGGATCTTATGATCCCTGCTGACTTCCAGCCCCTGGGGCAGGGGGCTGGACTCAATGATCCTCCAGGGTCCCGTCCAGCCCAGATGTCTATGAAATCTATGAAAAGTCCAAATTAATGTGCACCTAAGAGGGGCCTTTAAAGTCCTTGGAGTAGTGAGACAAGGGTGCCTCCTATCACCACTACTATTTGTGTGCAGCATGGAACCATTAGCACAAAGAATAAGAAAAGACGAAGTCATAAGTAAAGATACTGGGAGGTATAAAATGTATATTATACATGGATGATATAAATGTAGTCATTAGAGCTGGACATTCAATGGATAAGGTACTAAAGCATAAATCAGAGCATGGAAAAGTGATGAGGCTAAACTAAATAGATCAAAAAAGCACAATAATGGGAGCGGGGAACTAGAGGGACTTTAAGAATTTGGGCCTTCAAATAAGAGTGAGAGAAATCAGAGTGCTAGGGATCCTGATGGATACTGAAGAGGGAGGTTATATGGAATGGGAAAAGGTGATGGCGAGGCTACAATAATTACTTTGAATATGGTCTAGAAGGATTTTGATCCTTTGCCAGAAAAGTGGCAGCATTTAAGTCTGTGCTATCACTGATTATTCTATATAAGGGAATTGTATTCCCACTGATGTGGCAGCAAATATAAAAAATACAGAGGAAAATCTGCATGTTCTTCTGGAATTTGAAAAAAGGAAGATTGAATAGAGCTGAACTGTATAAAGCAAGAGATGGAAGGATGTAGGCTGCTAGATTTGAGACTGTTCGTCTCGGCAAATTATGCAACCATGATATGCAAGGTAGTAATGGAGGGAGAGTGCAAAGCAGCACGTATCACAATTTTACACGGCTACAATTTTGAGGAAATGGGAAGTATGTCAGACCTCTTTGGAGAGTCCATGGGCACGGCAACCACAGAATCATTACATCAAGATGGAAGGATTCATACAGAGGTACAACTACTCCTCTTGACGTCGTAGTTACTTTCTTAAAAAATGTGACTTTAAGCAAATCCAATTTCCCCATAAAAAATAATGTAAATATTCCAGGGAAATTTTTTTCACCAGACAGAAGACATTATATAGCTGGGTCTTCCACCCCTGCCCAGTTCCCTCCCTACAGGGGCTTCAATCCCCTGCTCCCCCACACCTCCCTGCTGGAGCTGCTCTGCAGGTTGCCTGGGGCCACGTGCAGATCCATGCACGTGCTGTCCCCTGTCTCACCACCCTCCTCCTGCTCCCTCCCAACTCCCGGCAGGCTGGAAATCTGCCAGCCTGTAGGGAGCTCATTGCAAAACAAGAAAATCTATGGGTTTCTCTTGTAAAATGAGAAGTCCGCATTTGCCTCTGGTAAAACGGAAAAGCCATGGTTTCCTCCATTTTTCTGGTAGCCAAACAACGTTATAACCAAGCATTGAGCAACTTTAAACTAATTTGTTTTCTAATAGATCAGCAATGTAGTAATGAAACAATGTTAACTGGGACAACATTAAGTGAGGATTACCTGTATAAAAAGGGAAGATAGGGCTGGAAGTCCTGAAGAATCATAAGAAATTGATGAAAGTGGTAAAGGAAAGAGACAGAATAGTGTCAGTGGAAAACTTCACAGAAGGACAAGTGAAGAAGTTGTGGGGAGCAGTGATGGGCAAACCACTAAAAGATGAACATGCTGACCTAGCACGGATGGTTGTAAGACATATCTTGCTGGTGAGAGAAGTGCAACATGGATCAGGCTTGACAAGCTTATCACAGTACTCAAGGGAGAGGTGCAGGGAGGAAGAAACAGTGGGACATGTATTTTGGGAGTGTATATATGCAAAGTAGGGAAAAAGGAAGGGTCTGCTGCTTAGTGTCACCAGAATAAACCTGTCATTAGCATGGGAGGTGATACTATATGGACTTATACCAATGGGAATGGAAGAAATGTTATTAAGGACTTTATTAACATGTGTCAAAACTTGTTTATGGAAAGTAAGAAGCCCCCTGGTGTGTAAGGTGTTGGCTGTCACTGAGAGAGTGCCTGAAGCTGGGGCGGCATGAACTGAAATATTACATCAAATGGGATGTGGAAGAGATTGGAGAGGAAGAGGCAGAGGAGAAGTGGAGGAAAAAGGACTGGACACACTTGTTTCATTAAATCAACAGAGGGGACTGATGTGAGAGGCAGAGAATTTCTGGGCAGTTACTGAGGTAACAGGTTTTTCATGGGGTTTTGTATAAAGAAAAAGAGCTCTGTAAGAGTTTGTTTTTGTAGGAAATTGATATATGTGGTTTAAGGGTTTCATATATATATATATGTTTCTGACATATAGTTGTTTTGTTGTTTCTGTGCTATGAAGCCTTGGTAAAACAAAGAAGTTCAATATGTGTAATTGTAAGTGTAGGGCAGTAAGTGCGTTTTTAATATAATTTGTAAAAAAAAAAAGTTGCCATCAATACATTTGCCCCATAAAGGCTGCACGTTTTATAGTCATGCTCTATGTTGGCTTTATTATGTTACCATTGAAAAAGGATTTTTCCTCCTATGTCATAGGATACTTGAACAGAAAAAAAGCTAATACTTTTCTGCTTTAGGCAGCTCCTTGTTCTGCCTTGTGACACACCTGGCACTGCAGCTATGGGTTCAATATATGTGGCATAATCAGTGCCATTCACTCTGGGGCTTGTTATCTCCACCTAAATTTGTCATCAGTTTGGGAGTCTTATTAGACTAGTTTCTAATTTCAGGTGTATGGCATGGTTTACAACATACCTTGAATGAATATGTTGCATCTTAAGGCCCACTGCAGTTCCCTACCCGTGCCACCTGTATTTAAACTGTTACTGAGACAGCAATAATTTAGTTGCACTTATGCTGAGGAGAAGGGAAAGTTCCAACCAGTATTTCTATCAAGTCAGAAAAAAGAAGAGTTATAAATGACAGAGCTTATTATGAAGAAGCTAATCTTTATGACAATAGTCTTTTATTTTTCTTTTGACTTAACCAAGACATTTAATGCCTTGATAAAAGAATTGTGAATCTTTACAAATATATCCATTTCAGGAGACTTAATTATACTGAGTAAATGAATAAAGTAGCAAATGAATTATATTATTGGGTAAATGAATTATACTGAGTAAATGGCTTATAATGAATAAATTATTAAAGCGGTTAAATGAATTGCAATGAGTAACCACCACATACAGTGGTTAAATTAAGTGCTTCCATTTCTACCAATTTAACTAGTTTGCTTTCTATCATGTACTGAAGCATTATTTAAACCATTCATATGTTGTATTTGATGTTACATTTTCTCATAACTTAATTATGCAATTTTTATATTGTTCTGCAGTTGTTCTTTTTACATTAATTTGGAAACAGACCAAAAAGTGTAGCTTGGCAATAGCAACATTTTCAAGACCGGTAGAATTTTTTTCTACATTCTCAAGTATGAACACCTTCCTCTGGTCAGAAAGTGGAACATTAATAGTTTCAGGTAATAGCAATTCAAGCCTTCTTTCAAAAAGCTAGTGCTATCTGGATATGCTTGAGCTCCCAAAGGTGCTTTAGGACATTTAGTACATCTCTCAGATGTCAAATAGGTAATCTCCTAATAAATCTTCAAAATGTAATTCAGTGTTTAATATATGTTTCCATTTTGTTCTCACAAATTAAATTTTAAATATCTTACCAAGCAAAATGCACCCTCAGTATTACCTCAAATAAGCCCTACTTCAAACATCTACTTTGACCCAGCTGAATAAAGAGCTGTAGCTGGTTGCTTCCAGTTTATAAACTGATTTCAAACCTGGATTTGTGATGTAAACAGAATTTGAACTGGGAATGTTTAAAGCAGTCAATTTAATATCCCATTTACACTTTCATCAACTTACAGTGAACATGATTACAGACGAGCATTTGAGAGCCTAACCTAGTATAAAGCCAATGAACCAGAGGAAATAAGTAGAGATGGAAAAAAGAAAACAGGATGTGGTATGAAAGTAACTGGAAGTAAAATATCCTATACTTCACCTTATACCTTCTTGTAGTTATGCAGTGTATATGAAGGGACAAATCAAACTAATTTATTCTCCTTTCTGCTTGTGCAGTACATAGGTTAGGGTAAGGCTAACGGTGTTACTGCAAAACATTATTTTGGTGTATAAACATAGATAAGAGAAGCCCATCTTGGATTGTACAGGCAGGCAGAGACATTTGGTGGGCATGTTGATAATGACCCGCATGAAAACACCATACACAATGGCATATAGCATTTATTTCCCAATACAAATCTTAGTCCTAAATCATACTGGATTTCCATATCCAAACAATGTAATACACTTATTTTACATAAAAATGTGAAATCCATTAAATTTGTCCACAAGTGAGACTCCTTATTTTGGATACTGTGGGCCAAATCCTATTCTACCTATGGAACATCTAAGTGGAGTTAAGTGCTTAAGTGAAATTCTGTTCTACCCTGTTCAAATCACTGAAAATGCATGTGTAAGGAACACATAATAGGCCTTGAAAGAAGTGCCTCCATCTTGCATACATCCTCTGTTATATACACATTGGAATGAACTTTGGATAACCTTATAGAGAAACAGGCTTGAAAGATCAGATTCTATGGTTTTCCTAATGTAAAGAGGAAAGCACTGATTTAGGTGTTTGCCTATAGTCACATTTAAAAAAAAGCAATGTTCCTATTGCCATAAAGAACAGCACTCGATGTTAAGAGTAGAAACTTAACTAATAACATCTGAAGCCATCATAGATAAACAATTGTTAAGTATTTATGATAAACTCTTCACTTTGCTGAGGAAGGGGCCTTCATGATCAACTATTACTATATACCCAATCAGGTTGTGGAGAGATGCATGTCATTAATAATTGTATTTAGATGATTGTACACCCAGGGGAAGTGGGAAATCATGGACCTTAGCTTCTGGATATCCTCCCAGACATACATATGTTTTCGCATTTCCATTGCCTGAATCTAAATGCTAGTTAAGCTTAAGTTTAATTTTCCAATAAAGTGATAAAATATCTTTGTCCCTGTCCAAAGTAAGTTCTTTTTGTCCCAAATTTGGGATCTAGGACTTCCCTTCACCATTAATGGGCCTGCTTTTCTAACATACCTCCCTCTTAACCTTAAGACTAAGTTACAAAAAGACAGTGAAGAGGAGGAGGATGAGGAGGACTCAGCTAGCTTTTGAATTTTCAGGGACTCAAGCAGGACATGATAGGATTCTACTTAGGATCCTAATTTTATAGACAACCCTAATAGATGGCATAGAATCTGGCTGTAGCTTTCTGAAAGGCTCACTAATTCTGTATATTTTACCAAATTGAAAAAAAGGTTTTGAACTTAATTGTCTGTAAAATGTGAGATCATAAGAAGTGCTTCAGGGTCCAAGAACTAAACAAAGCCTCTGGTTCACTGGAATTCTGAGGCTATATAATAATGAAAGAAGGCAAAAATAAAAGGCTTAAAGGAATATCAGAGTTAAAATCTAGTCAGTTAAAAAAGATTAAGGTAATTTAATGTACTGTGTATGCCATTTTTGTACTTAAGCCAACTTTTTTTTTGGTGATGTATAGGAATTTAACAACTTGCCTGGACCTATTCTCGCATCTGGAAGACCATGTCCAGCTTGGTCATCAAATCTTAAAAGAATCTGAGAAATAGATATGGTTCAGAAATAGAAGAAATATTGATTGAAAGGAACAGAATATCTTCTGCATGACAACATATGTAAAAGTAGGTTTATTAACACTGGAGAAGGGGCCAATGGGAACATACTTGGCGAAAGTATACAAAATAACAAAGAGTATAGTTAAGAGAGGATGCTCAATTCTATTAATCCTCTCTCATAATAAAAGGACAAGCATATATTCAATTAAATGAAAATGAAATAAAGAACATTTGTATACCTCCATTGTTTCACTGCTGGCATTTGGATGATAATATATGTATGTTTAGAAATCATACCCTCCAGGGTAATGCAGAACAGAGTCTCACTGGATTTCTGTTCCTTTTGTTCAATAGTTTACTACTCATGTAGACTGTTTTTGATCCCAGGAGTAATTTCTCCCTATAAGCAAATTAATTGTGTGTCTGGCAGTCTCTCCAAGGCACGAGTAGTTTCTCAATTAACATTACTAATATATTAAAGGCCTATAATGTCTTACAATCCTTTTCTAAGAAAAGAAGTGTTGTAGGCCATTGTGAATTTCATTCTATTTACTATAGGGGTGATGGATAGAAAATGATACTTAAAGGTTTGCTTTTAGGAACTGTCTTGTATCATAGAATCATAGAAGTAGGGTCAGAAGGAACCTTATAGATCTTCAAGTCCGACCCCCTGCCTGGGTAGGAGGAAAACTAGGCTCAACTGACCCCAGCCAGGTAGGCATCAAGCTGCTTCTTAAAGACCCCCAGGGTAGAAGCCAGCACCACTTCCCTTGGAAGTTGGTTCCAGATCCTAGCCGCCCTACGGGAAGTAGTTCTTACGGCTGTCTAATCTAAACCTACTCTCCAACAACTTGTGGCCGTTATTCCTTGTTATCCTGGGGGGGCTCTAGGAGAAACAAGGTCTCCCCCAAATCCTTTTGGTCCACCCTAGTGAGTTCATGGTCACCAGGTCCCCCCTCAGCTTTCTCTTGTGAAGGCTGAACAGGTTCAGGTCCCATAGCCTCTTATTGTAGGGTCTACCCTGCTGTCCCGGAATCATGTGGGTAGCCCTCCTCTGGACCCTCTCAATGTTGTCCATGTCCCTCTTGAAATGGGGTGCCCAGAACTGGATATAGTACTCCAGCTGTGGCCTGACCAGTGTCATGTAGAAGGGGAGGATCACCTCCTTGGACCTACTTGAGATGCACCTGTGGATGCACGATAAGGTCCAGTTTGCCCTGCCGACCGTGACCTCACATTGTCGGCCCATGTTCATCTTGGAGTCAATGACATCTCCAAGATCCCTTTCTGCTCTCAAGAAGGGAGTTTCCCATCTTGTAAGTGTGCTGCTGGTTGCTACTGCCCAAGTGCACCCTTGCAACCTATCCAGGTCTTTCTGCAATCTTTCCCTCCCTACTAGTGTGCCCACCTCACCCCAAATGTTGGTATCATCAGCAAATTTGAACAGGTTGCTTTTCACCCGTTGTCCAAATCACTGATAAAGAAATTGAACAGTGCGGGCCCAAGGACCAAGCCCCAGGGGACACCACTGCCTACTTCCCCCCAGGTCGAATATGACCCTTTGAGTATGACCCTTCAGCCAATTTGCAATCCATCTGACTATGTAGGCATCGATGCCACAGTCACCTGTTTTTTTAATGAGGATGGAGTGGTCGACAGTGTCAAAGGCCTTGCTGTAGTCCAGAAAGAATTCATCCAAGGTGACACCTGCATCCAATGCTTTTGTGACCTGATCGTAAAAGGCAATCAGGTTGTAGGTAAAGTAGATACGGCATTAGAACAACGATGCAGGGGAATGACAAGGATTAAGTGCTTTCTAAAAGCCCTTTTGTCACATAGTTTCACAGTCTAAGGCAGACATGGTATCTGAGGCCAACAAACATACACATCCTGGGAAATTAAAAGCATCTCAACTTTATTTTCATAATGAAGATAAGCCTGGTTCCAGGGCTCCAGTGCCCAGTTGCAAAAACCCTTGAAATTTCCAGTTTGGAATGAAATAACCAAACTAAGGTGTGTGCTTATGATGGCTTTATGGTGTTCGAGTTTTGGCTGACAAAACAGAACATGGAGAACGTGATGTCCACAAGAAATCCTATCAATGGTACCCAGCAATGAAGAGTTATCAGAGGAGAAAGAATACAAAAGGAGGAGTTTTCAGAAAAACAAATTGGCATTGGCCCCAGAACTCTAAGGTTCCTGACATTGGACACTCAAGCAAAGAACCTCAAGGTGGCATTTATGTACCAGCCAGATATACCACTCACTGTGTGTATATTCTGGGACTGGGAGTTTTGGGTAACGTATTTTGTAATCACCTTTATAGATTTAGTAGGCATCAGTCTGGGAGGAACCTCAGGAGATCATTGAGTCCAGCCCCCTGCCCCAGGGGCAGGAAGACAGCTGGGGTCAAAGATCCCAGCAAGATATGATTTCTTGTTAGTTTTGTCTGCATTACTCTTATTTCCCATCACTGAATATAAATAAAATTTGGCTATTATTAACTGGAGGAGTTGTGGCCAGTTTGAAAGTTGTGCTCACCTGGAACAGAGTATCAGGCTTGGGTTGTAAAACCAGTGCCAACAAAGGAGAGAGGAACGGAATAGGCAATGAGGTCCTGTCTGGTGCCAGGATCATGCCTTGTATAAGTTGGTGTAGTTTCCCTGAAATCACGGAGTTACATTTATTGATACCAATGTATGTTCAATTTATAGAAAAGAATAGAAATTTACTTTTGCAGGATATGTGACCTCATGAATCCATCATCATGATAATGGTGATTATTTTGGTGAGTTGAACAATCAGTGTATGCTCAGCCTAGGAAAAAATTCAGAAGAAGGTTTTACACTTATCATTTCTATTGTTGTTTCTAACCTCTATGGACACATCCACACATGCAAGCATGTGTGCTTGCAGCAGCTCAAATAGAACCAGAGCAAATTTCAGCCAGGGCTTTTTGCCTCAGTGCACATGCCCAGACATGTACTTTGGTGTAGGTCAAATTGTGCCACTTGGGGCAAAATAACCTTGCCTGACTTCTTCTAGATCTGCAGGGGGAGCTAGAGCCCAAGGCTAGCACCTGCGCTGGCCCAAGCAGTAAAAAAGCTGCCCTGGCAAGTAGCTCAGTGCTACTTGCTCTCAGGAGCTTCTGAGGCCCAGCCAATTGGTATCTGAAGCAGCCCTGAGAGTTCCCTGCACCCTCTACCCACTGCAGGGGCCTGGCAGTGGGGGCTGCTGCCTTGCTGTGACCAGTTGCCACCTACGACACCATGTGGCCCCAAAGGTATGCACCTGCCATCCCTGGATGGAGACCTCACAAACAGTAGAAGCATCTGCCCTCTGAGCCACCTGCCAGTCAGCTGTGGCCGCACAGTTGACATGTGTGCCCTTCCCCAGCTATCTGGGCAGCTATCACCCAAAAGATGTTCCCATGTAGTGGCCTGCTTTGAACTATTAAAGCATGTCCTCCTAGCCATGGTGGCCAGGAGGTCAGCCACCTCCAGCTGGGTGCCAGGTGCCAGCCCTCAGCAGGCTCTTTTCCCTGGGTCCTTCCACTTGCCTCCCTAGCAGGAATTCCAGTGCTCCCTATTTAAAACCTGCAAAATCTCTGAAAAAAATCCCAAATTCACTCTTTAAAATACCCCCAAGTCCATGTTCCTCCACAATTAAAACAGACCAGTATATGTATAGTTTTAATAGTGGAGGAACATGGATATATACAGAGAGAGAGAGCAAGAGAGAGAGAGAGATCAGGCAATGTTTTATTGATATATTTACAATTGTAAAGCAACTTGGAAGCCTACCAGTGCCTCCATCATCATCATCAAATAAATTTTCATTATCTATACAGCTTGGCATTGACTTTAGGTTCCTCTGTCATAGAAAAATCAGAACTACTCCTGCCCCCATCGCAGGGTTTTTTAGGGGTGGCTTGGGGTGTGGGGTTTGTGGGTGTACTGTGGTTGTGGAGGGGACTATGAGGGGAGGCTGCTCAGGAGGGGTGGGTCCCCTGTCCGCCACAGGGTGCAGCCCTCCATCATACCTTATGGACTGTGCCCCCACAGGGGCCACAGTGACTGGGACCTGGGCTCCATACCAGGTAAGTAGAGGGTGAGGGGATCTGGAGATATGGGGCTGGGGGGACTACTGAGGATTGCAGGAAAATATGGGGGGGCAGCTCAGAAGAGGTGGGTCCATCGGCTCCAGCCCTCACCCCCCACTCACCCCACGGCTGAGTGCAGTCCCCTGCCCACCTTCTTGCTTGGCTGCAGCCTTCCCATTCAGCTCCAGTGCCCCTGCTCAGCCTATGGCCCGGTGCAGCCCTCTGCTCGCCTCTCTGCTCAGCTCCAGCCCCCTGGCTCCAGCTTCCCACCTGGCTGCAGCCTCGTCACACCTCCTGCCCAGCTTCAGCCCCGTCCATGCACCCCCCACCCAAATGCAGCTCTCTCCCACATGCCCCACAACTGGCTGCAGCCCCCCCATGCACCTCTCACCCAGCTCCAAGCCCCTTGGAGCTTACCAGCAACAGCAGCTGCATGCCTGGCCTCATGGTATAGCCGCCTTGCACAGCATGGGGCAGCATGGCTCAGTCCCAGCTACCAGGTATCCACACAGCCTCCGCCATAGTGTGCTGATGTGGCCCAGTGCGGCCCGGTGCAGCAAGGTGCAGGGCTGTGTGCTTTTAGGCAACTCTGGGTTGTCATTCAAGGCTGCACACCACTCACAGGGACTGCTGGCCACACCAGCCCAGTCCTGCATGCACAGAAGTGGCCCATCTGAACAGAGGAAAGCTCATGCACACAGGACCCAGGCTCATGTGGTTGGTGGTTCCCGCAAGTGGCATGCAGCCCTTGGTGACAGCCTGGAGCTGCCTGAAAGAACGTGGCTCCACACTATGCCACACCAAGCTGGGTGACAGCTGCACACTGTAGCAGAAACTGTGCAGATACCTGGCAGCTGGGGCCAAGCTTCACTGCCTCCCACTGTGCAGGGGAGCTGTGCCACAAGACCAAAAGCATGGCTGCTCTTGCTGGTAAGCTGCAGGGTGTTTGGAGCTGGGCGGGGGCAAGTGAGGAGGCAGCTGGGCAGGGTGTGCATGGTCTATGCTAAAGAAAACCTGTAAAAAACAATTGAAGCCTGGGCTTGAGAAGGAACAATGACCTTCAGAGCTGTGTACATGTCCAGCAACCTAGCCCTATGAAGAAAAAAATAGAAATGATTAATTCCCCACATTGTGTCCCTTCATTTATTCAGCCAATCAAATGAATTTGTTCTTTGCAAATTACCTGTTGTCCTATTCTCTAAATGGTTTCACATCTGGAGTCTAATATAAAATCTAAACTTATCTCAAAATATTATACCAAAGAGTCCATTCCATATACATTATAAGAATATGTCAATGCCACTACACTTACCTTTCGGTGGCTGTGCTTTAAGTTAAGGGCCTAGCATTATTATGTGAGCACATCTTTAATTGAATGTATGTCATGTATGTCTAAGTAACATAGCTAAGGTCTATACACTGGGAGATTTTTTTTTAATGGAGAATTTTTTCTGAGTTGAAATCACTCCTGAACTAAATAAAATATCCTTCAGCTGAAGGGCCGACTTTTCAAAAGTTTTGGTGGGCCCCCTATGTAATGAAATTAAAAAATTGAATATCTGTAACAACACATGAAAGGCTACTGCATATACATTCCCATAAGGATAGCAATTCAACCATAAGAAGTGTTGTGTAAATCCAAAGACCTGATATTAGTATCCATGAGTTGAATATCTGAATGTGGATGCATACAAGAATAGAACAAAAAATAGTTGTAGAAAAATATAGACTTAATAGTCTATACACATGGGTTGTATCATTCTAAAAGGATGCTAAAATATTTTATTCTAAAGCAGGGGTGGCCAACTGACATGAGCAGCCTGTATGTGAGACCTGGCAGACTGAAGAGAGGACAACAGTACAGTGGCAGATAGGACACGTAACAGAAATTGGAGGAGCAGATTGGTTGAGGAACACATCCAGGGAGCAGGGAACTGAGCAGCAGATTGGGTACAGGAAAGGGATTGGAATAGAACGCAGGGAGGGTGCAGGGATAATTTACAGCATGCCTGTCAAAATGGTTGGCCCTGACTGCTCTAAAGCATCTATTAATCTTTGCTTAACTCTGAGGTATAGGATGTCAGGTATGTATGCATATAAAACAATGCTACCCCAAATGTAGATGAGACCACATTATCCAACTGGAAACAGAAGACAGGGTTCAGCTAAGCAGAATAATTGATTTTTTGAAAATTATCAAAGAAATTAAAGGCAACAATGCTCCTGCTCTAGCAAAAACACTTAATGGGCATGTCCACATATACAAGCACATGTGCTTGCAGCAGCTCAAATAGAATCGGTGAAAAATTGAGCCAGAGCTTTTTGCCTCAGTGCACGTGTTTGGACATGAACTCTGTTGAGGAGCAAATTGTGTCACTTGGGGCAAAATAACCCTGCCTGGCTCCTCCCAGATCTGCAGCCAAGGGGAGGCAGAGCCTGGGGTCAGCACCTGTGCTGTCCCCAGCAGTATAAAAAGCTGCCCTGTCCTCACCCCAGCAGTACAAAAAGCTGCCCTGGCAAGTAGCTCAGGGCTACTCCATCTCGGGAGCTTCTGGGGCCCAGCTAGTTGGTACCTGGGACACTACCCCTTGTGCCAGCTGGACTGCTGAAGCAGCCCTTAGAGTTCCCTGCGCCCTCTACCCACTCCAGTAGTCTGGCAGTGGGGGCTGCTGCCTGGCTGTGACCTGTTTTGCACCTGCCAGACCTGGATGGGGACTGCAGAGCCAATTGAGGCAGCTGACCCAGAGTGGGCTGTGTTTGCAGAGTTGGCCTCTGTGTGGCACTACTGCCATGTGTGCCCCTGCTCAGCCACTTGGGCAGCTATTGCCTGGAAGATGTTTCAGGTTTGGTGGCCTGCTTTGAACTGTCAAACATGTCCTCCTGGCCCCATTTGGCCAGGAGGTCAGCCACAGCCAGCTGGGGCCAAGGTGCCAGCTCTGAGCAAGCTGGGTTCTGCTACTAGCCTTCCTAGCAGGAATTCTGGTGTTCCCTATTGGAAAACTGAAAAAGCCATGCTTTTAATAAAATCCTGAAGTCATTCTATAAAATACCCTAAAATCCATGTTCCTCCCCAAGTAAAACAAAAGACCACTATAAAGAGAGGGAGCAAGAGTGAGATACAGACAGTGATCAGTTGGGCAATGTTTTATTGATATATCTACAGTGTTAAAGCAATGTGGAAACCTACCAGTGTTTCTATCATAATAATAAAGTGAACTCTAAATATGTGTTTCATGAATTCATGAAACATGAATGTATATTTTGCTGCCCTCCCACAGAGGCTATGGCCCCCATACAAGGGCTACAGCTCACCAACAAGGGCCGAATGGCCCCTGCAGGGACTACCACACCCCCTGCAAGGCCCACATTCCCCACCCCAGTCCTCCAAATGTTGCCTCACCTGGCCCCATCCCCCACCAGCTGCTGCAGCCCCCCTGACAGCTGTCCCACCCAGCCCCCCTCACTCCCCCAGACCTCCCCCCTCTGAATGTGGATAAATAAAAGAATAGAACAAAAAATAGTTGTAGAAAAATATAGACTGAATAGTCAAGGAGTTTGAAGGATTTGAGACGGGACAAGAGGCAGATGCACGCTCATCTGGATGTGCCCAATGAGATCTGTGATCACCGTGAGAAGCCAGGACTTTCATTTTATACCCTGCCCAAAAGGCAGCATTACCAATAGCGTATTGACATGTCAACAGTATGGTAACATTTTTCCACTTCAGAGAAAAACATTCACTCTTGAATTGCCAACACCACTTCTTGACAAACCTGAACTTTCAGTTTTTCTTGGAAGTAATGTATCAAGCCAGGAACTCAGCTTTTTACCATAGATTAAATGGAAACAGAATCAGGATTTAATGAGCAAATCCTACCCTTCTTACTTTTTGATTTTGGTGAAACTACAATTTATTGTACTAAAGATTCAACCAACGACTCAACTTTAGAAACTGACCTTCCTTTTAAATTGATGACATTCAACTAAAAACATAGCAAGGCAGAAAATGACTATTTTCCAAAACTACAGGGAACGCTAGGCGCACACACATACATACTTTTTTCTCTCCATGTTGCCTGAACCTTTGCATCTATACATTATTAGCACAGATTTAGAGGAATTGAGTATTTATTCATTTTATGTTATGACATTTGGGGATTCCACTGTAGGCTTTTGACATTTCCAGATTTCAGGGGTACTAGGGTCAATGTAAACCAAAAAAACCCTTTCCTTTTGGACAGTGAGGAGGTGTTTGTCTCTCATGTGCCAATTGTCATTTACAAGCAGCTGCCAGTGAATGGAATGGCTAAAAAAGATTAATAGCTACCTGCCAGCAATTTGCTCAGCCTATATTGGCTGGGATTCTGAATTCCTAAATATATGCTACATATTTAAAATTTGAACTGCTTAGCTATTATGCTATCACTATATCAACCACACAGATGGCAAGAAGAATGTCCAAGCTCACTGCCAGCAGAATACCTGAAAATTGGTATATTTTTAGTAGAAAATCCTGCAAGTATTTATGCTATGGCATTTTTTTATTTTTGAGTCCAGGAGAAATGAGCCAGATTGATATATCTTGTTGACACACATCCTCTCCTCACAGATCTGAGGAAGGCAGCAGCCGCGTTTTGTTCCTCATAATGCCCCATCAAAATAATCTCAGCATTGGCCTGAAATAACCACCAAGAGAAGCAAAGGGGTATTTCAGTTTTTGGCATCTCTGATGAAATAGCCAGCAAGGGTGCCAATTAGTGCCAGCTTGCATCATATTTGTAATGTGGAAATGTATTTACTAGAAACTGGGCTAAGACTACAAGGTTCATTTTACACGAAGTACTTAGTCATCAGGTGATAACTTCCAATCACTAATGAATTGGCAGCATTTCACTCAGGGAGGCCTTTATATTACACTGACACTATTCCAGGGCCAATACCTTGAAACGTTCAAACCCCACCATTAATACTTTTCTGATGGAGTAGGAAAGTTGAACAGCTTTTAGGCTTCAAATTAAATAAGGAAACATATTTGTGTTTCTTTCAATTCAAAATCTCTTCAAATCACAGTAGGACAGAATGGGATATAAGGTTTAATGTGAAAGGTCTACCTGCTAAGGCAGAGGTGGGCAAAATATGGCCTACGGGCTGGATGCAGCCCATGAGGCCATTCTATCTGGCCTGCGGGGCCCCTAAAAAATGTACAAAATAAATATTTCTCTGCCCTTGGTTCCTGTAAAAAATGACAGGAACCAAAGGCAGTAGGACCCAGGTAAAGCCTGGCAGACTCCCACAACAGCAAGCCTGCCCTGCCCCACTCCCCCAGCCGGAAGCTCCTGCCCAGGCTTCTGGCCTGGTCAGCATGTGACTGCCCCATGCCGGAAATGCAGGGGGAAAAGAGTGAGGGGACCCTGGACAGGGAAGAATCATAGGAGGGGAGGAAGCGGCCCCTTCCCCAGCTCATGGCTGGTGCTCTGTGCTGCAGCTGCTCGCAGCCCACATGGGGCTTCCTGTGCCTGCTCCCAACAGCCCTGTTGGCAGGCTGCAAGCAGCTGCAGCAGGAAGTGCTGGCCATGGGGCACGGAGGAGCCACTTTTCCCCATGCTCAGCTTTTCTCTGGGATCCTTCCCTGTACAGAGAAAAGTGGTCTTTGCCTGTCCCGTGGCTGGTGCTTCCTGCTGCAAGTGCTCGCAGCCTGAAAGGGACTGTCTGGAGCAGGCACAGGCAGCCCAAGTGGGCTGTGAGCAGCTGCAGCATGGGGCACTGGGCATGGGGCAGGCAAGGGGCTGCTTCACCCCCACAATGCACTCAGCACCACCTTGTAACACAGCCCCACTGCCAGACTAGCAGCAGGGTTGGGTTACAAGTTGGTGCTGAGCACAGGAAAAAGCGGTCCCTCACCCGCCCTGTGCCCAATGCCCCACACTGTAGCCATTCACAGCCCACCTAGGACAGCCTATGCCTGCTCCAGACAGCCCCACATGGGCTGCGAGCACCTGCAGCAGGGAGCACTAGCCATGGGGTGGGCCAGGGGCTGATTTTCCCCATGCGCAGCACCAGCTTCTGCCCTGCTGGCAAGTAGGGGTCAGGGTTGAGCACTGCCCCACACCTGTACCACAGTGCTGGGGGGCACTGGGTGCAAGTAGGCAGGGAGCCAGTGGGAGCATGGGGTCCACACAGGTGGGGCCCAGACCAGGGTGGCAGGAGAACAGAGACCCAGCTTGCAGGGGCTCTATGGAGCCAGGCCGGCTCCCCACTCTCCCTAAGATATTTTTAGAGAAATATTTATTCATTTTAGAGTAATTATTCCAAGGGCAGATTCTCTGCATCATTCCAGAATTTTGTTTTTAATGGCAGAACAATAAAATTATCTTTCTCTCTTTTATTGCAAAATGTATCACAAGTATTCTCTGAACATTCAGGTATATTAAAAACCCAGGGATCTGTGGATCAAAATAAAAACTATTTTTTTTATAAACACCTCACTTGGAAGACACTAAACTTCTGGTAAATACTTCTCTCCAGCAATGTCATGCCTTGTAATGCCTTTTGAGTAGTAAGCTGTCATAACACATACTTGACACTACAAAATTACATGATACTGTACTTAACAAGGCATCTTTTCTGATTAGGTTCTTCCTCACAGTCAGCCTTTTTGTGTGCTGTTGAAGTTTTCATTCTGACAAGGATGTTAAAATTGCTTTTAATATGATTGGAAAACCAAGGTGAAGTACTTCAGCTCACATTAGAAGAGGGATTAGTATAGCAATTTGTTCAGCTAAAGCATAATGCACTTCATTTTTGGCAACTAAAACTTGTAAAACTACTGTTCCTTAAAAAAAAATGTATTGTGAAGCACCAGAGGCAGAAAGCCTTTTTTTTTTTTCATTAGGGATTGGTAAAAACAAATAATAGTTCAGTGCTTTATTTCACATAAATACCCAAAAGGTTTTTAGACACAAGTTTGAGAAACTGGGCTAGAACCTTATAAGAATAAAACTTTTCTATGAAATGTTATTGCTTAGGGTCAGGTGAGAAAGACAGCAGAAATAGCCTGTCTTGTTGGCTTTTGAATGAAAGAAAATTGAAAAAAATCAGTTATTCAAACATTTTTAACCCCTTAAAAAGATTTGGTTCAGATTCAAATCTGAGCTTTCATTGAAAGATCGGCCGGGGGGGAGCGGAGGGGGGGGCAGGAGGTTACCGTTATGACAATGACAATGATAATGATGACAACATTAATGATTTTTTAAATGGTGGTTTGACAATGCTAACATGTTAACTGTAACACTTCTAGAAGTTTAGTGTCCATGTCTCATTACCAGGAACCCTGGTTTTCTCCTTTTAAAATCCCAAATTCTCTGATAAAACTCCCCCAAAATCTGTGTTTTTCTGTGATTAAAGTGAAACACTACTATATATACATATAGGTATCAGTTGAACACAATGTTTTATTGATATATTTACAGTTTTAAAGCAATTTGAAACCCTACCAGTTCCTTAATCATAATAAAATGTCTAAATATCTATATATTTTGATGTTGTTTTTTTACTATAGAAAAATCAGAGCTCCCCTTGCCTCCTTAACTCAGTAGGAGACAGGTCCAGCTGTGGCTGTCCACCCCCACTGCTGTGTGCCACTGAATAGCTGATATTCTGTGTGGGAGGCAATAGCTGCTGTGACCCGAATAGAGTGTGGCTCTCCCCCACTGAGACAGTTGGCATGGATGGAGCAAAGCCCACAGAGAGGTGAGTGGGGTGGGGAGGAAGGTGGAGGATGTGGGCTGCCCACAGTGGGGTTTGGGGATCCCTTCCCTACTGCCTTCAGTGTGTAGCAAAGCCTCTTCCTCAAAGAAAAATCCTAAAATCCACGCCAGTCTCTCCCAACAGTAACTCTAACCTCGAACACCCAAATAAGAAATATGTATCTATCAAAATTACTATATAAAAGATGTCAGGGTTTCTTTTGCTTAAAGTAGACAAGTTGTAGATTGGAATTAATAGGCATCTACATAGTTTATAAACATAATTTCAATTGAAATCAATGAATTAAAGGACCATGAACCTTGTGTGAAAGAACCAGACCTGATGTAGGGCCCACTTCAACTCAGCGATGGAAAGAGTGAATTATATTCCAGTAAAACCAGACAGGACAACTCTATCAGGCAAGAGAAGCTGTATAAGCACCTGAGTTCAATTTGGCTAAGATGCAAATGAAGGGGAAAATTGTTAGAGGGAATTCACATTGAACCATGTTGTTTACCAATATTTAGAGACAGAATTAGGTAACCCATGTATTGCCCAAAAAACATACAAAGAAGGTAGGCCTGTGCATAATTTTGCTGCCAGTTTCATTTTGATGCTGTTTCGGCTTGTTTTGAGCTTGAAACAATGAAAATGAAATAAAACAGAGAGCTTCAAAACAGCCTCAAAATGAAGTGAGGCAAGTCAAAACATTTCAAAATTTTCAAAACATTCAAGTTTCAAAGTTCAAGCTGGGCTTGCCTGCAGGGAAGCAAAAACTAAAGCAAGGAGAGGGAGGGGGAGACGGGGGAGAAGGAGTGCTCTCATTATTGACTGTGTAGCTGGCCTGTGACTGTCATCCTTCCCTGATGTCCCTTCCAATCCCAATGCTCTGGGGCAGGGATGGAAAAACTGCAAAGAAGACAGCATTGTTGGAACTGCCCTGTTGTGCCTTGGTATCAGTTGAGTGAGGGTGCATCATAACACGCACACCGTCACCCACCCATGTCACGAGTTTTGCCTGTCACCAGCTAGAGGTGGAGGGCCCTAGAAACCAGAAGCCCCTGCTCCTATCTCCTTGAAAACTGGAAGGCTTCATTGCCTCAGCAGGGGCTAGCAAGCCTACTGCTTTCACCCTGCTGTGTCTTAACACACACAGTGTCATCAATGTCATGAGTTTTGCTTGTCCACAGCTTAAGGTGCAGTTTCCCACAAACCCTGCACCTACCTCCTTGAAATCTGGCAGGCTTTGTGGCCTCAGCAGGAGCTAGCATGCCTGCAGTTTTGATCCCACTGTGGCTTAACACACACGTAACATGAGTTTTACTTTCGAGAATTTGAGGTGTAGTTTCCCCAAAACACCTATACCTATCTCCCTGAAACATGGCGGACTTCATGCTCTCAGGGGCTACCATTCCTGCAAGTTTCATCCAAATCAGGCCAGAAATGACAAAGTTATGGGCTGTTGAGCTTCCCCATTATAGCCTATGGGCAAAACATTGAAACAACGAAACTGTTTTGATTAAACGAAACAGAACAGTGGTTTCAAATCAACACAAAATTCAAAACGAAACACTGTCCTGTCAAAATGTAAGCCAGAATGGAATGGTGCCATTTTGCACAGCCCTAAAGGAAGGCCTCCAGAGCTATTCATTGCTTCTTGTTTGCTCTTGGTTTTTGTCATGACTATGCTTGATAAGCTTTTCTCTGCAACCATCAATGCTAGAAATTGGTTTTCTAACATCCTTCCATCTAGCAGCTTTGCTTGACTCCGGGAACTAGACCTCTATAGAAAAACACACACACATCTTGAGAAACTTGCAATTAAATCACAATAATTTTCAGCACTTTAGCTAAGTATCTGAGAATTATCGATTCCTAACTAAATGGACTTTGTCACGTATTAATACATCCTCCATCCATGCCTCATATATAACCACTAGCAAATGCCCAAATCAAGTTTGGGTAGGGAACCTGGGGATTCAGCTATGTTGGCAATGGACCCAGATAACTTGTTCCAGGTGGACCCAAACCCTCAGACCAACCACAACTTCTCCTTTCAATAATAGGTTAATTTTTATTGATACACAATGATAGCAGAAAAGAATAATGCAGGCAAGGTAAACAGATTCTATATCTACCAGTCACAGAGCTGTCACAGAGGGAAGATATGCCTGGCCAGTACACAAGCTTCAGCCCAGGAGAGGAGCTTAAAATAGGCTTTCCAAGTAACCAGGGAGCGCATAAGTAGAGAAGAGCAAACAGCGCAGCTTGCTAGTAGCTCACAGTCAGTTTGCCACCCCTGTCTTTAAAGTGGGTCCTTAAGTTTTCTCAGAGGAAAGAGGCCTGCTGGGAGGAGCAGTCAGCCAAATCCAACTGTTCATATGAGTTCTTAATCTGCGTACAGGACCTTCACCCAACACAGGAGGAGTCCCACTAAGGGAAATGTCTTACTGGACTTGGTATTAGCTACAGGGGATGACCTGGTAGGGGAGCTGCAAATTCATGGTCACCTTGGGGACAGTGACCATCAATCAGTCCAATTTACTATACAGCATAGGGTGAGAAAGATAACTAGTGGTTGAGTTAGAAAGGCTAACTTCAGTGTGCTAAGGAGTTTAGTCAATGACGCACTGCAGGATAGGAGTATTGATGAGATGGGAGTTGAGGAAGGATGGAAGGGAGGTTGTTCCTAAAGGAAGAGATCCTTCAGGAGCAGAGGGAAACAATCCCATTGCAAGGGAAAGGGCCAAAAAACCTCCATGGCTAAACAGAGAAATCCAGGGAAGCCTAAGGGCAAAAAAGAAGCATATAGGCATTGGAAGCAGGGGGAAGCTACCAAGGAGGAGTATACCTATCTGGCCCACACTTGCAGGGAGGCAGTTTAAAAGACCAAAGTAACTATGGAACTGAGGTTGGCAACAGAAATTAAAGAGAATAAAAAGTCTTTTTTTAGGTATGTAAGAAGTAAAAGGAAGGCACAGGGCAGCATAGGACCCCTACTAAACAAGCAGGGCCAGATGGGGGACAAGTCTGAGCTCTTCAATGAGTTTTTTGGCTCATTGTTCCTGAACAATGGTCAAGACAAGTCTTATAATGAGTTTTTAGATGTGCAACAACCTACCAACTGTTGATGCTGCTTGGTACAGAGTCACTTGGATGGACTGGATGTGTTTAAGTCAGCAAGCCCAGATGATCTGCATCCAAGAGTACTGAAGGAATTGGCCAGTGTCATAACAGAACCACTGCCATGGCTGTTTGAGTGCCTGTGGCACACGGGTCAGGTCCTAGAGGAGTGGAAAAGGGCCATATTGTCCCTATTTTCATGAAGGAGTGGCAAGAAGATCCAAGTAATTATAGGCCAGTTACTCTCAAAAGTCTTTGAAAAAATTATTAAGGATCATATTTCTGTGAGTCCAGTGGGAAAAATAATGCAGCAGGGCAACCAGCATGGATTTATAGCAGGTAGATTGTGCTTGACTAATCTGGTTTCTTTTTATGACCAGGTCACAAAACACTTAGGAAAAGGAATAGAGGTGGATGTTGTTTACTTGGAATTTAGGAAGGACTTTGATACAGTATCTTATCCCATTCTCAAAAATAAAGAGGCTGTGACTTAGATGATTACACAGTCCATTGGGTGGTAAATTGGCTTGGGGGTTGCACCTAGACAGTGATTATGGATGGGTCAGTATTGACCTGGAAGGATGTGGATAGTGGGGTCTCGCAGGGCTCAGTTCTTCATCCTTGGTCTTCAGTGTCTTCATCAGTGACTTGGATATGGGCATGAAGTGTACTCCGTTCAGGTTTTCAGATGATACTAAATGTGGGGCAAAGTGAACACACTGGAGGGTAGGGAATGATTGCAGGAAGACCTGGACAGGTTGGAAAAGTGGGTAGTACACAATAGGATACAGTTCAACAAGGATAAATGCAGAGTACTGCACCTAGGGCCGTAAAAATATCCTGCACATCTATGGACTCGGGAATGACCCTCTCAGCAGCACAGAAGCAGAAAGAGATATTGGAGACATAGTGGACTCCAAGATGAACATGAGTGTGATCATCAGCAAAGCTAACCATACTTTATCATGCATCAGCAGATGCATGACAAATAGAACCAAAGAAGTGATACTTCCCCTCTGTGCGGCATTGGTCGACCACAGTTGAAGTACTGTGTCCAATTTTGGGTGCTGTAATTTAAGAAGAGTGTGGATAAGCTCGAGAGAGTCCAGAGGAGGGCCACTCATATGGTTAAGGGTTTGCAGACCAAGCCCTATGAGGAGAGACTAAGGAACCTGGATCTCTTCAGCCACCACAAAAGAAAGGTAAAAGGGCATCTTGTGGATGCCTACAAATTCATTGCAGGAGCGCAATAAGGAACTGGAGATGCTCTGTTCACAAGGGCACCTCTTGGGGTAACAAGAAACAATGGTCACAAACTGACAGAGTATAAATTTAGGCTAGACATCAGGAAGAACTTCTTCACAGTAAGGGTGGCCAGAATTTTGAATGGGCTTCCAAAGGAGGTGGTGCTTTCCCCTCCCTTGGGGGTCTTTGAGAAAAGGCTTAAGAAGAATGAGTACAAGAAGCTGGAGTTGGAGAACTTAAATGGAGCCAGAGCGGAAGGTGGTCACTTCAGGTATGTGCTGAAAGGAAAACATCTCCAATTCAGCTCTGTAACAGGGATGAGACCCTTGCACCACTGGTGAAGGAAGGACTAGTAGAGGAAGGACCAGCGGGGAGCTTCTGTCCACAAGAGGAGATGTAGGGTGGTGGTAGTGGATGACTCTTCTGAGGAGGATGGAGGGTGCCATCTGTTGGCTAGATCCCTTTGCATGGGAGGTCTGCTGCATTCCAGGGTCCTGTGTCTGGGATGTGATGGAGAGGATTACAAGACTCATCTAGCTCTCCAACCACTACCCCATGTTGCTCATCCTATGTGGGCATGAATGACACTGCCAAGAACAACCCTGGGCAGGTCATGAGTGACTATGGGGCTCTAGGGGTAGGCTCAAGGTATTGGGGGCACAAGTGGTTTTCTCTTCCATCTTTCCATTCAGGGGTCAGGGCCCCTGGAGGGATAGTTGTATTGAGAAGGTCAACTGGAGGCTTAGGAGAAGGTACCAAAATGAGAGTTTCAAATTTTATGATCATGGAATGCTGTTCTGGGATAGAGGTTTGTTAGAAAGAATTGGCACCCACCTCACACCAACAGGGAAAAAAATTGGAAAAACAATTGGCTGACTTGTTGGAGAGGGTTTTAAACTAGGTGTGCTGGGGAATGGGTGTGCAGATGGGAATACAAGTCAGGGTCAGCCAAGCAGAAAAGATGTAGAGAGGGTGGTCAGGGAGGCATCAAGAGGCTTGAACAATGTTAGGGCAGCAGGAAACTGGGGGTTACCAATGAGGGGCTTAAGTATCTATTCACAAATGTCAGGGGCATGGAGAACAAGCAGGACAAAGTGGCACTCCTGCTGGCGCATAGGTAATATGATCTCAAATCAAAATAATGGAGACCTCGTGAGATGCCATACATGACTGGGCTGTATGTATAGAGCTGCACAGAAGGGATAGGGTAGGGAAGAAGGAAGGAGGTGTAGTTCTTTGTGAAAGGAGCAGTATGCCATCTCAGAAACCCAAACAGGTTTGAGAGAAGAGTGACTTCTAACACTGTGGATGAAGAGACTGGGGCGGGGAGGGGGGGACCAAGGAGAAGGGGACTTGATGGTAGGCATCTTCTTCAGACCACCACACAAGTAGGAGCTGGATCTGGAATTTTCTAGAAACTGATGGAAGCTGCATGTTCAAAAGATATTGTTATCATGGGTACCCCAACATCTGCTGAGAGGAGTGCTTGGCCAGATCTGACCAGTCACCCAGACTTTTAACCTGCGTGGAAGAGCAGGTGAATGGGATGACCGAGTGGCAGGCTTTGTCGGATTTGGTTATAGCCAAAGGGGATGACCTGGTGGGAGATCTAAAGATTGAAGGTAATCTGGGAGATGGTGATCATGAGATGATAAAGTTCACTATCCATCATAGGAAAGGCAAGTCAGCCAGTAGGGCAGAGGTGCTTAACTTCAGGAAGGCTGACTACAATGAGCTTAGGAAAATAGCAGGAAAGACTAAGGGAAAGGGGAATGGAGGGGAAGGGAGTTCAGGAAGGGTAGTTGTTCCTTAAAGGGATGGTCCTCAGAACATGGAACAGGTCCATTCCTTTATGCAGGAAAGGAGGTAAAGAGGCCAGAAAGCCCTCTTGGCTTACCAGAGAAGTCAAGGAGTTCTTAAAAAAGAAAAAGGAGTATAAACAGTATAAACAAGGGGTAATCACCAAGGAGGAATACAGAAGTATAGCCCACATTTGTAGGAAGAAGATAAGGAAGGCAAGGGTGGTGACTGAGATCAGGTTGGTGACCAAACTCAAGGACAATAAGAAGTCCTTCTTTAGGTATATAGGAAGCAGGAAGAAGACCAAGAGAAATGTGGGGTCCTTGT
This sequence comes from Caiman crocodilus, assembly GCA_030014935.1. Lineage (NCBI taxonomy): Eukaryota > Metazoa > Chordata > Crocodylia > Alligatoridae > Caiman > Caiman crocodilus. The sequence continues at coordinate 10,513,455 of JAGPOW010003316.1, forward strand.
AGAATGGGATAGGACAGCTAGGAAACAGTCAGGAGAAAGCTGAACTCTTTAATGAATACTTTGATTTGGTGTTTCTGCATGCAAATGGTGGCCACCTGCCTAATTGGATACTGAACAGGTGCAAGGGGAGGGGATTGCCAACTAATGGTCAGTGCAAAAATGGTAAGGGAGCACTTAGAGTGGCTGAATGACTTCAGGTTGGCAGGACCAGATGGACTACACCAGAGAGCGCTGAAGGAATTGACTGGAGTTATTACAGGACTGTTGGTGAAGGTATTTGAAGATTTGTGGTGCTTGGGAGACGTCCTGGAAGACGGAAAAAGGGCCAATGTGGTGTCAATCTTAAGAAACAGAGGAGGGATGATCCAGGAGACTATAAGTCAATCAGTCTTACCTCAATACCAGGTAAAATTTTGGACAAAATTATCAAGAAATCTATTTGTGAGAGACTGGCAGAAGGCAAGATGCTGAAGGATAAAAACGTGGTTTCATTGCAGGCAGGTTGTCTCACTAACCTCATCTTCTTTGATCAAGTAATGATCTGCTTAGATGTGGGAGATGCAGTTAAAGTTATATACTTGGATTTTAAAAATGCCTTTGATATGGCCTCCCATGATGCTTTTATAAAAAAAACTTAGGGGATTGTGGGATGGCAGAGTCCATGATCAGGTCAGTTGGGATCAAACCCAGAGAGTGTTAGTGGACAGGTCTGTATCATCTTGGTGGGAGGTGGCCAGTAGCGTCCTGCACATTTTGGTTCTTGGCCACGTGCTGTTCAACATCTCTATCAGCAATTTATATGAGGATGTGGAAAGCACACTGGCCAAGTTTGTGGGCAATACTAAGTTATGGAGAAAAGTAAATCACACTTGGGGACAGAATGTGGATCCAAGCAAACCTGGACAACCTGGAAAGGTGGATGGAGTGGAACCAGATGCAGTTCAATAAGGATAAATGCAGTGCTTCATCTGAGGAGAAGTAACCTGTGACATGAATATAGGTTAGGAGGAGCTGTCCTGACCAGCATGATGGCTGAAAGGGACGATGAGGTTATGGCTGATCACAAGATGAATATAACCTGTCAGTGCAATACTGTAGTCAGAGCCAATAGCATACTGGGATGCATTAGCCAATGCATCATGAGCAGAACTAAGGAAGTGATACTTCCTCTCTGCTCAGTATTGGTGAGACCATTGGAGTACTGGGTCGAGTTCTGGGCATCACATTTAAAAAAGATGTGGAGAATCTCGAAACGGTCCAGAAAAGGGCCACAAGAATAATTAAGGCTCTTACCTAGCTTATACAGGGTACAGCAGGGCTATGCAGGGATCTCCTTGCCGCCATGAGCTCTGCACTGCCCTGCCAACATGTTGCCTGTGGGCCATGTACCAGCAGGGGCAGCAGCATGGGTTTGTGCCCCTTACTGATGCTGTGCACTCAGGGGATGCATCGCCAGGGCAGTGCAGAGCTTGCAGCACCCCGTCCAAGCCCACAGCAGGCAGGCGGTGGGGGAGGGGGCAGGGAAAGCTAGACTCCACTCCATTGTAGCAGCTGCCATCTCCTTCTGGGGGCAGGGGGCTGTGGACCTGGGTCCTTGGCCCCAAAGCCCTGGCAGCTGGAGGCCCTCACTGGCACATCTGGGGGTGGGGGAAAGAGTGAGGGGCCTTTCATTTTATTCATGGATTGGGTTTTTTTTTTTTAAATCAGGGAATTTGCAATTTTTTAATCTGGAAAAACTAGGATCCCTGATTATCAGTGTGAATAGGACAGAATGAGCTTTATGGTATGTTGGAATGAAGATGAAGAACCATGCATGCATCAAACTGGAGAACGAGCAGGATGCAATAAATAGTCAGATGTTGATCAGAAAAGGCTGAAAAGAGAATACAAAAGAATAATATATACTCCAAGTGAATTGGAGAATAATCTGATCCAACCAATATTATTTTGTGGCTTATTTTGAAGAGAAGCGACATGGGTAAGAGCGTGCCCTTTCTTGCTTAGTGAAAGAAATGTAGGATGTGTACAAGCAGTGGAATCACAGTTCTACAATCTTATACACTAAGTGTACAAGAAATCAAGCAACTTCTAGAAATTAAAAATGGCAGATCTGATAGAAATGTCTGCCTCTGATAAGGTAGAGGTTTCTTTGGTAGTTTCTATTGGTTGAATGGATGCTTGTACAGTTGCCTAGAAGTCTCTACACTGCTTTCTGGCATCAAAGCATGCCCCCACACTGAGAAACACTTCTTTGGTCGAGCACGGAATAAATCACTCCCCCTGACAGTTTTGGGGCTGAAAAAGCCTAGCTCCTCTCTGCAGCCATGGAGTTATGCAGATGTTCATCCCCCAGACCCGGAGCAGGAAGGAGAAATGGACCCTCAACCTGCCACAGACCAGCCTGCACTTGCCCCTGCTGTTCCTGGAGCACCCAACCTCAAACAGACTCACCCAAACTGTGCTGGAACTGGGTCTGTTGTCTGGCACAAATGGTAAGGATCCATTGCAGGCTGCTGGACGGGGAACAAACAGACTTTAAGACAGTGAATATGCTCTGGGCCTGTTGGCTCAATGCCTGACATTAGGGGCATATTTTCTCGGCGGAGCTAGCCACTAAGCAACCTGAAGACTGCTGTTAGTGGTCTTCAGGCAAGAAGAGCCTTCAAAACATACTGGTGTTCATGCATTGGGGCTCTCTGGTTGGATGCCATCAGCAATGCAAGCTGTCTGAAGGGTACCCAGGCAGGTCTCATTACCCTTGTACAGTAGTCTACCAGTAGTTTCCAGCTCCTCAAACTAAACGGCTACATTTGAATGCTTTCATGTATACTTAGTGGGAATCTAGGATCAAAGCTGAAGTTACTTATGGAAATTAAATTTCTATAGACTTAATGTAGGAAATGGGAATTTAATTCCTGATATAACCTAACCTTATAGCTAGTTACCATATACCTGACATTTGGAAACGACAATTTTTTTAGTTTGTTTGAATATTTATTTTTTATATTCTAGACACTGTGAAACTGAGAAAAAAAGCAGACTAAACTTGTTTTGTTGACACTCCTGCATAATTCATAACATTTGTGTCACAAAGATTTCTTGTCCAACTCCATAGTCTAAATATCTGAGTATGAATTTAATTCATCTTGCTGGAATTCCTGAAAACACAGTTATCACATTAGGTGGGCAGCTCCTCCTTCCTACTATTTTTTGACTTAACCTGAAGGTAAGACAAAGTCATGTTACAAAAGTAGATAGCTTTTCAGAGACTAAACTGGGGTGGAGAAGGATAGAGTTTAGATTTTTAAGAGCCACTTAGAGGCCTAAAAGTGGAAGTAGGATTTATCTGCATGTTAATCATGTTTTCTAATTGTATTCCGTTTAGTTAAAATACACCAAAGATAAACTTGCCCATAGTTAGGTTATTTTCTGCACTCCCCTGCTCAATTATTTCTCAGCCAATTGAGATTATGTTCTCAGTGTGTCACAGAAATGAACATAGAGTTGGTGCAAGAATTAATAAAACCAAGCAGCTGGTTACAAAGTCACCCATTGTATACATTCTAAAACCATTTATTCAGCTATTTCTTTCTATTAAAGCCCTATGTGTTATGCAAATTCATTAAGACAGATGTTAAAAATAATGTAATGTTTGTGAACTATAGTAAAACTGAAGATGTGAGTGGCTTAGACATGGAAATAGCACACTAAAATAAGACTCGGTAATGTTATGATTAGTTGGAATCAACAAACCTAGTAATGTTAGGAACTATTACACCTGCCTCTATTTTCTTAAATTCTCACTCACTTTCATCATGTTTGCTGACATCCAGTATTTAATGGAGCTCCCTAGAGGAGACCAATTTGTTAAAATAGACTTCAGGAAGGTTTATAGGCTCAAACTGATTTGTACAAATACCCTCTCATATGCAAGACATGGTACCTGACTTTTTCAAAAAAGTACATTGTAATCTTATTGCTGGTTAATAAGGCAGACAAATCCTATTCTTTAACAGTGGACACCTTCCTGCTTACAACATAAATATCTAGTTAAAGCAAAGCTAAGACACTACAAATACAGTATTTTTTTGCATTAACATCTAAAATTCACAAGGAATCTAAACTTGCAGAAGAGGTGATATCTTTTCTTAGACCAACTAGATATTTGCAAACAAATGTTATTTATCTGCAAGCTTTCGGGCATACTCACAGTAGTCAGTTACCCTAATGTCCTTTTACATGACAATGTACCTTTTTTACAAACTAAACGCACTTGAGCTTTTTAAAATTTCTGGATTAAATAGTGTATTTCACAGGTTGACTCACAGACCATATGCAAATATATTTTGCTTATGAAGTAACAAACATTTCCCCAGACTTCCTCATTCCTGGGACCATAAAGCATACATTGATGTCAAAACAATGGACTAGAGCCTGAAGACCTGCTTCACCTTCTTAAAAGACATGACCTGCTTCTGCCCCCCCCCCCCACAAAAAAAACCCAAAATAAACAAACCAAACAGTAGTCACTGTAATGGTTTGTACTCCAGGGTTGGTCATGGTGCTCCTGGGTGGCCATACTACCCACATCTGCCTATCCCAGTCTACTAGTCTGGCTCCCTTCCATCACCTGCCATGGCTTGATGTTTGATTTAATATTTTACATTGGGAGGCTGCCCTTTGAGTAACAGTGGGGGAGATGTTGCATCTGCTTCCCTTCCTATTCATCCCCTGAGTTCCCTGTGACAGGTTCAGCATGCTGTGGTGGTCATGATACCTCCTGGTGAGCACTCAGCCCCTGTCCCTGCTCCAGCTCCCCTTCTACCTCACCTTGAACTATATGAATTTGGGAGGCTGCCCCCATAGTGAGCCCTGTCTAGCTCTGCCTTCCCCCAGGACACTCTGCTATGGCCCTTCTGGCCCTGTTAGTGCCTCAGGGCACCAGTTGCCTTGGGAGCATTTTATGGCCTCATTCTGTCCTTGTAGCCACACCCATACCTTGCAGTTGCAACTTTAAGTTGTCCACTAGGCTCTCTGGCCCATCCATTAAACACACCAGTCAGCCTGCCAGACGCCTCACCCTAGCAAAGCTTTTCTTTTTCTCTGAGCCCCTGGCCCTAGCTTAGCTTCTGTCCCTTCCACCAGGCTTTAGCTGTGGCAGCTTAACCCTGCTATGACTTCTACTGTTGTGGCCTTGGTCCCCTGTCATCTGGGGTTCCTGACCCTGGGCCAGGCTGCTTGCAGTTCTTCAGCTCTCTGTGTCTGTGACCCCAAATGGGACTGCCTGACACTGGCCTTAGTACTCTCAGCTTCAGCTCAACTCCTCACAATAGCTTCAGCTCTCTGGGTCCCTGACCCCAAGCCAAGCTGCCTGCTATCAAGTGCCCCACCAAGTACACCTCTGTGGCCTCTACATTATCCCCCTATCCACAACCCATTCCTCTGGTTAAATTAACTGAAACCAACACACGCATGATGGCTATATAACAGAAATCCTCCATACACTGAGTCAGTAATTCCTCCTTAGCTTTTCCCCTTGCAGCTCTCAAAGATGGCTTGGGTGTTGGACACTACAACTGCTACAGCCATGTCACCTTGAAGCTCCTCTCCCTGCATCCTGAAGGGCCAAACTAGCTGCCTGGTCTCAGGCACTGGCCTTCTGTGCCTCCAAAACCTCATCCTTTCCTGTCAGTTTGCTCTCCAGCCACCTGCAGGGGTTTCCATTTTTGCTTGATGACCAGCCTGCCCTTCTTTGCTGTAGCTCAGCTCAGTTGTTTGCAACAGTTTGCTTCTGGGCTGCCTATATGCCCAACCCCTTAACCACTTACTGTAGTGTAGTTAGTTCAAGGGATAGAAGCTACCTTTCAGGGGGGGACTATCATGGCTGTTACTTCCCTGCTTACATGGGACTGAAGTTGGTTCCTCATTCCCTGTTCCTTTTGAAAAGCTAAGCTATACCCAATAAAAGCTTGTTATTCATAAATTACACCGTCTAAAGGGAGAATTTAATGAGCTATGTACATTTACTAGTTAATATATAAAATAAATATCCTCTCTCAAGTACTGAGTCATAACTGAAGATCAGATTAGGATGAGATTATGGAACAAAATACTTCTTGGATCACCCCAAATCTTGTGCCATCAGGAACTGTCCCAAATAACTCTGAGCACAGTCCTGCCTGGCCCAAAGTGCAGTTTGTGCATGCCAGGCTGCCAGCTGACAGTCCCCACCCTATGCCTCTTATCCCAAAAGAACTGGCCTTTGGGCTGGGATTATGGTTAGAAAATCTTCGGCCACCCCACACCATGCCTTTGTGCCATTGGAGGATGCTCCCAGACATCTCTGTTATATCAGACATCTCCCAGGGCCTCCATTGCTCCACACCAATGGGGGTCTCTGCCACTTCTCCATGCTGGTGGGAGGTCTCTGATGCTCCTCCATTGTGCCAGGGGGAGTCTCCATTGCTCCAAGGCACTGGCAGGGGCAATCTCTGCCACTCTGCTGAGGGACTCTGCTGCTCCTCTACACCACTGCAGGTCTCTGTTGCTCCACAAGGGTTCTCTGTCACTCCACCAAGGCACTGTGAGTATCCATCATGCCTCTGTACTGCCAGGGGTTTCTGCTTGTCCTGTTCAGGTTGCCATGGAACCCCAGATCATTTAGGTTCTGCCCTGTATCAGTGGTAGGCTCTGGGATTTTTTCCAGCTGTTTTTACTATAGTATAGTATCATGTACCCACTACAGAGCACTGTATTCAGAAGCACTTTTAATCTGAAATGTTCATCAAAACATCCAGGGAGTGACTCCTGTGTGGAATCTTTTCCTTTTGCCCACACCTTTTTTCATCAAAACTATGCTCACCCCAACCTGGGTTAAAGAACTCAGTCTAACCCACCATGGAGTGGGCTTTGGTGCCACTTTTTCTGGCATTTCCTCCGTCAGGGTAAGACTAATACCCTCCCTAGGTGATCTTCTGCACAAAGCCGGTAGCACCTGAGAGGTTGCCAGGTTATTTAACTCCTGCCCAGCACTCGGTGCTAACAGTCACAGGTAGTACCATCTACCATAGGTTATGGTAGCAGGCAAACGCAACCTGACTGGCATTAGCACTAGTACAGTGTTCTTCAATTCCCTGAGTGACTCTTTGATATGTATTTAAGTATCTGTATGTATCCTTGAAGGTGTATTTATTGTTTCTAAGACATTTGTATGCAATAACATGGCTTAGTAGGCTTTCCTTCTTAAGAGCTTTGGAGAACTCTTCTTCGGTGGCAGAATATCTCCACTTCCTAACTTTAATTCTAGAAGTCCGTCATAGTAACGCCAGATCTCAGTATCACCAAGTTTGTGGAAATGTACAAAATGCTCACCAATATTGTATGTTACTCCAAATACTTTGTACATGCAATGACATAAAAAAAAAGGAAGAGGTCAAGTGAACTCTGATAAATGTACACATCTCATGTTTTCTGTTGAACTAACTGGGAGTGGTGACACGTTTTAAACTAGCAACATACCATCTACTTAAATACAAAAAACCCAAATACAAGATAAAAAAGGGGATTTTGGGGGCAAAGGAATAGGGTATTATCATCTCTGAAAAGACAGCAAATGGCATTTGAGAAGCCATGGTTTGGTAATTTGATATATAGGCATACATATAGTTTTGTTTTAAACTTACTTAACGTCGTCATGGCTACAACAATCTTACACTATCAACTTAATGTCACATATAAAATTCTCTGGTACAAAAGAGCCAAGGATCAAATTTTTCTATTCTTCTCTGAGCCACATTCACTGAAAGTGTTATGAGTAAGATGATTGGTTTTTCATTAATGAAATGATGTTCACTCAATTTCCATCTTCCACTGCACTTGTTACCTTTGACCCTGAAAAGTTAAAATAGGTAAAGTATTTGCTAGAAAACTTGATAATAGTAATATATGCAAAACTTACCTATGATCCATTGTGACATCTCTATTTGAGCAGTTTTACTGGTCCTCAGTATAAGAACCTGTCTTTAGAAGGAAGTAATATTTACCAAGTACATGCTGATAATTATTGCTTAAGTTGGTGCTGTGAGGAGGGACTTATACTAAGGTGTAGCTGCACCAGTAAAATATTTTCACACCTCTGTGTTTCAAGACTGGAAAACACTAGTATGTCATCTTTTCTGAGCTCTTCTATAACACTATATCATTTTCAAAAATGAATGTAGGTTTTGCATAAAGATGGGGACGTCATTGTTGACTGTTTGGCACTTCAGAAAACCACAAGGGAAGGAAGGGAACTAATAAATCATGTTTCTTCCTTAAATCAGATCTACAGGCTACAGAAACACTGTAACTGATCAGTATACCGGGCAAGGAATGACAGCATTAGTTTCTGGTTTCTGCTATAATCATGCTCTGCCGTATCTTTGCCTGATTTAGCATTACACCTCAGTACTAACACTGAGTGACTTTCCACCTGTACAGAAGGAAAACATGCTGTGGAGAGTGACAAAAACTGGTACAAGCTTGTTGCTTGGGTGAGGGTTGTAGGGAAACCGTGGAAGAAAGGTATATTTACTTTTATGATTACAATAAAGAAACACAAGAAAAACTTGTGGATGCATGAAGCTCAACCTACTTGAAATATAATAGGTCTAAACCCCTAGTACTGAAGTACAGACATAAGTCACTTTAATGTGTGGCAGTTTGTAAAGGAGCACCTGAGGTTTTTGATTATAACTAATTCCAAGTAGGAAAGGTTTAAAAAAAAGTATTGTCTTAGTTATAAGAAGTTCAACACACACACAAAGGATTTCTGTTTTAGTAGATGATGACACACTACACAGATAGGCAAAAAAACTTCTACCCTGTGGAAAGTTAATTAACAGCCCTGTATAGTGGGGGAACACATGTGCACACACTCCCCTCCCCTCAACCCCGGCTGTCAGTTGGCAGCCTGGCATAACCAAACTGCACTTTGGGCCAGGCAATACTCCAATCAATCGAAGATGCACAGGAGAGTCTCTCAATGGCATAACACAAAGTTTGGCGTGGCCCAGAAGGGATTTCCAGCCATAACCACAGCTCAGAAGCCAGTTCCTTATACAAGCCATTATACTTAGTACAGTGGACCTGGGGGCTGTCAGTTGAGAGCCTGGCATACACACATCATGCTTTGGGCCAGACAAGACCCTAGTCAGATATCTCATGGAAAACTCCCCTGGTGCCACAGAAGAATTATGTGGGGTGGCCCAAAAAGGATTTCTGAGTATAATCCCAGCCCAAATGCCAGTTCCTTATTCACGCCCATATACTTAGTACAGTGAGTATGCGGTATTGTGGTGAGCGGGGAGGGTGGGCTGTCAGTTGGCAACTGGGCAAGACTCTGATAGAGATATCCAGCAGTATCTCTCAGTGGCACAGAGGCATGGTGTGGGGTGGCCAAAGAAGGATTTCCAGCCCAAAAGCCAGTTCCTTACTCAAAGCCGTATACTTGGTACAGTGGGCATGGGAGCGGTCTGTTTAGAGCCTGGCATGCCCAGCCTAGATTGCAGTTTGTGCAAGGCCCCGGTCAGGGATGTCTGGGAGATTCCCCGGTGCCACAGAGTCATGATATAGGGTGGGCCAAAAAACATTTTCCAGCAGTAATCCCAGCTTTCCAGCTGTAATTTCCAGATGTCATTTGGCAGCCTGGCATGCACAGATTTCACTTTGGGCCAGACAGGACTGTGCCCAGAGTTATCCCAGCCAGTCTCCCCGGTAGCAGCAACATAAAATTTGAAGTCGTCCAAGAAGTATTTTGCCCCATAATCCTATCTTAGTCTGATCTTCATTTAGGGCTCTATACATGATGCAGGATATTTTACATGTTAATTAGTAAATGTGAATACTTGATGAAATTCTCTGTCTTTACCATGAGTAATTCATGAATAACAAGCTTTTATTGGGTACAAATTGGCTGGGATTAAGAGACCAACTTCAGCCCCATCCTGCTTGTTTCCCCGCAGCAATCTTAGCCTGCTGCAGCATCCCCTTAAAGTAACAGGGGCTTCTAGTTTCCTGTTACACCCCAAGTCAAGGTAATCCATGTGGTGACCTGGCCATAGCTTTTCTTCACCTCTGCCTTTGACTCCAAACCCTGGTTGTGCTCCCACCCTTCCTGCTTCATTCCAGGCCCATGGTTTATCTGGGTTTTGGCTCCTCCTGGAACTCAGCCCAGGGAAGGATTCTGCCTCTCTCCCTCTCCTGGGAACAACTATATGCTCACAAAAGGAAAATGTTAACTGAAGAGAAAAACAAAAGGGAGAACAAAAGTTTCAAAGTGCTACCCTCTCTGCTCTGCAGCCTCCATGCTGCCCCTCACAGCCACCCTAGTTCACCAGGTATTGCTACCAGCAAAGCAGGAGAAAAGAGAAAGAGGCAGAGCCTCATTGGTTTAACAAACAGCCTCAACCCCAATTCGCTAAGTTGCTCCTGGGCCCATATGAACTATCTTTAGCCTCCTGTGTACACAAAATCCACAGTACCACTTCAGGGTTAAAGCAGCCCTCCACACTCTGCATGCCTTCACTTCCCCCCTCCCAGGCCCTGAGTCAACACAAATAAAAAGTTCTTAAGCTGCTGTACTTCCTCCTCACCCAATCAGCAAAGACTTCTCCTGGGTAGTAGCTCTTTCTGCAGGGCTTGCCCTGACCCTCATCTCTCAGAAGGACTCCATCCTGTTCTGCCAGTAGGACCATTTCTGTCCTTCTTTGCCTTAAGGAAGGCTTTATAGCCCAATTAGAGCCTCCCTATCAATCAGCTGGCTGCTTACTTGGCTCAGGTGCTGCCAATCACACCCTTCCCTTCCCAATGTTTCCTACAGCCTGCTAGCTGCAAACTGGGCTTTGGGGGAAAAAAAAGAGGAGGAGATCAGATCATATCAGCTCAGCTCCAAGCCAGTCATTGCTCTTCAAGAGGTTCTTGTCCTTAGCTGCTGCAGATAGTCTGCCCCTCCTGGCTAGTAGACTCTCTAGCCCTTTTTGATTGAGCTGGCAACTGGCAAGGCTTACCCTTTCTGCAGACAGCCACCCCTGACCCTCAGGCCACAAAAATTCTAGCCTTAAAAGCTAAGTACAGACAGTCAGAAATCCTGAGGCTGAATCAATCGAGTCTTTGCAGCTTAGTCAAAGCTACAAAGATTAAACTGAGAAACAGCTGGACACACATTTACCTTTGATTCAGGAACCTTTGATTCAGCCACATGACTGCAATGGCTCTGGCCCTAAGCGCAGGGGGTGCTAAAGCACAGCTCTCTGGCACTTCCTCTTTCTGCTGTCCCTGATGTCTCTGGGATTTGCGATCCAGTATCACAATAGCAGGACTCTGCAGAGTTGCTTATCACTTTTTATTTTGGTTCCAGGTGCCTCTGGGATTTGTAGTCCACAGTTGCAGCCTGCAATAATGTTCAATAAGTTTAGCAGGGCAGTTCTGTAGTGGGGGAAGGGGAGGTTTAACACCTTCCTGCCCTCCTTGACCCCAGACCCCAGCCAGGGTTTGTCTAGGGGGGCAGTCCCTGCCTCTCTCTCCCTTCCCTGCCCAACCCTTCCCTGCTGGAGCAGACCACACAGGGATGGAAAGTATGCTGGAATGCTGGGGGATTTTGATTTAAGTTGAACCAGAAAGGGGTCTGGGACAGAAGTTTCATAAACCAGTTTGACCAAATCAGTTAAGTCTGATAGTACATTCAACCAGGTTTATCTTAAACCAGTTTCAGCCATTTTGAAATTGGTTTATGTGCAATTAGTTTCTATTCTGTTACAGGTTTAAACCAGTTTCTGACTACTTAAACCAGTTTACATGTAACTTCTGTTGCTAGCCAAAGAGACCCTGCTGCTTTTTCACACCTGGCCCTCTCTTCTCCATGACAGGCTTTCTGTTCCCTATAGTACCTCCCTTTCTAAAATCCTGGGCAGGTAGACATTTTTACTGTGCCCTGAAGAGTCAACTTAAACCAAGGCAATATTAAATCACTTTTTAATGTGGGGTCTGAAACCCCTAGGCCTCTATGGGTCAAAACTAGAAGCATAAACGTCTCCAACCCAAAAAGTCAATAGTTCCTAACTCAGCTTTTGACACAAAGACTTGATATCCATAAGGTTTTGATGAATTCTACTTTCACTAGGTAACAGCAGAACAGGGGGAGAAGAGAAAGATGGTCAAAAGGGAGTAAAATTTATTAAAATGAACTCATCTCTAAGTTCTCCTATCATCTATCCTGGGAACAAGGGGAAGAGATCATTTGGAGAAAAAGGAGATGGTTATGGAGCATAAGACAAAACTAAAACTTCTAAATGCTGTTACATTATTTTTACATCCTTAAAAGCAGTTCTGTGTGCAAAATGTTGAGCAGCTTTCCAGCATATTTGTTCCTATCTCTAATCATTTTGAAAAGCATCATCTGGCTGTGTATTTTCTCCCTACAAGATAAAGTCAAACTCTGTTATAGTCCTATATTTACAATGTGCCAAAACTGACTTACTGATGGCTCACATTAAGTAAAAATGTAGCTATCAAGAATGAAAGTTCTGTAAGTATAGAGGGCTTCTGTAAGGTACTTTGTATGCCTTACTTATAAACATGATCCAGTGTTTAGGCTTCCCTAGTCACTAAAGTATGTATCTCAGCTTAGAGAACAAAAAATACTAAAACCTCTCTTGTAATAAAAATTAATCCAAAAACACTATTAATGATTCATAAGGAAAAGACGTATGAACTTAAAGATGAACGAGGAATCTGAACTAGACTCTTCTTTCACAACTATGCAATCATTGTCTTTTCCTATAAGTCCAAAGTTCTTCCCAACTCTGAAACAATCAAGTAGTAATTAAAGCAATTTAACATGTTTTAAGCAATATGGGATTCTTCTGCAATAAGTTATTAATATTGTATGTTATTGGGATTGTTTACTCCATAACTTTATTATGTAAAGAAAACAGGCAGGAAGATGAAACAATGGCTCAGGATAAGACAACCACCAGCAAACACCTGACAGTTGTTGCAGGATACATGGAGACATTTGTCCCTGAAAAATCTCCTTCAAGCTTCTACTGAGACCACCAAACAGCTTAGCCAAGCAGGACCCACAACTTGAGGTGGGAGAAGAACAAATATCACTGGTTCAAAAGTGAATCCTCTCTTTAGAAGGTGTTAGTGCTTGTAGGGAGTTTTTCAGGATCTTGTCTGATTAACACAGGCACTGGTGGGTATGTCTTGGCCTGCTTAATTTACCATCACTGGGCTTATCTACACATTCATTAATGTGCAGTGGTTACTGCATATTTAATTTAGTACTCATATAACCAAGTACTAAGTAAATGTGAAGTAATGAGTTACTGTGCAGTAGCATCAATAAAAACCTTTTTAGTGATGCTACATGGTGGATCTACTTATGGCAGGATATGTCCTATAAAATACCAAAATGTTACAGCCTCCAGAGTAAGGTGAGTATAGAGCACCTCAAAATGCTAGTCACCACTGCCTTATGGGTACTTGGCTGGAGAAAGACTAAGGGACATCACCTTGACAGAAATGTGCCCTTGCTGAAGTGTTAGAAAGTCAGCAGCACTTCTTAGCTATTGCTCTGTGGCAGAAGATACAGCCATTGAGGCATTGAACAGCTCGACTTGGTTTGGCACTTGGATTCTGTCTCAGTGGTCTAAAGTAGGGGATGGTAGGTTCTGGGCAGCCTCCACTCCTCCATACACTAGCTTGGGCATATATGTCAAAGGTCTTGGTGTGACGGTGGCAGAACAAGTATCTTCATCAGGGCCATGATTAGACCTCTTATGTGTACACCATGATCAGAAGATCAACAGTTGCCTACATAGTAAGAATTTTTAAAAAGCACATAAGCACATAGATAGTTTTTAAATACTTTAAAAATCTTTTTTTCTCTAAATGTTTGTACTGTTTTTTGTTCTTCTGTTAATGGTTCTCTAGTTTAAGAAGGCTGGCCAGTCACTATACATATTTCTACATACCACCAAGCAGCACCATGCAGAAATACCTGTGTTAGCTCCAGAACTAGAAGCAGTAGAATTGAATTACTATGGTGCTGCACATAGGCTACTTATGTGGCTGAGAAGCAGTGCCTAACATGGCTACACTGCTTCTGGTTCCAGAACTAGACAGGGCATCTCTGTATGAGAAGTCACAACACGGTTCTTTAAAAGGGTGCTTTATTACCCTCTTCACCCCTCCTCCCCTCTCTTGGGTGTGTGTTCCAGCTAAGCAGGGAGCAGAACATGCTCACGATCCCTTTTATGACCACCATGTTGTGCTGCAAATTGACTCTGAGTGGTGTGGATCAGCCTTGCAAGTCAGGTCTGCCTTGTATACTGTTGCCATCTGTCTCTGGACAGACTGAGGGAATCTGCAGAACACAATGAGATGTATATATAGGGGTTTTCTGGCTACAGGACATCTGTACTGCAAGCTCTGATCTTTCAGATCTCAGCATTTGAATGTTTGTTCATGAATCTCCAGGTACATTTTTATACCAGGAGATCAAGCCTGGGAGATTTCGCCCAGATTATTTGAACATGTGCACATAGCCTGAGTAAACATAATTGTTACAAAGGGTACTGTATCCCCGGGCCTGATCTAAAAGAAGGAGAACTGCAGAAATACATTCCAACAGAGGATAATATCTAATGAGGTGCACTCAGAGATACCACGGTGGAGGAAAGAGGTACAGCTATCCCTGAGATTGTGGCACCCCTCCAAATAGAAACAATTTTAAAGATGTTTCTTTGAAAAAACAGAACTTTTTTGAGTCTAGCAAAATATTTTTTTAAACAGCTAATATGTATCATAATGCATGTGAACACTTTTTTTCTAGTAATCCTCCCAAAAACATTTTTAAAAATTCTTATCTAGTATATAAATAAGTCAATGATAGTTAATTTGCATTAAAGCGGCAGTTGAGTGAATGTTAAACAGTAGCAAACAAAAGCTCAATCTGTTCATCATGTACTTGAAAACCAGATCCACCTTTATCTACATTTTGTTGTGTTTTAAACGTGAATAGATATCACTGTAATAAGAATCATAATTTAAAATAAATGGGAGTATCCAATGAAACTTCTCATTCAAGAATGAAAAAATAGCAGGAGGCAATTTCCACTCTCTTCTTTTCTTTCCAGTGGTTAATGCCCTGACCCTTTTTACTAGTGAAGACTTTAATTCTACATAGTTCAATTAGTAATGACGTACTTCAGGGACAGTTTAGGGAAAAGATATTCAGATACCATTCTGGGGTACAAAATGGTGTTTAATAATTAGTCTGCTTAAGGAAATAAATACTCTTTTAGGCTAGGTACAGACATTCAAAAAACCAGAGCCTGAATTGATTCAATCATTGCAGGTTAGTATAACCTAGCTAGACTAAGCTGGTTTGTAAATGCACAGATATCCCCTCTGGACTGAACAAATGCAGGAATATGCCTGCAGTAGCTCAGGCTAGAAGCAGGAGGGCACTAGAGCAGCTCTCCCCTCCCTTCCCTTCCATAGTGCTGAACTAAGTGGGGGCATGGACAGGCCCCAGCAGGATCCTTCATTTTTAAGGGGTTCCCCCCTTCCTGAGCAACCCCGTAGGGGGTTGATAACAGAGTATTTATCACCATTAACTCAGTGTTCTTCAGCTCATTAGGAAAACAACAGCCTCTCTCATTAGTTCAAACTCTTCTTAAGAAACCTTTTCCAAGGAAGGAACAGAGGGACATTACCTGATGACTAGCTCCAAAGAGCCCTAAGCTGACAGTGTCCCTGTCTGCCTTTGTCCTGTTTCCCACAGCACAGACCATAGCCAGCATGCTATGGTATGGAATGCTAGCTAATGATGAGAGGTGTCTGTGTAAGGCAGATAGGAGGGGGGGATCCCTGCTTGAGCAGGGAGTGGTGAAGGGGGTGAGGCACGCAGAGCAAAAGGAAGCCAGGCAGGCCTCACTGCAATTGCAGTCTCTGCTGGAGCTGCAGCCAGGGAGCAGAGGGAAGAGGCCAGCCCTGCTGGGCTGGAGCAGAGACCAGAACCCCACCCACAGTTGCAAAGCACTGAGGATGCTGGAGGTTTCTGATTTAACTTTAACCAGCAAGGTTTCTGGGACAGACAGTGCATAAATGAGTTTAACCCAAATCAGTTAAGTCTGATTCAACCAGATTTATCTCATACTGGTTTTAGACATTTTCAGACTGGTTTGTGTGCACTGAACTTTAGGGCTGTTTGAAGATTTGGTCCCTGATTCAATTTGGCAGAGATTTAGCCCTATTTGGTGACTGAATCTCCGAATCCAAATCAAATCAGAGGACCCTTTAATCTCTCTGAATCGATTTGGAACCCTCCAAATAAATTCAGAGAGATTTGGACAGATTTGGCGATTCGGACGTAGATACATATTTAAATGTTTTTTCTACATATGTCTAGGTAGCAGGGGCTCTGAATGCTGCAGTGTTGGGGCAGATGCGGCATCCCACAGAAGCACGGGGGGCTCCCCAGAATGCTCAGCAGCAGAGCCAGAAGTGGACCACAAGCACTTCTGGTCCACTTCCTGGTCCATAGGGAAGCACACTGGAGACGCTCTCAATGGTCTAAAAGGAGGAAAGTAGGTCTTGGGCAGCTAGATATTCTGTCAAGAGCTTTGCTAATCTCTTGGTTAATAATAACAACATGGATTTGTTGTGCACAACTGTACTGTTAATATCAATGGTTATGACAATCATTACATGAATACCGAGCATGATATGCTTACTTAATTTCTACTTTACTATTTTGATTACTGTCTCATTTATTTAAAATAAATGAATAATGAGTAGGTAACTTTTTACCTGAATATGTTGTCATCCCTATAATTTGTAAATTCAGGAAAAAATAAATGTGCATGAAAAGATACAAAAAGAAATGTTATATACTTTAAGCAAAAGAATTTTAATTCTAAAGACAAACTGTGAATGTTTTATAAAAACTACTTAAACTTGGAGAGAAGGGAGGGAATCAAGCTCAACAAACTAATGTGTTCCAGAAAAATATAGTTAAAAATTAATTTAAAAACATCTTTGGTGAGGAATATATTAGAAGTTCCTCTATCCAGGGAATGATAGAAATGGTTTAGTTCCTATTAAAGCTATGCTACTGATAGTGCACTCCCTAAATAGTCTTATTTACCCAAGGACGTGAAATAGGTAGTAAGAGACCTAAATTGTATCTGAACAACTTGAGACACTTATAAAAGCTTTATGGACAATTCTACCAATTCTCCATGTTAATTTAAAATATTTTTTGTTCTATATCTCAGTTTTCTTTCTTGTCATTTTGTGTTGGATTGTGTGTGCTTGGATAGTCCATTTATTTTTTTTGGAAGGAAAATGTTTCAAGTTTTTTTTGAATGAGTTAAGTCTATACCTTCTCTCATCTGTCCCCTTATTAATCCAACAGCCAAGTACACTCACTCACGCAAAGATGATGGACGCTAACCACTTTGCCTGGCAATAATACTATTCTTGAGCAAATCCTCTCGGAGTCTCGTTTCTGCATTTCCTTTGGCTGGAAAAATTGCATTTTTTTCATTGAAAAAGTCTTTACTTCAAAAGTATACTCTGTTTGGAGTGGTTGTAGTCAGTGCAGCATTTTTCCTTTTCTTTCTTTTGTTTTCACCAATACTTAAATTTGAATGTGGACATTTTATTCCTGCTTTGAGTAAATGTGAGCCAAAAGACTTCCCAGCTGTGGGTAAGGGTTAGTTTGGCACTGGTCCAAGCACTCACGCAACCTGAACCAACCTCTGCATGGTTTTGCTCTTTATTGCAGTTTCAGAGGAGGCCCTGTCAAATGTGTCTCCTGACTTTCCATGGCTAATTTACTGTCTTGAAAAAAGAAAGTTGTCATCATTATAATGTAAAGTTTGTCAAGCGCTTGGGGATTTTTGACTGAAATGTGCTATAATAATGTCTGTTATTATATTGCTATTAGTATTGCACGGACCAGTGATTAGAACAGGGGCTGTCATCTACTTCTCTCTCACATTCCAAAAGAAGCACAGCTTAGAGACACAGACAAGCAACACACTGGGAGTACCTAACCCTGCGCTATTCCAAAAAGTAATCTGGACTAGACTTTATCATCCTTTTATGCTCCATATAAACAAACATTTAACTGTTGTTTGGTCACAGTAGAGATGGGAACCTCACTCTTGCAAAGGGGGGGGCACCACATGATAACTAACTGTTCCTTAACTCTCTAATCAAGATTCTAACATCTATGGAAGAATATTCGATAGTCATAAGTGGATGCTTGGTATATATCCATTCATTAGGAATTAGGTAGGATAGGGTGGGTTTCTCTCTCGCTGGTGGTTATCTTAAAGATCTTTAATGTTAGACTGGGATATGATAAAATACTATCTATAGTAGACACAAGTATTGTTTGTTTTTGCCTTTTCTTTTGTGTTTGCATTATTGCCTTTTCTGTATGAGAAGCTCAGTGCACATTGGGAATCAGTATTGCACTCCAAGACTCCTGTTCTAATTAGTGTAAGATGTTGCTCCCTCTACTTCGATTACCTGTTCTATTCCATTTTCTTTGCTCTATTTCTTGTTGTTTCTAATGATATATTCTGACACATTATTGTATATCTCCTATACAACACACTATACTTGGAAAATACATATTTCCCCATTTATTTCCTTTTTTATGATGTTTTGTAAGTGCTTAAGCAATTCTTAAAATGGGGTATTTTGCATGTTCCATGAAATGTTATTAAATATCCGTTTTCATTAATAGTTGAGGAAAAGACACCTGTGATGACAAGCCAAGATGGGACAGATCAACACTTGACTCTGGAATGTTCCAACTCATTCCTGACCTTATTACACACAATGCTATAGTCTATGGTGTCTTTATAATAGGTGTCTTTATTCCTATTATAAGGAAGCACTTTGCAGTGTGCTGAGGATAATATTATCCTACAAGTGAGACTCCCTGTTCAGTAAATTAATAAGTTTGCTAAGTTGGGCACAAAACAGAAACAAAGTGTATTACTTCTGTAGTGAAATTTATGAATGTATAAATATCCAAATATAGTAAAGAATTTCTCCCACTGGTTTACAGTAGTAGCTTCTTCTAGCACTAGTGCAATGAAAGGACAACCAGCAACAGCCAACCCAGGCCCAGTTCAATCTTGTCCTCTGGGATGTCTTTTTTCCTAAGTTCTCAAAGAAAGATATATCTGCATGGTACATAATTGGCAGTAGCAACAGTAGTCAGAGACTGCTTCTGAGTCTACTGCTCCCACCCTGATGCTCCATTTTTAGAACCCGCACCAGCCCAGCTCTCTCCCCATGTCCCCACACTCACCACTCTTGGAATGGTAGGCCTCTGAGCCCTACAGTACAGGACGCTTTGTGCAATGGTCCTGTGCCCTTCCACAACCTTGTTCCAACTGCTTCAGAGCATTGTGCTGCTAGGATTTGCCTTGTTGTAGTTGTCCCAAAAAAGGGCCTAGATAGGAGGGCGAAGAAATGTAATAGAGTTTTCAGCTGTCTTCCTGGGGAATCCTGTAAGTGGTGGTCCTGTGATGCCCTTCAGATAGGACAATGGACTCTATTGTTAGCCAAGGCATTCCAGTCACTGCCCAGGCCCTCTTTTTTAGTGGATCCAAGGTCAGCATGTGTATATGAGAAGGGGGAGGAATGGAATAGTGGTGGCTGAATTCCCTTTTGATATAGGATCGGAAAATCCAAATAGGCACTGAAAGGAAAGTAAGGGTCACAGTCAGAATCTTCAAGATTACTGTCTCTCCTAGGCATACAACAAGAAAAAAGGCACATTGCCACAGTAACATAAATGTATTTGAATGTATAAATGTAAACTCAATATTAATGTAGGTCCCAAACTAAAATAGCTAAATCCTAGTAAGAAGCCAGCATCCTCTTGCATTTTCTTGCTTTTCTAAAGAAACTGGAACATAAGTTCAAAAAGTCAGAAATGGTAATTTCATAATGGAATAGACTATCAGAAAAAATGTTCCTTAAAATGGCACTGTAACTATCATTCTAGCTATTTTTTCTGCACGAAAAAAGGTGAAATGAGAAAGAAGAAAGCTAATGTGGCAGCGAGATTTCTGAATTTAGAGTCTGATTTTAATAATATGTATTATTCACATTAATGAGGATGTCATCTTAAGACAGTTACTTAAATTCAGGAACCATGATTTAGCAGATGTTAACTCAGCCCTATTGTTTAGCTGAATTTATGTTAAACAGAAAGAAACCTGTGGAAGATTTAAAGCAGGAAATCAGGTATCTAGTGGCATAATAGAAACCTCTGACCTGCATTATATGCTAAATTGAAAATCTAAAATACACCAAGGATGTACATTTTATTTGATGTTCATTGCATTTTTGCATACTGGCACTGAAGAGGAACATGACAGAAAATGTATTTCTATGCAACACAATGCAATCCTCTGTCAAGATACCTGAGCTAGCTTAGGGAGTAGAAATGGCATAACTGCATTAACACAGCACTCTTTCTGGGCTAATTACTCTTGCTGCACATTAGTCCAGGAAGTTTGCTATGCTAATGTAATGAAACTGCAAAAATTATCTATGGTTAGTGAAAACTAATATTTTAGAATAAATCTTGCAATCTAGGGCTTATGGGTATCCTAAAGGACAATAGTCAAAGGTATAATTGCAGCTTTATAGCCTACTGGGTACTGACTAGGTTACCACCATGTTGCACTAGCTACTTTGGGATCTGTCCCTAAGCAAGCTACTTTAAAGCTAGTTTGACTACATCTATACTTGTCCTGTAGCTGCAGTTGTGACAATAGCGAAGTTGGACTTCACTGTAAGAGAAATGGATCTTTACAACAAATTCTTGAAGAAGTTTCTCTTCTGTTTCTGCAGGGGTCTCTAGAGGGAAGAAGCAAGAAAAGCAAAGACAGATTGCCAAAAGCATTTAAGAGGAGACAAAAATAAAGTATCTCACTGAGTCAGAATTCTAACAGGTCTGAGGTGGGATGTAGGGTCAAAATTGCTGGGGAGTGTATAACAAGGGTAGCCATTTGAGTAGCTAGTTTAAGAGAACGGTACCCCTACACTAATTTCTGATGAATGTCTGGTACAAGGTTAGGCACATCTACCCAACTGACCTACAACTTTACTTCTGTAGGTCATTTTCTTTTTGTTCTGCCACCACTAAAGTGTCATGCCCAGCAATATTTCACATTGTACAATACCCTGACTCCTACTCTAGACTCTTCATGATAGACCACTAAAAACCTCCTGCATTCAATTTGAAGTAGACAGTAGAAAATTCAGTAAAATAGTAGTTGTAAAATTTCATTTACAAAACTGGACATGAATGGCCCCCAGTCCATCAGAACAATCAGCATAGCTGTGTCTTCTAATCACTTAAGCCACTGTGTATTAATATACTATTATGCACACGTCCTACTTCTTAAAAGTAGAACCTTCTCATTTTCCTTTCTTCCTCTATAATTCCCCTTCTTTAGGTTTTAAGTTTATTTGATGTTTTGTTTTTAACTGATAATGTAATTGGATTTTATAATACTTAGATTGTATTTGTGGATTACTGTGGTATACTCCAACTTCTTTGATGAAAGAGCTGAATGTACTATTTTGGTTACTATTGCTTGAGTTCATCG
This sequence comes from Caiman crocodilus, assembly GCA_030014935.1. NCBI lineage: Eukaryota > Metazoa > Chordata > Crocodylia > Alligatoridae > Caiman > Caiman crocodilus. The sequence continues at coordinate 10,535,153 of JAGPOW010003316.1, forward strand.
AACCCAGAACATTAATAATGCAGACAAATATAAACAAAAACAAGTTCAGTAATCCCTCAACTGCTTCAATAAAGCAAATGATGCATTTACAGTTTCTTTGTCTGGGATATGAAGTGATGTAGTAAAAGTGTTAGCACTGCAGTTTTCTGCCAATTAGTGCACCAGGAGCAAAGGTTTCTATTTTTAATTCTTCTTTCATTTCTCTTTGTTTGAAGAGTGCAGCTGGAAATCATTTCAGGAACAGAAATACTGTTATATTAATGAAAAAACCTACCAGTGATAGTCTTCATACAATTTTATCATATCTAGTTTCAAACTGGACTTTGCACAGTTTTTCACTTTTACTTTGAACAGCAAAATAGACCACTGATGAAAGAGGATTTATCCAATTATTATGAGCAAAGTAGCTTTAACTTCCTTTAGATATCCACTAGCAAGATATAAAATGACACTTCCCGGACACATCACTAGCACAATAGGGCCTTTATTGATTTTCATATCATGTTCTTCAGTCTGAGATGACTCTCTTGAGGACTTCACTTCCCAGCAGGAAAAAATTGCCTTTTCTACGTTTGAATTCAAGTCTATTAATGCATCCCTAGCTGGAGACAGTGTCATTTTAGTTCTATTCCTTTGTAGTTGATATGTCTACACCTTGCTGGTTCAGTGTCCTAATGGATCCTAGGGTTATAGGTCAAAGTATGAAAACAAAAAATGATTGCTTAGCCTGAGAATCAATAAGAAAGGGACTTTTAACACTCTTTCTAAGGGTAAAATGTGCAACCAATGAGGTGTGATAAGTGCATTCAACCTTGTGCTAAAACTATAAATAGAGTATCAAATCCAAAGAAGTTATACACCAAAAATAAGGGAGAAAAATGGTTAATATTATATTTCAGCTTGTATTACTGCCATCAGGAAATTCACAGCCGAAGAACTATATATTACTCTTCCCATTTGTCATTATGAAGGCTTCTGAGGTGCAACATTGATGTCATCTCTTCACTGTGTAATTTAAATACGAAAAGACAATTTGAATAGTCAAATAACTGCTTTCAGTTAGATAAATTTCACAAACCCGGGTGATTTAACATTGGCCATACACCTGCATTCACACATGATTATAAATTAAATCTGGGGGAAAAGACACATTGATATGGTATCTTGGAAATGGATGGAATTTGGAGAGAGAGAAGAGGCTGTATTGTTCATAGAACCTTTATTAGATCTTAGACTAAATGTGTATAAAAGTAGCAATACCTTCATAATCTTCTGCTCTCATGAATAAATCAATTTGCACAATTTTATTATTTCTATCTATATACAAAAACTAGAGCAATTTTTTTATTCCCCAACTTTACTGAATATAGGACTTAATGGTCAAAATTTATGAATCTTAGATTAGCAGACGATAGGGAAGAGAAAGTAAAATGGCAGAATATAATTATATATACTATAACTTTTTCTGATCTATTTATCATTTTGCAGCTGATGCCTGTGAGAATAAGATATTCATTTGCTGGATAAAGAAATGTTTTATTTACAGATCTTATGTGCTAAAAGCACAAAGCCCTAAAGCCTGAACCTTAATTCATCCACATTTGTGTAAATCCTTTCCTTTCTCTTGAGAAAGGAAAACAGAACAGAATCTGGTTCCAAATGTTTAAATCTTAAACTCTGGATGTGCATATGCCCTGCACTGTGGGATGCATTTTACTTAATCTTGGTCTCTAGTCCTGTTGGGAAATTAAACCAGTGGACCACATTGATGTGCCTCCCTGGCAAAAAGGGAAATAAAAATTCTCTTGCAACACCTATGTTTGCCTGCTGTTGCAATACTTTTCTTGCCTTGCCTCCAGGAGTTTATAAAGGTCATGAGTAGTGTACTGGAGACTTCATTTTAGTGGATTAAGTAGAGGATCACATCCACATGACCTTTTTGAATCTCTGCTAGAAAGACTGACAGCTCTTTTTCAACTCTAGTCTGCAACTGCAACTCATACAACCCACCAGTAAATGCATGCAGTATTTATTTCCAGAAAAAATTAAAAACTTAGAGTATTATGTTGTAACTGTAATTAGTACTGAGGTTGCTCTGATAACTAAAACCCTGTCAGCATTTTTGCCACTTGTCAGAACCGTGGCTATGAACTACATATTGGGGAAGGAAGATTCTTGGCCTTGGAGATAAATAATGAAGGAGAATCAAAGGACTGGATTAGGAACTGGAAGAGGTGGGGTCCTGATACATAGCTGATCCTGAGCAAAACCTGGTAAAGTTGACTTTCCTTTGTACCTCCATTGCTCCACTGTGAATCAGAGGGCAGTTGGGTTCATGACAGCATTTAAAAGAGCCTCAGGGAGGTGTCATACTGTGCCCAGCTCCTTCGGTTGCCTCAGTCTGCTATCTTAGCAGCTAGAAATATCCAGAGGAAATTCCTGTTTCCCTGACAGCAGCCGTCAAATGCAACAATGCAAAGATGTCAATAGAGAGTTGCCATTTGGTCTGCATCATCAAGGAAATCCTTCTGTCTGGAGGAATTTCTTGTGTCTGAATCTATCAGATCCCTGGGCCCAGTTCCAATATAAAGGGGCTCAGATGTACTGCTTAATTGGACATATTTGTTTTACTTCCTACTGCCTCTTTCCAACCTGTCATGACCAAGCTACAAGCATTCTTATGCAGTAGGAAACAGTAGGGGAAAAGAGTGGGCATGCACTGTTCACTTTATGTGTGGTGTTTAACTAGTAATATATTCTGAGAAAGTCTCCTCATTTTTGCATCCTCCAGCATATTGGAGAATCCCCTGCAAAGATATTCTATTTGCTTCTGAGTCATTTGCACTGGGGTTTGGCCTGTAGGGAAGTGGAGGAATATTTATGGCTTGGGTTTTAACATTTAATTTCTTACTGATAATTTCCCACAAAAGAAACTACTTCTGTTTCTATGTGGTTTGTTCAAGAAGGGTGCAATTCTTATTACATAAATAAACTATGTTGAAATTATTGGATTACCAAAGGAGGTGATGGGTCAGAAAGTAGGACACATGCAATTATACATAACCCACCTCAAAAACAGATCAATGTTTACTGGCCAGTGCTGCAGGATGCTTACTGTTCAGCTGTATTGGTCAAACGGCTACTTCATAGAGACCATGCTAATCACAGTTTGTGTTTTGGCTGGAGCAGTGTGCAGAATGTACATGCAACTCTTCTACAGCAAAATTTATGAGTCAGCCAGCTGATAAAAATATGGGCACTGATTGACAGGCGTCTTTAAAATGCCTTTGAATAACTTCTCATAAAGCCTTGCTTCCAAGTAACTGGCTGTACATTAGCCTGTCAGGATTTCCTGCTATCAGATGGAGACATCCATCAAATGCAATAATAGGCACTATTTGTAGTTCTTTCAGAGGAAGTAACCTCCTGTGCCTAAAATCTTCTTAGAAAATTTTCCCATGAGACCTTAATATTTTGAAAAGATTAACGAGTCTCTAAAGGAAGACAGCAGGTTGCTTACCCAGGGGCATAGCTAGAGTCCATTTTGGTAAGGTGGATAAATCTAATTCAAGTCATTTTTTTGTGCTGTTTTCTCAAGTGAACAAGATGACAGGGGGAGTCCTCTGCCTGTCTGAATATCTGTCAACTCCTTGCATTAAAAGCTGCCACTGAGCTTCTGAAAAATTGGCCATATGTTTCTCAGTTCCAGTAGGAGCCTTGACAAAACCAGATTATTCATACATACTGTTCTTTCAAGCTCCTGATGTGCTGTTTGTCAGGCTAGATAAAGAGCTTAGGGTGGTATCTGTCACTGTCCGGAGGGGCCACACTATCAATATGCACCTCCTGAAGCTCTTTTGTATGTGGATGAAATTGGGGGCAAATTTAACTCTAAGGGAAGAGGCTTGCAGTACAATTCCCAGGCAAACAAGCAAAAACCACAACTTTCCTTCAGCAGTTTAGAAAATACACCAACCCGGTGCCCTTTCTGTCTATAGGGTTGTATTAATGACAAGTCTGTCCTACGTTGCTTTTATTTCCTCCTCATCCTGCAATTTGATGTACAAGCACTTACAAAACATTCCCTCAAACTATTCAGGGATGGAGTTTCCTGACTTCACTTTTGATAGGTAATATGCCTTCTATGGTTATGAGAGGAGATATATGAGATATATAATCCAAAAATCACAGATAATCTCTAAAGCTGCATGCCCACAGCACTGCAGGCCTTTAGAAATTCCATTAAGGATCAATCACAGACTACTCGGCTCTCCTACAACACCAGTAGCTCTAGGTCGCATTCCCCCACACACACACACACTTTCTACTGTGACTCCACACCCTTCAAATAACCTCAAACACTCAACCCAGCATTTACATTTCTCAGGCGATGACTGCCAAGTATATTCAGTGCCATTCAATGGCCAATCCATCAATGTGCTTAGGGCACGGTTTGCTGATAATAAGCTTGAGTTTTATAAAATTTTATAAAAGATCAATGTATATATTTTTAATAGAATACATAATTAACACATGGAAGTTGTTGAAGCCAAGAATTTAAAACAATTAAATAAAGCATCATGGTCTTATGGAAAAACACCAATGTCCAGAGTTACAGATAATACAGTACTCTTTTTTTTTTCCTTTTTCTTTTTGATAGGTTATTACGTCTCATACTTGTGGACTTTAATAAATTTCTAACTAGTAGAAACAGGTATGAAATGTAAAGATGGGAGCAAAATATTCAACATCTACTTAATATGGAACTCTTGTAACTTCCTCTGAAGTATTTGGTTCTGGCCATTTACAAACACAGAGTATTGGAGCTCAGGTTTGATCCAGCATGGCAGCTGTTATAACCCAAAATTTAAGGACATAGTCAAATTGCTTGTAAACATGCAGATGAGGTTATGTAGAAATTTATACTACGTGTCACACCTGGTAGAGAAAAAAACTTGGCAGTTCTTTGCACAGAGGTGAATTTTACGCATTGTGAACTGTTAGGCTGTAAAGAAATCTACATAAGAGACATTGTAATTATACCACTACAAACTCCTAATGAAGACACACTGCACTAGGTAAAGCAAGACTTAACCAGTGAGACTTTATTTTGCATTTTGCAGGTGCAAAACTTCCTTCTGTTGTTTGCAGTACATTTCTATTAGGGATTGGTACCAAGTAGCTGCATCAACATAATTACACCACACAAATTTATTTAATGTAGGCCAGGAATTAGGCTGTGAGAATATTACACTTTTACTCTCCCTCATTTAAAACAACAATGAAAGCTATTAACACTTCTTTACCTCTTCTCAAATGTGGGTTACAATTGCCTTTATGTTCCTTAGACAAATTATATGTGATTCTTCAGTGCTTTTGCAAATGATCTTCCTATCAAGCTAAAAGCTTCACCTTGACAGGAAGATCAAGGGCTCATACACATACAAGTATTCATTATTGTTTTCTCTTTCAACCAACAAGCACAGATATCAATTGAATGACAAATTTTCAAATGTATGAGCCTAAGCTGGTTGAGTACTTTAACCCTCTGCTTCCATTTTCCTCATGTATTTGTCATTTCTGTATCTGGCACTGTGACTTTTATTTTCAGTTTAAAATTTAGGCGGCATCACAGCTCCTTCAATATGTGTAGCCTATTTGACATAAACTACCATACACATATTGTAAAGAGCTGTCTGGAATCTCATTGTAAACAAGTCTATTGCTAACAATACAAAAGGTTGAAATGTTCCTTATAGTTGCAATTTCTGTAACTAATTGAATCACATTGGTGTTCTTATTTCTAAGCAGCGGCAAGATTTAGAAATGCACGACCTTCAGAAGTCAATGAATGATGCAACTGTCCTCATTATCATTTTAAACTTGACTGCCACTCACTAAAGTAGATTTAATTCATTATTCCAACTTATCAACCAAAACTGGTAAATAATCCACATTAAATCAAACCAGACTGATCTCACTTTGGTCCACTGCAGAAAAAAAATCCATATAAGGTCAGACTTAAATTATTTGTAGATTCCATTCCTTTCCCAGTCTAATTCTTCCTAATAAATCTCTTGCGTTTTAAAAACTGAATGACTTAAGAGACAATTGATTTATTTTCTCGGATTTTCCCACACTAAAAATCAAATAGGAGCATTCACAATGTGTTTGCATTTCTTCATCTAATTGCCCAAGAGCAAGCAGATCCCACCAGGACTGGCAAACCTTTATCTGCTTCCAGGATTTTCAATGAGACCATATTCATGGCTGAGTACTCAAGAAACAGGTGAAAGTGCAGTTAAGCAAGTTAACAGAGTGAGCAAGAGACCTGGGTTGTATTCCAAATTTTTTCAGAGGCTGGATGTGTGACTGATCATTTAGTTTGCAGTTTTCAAGATTAGAGACCCAAAGAAAAGCACCATCAGAGAAAACCATCATGCATACTGTATGTAGGTGGGCTGATTTTCAGAAGTGATGAGAAATCAGTGACACACTTACACTGTGAATTTTCAATCCCCATGAAAATCGTAGTATCTATAACAGAACAATGACCATGGAGAATAGTTAGCATCATCATCGTTCTGGTCAGTTATATTTTCTGGATAGTCAAACATCACCCTCCCAAGAGCTAAAAACTATATTTTACTGTACAACAAATATTTAAAAATCAAGAAATAAAAGCATCCTGCCATGTCATATTTAAAAATCTCAAGGCACTAGTAAATAAACAATGTGCAGTTGTCTCATAGACAAAACTCACCTGTAGGCTGATAGCTATGTTAACTTCCAGTTAACAGACTTTCCAGATAATCAACTTCCTACTGTATTTAGAGTGTTGACATTTCAACTTGTTACTGCTTTGTGCAATATTCTGTATAATAGGGACTGCTACTAAAAACAGTAATGCTCTGTCAAAACAGTGATAAAAATAAAAAATAAAAAAAATCATGAACTTGTTGCATAAGTTTTGTTGTAGGCATCTGACAAATGCTGGGAAAAATTTAACTTTCATGTGGTTGGTACACCTCCTTCATTCAGAATTTTCTCCATTATGGCAGTTTTTCCACAGAAGTTTTCCTAAACTTCTTTATGCTGACAATTTTCAGCGTACCTCCTTTTCCCATGCAGGACTATATAATACAATCCTTACTCTTATTTAATGGTCTGTCCTCTGGGAGAAGTTCATCTGAGGCCAGTGGGACTTGCAGAATAAAGTACTTATCTTGTGGAAGACTCAATCTGACAATGAAGGAGCAAACAAACCAAAGAGTAGGATGTGGGATAAAGATCTAGATGTATACTATGTAATCTGCAGAATCATGTTCTTGCTAAACTACAAGTCACTGCTTCCCAAATTTACAACCAATTGGCAAAAAAAGCCCAGTTCTCAAGATAATCTTATTTGAAGGCTTCATGCAGGGCATGTCTACATGTGTATTTACACTGGCTTATATTTACTGGGCAGTGAGTTATTGAACAGTAAGTGGCAATAGGTCAGCATCTACACATGAAGGTGTTAAAGCATTAATGCTGTTCGTGGACTGACTTGGGACTAAAGTTAGCCCTAACTCCATCCACACACATAGTGTTACTGCACAGTGAGGTGTCCACACTTGTGTTACTGCACAGTAATTAATCAGGCATAAGTTTGGTACTTGCCCATACTGCACAGTAATGTTGGTTACTGTGCAGTATATGCACACATGTAGACACATCTATGGTGTTTTAGCATTCACAGAGGTGATATATTAATGTCTTAAACATGATGAAATTCTGAAAGTTTTTGCAATCAGTATTGTGAACCTTCCTCCCCCACCCTGCCCATATGATAGCAAAATTAATTTCCGGGGAAACTTGTTATGATATGAACCATACCTGTCACATGATTTTTTGATGTGAAAAAATACACTGGTGTCTCCCCACCAAGTAAAAGAAGAGAAAGTCTAAACAAGAATAAAAATAGAGGATAGGAGAGTAGAATAAATATTTAAGTAGCCCCCAGATCACTCAGATTGCCTGCCTATGTAGCAGTTCACATATTAGCTTGAATTAAGAATGAAATATATAATATCTAGAATATTGCTAGGAAATGTCAGTCAAACAGAAGCAAGAAGAATGGATACAGAGGCAATCTCCTCTCCAACCACCTTTGCAAAATCCACTATATATTTAAAAGGTTGGCTTGCTCTGGATCATATGCATGTGGGGGAAAAGGCACCATTTGAATTAAGTCAAATAAGTCCCTAAAATACCAGCCATAAGTTTAAACTTAAGGTTTCCAAGAGGAATTACAGCTTCAACAAAGATACAAACAAGGTGTCACACAGATCAATCTCTTGAGGGGGAGCTCTACCTTGAGACTGCCCAGAAAGAACCCTTACCTGGTCTCCCTCCTGTAGGAGCCCCTGAAGCCAACGTTGAAGTGGCTTCTCAAGAGGATCCCCTGGATCCAAGCTTCCAGCTTGGAGTCTCTGCCTCTTGGTCTGTGGCTTCCCTTGTTACCTTGTTATACATAGCATCCTTACCTTCAGAGCTCCTTCTTTGCTCAGCTCTTGAGAGCGGATGGTGGGGGGAGAGTGGAGGTCAAAATGTTGGAGGCCAGAATGCTAAGCTCCAGAGAGCTGTGCTTCAAAGACGTTTTATTCTGCCACTGCAGCACCCACTGTCCTCCTTAGGACTCCTGTTTCACTCCTCAGCTCCTTCAGAGCCTCTTTTTCATCTTTCCAGTCACAGTGTGTCATTTTAACAACAAAGTGTAGTATTAACCTGGATACTGACACTCAAGAAAATGAATATAGTATTATCAAGCACCCATGAGAAAGCCTGTTGTTTGGCCTGCGCTGTTATCTTCCTTCAGGGTGAAAAGGGCATCTATACATCCTACTATAAAACTATCTACAGAAACAGCTTTCCAGCAGCCAGGGTGGGCCATACTGTTGAGAGCTACACACCTGCTAGGTGTCTTCATGCAGAACGCTCCCTCCTCACAAAGCTCCCTGCTGCATAATACCCCCATGTGTCCTCAGGTTCACACTCCCCTTCCTGGGCCAAGCCATGCTGCACTACTCTGTTCTGAGGGTCCGCTAGGGCAGGGTTAGGCATCAAAAGCTGGAGGATGGAGGGTAAGCCTAGAGTCTTTGACTACTACTGCAAATGGAAGGATGGAGAGGGAGTGACAGCTGGGCAGCAACTTACCTCCTTGCAGGTGACGCATGGCCTGCAGGCCGTCAGTTGGAGACCTGTAAGCTACAGCTAAAGATGCTCACACTGAGCCCTGGAAAGCGTTCCACATGAGAAGGCCAGGCTAGAACTCAGCTCATAACCTCTTCAGTCACACAAGGATTTATTTTTATGATTCCTAAAAGGCTACTTAGAAGTCTGAGAAGGCTCTTAGAGAATTAAGGCTTTGAGCACTCAGGGGAAAAAAATAAATACATGGCTTAATTCTAAAAAATCTCATTCATGTCAACAGCAGGCATTAGATTTGATACTAGTCAGAAGTAAAATAACTCAGTAAAAACACCCTTTGTAAAAAGAATGAAAAACTCCAAAAAAGGGAACCCTTGAGAAAGGCTACATCTGACACTAACATTAGTTTCTAACTTGAAAGGATCGTGAGCATTAGTAGCAAGTTATATATGTTTTTTTCTTTCTTATTAGTTACTAATCTAGGGCCAAATTATATCAGGCCATCACACAGGTACAACTGGTGAGGAGGGGAGCAGCAAATATGCAATCATTTCTACCCTCTGACTTCTTGCAAGGTCAGATGCTTTTGCAATGACATCATTCAAGGAACACATATATCCTCAGAGAGTAGGAAGGATGAAGCTGTGGCTCCAAACACATCTCCTTAATACACATGACTGTCAAGATGCCTAGCTGCAGAGAAGAGAGCAAGCTGCACCCATAACAAAATAGAGAAGCAGGGGCAGTATCTGTACTAGTCTGTGAACTCTAGGAGAAATTCTACCTCTTGGTAACAAAATACCTCTGGCTGTCTCCTAGAATGGTTTTGCTCTGACCCAAATTAAGGGACCTGCTTTATATCCTAGACTGAACCCCATGAATGATGACTATAGCTAGATAAATCATCCACTGAAAATAATTTGACAATTAATATTTGTTTCAAATTGTTTTCTATAGTTCATTATTTGACTGGCTCCACAGATGGTCAAATTCAGCAACCAATTCTTTCAACATGTTTTTGGCATAGGTTCTTGAATCCCGCTTTATAAAATATTATGCTTTATTACTTGACAAGCTTACCTATTGACCCACTATGTTCTAACAAGCCCAGCTAAACTATTAAGAAAGTGAGCTCTTTGGAGCAGGGACCATTTTCTTATCCGTTTGTGTAACCCTTGGACAGTAGGACCCTAATCCATGATTTTGGCAAGGGGCATTTAAACATGTGCTCCAGAAGTGGAGGAGAGGGGGACACTTTAATTAGAGCTACTCCGAGAGCCGTTTTAATTCAAGCACCAGAGTATCTCATGTATCAGGGCCCCCATCCTGAAAAATGGCAGTGGGAATGCTTTAACTAAAGCTTGTTGAACGAGCTTTAGTTAAAGTGCCTGCATCACCATTTTTTAGCACAGGGATGCTGATACACAAGACTCTGGAGTCTGCTGAAGTGTGGTAATTACCACTCCCCAGCACACTTGATTAACCAATTAATCAAACCTGCTCCGATGTGCTGGAATTACAGCATGTCAGAGCAGCCTCACTGCATGTGTATCCACACCCCCTGGTGCTACTGCCATCCAAATAAGTAATTTTCATATAACTATTTGATGTATTTTGCCATGGAATGCAGATTTAGCATTTTCCTAAATAAAACCAATTTCTTCCAAAGTAGTAAGAGAAAGCACACAATAATGCAGAACTTAATACTTGCCTTTTTATCATACTGAGTGATTTGATAAATAGCTTACTAATTATTTGTATTGCAGACATACTTAAAATGCATGGACCATCATATGAGATGCTATGCTAAATGTCAATTTCTGCAGCCTAGTCTCAATTTTAGTCAGGAAAAAAATGTTGCAAAATATAATGATTTCATGGCCTCTGCAAAAGAAGGCTGAGAGGTGATCTTGTGGCCACCTACAAATTCATCGGGGGAAGGGGGGCAGTCAGCAAGGAATAGGAGATGCTCTGTTTACCAGAGTACCCCTTGGAGTAACTAGGAACAACTGCCACAAATTGATAGAGAGAAGATTTAAGTTAGACCTCAGGAAGAACTTATTTATGGTTAAGGTTGCCAGAATCTGGAATGGGCTTCCAAGAGAGGTGGTGCTCTCCCCTACCTTGGGGGTCTTCAAGAGGAGACTGGACAAGCTGGCTGGGGTCATCTGAATGGGCTGGAATGGGCACTCTTTCCTGCCCAGTGTAGGGGGTCATAGTTGATGACCTGCTGAGGTCCCTTCTGACCCTAATATTTTTTAATCTATGAACCTGTGAGTCAAGATCAGGACCAGCACACCACTGAACAGGGGACATGTGAGTTTCAGAGTAGCTCAGCAGCCTCTGTGCTACTTGGATCCTTAAAAATGGGCTCTCAACAGCCCCAAAGGAAGAGGTGGTTGAGTTAGGGGAAATCCACAGGATTCCACAGGTCATGCCTGAAGTCATCCTATGACCCTCACTCAGTTAGGGCATGAGGGAGCAAAGGTTGGTATTTTGGCCCAGAAAAATGCCTGTGTTGCCATAGCCCATATCAGTTTGCAGTCTTGTTAAAGTTGCAGTCTGCACCTTGGGTAGTAACTTGTCTCTTTCAGCAGAAGTAAAGGTGACAGAAAATCTGTCCTGGAAAATACTGACCGTCATCTTTCCCTTGTTACAGTTATTGATGTGTATGCAAAATGTGACTAAAACACTCCCATGCAAATCTGGTTACATTTCATTGCTAGAATTACACAAATGTATGTGGCTATGCAAATGCCAGGCCAGGGAAGCACCAGGCCCAAAATTTTCTAAAGGAATTCCTGTGATACCACCTTTTAAGGAGGTGTCTCAAGGTTTAATCTCCACATAAACCTAAATTCACTTGTTTTTTTCACTACGTATGTTCCAGCTAGTACTGCACACTACTGTTAAAAAAAAAAGATAAATAGTAAAACACTGGAGGCAACCTCCCTGTTTTGTTATGCTTCACTCTTCTGCCAGTCATCTGCTACAATCCTAATCTAAAGACTTTCTGAAAAGGCAGAGACACAAGGATTTTCTTTCTCCTTGTAACAACTCAGCAGAAATGAATTGGTGTACCAGCTTAAGAGGAACTAAAGCACTCTTTTTCTGTGCCTTCAAGTTCAACCCTTTTTGCCTGAGGAATTCTCCTGGCTCACGGGTTTGATGTCAGCCCTTGATTGTGTTTTGATGTTTCTGCAGATCTGCGATTGAGTTCAATTCTCTGCAGCCAAAACAGACATTTGTCATCTCGTATGCATCAAATTTCCTATGGCACACTGCCCACTTAATCATAGAGGCAAGAGGAGCTCTGACAAAGCAAGGGGGCTGACAGCAAGCTGAAGTGACCTAGCAAGTGTGGTGTCACATGTAATTACCATTATTTATAAGGATCACTCAAGGCTTACTGGTGTTGCTGCACACCAGTTTGACCGCGCCAGAGTGTTTAAGTAAATATTTGCACGCAACAAAACTGTAGAGAGTGTTTTGTCTATGGCCACAGCCCCCATCCTATGAAATATTCAGCACATGAAATGTCTCCAGTGATGCAGAGTGGTGGGTTTTCACTCTGATTTGATTAGCAGTGATGATTCTTTCATGAGGTGTGACTGTCCTTCTAGATTAGCATCAGCCCAGATTCCTTACAGTAGTCACGGAAGAAGGGAGCTGGGAGAGGACTAGGCTGTGAGCACGTTAAAATCTAACTTTGCCAGCTTTCTTTACCAATTCATAGATTTTATTCCAAATTTTAAACCTCAATGTAATAAAAAAAACCCTACTAGCAAGATTTCTAAAATAACCTGAAAATCTAAATATTACATTGCTATACCAGTAAGGTTTAGGTAGTGATACGAATCAAGAAATGTATTAAAAAGCAACTAGGAGACATTAAATCTTAATCTCTTAAGATTTACCAGTGTATGGATGCAGTGGTAAAGGTATAAGCATCTCATATTTAGTTTGGGTGTCTTGTTTTCAGTTTAAATGTTAGCTATATTGTCTGAATCTGTAATTACTCTTAAATGTTTTTATCCTATTTCTGTTTAGTACAACTCCGATACATCATTAGGATGCATGATATGGTGGTATCATCACACCTGAATGCACTGTAGATTGTTTTTGTGTTCCTCTTTGGTCAGGTGTAAAACCCCCATATTATTCCTGTCATGGGTCATCATGGTTAAAGTCTGTAAGTCCAACTTCAAATATAAACTTGGAAATGAATTATGACAAGAATAGTGTGCTCATCTAGGGTTACTGTATGTCTGGGTTTTCCCAGACATGTCTTCTTTTTGGGTTCTCCCTTCTCTGTTTGAGGGGATTTTTAAAATATCAGCAAATGTCCATGATTTTGCCCTGCCTCTGCTTTCCTGCCTCCCCATGCACACCATGGGGTGCTGCAAGCAAGACACTTGCTTTTATTACCAGGCTCAGATGGCAGCTGCTTGCCCAGCCTGGCCTGGCCCTTTTCCCTCCCTCCCAGCTGCGGCAAGTGGGGATCCTCCCGCCCCATCACACTAGCTGCACAGAGGAGAGGTCAGGGGGAACATGACAACAGGGCCCTGACACAGGTGCAGTCAGCAACTGCCTGCTGGGGCATTGTTGTGGTGATTGCCAGAGCTCCTCTGCCTCCTCCTCTTCCTTTTCTGCTCGGGATCACTACTGCAGTGGTGGGGAAGGAAGCGCCTGTTGTGGTTCTTGGCTGGTGCTATTGTTCACATGCTCAGCTGGGACCTTGCGGACCTTGGTACCCACATGCCTGCCAGACTGGACCGGGCCATGGAGGGGAAAGGAGAGGGCTGCACTGGGAGAGTTTGAGGTGGGTGCTCAGCAGCACAAGGCCCTAGGTGGGGCAGGGGGAGCCCCAGGTGCCTGCTTCAGCAGTTACAGGAGTTGTGGAAGCTACTGCACTGCTCTATTTGTGCTTCAGCTCTGCGGCTGTGTTGGAGGGCTTCCAGGCCAGTGATTCTCCACCGGGTGCAGCAGCAGCACCATGAGGTGCCTGAGAGCCTTTCAAGGCTGCTGTGAGGCATGAGCCCTGTTGGGGGTGCAAACTCCCAAGATGAAGAACATATCACTGCCCCCCACAATCATATACCCCTTCTTCCTCCCCCTTCCTCCCCCCCCCAGCACAGGTGTCCTCTTTTTTGGAATTGGGAATATGGTAACCCTACAGCCTCATTAGCACAGTGCACAGGAGAGCACAAAATGGGATGTCAGACTAATGGGTCTTGAGACCCGGCATTTATTCCTAGTGGTTACTGACCTGTTCTGTGTCTATGAACTTTAACTGGACATTAATAGGCCAAATTCAGATGTACATGGGTAAAACACTAGTAAACATAAAACAATTTAATCAAAGTATATAATTTGTGACATATCATATTGTGGGCTTTGCTTGTTGTCTCCACATATATATGCAAGATCATTTCAGGTTGAAAAATCAACTTTAAATGAATATGCAACTATGAAGCCTTTCACTTGACTGTGCGGAAGGAGGCTCATCTCTCTTACGTTACCCCTTGCACCATTCTTGCTCTTCTTACCCATTACATCACACACCTCTTTTGCCTTCATCCCTAACTCCCTCTTTGTCTATTGCCTAAGCCTTGTTGAGGCTGCTCACCCAACACCCCACCTGCATTTCACTCCCAGTTTCCTTTGTTGCCTCCACTTTCATTCTTTCCCTCACATTTGTCCACCTCACACTTTTTCTGTTCTTCACACATTTTTCTGCCCTCACTTTTCTCCCTTTATTCTCATTTTTCTTCAATTGCTCTCCATTCTCCTGATCCCCACACATTTCCCTCAGCCAGCGACTTCACAAAAATAAGAGAAGCAGCCAGGTTAGCTGAAACCGGTGCAGCTTTCTCATTCAGACAATGAGACGTGGCCTTGTAACACAGAATAAAAGAATAGAACCTTGAGAGAATGAGCCTGCAGCCTGAAAATTGGGACAACTATGTCTTCTTGTCAGACAGCCAAATTTTAAATCCTTGCTGTCTGCAGACAAGTGATGAGAATTATTATTTTCCCTAGCCAGTGTGGCTGTATGTCAGTTGTCATGCCCCTGACCCTTATACTTTTGCCTACTCCCAGGATTTACACATAGGGATTTTTCACAATGCCTTTACTGTCCAGAATGGAGACTGTTTCCTAATTTAAATCTATCCTTATACAGCTTTTTCATGGGATGTTTTGTTTGTTTTCACATGCTGTCATTATTTTTTAATTTATATGCCTATCAAAGCATTTTTATAGCATATTTTGGCCATTGTAAATGTCTAAAAATATATTAAAATCAAGACAAATATCTGGATCCACAGAAGAGCCATACACAGGTCTTGATTTTAACCTGCATACAGGACCTCCACCTAATGCAGGAGGTATATGATTCCACTGGGGAATCACATTGCTGGACTTGGTGCTGACTGTGGGGGACAGCCTGGTAGGGGATCTGCAGGTACAAAGCAACCTAGGGGATAGTGACCATCAGTTAACTGAATTCACTATCCGACAAAGGGTGGGAAAAGTAACTAGCAAAGCAGAAGTGCTAAACTTCAGAAAGGCTGACTTCAATGTGCTTTAGAGATTAGTTAGTGGGGCATTAAAGCTCAAGAGCATTGACAAAATAGGGGTCCAGAAAGAGTGGCAGTTCCTCAAGGAAGTTATCCTTTGAGCACAGAAAGAGGGAATCCCACTGTGTAGAAAAGGGGGCAAAGGGGCCAAGAAACCTCCTGGCTAAACAGGGAAATCCAGGAAAGCTTAAAGGCAAAAAAAGGGGCATACAGGCTGTGGAAGCAGCAGGTAGCTACCAAGGAGGAGTATACGTACTTTGCTCACACTTGCAGGGAATCAGTTAGGAAGGCCAAAGAAGCATTGGAACAAAGCTGGTAACAAAAATTAAGGACCACAAAAAGTCCTTCGGGTATATAGGGAACAAAAAGAAGGTGCAGGGCAGCATAGGGCCCCTACATGATACACACGGGCAGTTGGTGACAGATAGGAGGGACAAAGCAGAGCTCGTCAATGAGGTTTTTTGCCACTGTATTCTGGAACTTGGATCTAGACAAATCTCCCAAATGCATTACTAATGGAAGAAGATAAAACACCAGTCCACCAACTGTCAGTACTGACCTAGTAAAGAGACACTTGGAGGGGCTAGATGCATTTAAATCAGCAGGACCACATACGCTCCATTCACAGGTGCTGAAAGAATTAGCCAGTGCCATAGCAGAGACACTGGCATGACTGTTTGAGCATTCATTGTGCTCAAGTGAGGTCCCAGAGGACTGGAAAAGGGCCAACTTAGTCCCTATTTTCAAGAAGGGAGGAAGGAGGATTCTGGTAATTGTAGACCAGTTAGTCTTACATCTATCCTTGGGAAAATCCTTGAAAAAATTATCAAGGATCACATTTGTAAGGGTACAGCAGGTATGTGGCAGGGCACCTTTGGGTGCTTGCCATTTTAAGGGAAAAGGCAGGCAGCTACCAGGTGCCTCATCAGGGCGGCCATTTTGAAGAACAAGGCGTATAAAGGATGCAGTTTGCTGCTGCCAGGAGAGGCAGAAATATTGCCTAGCTAAGATGCAACAGGAACAACCTTGGAGGTAAGGGCAGGGCCTTAGTAGGGCTAAAGGAGAGTAAGCCTGAAGGTCAGTGCAAGGGCCAGCCCCATGAGAAGTTGGTTGCAAGCTTGACCCCAGGGTGGGATGCAATATAGGGTTGCCTGGTGAGGGGCTTGGGGCAGAATTAGCCCAGGGTTTGGCTCAAGGCCAGACCACATAGAGTAAGGGAACTCATGGGAACCGAAGGACTGTGTGGCAAGACCAGTATGTCAATAGAGAAGTGTGATGGCCGAAGAGGGGCCATTCAAGGAGGAGCAAGGGCAGGGGAGTGTGGCCCAGTAATGGGCGGTATGCCAGAGGGGATGAGAGGAAGGTGGAGTGTAACAGGCCTCCTGTGAGAGGGAAGGTGGTGTGCTCCCATCTTGAACTGGGAGTAATGTCAACCTGGATGCCATCTGCGAGGCAAGGACTGTGGTGTAGGGGAAGAATGGAACCACAGATAATGCCCCCTGGCATTGGGACATGCAATGTGTAGTCTCCCATATTTACCATCTGTATGTAGGAACAGCAAAGTCATGGCAAGTGAGACCGGGTGGATTGTCCTGTAGCAACAAGTAGGCAGGCTAACAAAAGACCTAGCTCCGATAGGTGCCCCTTGTCACAGGGTAATATAATGCTGAAGGAAAACCAACACGGTTTCATAGTAGGTAGATCCTGGCTGACTAACCTTGTTTCTTTCTATGGCCAGGTCACTAAATGCTTAGATGCAGGAATCAAGGTAGATGTCATCTACTTGGACTTTAAGAAGGCCTTTGAAATAGTATCCCATTCTATTCTTATAAACAAATTGAACGGCTGTGTCATAGATGATTACACAGTCATCTGTGTGGGTCATGTGGGTGACAAATTGGCTTAAGGGTCATACCCAGATAGTGGTGGTGGATGGGTCAGTATCGACCTCGAGAGATATGAGCAGTGAGGTCCCCCAAGGTTCAGTCTCTGGGCCAGTAACATTCAATATCTTTATCAGCAACCTGGATGAGGGCATGGAAAGCACTCTGTCCAAATTTGCAGATGACGCCAAACTGTGGGGCTAAGGAAACACACTGATGGGAAGCAACTGAATCCAGGAAGACCTGGACAGGTTAGAGAAGTAAGCAGATAACAATAGTATGCAGTTCAACAAGGACAATTGCAAGGTGCTGCACCTAAGAAGAGGGAATTATCAGCACACCTATAGGTTGGGGGGGTAACCTCAGCAGCACAATGGCAGAAAGAGATCTTGGAGTCATTGTCAACTCCAAGATGACTATGAGTAATTAACAGAGCTAACCACACTTTGTCGTGCATTAGTAGTTTCATCACAAACAGGCCCAGGGAGGTGATGCTCCCCCTCTATACAGCACTGGCCAGGCCACAGCTAGAGTACTGTGTCCACTTCTGGGTGCCACAGTTTAAGAAAGATGTGGACAATCTTGAGAAGGTCCAGAGGATGGCCATTTGCACGATTAAAGGCCTGCAGGGAAGGCCTTATGAGGAAAGGCTGAGGGATCTGGACCTTTTCAGCCTCTGCAAGAGAAAGCTGAGGGGGAATCTTGTGGCAATATACAAATTCATGGTGGGGGCAGTATGGAATAGGAGTTGCTTTGTTTACCAGAGCACTGCTTGAAATAACCAGCAACTATAGCCACAAGTTGACAGACAGCAGATTTAGGTTAGACATCAGAAATAACTTCTTCATGGTTCATGGATTCATAGATTCATAGATACTAGGGTCGGAAGGGACCTCAATAGATCATCAAGTCCGAACCGCTGCATAGGTAAGAAAGAGTGCTGGGTGTAGATGACCCCAGCTAGAATGTTATCTAACCTCCTCTTGAAGACCCCCAGGGTAGGGGAGAGCACCACCTCCCTTGGGAGCCCATTCCAGACCTTGGCCACTCTAACTGCGAAGAAGTTCTTCCTAATGTCCAGTCTAACTCTGCTCTCTGCTAGCTTGTGGCCATTATTTCTTGTAACCCCCCGGGGCACCTTGGTGAATAAAACCTCACCAATTCCCTTCTGTGCCCCCATGATGTACTTAGGCAGCCACAAGGTCGCCTCTCAACCTTCTCTTGTGGAGACTGAAGAGGTCCAGGTTCTCTAGTCTCTCCTCATAGGGCTTGGCCTGCAAGCCCTTAACCATGTGAGTGGCCCTTCTCTGGACCCCCTCCAGGTTATCCACACCCCTCTTGAAGTGTGGTGCCCAAAACTATGCACAGTATTCCAACTTCCACTAGGACTCCAAGATCACTTTCTGCTTGCGTTCCACCAAGCAGGTCATTCCCTAGGCAGTAGGTATGCTGGACTTTTTTCCTCCCTAGGTGCAGCACTTTGCATTTCTCCTTGTTGAATTGCATGCTGTTGTTTTCTGCCCATATGTCCAACCTGTCCAGGTCAGCTTGTAGTTGTTCCCTGCCCTCCGGCATGTCCACTTCTCCCCACAGTTTTGTGTCATCTGCAA
Source organism: Caiman crocodilus (assembly GCA_030014935.1). Classification (NCBI taxonomy): domain Eukaryota; kingdom Metazoa; phylum Chordata; order Crocodylia; family Alligatoridae; genus Caiman; species Caiman crocodilus. The sequence goes on from JAGPOW010003316.1 coordinate 10,554,419, forward strand.
ACTCGGACAGAGTACACTTCAATCCCTCATCCAAGTCGCTGATGAAGATATTGAAGAGTATTGGTCCAAGGACCAAGCCCTGTGGGACCCCACTGCCCACACCCTTCCAGGTCGATACCAATCCATCCACTACGACTCTCTGGGTATGACCCTCTAGTCAATTTACCACCCACTGGACTGTGTAGTCATCCAAGTCACAGCCTCTTAACTTGTTCACCAGTCTGGTGTGGGATTCCGTATCGAAGGCCTTCCTGAAGTCTAAGTATACAACATCAACCCCTATTTCTGCACCCAGGCATTTTATAACCTGGTCATAAAAAGAGACTAGATTAGTCAGGCGTGATCTGCCTGCTACGAACCCGTGCTGGTTTCCCCTCAACATTATTTGTCCTGCCGGGCTCTCACAAATGTGAGCCTTGATGATTTTTTCAAAGACTTTGCCTAGGATGGAGGTGAGACTGACTGGCCTATAGTTGCCCGGGTCCTCCTTCCTCCCCTTCTTGAAAATGGGGACCACATTG
>JAGPOW010003316.1:10555039-10633445 GCA_030014935.1 Caiman crocodilus
TGGCCTATAGTTGCCCGGGTCCTCCTTCCTCCCCTTCTTGAAAATGGGGACCACATTGGCCCTTTTCCAGTCCTCCGGGACTTGGCCCATGCGCCATGACTGCTCAAATATTACCACGAGTGGCTGTACAGTGATGTCGCCCAGTGCCTTCAGTACCTTTGGATGGAGTTTATCCGGGCCTGCCAACTTAAAAGCATCCAGTTCCTCCAAGTGACTTTGCATCATCTCAGGGTCTACGCTTGGTAGTCTGGCGCCTTGCTGCTGCCTCTCTGCAAGAGCCTTGTCCTGCCCCTCTCTTAGGAACACTGAGGCAAAGAACTCGTTGAGGAGTTCAGCCCTGTCCCCTCTGTCCGTCACCAATTGCTTCTGCCCATTTAGGGTTAGGGTTGCCAGAATTTGGAATGGGTTTCCAAGAGAGATGGTGTTCTCCCCTACCTTGGGGGTCATCAAGAAGAGACTGGACGAGAACCTGGCTAGAGTCACATGACCCCAGCATATTTTCCTGTCACTGGAAGGCGGTTGGACTTGATGATCTTTGAGGTCCCTTCCTACCCTAGCATCTATGAATATGAGTATGTCAACTGCAACTGGTACAGAAGAAAATCCTAGTATCAGTGTCCTTATGGACTGTATTGTAGCCAAAGGAACAATCATTAGACTGCTTCACCACAGGTAACGATGAGAAATTTTGATGGTTATCAAACACCGAATATTCACAGTGAATCAGCAGAATTTATTTAGTAAAAGTGTTTCTATAATTGTCATAGAGAAGTGTTCAATAAGCTTCAGCTGCATACTTCTACCTAAATAAGTACTGGAAAAACTTGGCAGGTAGGTGAATAATAATAATGAATACTAGCATTCTTAAGACCAGTCAAGCTATGCTGGAAACTTAGGGTTTTTTCTGGAATCCTATGTATGTTTCTGAGAATGTTCATGTATTGTTTTTTTTAAAGCTTTTAAAACAATAAAAAGATAAAATTTGAAATTGGGGGTGTTTCCATTCCAGAAGCAAGTTTATTGACATGCTGCTGGAGAAGTACATACAAGGAAGATGCATTCCTTTTACTAAAAATGAAGTCTTTATTGACTTCAGTGTGAGCTATGAGCATACATCAAGGGAAGGGTACTAGTAAATGTATATTGCATTGCTTTAAGAGTATATCTTTATAGAAATTTGGGGGTTTTTTGTTACAATTTTTAAATACACCAGTTGCCCCCTCTCATTTCTCACAGAAAATATAACATGATCATTTTTTCTACAATCTTTTCTCACAAGAATTGTGCTTATGCTGTACTCCTACAAGTAAGGGTTGCAAGAAACCAGACCTGCAGTAATATTGTGAAAAACCGGACTGTGACATAACACCAGGGCTAGTGAGGTCAATGATGGTAGGCATTAAGTGCTGCTCCTAAAAGCACTTTAAAAGTCCTTTGAATGCTATTATGCTAAATGCAACATGCGCTGTGCCATTTAACACTTGTGAAATACTGTGATTGTCTCTTAAAAACCATGCCAATTTTATGTCAGATAAATATAATAACAGAAAACTGCTGTATTTTCTTGGACTTTCCTAAACTCACAGCACTATAGGAAAGATTTTAAACCACCCACCTATTAAGGTTATGTACATGCAAACAGAGGTATACATGCAAACAGAGTTGAAGCTAGGGAGTTTTGCTGGGGCATGGTAATGCACAGGGCAACAGTGGGAACTGCTTCTATTTTTCAGGCTCCCCTCACCTCCCCAAGTCAGCACCTAGGGTTGGTACCTCACTTGCCACCCTTCCCCCACTTCTTCCCCATTCCCATGTAATTACTTTTAGACAAGATATGAAAATTAAAGCCCTTCAGGGAGCATAACTGGACCACTGACGTAAGTAACAGGTCATTTTCCATCGACTTGAATAGGAGCAGGGTCAAAAACAGATGCTTTTAAAGCATCTAACACACTGGTTCTCAACAGAAGTATCTGTGGCTTCCTGAAGTGCTGCAACACCCTCTGGGATGCCATGATGAAAGTGCTGTCACCATGGCATTGGCAGCCAGGTAAAACTGCCTCACACACAGGGCTGCAGCCTGCAGGCTCCTCCTGCACAACGGTTCTCTGATAAACCTAAAGCATGCAGGACAGCTGGCTCGTGGTGTAGCCCATCCCAGTATGCACCCACCCCAGTGCTCTTCCATGAACTAGAGGTATTCTGGACAGTGCCACCTGTTCTGCACATCTCTGTTTCCAGGGCTAAAGATAGAAATTTCACATAAACCAGTATAAGTGATTGGAAAATGGTTCAAATCTGTAACACAACAGAAGTTCAGTGCCTTCATTAATCACTTTCAAGATGGCCAAAGCCGGTTTAAGATCAACCTGGATGGATGTAGTACCAGACTTAACTCATTTAGGTTAAATTGATTTCTTGAACTTTTGTCCCAGATCACCTCTAGATTCCATTTAACTCACAATCCCCCAGCATCCCAGGATGCTTTGCACCTCCCCTGCAAAACCCCCTTGCATTGTGGAGGGCTAGCCTTGGCCGAATCTGTCTGCTCAGTGAGCAGCTTCTGGCCTGGGCTACTAGAGCCACGTGGCTGTGTTTTCAAAATCAAAAGTGAATGTCTGTTCACTTGATTTTCAGTTCAATTTATGAAGCTTCAATTAGCCTACAGAAATTGAATTGATTCAGCATTGGGCTTTTTGACTGTCTGTACTTAGCCTAGGAGACACCATGCAGTTTTGGACTGGGAAGGACTGCAGCTTAAGCCAGTTGTGCTCCTCATTTTAGGGTTATCAGAAGACCCTAGTACAGAAGGAATATGCACATATCCTACAGCCCTTTCCCAATCTAGCTGTGTACAAGACACTCGGGCCAGTTTTACTTTGAGGCAATATCACCTGGTTGAGAAATACTGAAATAAGTTGAGCATATGAGTGGTTCTCAACCAGTAATGCTTCCACATTGAGAAGATTTGTGGAGGATTGGCTTGACTCTGAAAAGACTGAGAACCACTGATCTAACACAAGTGATCCTGGCCTTTGATTGCTAAGCTCTGCTGCAATACTCATGATGATAACAATTACTAACAGCACTTCCTATCATACCTGACTCCCAGCACTGTGTTCACTTGCTCTTTATCTGTTGACAAAGTCTTTGGCCCTAAATCCTTAATGTATACCTATAGCTTTGAACAGGATTGATTCATTAATATGGCAACACAAAGGCAACCTTTGCTACAACTGTTACATTGGGAAAGTTCTGTAGCACTTTGGGAGTGATCAAGTCAATGCCATCTAATGCTGACTGAGTCAAAGAAGCCTCAGGAAGGTTGTAAATAGTGGCTCTGCAGGAGGTTGACCCATTCAGAAGAAAGTTCAGCCTGACAGGAGGGTAAAGCCCCTAAACACTCCTAGTGCCACTGCAGAGTTTTTTCCACCCAACCCAATATATTCACATCCCTGGATGTTAAGACAACACTGTCAGAAGGCACTAGTAATTCAGGGAGCCTTCATTTGTGAGTGTCCAATTTGAAAACCCTTAAAGGGATTTTCCTATACATTCTAAAATTCCTGCTTCCCACGGCATCAACGGTAGCATAACTCGGGTTAGACAAGTGAGTCATTGGCCCCAGGTGCTGATTTAGATGTCCACTGCCCTTTCCATCCCAGTTGTCACTTACTTCCTAGTTGCCACTGCAGGCCAGGGCACAGAAACTGCTCATTATATCTCTGGCATCACTGGCAGCAGTAGGAAATATGGCAGAATGGCCAAGAAGAGTCAGGCAAAGGAAACAAAAGATCAAGGACACTTTCAGAAATCAGTGGACTTTGTATACAAATGTTGATGATGAGCAGATGTATTTCAATTAGACCATTGGTTTTAAATGAGCTCCTAGCACTAGACCAACTTGTACAGAAAGCAGATGGGGCAAATTTGTATTTTGTCCTGTACCTTGAAGGTCAGTTGATGTTTGTCATTGACTTCAATGCCTGCTAGCTCAGGCTCTGGAGACCTAGGATATATGAGGTCATTTTGTCCATATTTTGCCAAAGCAAGTAGTGCACTTAAAAATGCCTTAGTACATTTGTAATGACAAGTGAGAGGATCTGCAATACTGCTTAACTGGAAATTTTATCTTACTGTTTAACTATTTGTCATGTGTGTAAAACAAAAGTTTTTCCTAACAAAAGTAGTTTACCAAAGTCATCCTTTTTAAATGTACCATATACTAAACATATACTAAAAACAACTTGAAATGCATCAGGAAAAAAGGTAGTTAATACAAAAATTTAAGACATCTTAATTATCTGAGTTATATGCCACTACTCCAGTTTTTTTTGTTGTTTTAGAAGCAACTCAGGCACAGACTTGTCAGATTCCTTTCTGGCCAGCTCTTACATTTGTAGCTCCTTAGTAAATGAAAAGCACTGGTAGTAAAAATGCAGGGTTTGTTATTTTTGAAATACCCATAGATAATAGTATTCACATAGATTCAGTCATGCAATCTGGCTTTTCTGTCTTTTAAGATGTTAGTTTGATAACTTTAAAAAAAATATTCCAAAAAAATAACTCTGTTGACAGCACCAAAGAGCTAACTTTTTCTTTCTTGGTTTTGAAACATCTTGATTGTTGTGAGTTCAAAAGTTCAGGTTTCAAATGTATTCAATTTAAATTAGGAGGCTGTTTAAAAAGAAAGCAGAGAAGGAAGAGAGAGGAAATAATTCAGTGAAAAAATGGGTTGGAAATGAAGAAGAGAGTACAGGCAGACTAGGAAAAGAGACACGAGGCTGAGAAAAGGGAACAGAGATGCAGGAAGAGAAATAGATCTAATTAAAAAGATCTACCATATATCTACCGTGTTCCTTGCCTTTACTGGCCTACCTTTTGGGCTGTCTTCCTAATACACAGTTAAGTCTTTTCTAAAGCTAGATTATTATTTTCATTGATATTTCAAGGAAAAGCTTGCTTAGAGCAGAATGGAGTTGGAAAAGGGGAAAAAATACCCTTTGGTTTAAATTTAAGGGGGGAAAAGTTTGCAGACATGGATTACTTCTTCAGCCCCTGTGAACCCAAAAAAGTTTGATGTTTGCGAGACATCAAACTCTCCGAGGCTTGCTTATTCCAATGGTACTTTATAGTAAATTCAGCCTCATCATTATTCAGCCTTAGTTCCCTAGCATGAAGAAGAAAAACAAAACCATAGAAACATGAGACAAAGGTAAGATAAAAGGAAAGGAATGAGAAGGAAAAACATATCATGTCTTAATTGAGCTAGGGATAAGATGGGATGATGATATGGCCTGCAGCTATAAGAACACATTTCTGATGAACTAACTTCTTTGAGGAGTAAGGAGTAAGGAAGCACCCCAGTAGGTGCTACGTTTTCGAGTTGCTACAGAGGCTGTTATCGGAGACACAGTTTAATAGCCCAGAATCTGCTGTATGCTTTATACCACTGAGTGAATAATTTGCAACAAATAATATGTTGACAAATCTAGCCTTTCTCCTTTTGTCCTGCTTTTTTGAATGAGTCTTCAAATTCTATTTTGTAGCTTAATTGAGCATATGCACACACACATGCATGCACACACATGCATGCATGAGCACACACACACACACACTTATTTACACTCAAAAACATTTATTTTCCCTATTTCTTCATAGGATATGCACACAAGCCTTTTTCTGAACATATTCAGGCCAGGGATTTTAAAATTCTATTTCTACAAGTAGATTCCCCAACAACTTTTGAATGCATATTTAAAGAAAAAAATATGTGACAAATGTTAGTTATGTTGGTTCGCACACCTGGGGCTAAGCTACCATATTGAAGATTGTACAAGAAAATAATGTGTTGTTTTGGGAAGCTCCATTTCGTAAAGCTCCATTTCTGGTCTGTTTGAAAACAGCAAAACTCAGGTAAGGACTGTTACAGCAAGCATGTTTAGACATTATTTCTTAGACACAATGGGAATTAATGTTGATCATACAGGGTGCATCCAGATGAACAGCATGCATTTTTGCTGCTGCTAGTTGTCCCTGGGGAATACCCTGCATGCGCATTCCAGCATGGGGCGAATTGCCCCAGGTGGGGTAGGGGAGTCTGGCACAAGCACATGGGCTGGCCTCAGCAGCCTTGCCTGGGGTCATGGGGGCATCCTGAGGTTAATATGGTACACACAGAACCTGGCCAGCAGCAGGAGCATGGCTCTGACTAACCAGGCTCCAGTTTTGGTGGCAGGTGCTGCAGCTACATGCATCATGCTACTTTTTTTTCTCCATGTGTTTTTTGATAACAGGATTTCCCAGTATATAAATTTGGCTCCCCACTGAAAGTGTGCAGCATGGAAAACCAAATCACATGTTCAGGGTACATTTTGCGGCACTTCAAAAGCCTTTGAGGGGCTGAAAAGCACACATGTATACTTGTGTGGATGTGCCTGCATTCTCTGCTACCATAGGCATATAAATGTGGTATTTTAGAACTACTGAAGATATGCCACTATTTATTCTGTATTCTCTCACTGATTAATAACTTAAGAAAAACCCAGAGGTTTCTCCTAGGAACTGGGAGACTGTAATATAGATGGTGTAGAGAATGGGCAATTACTGGAAGGAAGATGCTAGCACTATATAGTTATTACTAATCATATCTATTGTACTAGGATTGACTGACAAAAAAATGTCTTTGTGCTCTCTATTAACAGATGTTCTTCGTCAGCCTAAATTTCAGCAAACTGTGGTGGATACAGACAAAATAAGCAAACCAGAATTTTGCCCTTTTTATTATCTGTATTTAGCTGGGTGAAGTCAGACCTAAATACTACCTTGTCAGCATATCTCTCTATGTTGCCATCCTTAAAGGATTATGTCCAGTCAATTCCAAAATTCTGAGGAATGCTGTTACCATCAGTAGGAACAATCACATGAATTTGGGTAACAGTCAGAACACAAACAACTTTACCAGAGGTGCCAAATAGTAATTTTGTGGAAAAGTCATAGAGAACAAAGTCTTATTTAGTAGCCTTTCAGAAGGTTGTCTAAGATCACTAAACAAAGTTGAATGAATGAAAGGATAATGAAGTGATAAATAATCATTCTTGGAATATTTTGTGTATACAAACAGAGTTCTAAAAATGGAATTGGCTTGGTTAGGGTGCTAAATACTTGAAAATCAAAGCTTTGAACTAATCCTTCTAAAAGTGGTTGGTTTTATTTGATTGAAATTTCTATTTAATCATGTGTACATATGAGTTTGCCTTTGTCTATGTAACAAAATCTATGCTAAGTGTAAAAGCTATTTTTAACAAGAACTAGTCCACTAGATGCAAATACCAGAATGAATGTTTGGGCTAGAACATGTTTATTAAATTTATAAATTTAAAATATTCTATATCTATTATTACCATTGGGTGGTAGTCACTCCTGCTCCCTAATTGCATGACTGTAACAATAATAGCAGGAGGTGAAAGATACCATTGATGAAGTCATTGACTAACACCTGATTCAATGAGAAAAGGCAGTTTTTGAAGCTGCTAAGGAGAGTTACTTTGGAAGAACCAGGGAAATTTTAGAATCTTTCATTCCAGGCTTATATGTTATATTATCTTTTAATTGAGACATCAATAGTAGAAAAATTAGGCTTTGCCATATTTTAAAGTAGAATACATTTAAAACTAGTTTTCTCTTCCCACTTGGATGCAAAGTGATAGCATGTGGCTGTGTGTTCACATTTCCATCCACAAAGATTAAATATTATCTGGTTCATTGAATTAGTGTGGTGAAAAGGTTCTGACTAAGGGCTGTAGAAGGCACAATAATATATGTGCACCTCATGGAACAGCATGCTTGCAGTTGTTGGAACAGCATGCTTCCAGTTGTATTCATCTGTAGCTTTTTACCATCAAAGGATCTACCAACAATTCATAAAAAGTAACTTCATTTTTTTAATGCATTGTCCTTTTGTTTCTTTTTAAATATAGTTTGTTGCCCAGATAAACTGTGCTTAGAAAAAATTGATACATTATTGAATAAATCAACATTCAAAAGAAAAACATTTCTTTTAACAATAGCATTATGCAGTTTGCAGGTGATTAATCTCTTTCCAAAGAGACTTCCTCTGAGAGAAGGAAATATGAGGCCAATAATTAGGGCTTTGCAAAGCTTTGGTCCCTGATTCAATTCAGTGGAGATTCAGCCCAATTCAGTGGCTGAATCTCCAAATCTGAATCAAATGAGAGGACCCTTTAATCTCTCCGAAGAGCTACAGAACCATCCAAATCAATTTGGAGAGATTTGGACAGATTCAGAGATTAGGATGTAGATACAGCTTTAAATGTTTTTTCTACATACCTGTAGGTAACAGGGGCTCTGGACCTTGCAGTGCTGGGCAGATGCAGCGTCTCACATAAGCATGGGGGCTCCCCAGTGCGGTGGGCAGCAAACCAGAAGTGGACTAGAAGCACTTCCGGTCCACTTCCTAGTCCACTGGGGAGAACGCGGGGGGGGGGGCCTTCCCACACCCCCGCAGCTGAGCAACTGGTGCTTCCTGGGTTTGGAGGGGCACCCGGGGTCCCCCTGTGGCCAATCACTGAGCTGAGAGTCAAGCGGGGGGGCAGTGCACTCCCTGGCAGAACTGGAAGTGGACCAGAAGTACTTCCTGTCCACTTCTGGCTTTGCTACTGAGCATGCTAGAGAGGTGCCCATGCGTCAATGGATTGAATCACTGTCAGCGCTTTGGTCCAAATCCAAATCAGAATAGAATAGGGCCCGTTTCACACAGCCCTACTAATAAATAGGGTAAGAGACATAGTTCACCCAAGTGGGGGTATGACTGAAGAGTCAAGACTAAATCTTAGTGCTCTGCTGCTTTCATTGAACATTCGATGGTTTGTTAGTTAACAATTTGTCACATGATAAAGTGAGCATCCTTTCACACCAGAGATTGCCATACCCTACTTCCTCCTTATATCAATTTTATTCACTATGGAAATGAATCCTAGCTTGAGGTCCTGTAAGAGGGGTGCCTCTTTTGGGTCCATCTACTGGTGGTCCCACCCACCTGTTATGGGCCAATCAGTCTACCATCTCATCTGCCATGCCTTGTTGTTAATTGATTAATAGAGGTAATTAAATGGGAGGCTGCCCATTTTCTGCCCTGATGCCAGGGGGCACTATCTGTGGCTCCGTTCCTCCCCTACATCGTAGCCCAAGCCTTGCAGATGGTATTTGTAAATTCCTCTTTATGTTGGGGTCTAGGCCACTGTGGGCCTACCCCTTTTCTTTCTAGCTAGGCCTGTCAGTCAAAAAAACCCAACCCACTAATCAGGGTTTGACTCCCAGGCTCTAGTTCTCAGCCCCCTCCTCCCCCCCGATTTGGGCCCCTGCTCCTCTGTGGCGCTGAGATCTAGTCACCCCTGAATATTGCATCCTCTCTGGTGTTGGGGTCAGCTCACCCCCAAATATTGCACCCTCTCTGGTGCTGGGGTCGGCACACCCCAAAATGCTGCTTCTTTGATGCTGGGGTCCATGCGCCCCAAAATGCTGTGCCCTCTCTGGCACCAGGCTCTGTGCACTGCCAAATGATGCGCCCTTCCTGGCACTGGGGTCCTCATACTGCCATGGGTCCCCTATGAGGCATCCTCCATCCCCTAATAGCCTCACCCAAACCACTGGTTAACATTAAACAAGGGAGGCAACATCTGCTTACTTTAGATGATTGTGAGGGTGGCTCCAGGCATGGTATATTCTCCCAACTGAGGCTGCAGGCACAGCACCATAGTCAGTGGGAGTCTGCCCCTCTGCTGCCCCTCTGTCCTTCTCTACTTACAATTTGTAAGGTCCTGGCCTTCCTCTTCCTGTCACCTGACCGGTTGGCAGGGCTTGAGCCTTAACCCCTACTTGTCCGGCCGGCCATGACTGGAAGGTTCTGGACTTAAAGGGGCCACCCTGTCTCTTAGTAACAAGGTTAAGGTTCCCTGTTAGAGGTCCCAAATCCTTTCTATATGTTTTATCTCTTCTGCAGAAACCACCAGCACTGGTTACAGATGGGGCAGAAAAAGTGTAATGCAGTGGATCAAAATTCAGTTACTAATTCAGCAGTATGTGCCCAAATAAATTTTCACAGGACCTGTTTGATTCTTACAACCACATATTTTTTCAAGCTTATCATCTTCATCATCATCATGGTTGTTCCTGTTGTTATATGACAATCCTAAAAACATCACCTACCTGAAGGATTTTTTTTTCATCATGTTTAACATAACATACCAAATTGGTATAAGCTAGGATAAGCCTTACAATATGTCACTTTTAATATATTGGCAGTGAAGAGATTTGATTGTGTCCATTTCTTTTCCTCTAGCGTTTTTAGGTTTATTTACTCTCGTGGTTTGCATATTTTCATTAAATATGTCAGACACAAATAAAATACAGATGAGGTTTTACTATGGTTAAGAGTCTGTCATGTTAAAGATAGCTGAGAAAGGTTAATAAGAGTTTTGGCAAAGAGGACCTGTATAATGTCACTTTATCTTCTTTAGATTGCAAATCATTGTTTTTTTAATAGCTGTTTTTACACTATTAGCTCCTTATGAAACATTCAACCATTGTTCAGAAAGGTAATATAAGTAGCAGGCTGAGAACTTAGATGATATTTAAAAAATAACTTAGGTGACTAGGAATCTAAGACACTTTTGAAACTGGGACAAATCACTTATTTATTTTTGTAAATATTATCAGTTGCAAACACTACAGTTTCTAGTTATGACTTAAGATGGGCCCAGTTTAGTATTATTATTAAATATGGTGTATACAAGGAAAAAAAATACTGTGTACTATTATGTGGTAAACAGAATTAAAAACTGTAGTGCATCCAAAACATAAAAGAGACAACTGCTGATTTCATTTATACCTGTGCAAATCCAGAGGAATCCCAATGCCTGGTGTGGACCTAATATACAATGACATTAGTCTAACTAAGATTAGGATCTGGCCCAAATTATATTTCTAGGTTATTTCCAGTGAAAGGAAACCAGTGTTTAGGCTTTGCAAAGCTATGTCCCATGTAAGCACACAAAAATATAGAAGAATTTAGGATTTAAGTGCTGCATGGGCCGTGCGGTAATCTTCCACATACACAGCCAAGAGTCTTTATGCACTGAACAAATAGAACTGCTGACATAAGAAATAAATGATTTTGAGAGCAAGGTTGTGGTATTATGGACTCCCCATGCCACATCCCTTCTGAATGTAGGTGTAGGGTGCCTATACATGTGGAAAGAGGCTGCTCTGATGAGCTGCTTCAATGAGCTTAAATTAAAGTGGCCCTGCCACCATTTTTTAGTGTGGGGATGCTGATACATATAATGCTTCAGGAGCTTTAATTAGAGCAGATCTCATAGCCACTCTGATTAAAGCACCTCACTACCCACCACTCCCAGAGCATGTGTATAAATGCACTCAGGAGCAGGATGTAAAAATATAGAAAAGAGAAATGGAATGAGGAGACTGCACACACAGTTTCTTTTTGGCTTGGGCAAGGGTGGGACATAGCCAAACTAATCCTCAAAAAATAATCATACACACCTTTTGTCTGATTTCTAGTGAGATGCAATGACTTCAAGTAAGCCCCTCATTTGCTCTTGCCTTCATAAACATTTCTTCTTTTTCAAGCAACTGTGCCTGCCATGTGTGTTTTCTGTTTAAATTCACAGTGCTACACAAGAATTCTTTAGTAATTCAAGTCCTAGAATAGCAACTTTCTTCAAGAAATTGCTACTTTCTATGGCACTGGTCAGAGCTGCTTGCTATTTTTTTTTGTTTTCTTACTTGCAGAATAATTTCTTCAGCAAAAATTACCAACACAGATAGGAGATGTCAACCAAGTATAGTTATTTAGAAAGATGTGTATGGTGTTTACAGTCAACTAAGACATGGCAGCAATCCTATGGAATTCAAAATCTTGGGCACTGCCCTGTTTGTTCATGTAGACAAAATGTTATGTCCACACAGGTTCCTAGTAAGATCTGAGGGCTTTACAAAAGTGTAGGAGCCCACGCTTGTAGAGTAGCTGGCAAGGCTATGGTATAAATCATTGAGTGGGCAAAAACTGACACATGCATTCTATCTGGAGAAATTATCAAGACTATATTAATATCAGGGATATGGGGGCTGAAAAATGCTGGTGGAATGGGGCCGCTGATGGAGAGGAATTGAGGTGCTGGAGACGCAGTGATTGCAACAAAAAAACCCCTTTACCTACAGTCTGTATACACTGTAGGCACGTCTTGTGGAGTTACAAAACTTAAACAGGAAACAGGCACACTGATGCTCACGCTCATGCAGGGTATGGGGCATCGGATGATTCCGGCAGGGAGTCGTCGTCAGTTGATCAGGCCTCCTTCATGGCTTGGAAACGCACGTGGGGATCTCTCCTCATGCGCATCCGAGCACTCCTCCAATTTGGGTGGGCATCGCCCAAGCCTTTTATGCGGTCAGCGAGCCAATCACCGACCAACATGTTTGCATAATTTACAGTGAGCCAATTGTAAGCGTGCACTCGATGGTGCAGCTGCAAGGTTTTGGCGGGCTCTTATCCTGCACCGAGACTTTTTCCCATGTTGCAAGGGAAATCCCTGCACCCGTGCTTGCAATGTGCTTAACACAGCTGTGCCAAGGCATCTCTTTAACTGTTCTGTACTGACAAGGGAAAATTTAGTTAATTCTGGTTGAAACTCACTCCCTGGTATATTGTCATTATCAATTAAAATGATTGATCCTTTGCCAGAATGTAGACACAATGAACTGAAAAATCATAAATAAATGCACAAATAGTACATTCAACTCATAAAATGGTATGATCAGTTACAAATAAAATCTTTGGAAATCCTTCACAGTCAAGGATGATTGTCTTCCATGATTGTCTTATCTGTGTATCCAGAATGGCTTATGAGGCCTACCTGGAATTGACCAGCTCTGCTGCAGCTCAGACAAGTGTTTCAGTGTGGGATGGGTGGAACTGGGTTCTTGTACAAATTAAATAACAAGCAGTGTGTACACAGTTATTCTGAAGGTGCAGGTACAGATGTGACTGTCCCAGGGAGATGGTCACCAGGGGATGGAGAACCCTCCCTGTGGTAGGACAGGGGATGAGGGTGACCCACCCCTTGGGAAGCGTGGGATGAGAGGAGTCACCTGCGTGGTTTATAAGCCATGCTTACTTCCGGTTGAAGCCGGCTTGTGTGGCTGACATCAACACAGAATGCCTCCTGGCTAGAATAAAACCCAGCACTGGGAGAGATGAGGCATAGTGAGGGAGATAGCCAGCAATGAAGGTGCTCTCCACGCTGAGCACAGGCAGTGCCGGCATGCAACCAAACAGTCAACACCAGGGAGATAAGAGAGGTCCTCAGCAGGAGGGAGGACCCAGACAGCATCAAGAGATGGCTCAAGCCCCAGGCACAGAGGCTGTGAGAGAGAAGGGGCTGCTAACCTATTCCCTCAGGGTTTTTTCTTTTTTTTGGTCTTTTTCAATTTCATTTTTGGTTTTTGGGTTTTTTTAATTTTGCTTTGGCCGGGGCACGGGCAACACTCTGGGAGATGGGAGCAGCCTCAGACCCATGGCAGGCAACCGGTTAGCCACAAAGAAACACTGGAAGACCAGGGTGAACCAGCTGCCCTGGGAGCACAGGCAACATGAAGAGCTAGGACTGATGCAAGCGGAGGGCAAGCCACACGGAGACTAACTGACTCATCCTGAAGGCTGGCATAAGGAAAGGGTGTAGGGGAGTTGGAGCCTCATAGATACCAGTCAGGAAGCGCAACCCACCTGGGAGAGTCCTCAAAAGGGGAACCCACCCCTGAGGATTTGATCAAAGTCGTGGCAGGATGTTTTCAAAATGGCTTGAACTAGTTTAAAATAAACCTGGATTGATGTAGTGTTAGACTTCACTGATTTATATTAAATCAGTTTTTTTGAACTTCTCTTCCAAATCCCCTCCAGATTCAAGTTAACCCCCAGGATGCCTTGCACTTTCTCTGCAAAACTCTCACAGGGTAGGCCAGCTAGCCTTGGCCCAAGCTGTCTGTCCTAGCTGAGCAGGGGAATGTGCTCTAGTATCCCTTAGTTTCTGACCTGAGCCACCACAGCCATGTGGCTGCATTTCTAGAATTAAAAGTAAACATCTGTTCACTTGCCTTTCAGTTCAATCTATGCAGCTTAGACTAATTTATGAAGACTGAATTGATTCAGCTTTAGGGTTTTTGACTGCCTGTGCTTAGCCTTAAAGTGTTACACTGCAACCACACAAGATTTTTTTTTCAAACTGTTCTTAGCTTACAACTATCCCATCCTTCTACCCCCAAGATATAGGGATGTCACTTTGCAATCTAGACACTCTTCAACCTAGCATTCAGGAATGCATAGAAGTCTGAGAATCACATAAAAATGTCCTAGTGGTAAAAGTGAATTGGAAAGTTAAACTTGACTAACTCAAGAAATATTTTTTTAAAGTTTCCACTAATTAAACAAAAGTGGGAAACAGAGACTCTCAACTAAGGTTTAGGCTGAATAACTTTTTCTTTATCACTTGATCCTTTCACAAAGAGCCTTCATGTGTCTTGCTCTACTAAATTATTCACCACTATGTTGAGGAGCTGCACAGAAATATGAAGCACTTACTGCCGATCCAAATGTCAATGAAGAAAGTCTTGCATTCACAATCTTATCTAACTTTATTCCAACCATGAAGCTGATTCAATAAATATCATGCCCCAAAAATCCTAGCCTCAAGCTAAATGAAGCAATTCTAACAAAATTAGATGAAAGCATAGGTTAATGGAGACATCTACTGCATTAATTCAGTTGTTCAAACTAACGTAAAATCTTTAAATAAATATTAGTATTAACTTCTTCTAATGTACCAGCAGTAGTACATGTTCATTCTCTGTAACTGTAAAAAAAAGGCAAAATTGTAAATCATCCTAAAGTCATAATTTTGTTTTCAAACATATTCTGCTTGAAGAAGTTATTTCTTTTTTTCTCCTTCCATCCTGCAAAGTAAAATTCTCACCATGTTCTTCTAATACCCTACACTGTTCAAATACAAATATGCCTTCACTGATAGTAAATTCCCAGTGGGAATAATGATAAAACAGTTGTAACCATAATCTTAGCATGAATTGACAATGGTTCAGTAAGAGCTAATTCATAGCCAGGCTTCTCATATTTAATAATCTGACAGAGGTTTACTGTGTTTCCATATTCATCACATAAGAAGTCAGAACTCCATTCTCTGGGATAAAAGGTTAATGCATAGCCACTGAGCCTTCCACTCCCCATATGGTTATGCCAATGTTAGCTCTTCCTCCTGGAGTTTCTATTTAGACAATAGAAAGTCAGCTAATTTTCCTTAACTGCTGCAGCAGCCAGATATTTAAAAGACAAAAATAAAACCTTGTCTTACAAAGGCCAGAACTTGGGAAAGACTGCGTGAGGTATTTGAATATAACCACATTTTCAGACATTAAACTTTCTATGGCAAAAAAAAAAAAAAAAAAAAGATTCAGTAAGCTGAGACTCTTCAAAAGCCGAATACATACATAGCCTTTTGTTAAACTTAATTTGGGCGTTTTTTGAAGCTTTAGATTAAAAAAAATGTCTCTGCACAATCTATGTTGCTATACTCAATGCTTGAGAATTACAGTACTATATTCAAAACTTATCTAAAGGTATAATAAACTTGCTTCTTTCAAGAAAATCATCTCAAGTAACCCATGCTTTCAGATCTAGTTAAACTTTATTTTTTCCTGAAGGAAAATTCCAAACAAACAAAGAAAAATTCAACTGTCCCCCCACCCAAACAATTTATTTTCTATAAATTGTTTTTTATGGAAAATTCAGCACTATAGATATAGATTAAAACTGTGCGAAACAGCACTGTTTCATTTCTACTTCCATTTTAAAGTTTCTATGGGACAGTGTTTCGTTTTGAGTTTCATTTTGCTTCAAAATGGTGTAGGTTGTAGCTGTGTTGGTCTAAGGACATAGGCAGACAAGATGCTTTGGGTGAATCTGATATCTTTTATTAGATCAACTTAAATACTAGGAGGAACAAAATGTTAAGCAAGCTTTTGGGTTTAAAAACTGTTCATCAGGCTGAGGAAGTTTCTGCAGTTGGTGTGTGCTCTTCCTGGATGGAATGAAAAGTAAGAAGCCAGAGGCTAGGCTGATATGCATACAAGATAGGCAGTCAGTGAAGATGTAAATTGAGGAGTTAGTGGGTGAGAGACAGGCTGAGTTGGGGGAGGAAAGGGGATATGAATTGTGGAGAGGTACCTGGGGAGTCAGATGTCAGGCAGGTTATAATGTGTTGTTGCTCTGAGGGGTCAGGCCAACACTCAGGATCTCAATATTGCACTGTTAGACAGGAGGGTGTGGTGTACAATTGCACATGCACATATTAAAATCAATTAAGCGCATATATACTCACTAAGTGCATACACCCCTACTAAGCATACACACTCACACTAGCAGTTTAGATACACACACGTTCAAAATAATTAATCTAGGTCATGTACACCTATCATCAGTTTAAGCCCATACACTCTACACACACCCAATTTAGACAGAATCAGTTCCAATTACCAATACCTAAATATCCAATACACTTGCATGGATTCCTAATTCATATACCACACACACACACACACACACACACACACACACACACACTGATATCTATATATGTATATGTGTGTATATATGCGTGTGTGTGTGTGTGGAGATTAGCGAGGTTCAGTGCTTGTTTGAGGGCTAGGATGGGTGGCTCTGGGAAGATCTCTTTCTAGGGTCTCTTTCTAGAATGGGTTGCACTTGTTTGAGGATTTTCCATATGGGTTCAAGGGAGGGGTGATATGTCATAATCAGCGGTGCGTGATTTGTCGGGGGGTTTCTTCTGTACGGAGTGTCTTTGTTGGGTGAAAGCCTTTTTAAGATTGGTGAAGTGGCCTTGTCCGCCATTTTGCTTCAAAAGCACTGTTCCATTTCATTTCATCGAAACTGTTCAGCTGTTTTGATGTTTCATCCATAGGCTATAATGAGGAAACACAAAATTGCCTATAACATTGTCATTTCTTGCCTGGTTCAAATGAAACTTGCAGGGATGGTAGCCTCTTCTGAAGCCACAAAGTCTGCCAAGTTTCAAGGAGATGAAACTCTTTTTGTGAGGTAGACTCCCTCGTGAGACTACCATCTCCTGTCTTGGAAATGGTGCATATTATCGCATGAATTTAGTTGGTAAGCCCAGATGGAAGGCGAATAAGAACAGAAGGCACCTAAACCATATCTCCCAGGAGAACGTGCAGAAAAATTTCCAAAACCAAAACATTTTGGCTTTTAAGTGTAACCTTTTGGGCTCTTAGATTCTTCTCTTTCCTTCCCTTTCCTACCACTTCAGTGTCATAAATGGTTTTTAACAGAAAATGGTTTCATCATGTGATGTTTATATTTATAATTATGATTCAGATAAGATAGTAGCTATACAAGATAAAAGGGGAGGCTTTGACCTTAACCTCCATTCTAGTCAATGATCTTCATCCGCAAAGATGGCTTTTTCTGGGTGCTAAATGAATTAAGTGAGTATGGATCACAGATGATTACATTCTATCACCACAAATGCAAAAAGCTAGTTGTGAAAAAGTAACCATCCTCTCTTGTCTACTTTTGAGACACTAATTCAAATGAAATAACTGGTACTAAGGGCTAAATTTAAAAAGGCAATGCAGATTGAATGGTGCATGGGATGAGCACAAGGATGGGATTCTGGCAGCTATATGAACTGAGGGTAGATGAATGAGCATGGAAATGGAAGCAGCTGCCAGCCATTCTTCCTTCAGTTAACTGTTTTATAATGCATTGAAATCCACAGAATGACATCAGGGATGAATATGGGTCTTTTACATATTCCATAATTTTTTTTCTCTGCCACACTATTCACTAGAGATCTTTTAAAAAGTGTTTTTACCTAGTTATTTGTCATAACCTATTATACTATACTAATTTTTATACTACAGTATAAAAATAAATGTAAATAAATGTATAATTTATGTGAAATGGAACTTAGGTCTTCATTATCCATGAGCTATAATACTGTGCCCAAATATAGTTATTCTCATAAACAACAGGTTTCCCTTGCTTTATCCTGTACATGCATTCCTGGAAAATGGCATGTAACTCAAATTCACATAAAAGGAACCCACTTTACAATGTACCAAATAAGGATATGTTCCAAGACCTTGACTCTACTTTCCCCCAGACTCATTTTTACCACTTTTGCAAGGCAATTTTGGTGGTCACCAACAGCAGAGAGTTGGTGTTAAACTAGCGGGACGTTTAGAATCCATAATTGGGATGGCAACTATAGAAACATGTGTCGGAGACAACAAGTGAGGAGCACAGATCCACACAGGAGACTATATTTTGGTGCATGTCACTCCCACAATGCAGTGCACAAAGCAGCTGGTTGTGGGCTTCTACTATGCCGATTGCATAAGAGTGAATTTACCTTGCGTATAATTAATTTTTGTTATAAAAAGGATCATCACATAAGAGCAGATTCTCACATACAGAACCCACATAAAGCAAGGGAAACCTGTAGTTTCAATACATGTGCATGAAAAGAATAGATATTTTCAACTAGCATTTGGGTCAGCAGAGCCTATATTTTTACGTGAAACATTTCTTTGCAAACATCATTTTAAAAGAATGCTTTGACCTCCTGGGATATTAGAAGTGTGTTATTTGATGGATTGAAGTTAACTTGCATCTAATTACCACATAGTTCCACGAAGATAAGAGCACAAAAAGGACTCTTCATTCTCAAGACTGAACTTCAAACAGAGTGAGGAATTTCTCCTTCTTAGTAGTATAATTTGGGTAAGGTCTTATTCATTTAAAAAAAAAGAAAACTTGCTGGTTCTACTTTTTGTGTGGTTTATAGAGTGAACTGTCTTTACAAGTGATCCATATGTTATGGAGGTCAACAAATATTTTTCCGTGAATTTCATGGGCTTTAATCAGGCAAAAATAGAGATGGGCAAGAGTCAGCTGAAAGGATGGATTTAGATCAAAATATTCTCAGAGGTGGAGAGTTTATATGGCAGGTTTGTTTGGTATTGTAAAATAAAGTGTAAAATAAATTGAAATGAAAAATATTTTCATTCAAGTTAAAAGATAGTCTCTGAGTTTCAAGGCTAGAGAAAAGCCTATTCTCCTAATTTAAAGTAGTCTAAGTCCTCTCAGACACAGGTTCTAGTTTCTCATTTTCATAAACAACCTTCTCTTCTAAATATATACAGCCTCTTTTGCTTTCTCCTGCTGAGCCAGGTAGTGATTGTAGGGTTACAAATGTTTGTAATACAATATTATGCACAGTGCACCAGTGTTGTTTTCCAAATTCATAATTTTCAATTTGCTCCCCTGTAGTTCAGTAAAATGACATACCCCTTTGCCACCAACCTATCATTCATGCTTTCTCATGGATTGTTGCTGTATTTTGAGTAAGAACCATATTTTTAATTTCAGTCATTTTAAACTTGGAAAGGTTAGACTTTAAATGGTTACTATGGCAGTGGAAGGACTATAGTAGCTACTGTCTGGCATACTGAAGACAATTCCATTAAAGAAAAAAATAATAATCTTAATGTTTCTGGAGTTTGCTATTTGCTTTTCCAAAGGAAAAATATCGAACCCCTCCCCCGCAGTGTTAAAAACCAGGGAGCTATATAGTACTTTGGTTATACTTATAACAACAGAGAAAGGACACTACCCAACAGTTTTATTAGCATAAGAATATATTTAGGGAACAAAGCTTTAGGGTACAGATAATATAACAGAATTAAAGAGATGAAAGTAGGACTTGTATGATTTGTAACTGGTCTTATTTTTGCTGTTCACTTATAAATGAAGGCTAATGAGTTACAACATAAATTAAATTCATGACCCTGAAAAGATCAATAATTTTGGGGGAAACAATGAGCTGACTGTTTGCTTATTTTCAAATATCCATAATAAAATAATAACTGTGGCAATATTTATTTGAAGTTTTATACTGCAGTATTTGTAGTAGGTTATACCAAAGGTGCCTGCCACTTTAGGGGCAGAGAACAGGCAGCAGCCAGGTGCCTGATTAGGGCAGCCATTTTGGACCCAGGGAAGGGATAGAAGCTGGGCTGCAGTTTGCTGCAGGAAGGAAGGAGATAACGTCAGGCTGAGAGGCTGCTCTGGGAATATCAGGAGGTAAGGGCAGGGGCTGTGGGGTGAAGGTGACCTCTTGTCCTAGGTAAGATGTAAAACTGCATCCTGTCAGGGAAGGGTGGCCTGGTGGGGCTCTCAGTGGGAGCCCCCAGGAAATACAAGGCCAATTACTTCCCTGGTGAAAGGCAGGTTGGGGCACCTTATAACCCCAACCCCACATCCCTGGTGGTGTTCTAACCAGCAGGGGCACCCAGGCCTGTTAAGGAAGGGACCTGGGGCTGTGGCCAGGTGGCAAGGGAAAGCCTGGGAGTGTGAGAGAGATCCTGAGTGAGAGGGGTGAGAGAAACCTTGTGACTGTGGGCAAGTGAGGAGGCTCACTGGGTGTATAGTGGCCTGGCGAGGGACCAGTTGTAGAATTGCTCAGGTGAGGGTAGGTGGAGACACCCAACAGACTGTGCTGTGGCTGACCAAGGTGTGGAGCACTAACCACGAAGCCAGGTGGTGCTGGGCAGGATAAGTGTGGCCCCGAGAGAGATGGTAGTATGAAAAAGACTGCGTAAGAACCAGCAGAGTGAATGGGCAGTGTGTAAGTGGCCCTCTAGGACTGGAGAGTAGAGCTACAACTGTGTGCCCAGTTTGATCTGGCCATAGGCCAGAGAAATAGCACACGCGGAGTAACATCTGTGAGACGTGGGACCTGTGGAGGGGAGGTCAGAGTGGGTATTAAGGCCCTTGTCAGCAGGGCGAGTAATGAGTAGCCTCCTGCCTTAGTAACAGCTCTCATATTTTTCCATCAAGGCGTAGCAGGCAAGCAAAGTGGGTGCTTACCCCAGGAACAGGGTGGCTGGAGGAGATCCGACAAAGATGCCACCCCATTACAATAATGGAAAATTCTTAGAACTCCTATTGAGCTTTCAGTCTCAGGGTCTTAAAGTACTTTGCTAACATAAATGAATTAGACTTTGCATTTCTTCTCTGAGATAGAAGCAAAGTATTATTTCCAATTACAAGATAGAAGACAATCCAAGTAACTTGGTCAAGGTCTCATTCCAAATCTGGTCCCAAAAGAACAAAACCCAGATTTTCTACCTGCCTATCCCTTGCTGTAACCACAAGCCACTCTTCTCCTATATAGAAGTAATATACTGATGTAATCGTGATCATAGAGATGTAGTTATCATTCATAGAAATGCCACAGATTTTACAAATGCTGGCAGAATCATAGGCGACTGGTGCCTCCTGGCTCTTGAGCAGAAAATCTCTGACAGTGGTGCAAGGGTCCCCCAGTGGCTAATCGCCGATCCCAGCAGTGCTGGCGGCAAACCAGAAGTGTAGTCAGGAAAACCATAAGTGCTGCCAGTGCTTCTCAAGGGAGCACTGACTGGCTCTCCCCACTCCCTGGCTGGTGAGGGCCAATTTCAGGGGAGGCATGTGCCTCCTGTGTCCCCCACTATGCATTGCCCATGGGTAGAATCCTAAACAACATCTTTAAGAGCAACAGGATTCTATATTCAATGCTGCTGGATTCCAGTCTTAACTTTCCTATAATTACAGCACATCAGAGCAGACATCCTGCAGGTATACAGGCATCCCATGTATTTTTATTTGATTCCCCTAAAAGTGAATTCAATTTCTTTCATTGTTAAACTATCCTATCAGGGAACTATTGATTTATTCTATTAATTTTATAAGTGCTTTGAGATCATTCAATAAAAATTCCTGTGTAAGGGCATAGTTTTTATAGTATAGTTTCAAATTCTGTTGTCTATTACTCCTTTTCAAGCTGTTCAGCCTTCCTATGGATCCTCTCTGTTATATATTTTAGTTGATTAGCATTTGGACACAATATCCATTATATTTCAAGTCTGACTTCTGATCATGGATGTACTTGTTGAAAATATGAGTTTTCTTTTCTAATGAAGAACTGGGTCCCAAATGAAGTGCATTTGAAATACATTCAGTGCTTTACGCTACTAATCAGGAGATGCTTTGCCAGTACTATGTTTTACAGAACTAAGATATAGGTCCTAGTGTACCAAGACTACAAAGCAAAGCATTCTCGATGGGGGCCTATATATCTCAGATGAAGGTGACATAATTTATTCTTTACCACCGTTAGCAGATATCCTGGCACCAGTACAAGCCAATGTATAAACGCTGAAACTGGCAATTTGATATGTTTACTAGAGTTGTACGATTCCATAATTTTTTTTTCTTTGCCACAGTATTCCCTAGAGATCTTTTAAAGAAGTGTTTTTATCTAGTTATTTGTTATAACCTATTACAAATATTGCAGAATAAAATCTCAAATAAATACTGTGACCTTGCTCCAGAACAGAGGTGCTCAACTTCCAGCCCTCAGGCCAGGTCCAGCTTGCAGAGCTGTCTTTCAGCCTGACAAGCTCCCCATGAAACTGAAAATTTGGAAGCAGGAGAGTAGTATCAGCATTAATTGCCACTTTTCTGGTGACAAATCTCTAGACCTGGGGAGTTCTGTGGATGGATAGCATGGCCCTGCATGCTAGATCAGACATGCAGGGCTGTGGCAGCACAGGGACCAAGTCATGTACATAGAGTAAGGGTGGCACAGAGTCTAATCTAGAGAGGTAGAGCTGAGCTGAGGTGGCACAGGACCTCATCTGGGCATGCATGGTGCCAATTCCCCTAGAAATCTGGCCCATGGACCAGTCCCACACACTCACCTAACTCACAAGGCTGATACTTTGAGCTTCACTGCTCTAGAGGCCTGAAGACACTTGGCAAGCTGCTCTGGACTTCACAAGCAATATTATATTCTAGATGAGAGGCAGTAAATAAAACTACTTTCATGAGAAAAGAGCCAGGTCTTGCACAGAAACTTCCACTATTTTCATGACTGAACACTTGTTAAAACTGATGCCTAAAAGAGCCTTAGTTCTGACTCCTTCTATATTGGGCCAGATGAGGAAAGGGGTTTGATGGGGAAGGCTCCTACCTGAATCCCTTTCCTTTTAGGAGCAGCTTTGTGCGCTCATACAAGATTTGAATGCTTTAGAAACCTAATAAATATAAATTGATTTGCTGCTCTGCTCTGAAAAGTATACTGTCCTTTTTTGTCCTCCTATCTGCTTCTCTCCTTAACACTTTTTTCACCTCCTTTGATACTGTCATATACACAGTGTGTGACCTGTACATACTGTCCTGATCTCCTTCAAGTTCCTGCTGGAGCATGATGATTGCAAGAAATGGGCTAACTAATGATGACCGAGGTGATGTCAGATTTCATTTCTCTCCACTGTTTGTATCATTCAAGTTGATACACTCCTTAGCAAAGGGGGTCTGTATCTTCCTATGTGTTTGAATGCTGCCAGTGTATTCTGGACATTACCAGAATACAAAGAATAGACACTTCCTAATAATAATACTATTGACTCAATGTAATGCTGCTATGACTGTAACTGCTACTGTATTTCACAGTGTATAAGTCAACTCAGAATATAAATTGACCCCAATTTTTTTTTTTTCTACTGGCAGTCCCTCCAGCCAGGCCCAGCAGGTGTTGCCACTGCACAAGAAAAGACTGGGCCCTCTGCAGTTCAGGGGATGCCTAGCCTGCCAGCAGCTCACCTCCCACCCCACCCCCAGCCACGGGAAGGGCAGACAGGCTCCAAGAGAAGCAGGATCAGGCACCTTTCTTTTTCTGCCTTCAGCAGGCTCCTGGGGCTGGCAGGATGCCTGGAGCGGCCCAGGAAGGGGCTGTTTCACTCCACAGGCAGCACAGGGTATCAGGTAGGATTGCAGGGAGAAGGCCAGCCCTGCCCAACACCTGGTCCTTCCTGACACACCTACCTTCCTTCTTGGCCCTGCCCATGGGGTGAGGCAGCCCCTTCCTGAGCGGCACCAGGATTCCTGCTGGTTGCAGAAGAAGTGAGAAGCCGGGGGGTAAGCTGCTGGTGGGCTGGGCAGCCTCTGAGCTACAGGAGGGCCCAGTCTTTCCCTCTACAATGATGACACTGCCTGGGCCCAGGTGAGTGGGCTGCTAGCTGGTCAGGTGCTGCCCAAGCTCTCAGGAGCCTAATCCAACTTACCTGGAGCCCAGATATAGTGCCTAAGTTGAGGTGGAAATTTAAGGGTAAATATTTTGGGTTCAAACCTCAACTTATACACTGTGTAATATGGTAGTCACAGAGATGGGAGGATAGGAGATTTAGAATAGAGAAGAAGGAAGAGGCAGGAGTTCTGGAGATGGACTGGAGGTAGAGGAATAGGAGAACTAATAGGGTAAAGCAGTAGGGCCCATATGCATAACATTTCTAGTATTAATATGATATCACTTGATACTTTTTTAATGTTTTAAATATACTTTGTCACATATGGTTAATATTTTTTTTAAACATCACATTAATCAGAAGAGTTCTAGTAATTTTCCTGATAACATAATCAGAAAAGGTCAGATAGCTAAATACATTGTTTCTCTAAATCAGAGAAAAAGAAAATGTAATTTAATTCTTACTTTTTCATGTTTGATTGGTACATGTTATATGTAAACCTGCAGAGGTTTTCCTGGTGTGTTAGTGAGGTTTGTTTTCTCTTCGATTTGTCCACTCCTAGATTAAGCTTCATTTTCATCTGCTTTTATAATATCTTCTTGTTTATACAAATGCTTTGATTAAAGCTTGAGAACTATTTTGTTTTGGATCAGATACTTAAAATGTGGAAAACTTGCCAATGGATTGGCAGAATTAGCTCATTCCCTAATGTTTTACTTGCATTTGAAGTGAAGAATAGTATGCAAGCACTAATTTGGAGTGTGACAAATATTCTATTTATATTCAATAGAGTCTTTGTGTGGGGAGGTTTTCAGTTTTGTGTGCATGTGTTTTGGCTAAATAGAGTTCTGAGCAAAAATATGACAAATGACTGCTTGCAGGATGTCTATTTAATATGTAGTGTGCTACCTCCAAACTACGTATGCATGTTCATTCTACTGTATTAATAACATAAAAATCTCACACACAGTTGTATATTTACACCCTTCCATTTCTACTTTCAAATCTTTCAAAAATTGATCAAGAATTTAATGCACAAACTCAAATCAATTGCTATATACCAGATCAAATCAGTCATAGATGTGGTCCAATCCCTCTCAAATACTGGGAAGTTTCAGAGGCTATGCAAGAAGGTATACATTTTTTCATAACAGACAAATTAGGCAATAATATAGAATCAAGGGCTGGGGTGGAGGAATCTCTCTCCTCTACACCAAGTCATTAGTAGCTGGTTTATGATCTGAAATATCTACCATATTTACTTAAGCCTAAGATGAGTTTTTCTTTTCCATTTAACATGTGGAAGATCTTCCTCATCTTAGAATTGATTTGGGAGGTGGGGGGAAGGGAGGGTGAGCCAGGCAGCTGCTATGGCTCCAGCTCCAGCTTCTACAAGGAGACTGCCAAGAGAGGTGGTATTATCACCTAACTTAAAGATCTTCAAGAGGAAGCTAGATAGGCACCTGGCTGGGGTCATCTGACCTCAGTCCTCTTTCCTGCCTGGGGCAGAGGGTTGGACACGATGATCCTTCAGTATCCCTTCTGACTCTACAATCTATGAATCTATTAAAAGTGTCAGGGTCATAGCTGCAGCTTCTTCCTGCCCCCTTCTGCCTCTGCCCCTCCCCTCCCCACACTTTTCCCCAGGAAGCCTCTTTCCTCATTTCTCCCCCATGCAGCATCTGCTTCCCTGCCTTCCCTTCTCCCTCTCACCTTCCCTTTGTTTTACACCTGCATACTGCATCCTGGGGCACTAAGAATGGCCCTATCCCAGCAGTGGCATGGAGCCCATATGGCTGCTGCTGGATTAGATTGGGGAAATGCTCAGTGCCTCAAGATAGAAATGAGTTCTGAGCAAAAATATGACAAATGACTGCTTGCAGGATGTCTATTTAATATGTAGTTTGCTTGCTGGTACAAAGCAAAGGTAAGGAAGAGCAGAGGAAACAGAGGTTGGGGTGGGGAGGAATGAGAAGAGGGAAGAAGCAGTTGGGGTGGGGAAGGAGAAGCAGGAAAAGCACTTGAGGGAAGGGTAGTGGAGGGGGTAGAAGCATCTGAGGGCAAAGGGGAGAAGCTGCTAGGGGAGGATCAAGAGGGGCAGCAGAAGTGGAAGAGGGGGCTGAGTCTGCCAAGGGATGGGCATGGGGCGGAGATGGCAGGGTGTAGGCACAGCAGAGGTAAAGCTGCTTGACCTTCACACCTGCCCTGTACTGTATGCTACCCTGCAGCAGTGGGGATGATGAATTAAAGATGACCCTCCAATAGTTAGAGTCTATATATATGGAAAATTATAACTAATTTATAAATTGTCCATGTATAGAATTGAATGATTAGTCATCTTACATTCAGGGTTGTCTTAAATTCAAGTAAATAAGGTACTCTGTCAAATTGCCAAATACTTTCTAGGCCTGCAATAATTTTCATTGTCTATCCATGATCATGATCCTGTTTCTATTTCTATTATATCATCCTTGTGATAGGTGACTGAAAATTAACATGAACTTTGAAGTCCTATTATAATGCCAATATATATTATATATTTTTTACCATTATACCTATTCCTGTTTTTAAGAAAGCCAAGCACCTTGTTTGTATTGGGTCATTGTAATGGGGCCCCAACCTTGGTACTAGAATGAGCCAATTGTCATTAGCCCCACTCCATGACTCCCACCCTGCTACCCCTCCCCCACACCCACACCCATGGTTCCTCTCCTGATTTTGTTGTGCTTTCCTAACTCGAAGCTAGCTTCTCCAAGCAGGAAACTTACCTGACTGGCAGGGAACACATTGCCATGCAACAGCACAATCTGTGATCAGGTGACCTGGAGGTCAGGGGACCAGAGATGCTGGAGAAATAAAAGGGAGGGGAAGGGAAAGCAGGGTGGCTGAGGGTGAGGACAAGGGGCTCCATGGCTGTCCTTGAGGAGACCATGAGGAGACCCCAAGTGAATCCATGACAGGGTAGAGAACAAAAGGACCTACCAAATCATGGAAACTAAACTATTAACAGATAATCCTTTTTCTACTCATGTTTCTTTCAGCCAGTGATTTAAGTTCAAAGGGAGTTAAGAGCATCCAAGGGCAGGATGTATGAGAACTGAGGACTGGGTGGCTTTCCCACTAAGCTACAAGGGTAGCTTGGGTTCCAGTACCATGGACCCAAAGCAGGATCCTGGACAGCTAGAGTAAAAGTGGCTAGAAGCAGACGTGTCCAACCATACACACATCCAAAAAACATGAAAGCACTGCACCTATGCCCCAGAGGAGCCTACAACCATAAACATAAGGAAGATGTTTTTACTGAGTTGTTCATGAGCGATCATGGAGCATATCCTCAAAGAATCCATTTCTAAATGCCTGGAGGAGGAGAAGGTCAGCATGGATTCACCAAGTCATGCTTCACAAACCTGGCTGCCTTCTATGATATGATGACTGGCTTGGCAGATGAGGGAGGAGTAGTGGACATGATATACCTTGACTTTTGCAAGGGTTTTGTTACAGTCTCCCACAACAGCCTTACAAGCTAGCTAAGGAAACACAGGTTGGATGAATGGACTGTAAGTTGGATAGGAAACTGCCTGGAACTGTGGGCTCCAAGAGAAGTAATCAATGGCTCTATGTCCAGTTGGCAGCCAGACTCAAATGGGGTGCCCACGGGGACCAGTGTTCCTGGAACCAGTTTTGTTCAATATCTTCATTAATGACCTGAAAGATTGGGTGGAGAGCACCCTCAGCAAGTTTTTGGATGACAGCAAGCTAGGGGAGTTGTAGACACAGTGGAGGGTAGAGTTAGGATTCAGAGAGACCTCAACAAATTGGAGGACTGGACCAAAAGAAATCCTATGAGGTTCAACCATGACAAGTGTAAAGTCCTGTACTTAGGACAGAACAATCTTATGCATTAGTACAGGATGGGGACTGATTGGCTAAGCATCAGCTCTTCAGAAAAAAGACCTGTGGGTTAGAGTGGACAGTAAGCTGAATATGAGCCAATAGCATGCCCTTGTTGCAAAGAAGGCTAATGGCACATGGGGCTACGTTGGTAGGAGCATTGCCATCAGATCAAGGGAAATGATTATTCCCCTCTATTCCACACTTGTGAGGTCACATCTGTAGTACTGTGTCCAGTTTTGGTTCCCCTCCACCCCCTGACTACAGAAAGGATGTGGACAAGTTGGAGAAAATCCAGCAAAGGGAATGAAAATGGTTAGGGGGCTGGAGCATGTGAATTCTGAGGAGAGACTGAGGGAACTGGGATTATTTAGTTAGGAGAAGAAAAGACTGAGAGGGTATTTAATTAGCAGCCTTCAACTACTTGAAGGGTGGCTTGAAACAGGATGGAGCTAGACTAGTCTTGTTAGTGTCAAATGAAAGATCAAGGAGCAATTGTTTCCTATTGTAGCAAGAGAAGTTTAAGTTAAATAGTAGAAAAATCTTTCTCTCTAGGAGGGTAGTAAAGCACTGGAACAGGTTACCCAGAGAGATTGTGGAAACTCGATCTACGGAGGTTTTTAAGAACTAACTAGACAAAGCCTCAGCTGTGATGATCTATTAGGGGGTGGTCCTGCTTTGAGAAGGAGGTTGGACTGGATAACCTCCTGAGGTCTCTTCCACCCTAATTTTCTATGATTCTGTGATACATAGGTCTTTCCTTCAGTGGCTGCAGCTAATATAAAATAACTTCTATGCTAGATCTTTAAGTTGGATCTTCCAATATGCATTAACTTGGCTTGTGTGTAAAATATATTCAGGCTAACTTGTTATGAAAGCTATGTGGAATAAAGATGCTCATCTACTCAGTCTTACTGCTCCGCTGATGTTAGTGTTCCATGTTGCTCATTTGCGAAATATTGTTCCCTAAAGGGATAAGGTTACATTTTGTAAAACGAAACAGGAAGAAATGCCTACCAGTAAGTGGGCGTGGCCATAGTTACTACATTTCAGTTAATTTTAGTTGCTTTATGTTTTCTCTGGAGAACCTGAGCAGCGTTAAGGAAAATGATACCGCTTAGCTATCAGTTATTTTTTAAATACTGATAGCTTTTCCTTGATTAGCCAATGGGATCTCAGAAACTGCTGGTGGTCACTTATCTTTGCATTTCTCTACAGAGTCTGACCACATGCATCTTAAGTCATAATTTCCAAATAAATACATGGGATAAAACATTTGGAGTCCAGAATCCTCAATGGATAATTAATGAATGGGAATAATAATTTAAATTTCATCTGTCTTTAGGACTTTGAAATAAACAAACAAAAATCCTTAAGTCAATAAATGAAGCATTTTGATTTCCTAATCTCAGTCTCCTTTCAGTGATCTTCTTCAAATTACTGAGTAGCAGATTAGTAATACCGTCACATTTTTGTTCTACTGTTTTGTCATGATTCTGATGATACAGCTGCTTGTCATTGTTGCTTCCTTTTATAAAGAATCAACTTGTATCTTCCCTCAGTCTTCCTAGCAAAGTATTTATGCTCTGTTCATGTTGCCACAAGGGATAAAACTTTTTTTCTCTGAGCCAGAAGGATGTAGTGTCTAGCTTCTCACCTGGTGTCCAGTGCCCTACTTCATATCACTTGGGTAAGCAATCAGCTCCAATTGCTTCAATTCAATTGAGGATCCAGTTGAGGATCTGGTCCATTGTGTTTTGGGACTCTCTGACCTTCTAGGCTAGGGACAGACATTACACACGAACATTTTAAGTGATCAGAACTGGTTTAAACTTGTAACATAACAGATATTCAATGCACATAAACCAGTTTAAAATGACTGAAACTGGTTTGAGATAAACCTGGTTAAACATAGTATCAGTTTTAACTGATTTGGGTCAAACCGGTCCATCAAACCATGTCCAAGAGGACTCAAAGGCAGCCTCCCTATTTTTATATTTACATCAAAGACATGAGAGAACTGAGAGTACCCAGCGGGCCAAATTGGCATAGTGGAGGGGCCTTAGGTATGGGGTCCCTTGAGGACCCCATACCATGACAATGTTATAGCCCGGGGAATCATATTTTGGTTGTTGTTTATAAACTGGTGGACTGGGCCAAGACTACTGGGGAGAAGGAGACTCATTGGGGGCACACTAGTGTGGAGACCCCAGCACCAGCCGGTGCAGCACCAGTGTGGGCGCAGCAACAGGAGCTGCGAAGAGCCCCATGCCAGGTGCCAGCCCCTCCCTCTTCTAAGTTTTTGTTTCCCTGGAAGCCCTACTCTGAAACGCTGAAATTCTCTGAAACATTTATGAAATGTTTCAGAGCATTCCAATTAGTTTCGTAGACTTCCATTTTGATTCAGATTTGGTGTTTTGAGTGCCAAAACGCCTCCAAAATGAAACAGCTGTCAAAATTTCACACAGCCCTAGATGACAGCAGCCAAAAGAGAGCTGCTATGCTTATTTTTTTGTTGCATGGAATACAGTAAAGGGAGGCAGCTCAGAGCTGTGATGTTTCTCACGAGTTAGACCAGAATGTAAGCTGCAAACTATTGGGGCAATAGTTAAAGGATATCAGATCCCTAACTTCCTTGTGTGAGATTGTGGCAGGGCACTGTTGGTGCCTGCCACTTTAAGGTCCTGGAACTGCCAGCTGCCAGGTTCCTGATTAGGGCAGCCATTTTGGGAGCTGGGGCTGCCCATATAAACACAGCAGTTCTGCTGTGAGAGGACAGGCAACAACATTGCCTGGCTGGAGGGCTGCAGATCTAAATCTAGAGGTAAGGGAGGAGGCTCCTGGTCCTGGGCATGACCTAAAACTGCACTCTGCCAAGAGTGGGTGGCCTGGTAGGGCTCCCAGTGGTGTAGAAACCTGTACCTGCCGGGCCTCGTACATCTTACCTTGGGCTTCCTTGCTCTGAGTGCTTGCTGATACTTGCCTTGCCATTGCAGGCGGCCTTATGGGAGATCTTCACACGCGCTGCACTCTGCCCCTTCTCTCCTGCCACAACTTTGAATTTTCCAGTGGGTGGGTGTGGCGGCAAAGTGCCCCGACAGACTCTCGAGGGAGAGAAAGGAGGACCTGCAGACCCCAGACCCTGAGAGTAAGCCCCCAGAGGGGCGTACGTACCTCCTGAAGAGCAGCGGGAGCAGGAGCCATGTTCACAGCTGCAGCCGCGAGAACCACCATTACACTGGCTGTGACAACAGCTGTTCCTAGCACGGGGAATAGCTGAGCCAATCCCAGCGGCCATAGCAGCAGCTGCGGGAAAGTTTAAAAACGCCGGCAGAACAGGGAGAGAGGGGGAGGCAGGGAGAGAGAGTACGGGCAGGCTGCTCGTGCTGCAAGCTCAGGCATGGAGAAGAGACGACCCAGCCTGCGGGTCTCAAGCAGGCAGCTTAGCTGAGAGCTGCAAGCCTCCTATGGGAGGCAGAGCAGAAGGCAGACAGAGAGTGCATGCCGAGGCACTCTCTCAGTCTCCTGAAGTGGCTGACGCTCAGGAGGCAGGGGAGTGCGCTGCTGTTGGGAGGAGGGAGGAAACAGCAGAGGCTCCAAGAGGGAGCTGGAATCAGAGGAATCACCCTGCAGCTCCTCCTAACTCGGAGGAATATTTCCTGTAAAAGAGGAGAAAGGAAAAATCGCTTCCAGAAGGAGGGAGAACGGCCAGGAACAAGAGAACTGGTCTGAGGCCATCACACGAGGCCTGGAAACATCTTGAGTGCATCAACCAGCAGTTGGTGCGTGGACGGGGTGTAGGGAAGGCGGAGCCCCGTGGACCACCATGTCAGACGACCATAACACTGTCTAAGGGGAGGCCCCACCCAAGATAAAGATCTCCACTGTAGACCCCTCTTAAGGTACATATTTACATCCAATCATGGCAGGAGAGTAGAGGGAAGGGGCAACACCCCAATAGACCAGGCGGAGCAGAGCGCAGGCTCCACAGTGGGGCTTCAAAAGACATGGTTGCCCTCATCGGTTGTCGGCTTCTTTGATGTCTTCTGTGAGGCTTCTCCTCCACTTCACCTCGCCCTTCATGCAGCCTGACGGGTCCTGGTCACTTCTGTGATTGACCGTATGCTCCCTTAAATGCTTAACATGAACACACCTGTCATTCCCTCAGTCTTCCTACCTCCACACCACCTTAACCCCTTCTAATATGGGGAAACATAAAACACCTTTCATAACTCAAATGAGAAACTTAATAAGTTTCTCATTTGAAACTTATTTTTGAAATGGAGCCCAGGGGGGCTCCATTTAAACCCCTATCCTGACATCCTGTGCACTAGCTTTTTCTATAGCTGCTTCTGTTAGCCAGGCTGATAGAAAGAATGGGGCATATATGACTGGATCTATTCTGTGAGCAGTATGCTCCTTCCATTAGGGCTCCATTTATCTTTGATTTCATCCTTGGCTCACCCCATTGTGTGAGGAACTGAAAAGTCTCCAAACAGCAAGTGATTGCACTTTTCATATTGTATGGACAACAGTGCAGGGTGAGGTAAGGACAAGGTTGGTGCTTTAACTTCAAGTCTCTTGCCTTGGTTCCTGTACATTTCAGTGCTTTATCCAAATGAATAACCACAAGCAGTCTAATGTTGTTGTTCCTATCATTCCCTATGTTCATTAGGCATTTCATTTAACTTTTGGGATTTTTTTCTTTCTCTTCATTACATCTTCAATGAGTTTGAGCTGCCCTAGATGTGTGGAATGCACAAGAAAAGGAGGGGGATTGTTTCACTGCATGCAAAATGCATATAGAAAAGGTGCTCTCAGATTCTTGCTAAAAACAAGAAGTCAGCTTTGGATCCAGGGGAACCTTCAGGAATATTTAACATATGTAAAAATAGGTATTGACTGCATGGCTCAGTTAATGTATTATAGAACAGAACTTTTCACTTTTAAGTTAGTGGCCTGAATATAATCTTCTGCAAACGATGGCTTCCTTTTTCAGCTACCATGAAGGGACTGCAGGAAACCAGAGTACATCTTGGATTTAGTCAGTCTGGGCATTTATACACATATTCTGGGAGGTATGGAGGAGGAGGGGTTTCTTAGAGCCACTCTAATTGCAGCACCCAAAATGTCATGTGCACCAGCAACCCCATACTGCAAAATGGCAGCAGCAGGGGAACTTTAACTGAAGCTCATTTGACAATCTTTAATTAAAGTGCCTCCACTGCCATTTTTCAGCATGGACGCTGATGCACATAATGCTGGAGTCTGCTGGAACACAGTATTTACCATGCTGCAACAGACTCAATTAATCAAATCTGCTCCAATGTGCTGTCAGAGCATGTCAGAGCAGTCTCAATGCATGTGTATAGGTGCGCTCTATGAGGTGCAAATCTATGACGCCTTCTGCCTGACTTCAGACTAACATGGCTAACTACCTTCTCTGAAAATAATCTCTCTCCAGTTTCTAAAACCTACTGTCATAAGATACATGTCCAACATGTGCCAATCTGGATGGTCTTCAACTCTCAAGAAGGATATTCATCTTCAAGTAACCCTTTACCACAATTAATACACTCATTCTTCAGCAGACAAAAACAAGTGCTGCTTTGGGTCTGCATTTCCAGGGAAGGGCAGAGACTTCAGGCTTTAGGTCTGATTCTCTAGCATCTTTTAGGCATAATATTTGCACAAAATTTTGCAGGCAATTTTTAAAGCATCAGCATTCAGAGACAATTTCTTTTCTTTATAGATTACCATTGAGAAAGGCCTCTGGTTTGAGATGCTACTATGACATTCATGTTTAAAAAATCATTCCAATAACAAATTACTTGGTTTCTTCTACCTAATCCTTGCAAATAAAATTCTTCATTATTTCAACCAACCCACAGCAAATTTAGATATCCATTTTACCACTGATGTCCAAAATGAAAAAATAATTAATCATAAAGCTTTCCAATATATTTCAGACCTGACATTATTTTTCTTTAAAAAAAAAACAGAAAAAAATGTTTTACATCAGGTAGATACAAAAATATTCATTTCTCCCTTCACTGAAGAAGGATTTAAGAGGCTAGGAACAGAAAACAAAAATCACATCACAAACACTTAGCTTCTGTACTTTTAGGGAGAATCCCTGATACTTTAAATTACTTACTAACAAAATTTTAATTTTGGGAAATTAAATGTTTCTCATAGAATAAGTGCCATCTAAAAATATCATATAGAAAAGAGGTCTGGCCAAGGGTACTCTGCTGAGCAAGAGTTTTCTGAGTTTTTCAGGACCTCCTCCCTCTTTTTTCAAGCATTTCAGACCTTTCTTTAGGCCTTTCTTTAAATCCTCTTAATATTTTAACTTGTCAAAGTACAATGCCCCTTAAAAATACAAAATTAATACAGTGACCATCCAGAATATTATGGACTGGGTCAATTCATGAGAGAAAAGACAGATTTATGTTCTTTCCAGTGGAGAAGAATAAAAGATATTTGAACGATTCATCAATAATACAGGTATCCCTGAATGTGCTAGCACTTTCCCATCTCACTATTTTGGGGATAATTGACTAGCTCTATCCTATTTTTGTTATCTTTACATTTGAGGTGCACAATGCTACTTGTATCCAGCAATCACTAATTGTACCAGCAAGATAACAAATGATGCCAAGGCTTATAATCAAAGGGGACATTTTTATAACTGCTCCATTTCCTAAATGTTGTAGGAGGTTTCTTGCTCTTTGTTTTGTTTTCTCTCTGTTGCTTAGACCAGTTATACTTACATCCAGTAGCCAATGTGTATGCAAATCAAACGTGATGGGCACTGCAATCATTCACTATATGCCAGGTAGGGAATTGAAACCACATTCAGTGACTGGTCAATTATTTATGGACTGTTCTAACTTGTTTCAGAGCCACAATGGCTGTATCCAAGTACATGTTTATGTACAGTATAAATGCCTTTTCTATGAATTGCCACGATCCCGCAAGAAAAGATATCAAAGAGGTGTACAACTGAAAAAATGCTAAGTACTGTTTAATTGCAAGACATTTTTATTAGGGTACTAAAATTAGAGTGTTTGTGTATATAAATAAGGACCTGGTATCACTGGGTTTAAGGAAGTTTTGTTCAGATCTTACTAGGTAAAAGGTAAAAAGCCTAACTCTATTAGTCTGAGTGATAACTTTGACTCCTTTTAGAGTTGGAATAATGGTAAAGTCAAAAAATCAAGGCAGCTTGTATTAATCATATTTGGTTCTGTTCAACTGAGTTTCCTTCAATAAACCTAGTACGTGTTTGTTTCCTCTCACAAAAACATCAGCCAATATGGCAACACACAGAGTGGTTGCTATCAGAAAAAAAATTCTGTCATTTACTACATAGTTCTTATAGCAAAAGAAAACTGTGCATCTCTGTTAACACTTTATGGTAACTTTGACAGTGAGATGAAAGGACACATTTCAAAGGTATATATGATATTGCTTCAGTCAGAAGTGCAAATCCCATTGATTTTGACAAGTGCCTCATATGAAAAGCCTTGCCCTCCAAGATGCCTTTGACTCCAAGTTACTTTAATAACATTTGATTTGAGAAGTCTAATTCCTTTTTTTAATATCCCTCATGGTTTTAATGATGTCTAGGTGCATGTACAGCTGTTACAAATCACAGTGATTGTATAGGGCATATTCACAAGATTCACCATGTGAGTTATACCATATCATCCTCCCTAATTACCACCCTATCAATTCATAGATTTAAAAGAATGCAATGGAAACAAGGTCTACAGATCTTGTATGGAAAAATTTAAAGGAAGTAAAATTTGTATTATTCCAGGACTTAAGAAAAACATGTTTTTATAGCTTTAAATCTGTTGTTTTGTTTTTAAGAACCCAAAGCCAAAAACAATCACTAGGACTAACACGTGAAGCCTTATTAAAATAACAAGATGTTATGTATAAGTTGGAATGATATGCACTAGGGGTGTCAAAGTTACTTTTCCACAGGGCTCCTGGAGGGGCCAGGAATTTGGTGTTCAAATCTGGCCCACAAAAAGCCACATAATTCAGATCCAGCCAAGCTAAGAAAGTGGGGTTAACACCCCTGATACAGACACATGCACGCTCCCTGGTTCTTTTCTAACACAAATCAAACCTATTTAGTATCTGTATGTGACCTTCACAGTACAAAATCTGTATTTACTAAATGGACACTCTACTCTGTGTATTCAGCAAAATTAGTCTTTATTATCTTAATGCTGTTATAGTTTAGCTAACCCAAGAAACCTTTTTTAAAATATCTGAATGTTATGTTCCTGGGAACTATTGCAAGTTATCTGCCATACTTACCATGGATCATATCTGTCTTTGCGGTCATGCTCCATTGCTGCTAAAACTCTTTATATTAAAAGTGTTTTAGATCCTCCAGATGGTTTTTTAATGTTCCATTACTTTGGGACTCTAATGTAGTTTCCTGTAAGCGCATAAAAAAAAAAATCTAGGTGAAAAATTAATATCAACTCTGTCTCCTCTATTACAGTAAAACTTATGTGATACATTCTAAAGTTCTAAAAGAAACCACATGACAAAGCCATTTAGTCTTCAGCTCTGCATTGTTGCTGCCCAAGCTAGGGGGAGATGCAGAAGCAACTGTCTAAGGAGTTCAGCAGTCCAAGAGACTGAAGTATTCATGTGAGAAATGGAGAGAGAGAGAGCACTGCTGGCTTTTGCAGTAGGAGAGAAGAGAATCAACTACCAAATATAACAAGTGAAAGGGTTTGCTTTATTCTCTTTGGCAC
Source organism: Caiman crocodilus (assembly GCA_030014935.1). NCBI lineage: Eukaryota > Metazoa > Chordata > Crocodylia > Alligatoridae > Caiman > Caiman crocodilus. Next base: position 10,591,999 of record JAGPOW010003316.1, read on the forward strand.
CCTAATATTGCATACATGGATTATTCACTGCTGACTTGCGGGTTGGGGGACTGACAACCAACCATTAACCCCCCACCCCTGCCTTTCCTAGCTCTCCTTCCCCAACAAATCTGAAAAAAAACCCCAAAATTCAAGGACTTTCATCAGTGTGCTTTTGTTAGTACAACACTCTATCTCTAGTTATTTTCCTCTGTTCTGTTCAATGCTGTGTTTACAATGAATTATGATACTGCATGATGGGTGACTGGTGAGGTGTTACTAAAAGCCTTGTCATCTTGGCCACGAGGAGACTGAGGCTCAGTGAAGCTCCTCAAGTTCATCCCTCAGTTGCCTTTGGGATTTCTAAGGAATCTCATGGAGTTTTAGCAGGATTGTCAGCAAGGTGAATTAGGGTGTTTTACACCTGACAAGTTTGAGGGATACAATAATGTTCCATAAGAGTGTAGACAAGTGAGGATCACTTGGACAGAGTGGGGAACAAGCCACTTAAAGTTTCTTGGGGCCAGAAAACTGGGAAGGGGGTGTTCCCCAGCCTGAAGAACTTAGAAGGCCCATTAAAAAACAGGAACGTTCCCAAGTTTATCCTTGGATAAGTGTTTTATCTTGGTAAAATTCTGAACCCTTTCCATTAAGATACTGAACCAGTTGCCTAACGTAAAGCACTTGGGGTCACACATTGAAATGAAGGGGTGTAGTCAAGTTGAGCACTTTACTGGAATGGAGCCCAAGGGCTCCATTACTGCAGTTCATACTGCAGTCAATAGGAACAAGATAATACTTGAAAAAAACATCTGCTTCAGATGTTGCTGAATGAGGAAACCAATCTCTGACTTGTTACTTTTAAAAATATCCTCTCATAATTAGGCTTTCAGCCATTTCAGGGTAATGTACTGAACACACAGATTTTTATGCTGGTATGAACTTTCTGCAAGAAGAAAAATATGACAGTCTCAATTAGATATTAAACGAAGGCAATGCAAAACTAATAATTCTGATGTAATTAGAAGAAATTAAAATGACAACAGAGTATTTCTTCCTGCTAAAGTTTCAGCAGTAGACGGCCTTCCCACAGATTTTTTTATACAGTATAGATTCAACAAACTCCTGGTAATACCCTCAATTGAATTATGGGTTAGTTTGAGAGGGAAGTGGTTTCACAAAACAGTATTTGACCATTTTCTCAACACTATACAGTATTTGACAGGTGAAAAAATAGGAGCAGGATTACATTTAAAATATTGTGATTTGTTCTACCAAAAATGGGGGAAAATCTTAATTACATTAAACCCAATTTGAAACATTTCATTTTACCCCATATATTCAATTGCTAAGGAGTTAAAGAAGACACCTACAATATAGAAGAGTAGCATTTGGTGTCAACCATTGCCTGTAAGGGTTTGAATTCAAATCTCTCATCTCTAGTCACAATGCCTTGATTATCAAGCTATGATATGTTCTGCAGTGTGGGATTTTCACTTAGTTTGGGATGACTGAAAATGCATTATGGCCATATTTATGTCAGTTGTGTGGGGATTAAAGCTATCAAATGTGTATCTTTCCAAAAATGTGAAGATTGTTTACAGAGCTGACCTTAGAGGGGTGTGGGGCCTGGGGCAAATCAGCCTATATGGGGCCCCTTAACACTGCGCAGGGCTGTGGTATCCCCACAAAGGGTCTCTTCTTCCAGGGCATGGGGCTGAGCCACGAGCTCCAGGTGGGCCCTGTGGGAGGGGCCATGGCCTCTCTGCCTGGCTCTGCAAGGCCCGGGGCAGTCACCCCAATTTGCCATACCCTAGGGGCAGCTCTGATTGTTTATGTTGAAGCCTTTTATTGAATAAATTATTCAATTGAAGGAAAACATTTGCATAAATAACTTCTTAGCTGTATTCAACTGGGCTTTTGAAACAAGCCTTAGATCAAAAATCTATCTTTGTTTGCCTTCAAAGTTCTATTTGTACACTCAGGAAATGGATTTGTACAAACTTCTTTCCCATTTGCTTAATTGGTATAAAAATACATGCCACCAAGGCTCTCAGGTTCCCTATGTTTTTAACTCTCTTAAAGGAAAACAAAAGCAACAACAAACCGATTTGGGGTCTTTTCCCATCACTAATAATGAAGATGAAGTTAATTGATTGGTATAAATAATAAAACTTGCTTCTGGAACACAAAACACAGCCAAGGTAAGTTTCTGCCTGTAGGCATTCCATTCATGGAAACGTATTTGAAGAAATCTGTGTTCTTTTGTACTTAATTGGTGGTAAGTGAAATACAGACAAAGAAAAACACCATTAGCAATTCTGAAGTGGGAATTTCCAAAAATAAATAGTTGTTTCTGCTACACGCACAGTATTTAATAAATTTTAACAATCACAGCCTGTTTATATCAGTCTTTTATTACTTTAATTAAGCACTGTGGACATAATTTCCAAATTTATGGGTATATTTTTAAAAGTAGAAGCCTTGCTGTTTCCATTACATTCATTGGAATGTTGTTTCTTTTTTTTTTTTTTTATTTAAGAGACAGATTTTATTTAGATACCAAGCTATGAACTTAGGAATTAAACTTTGTATTCCTAGGTATGAAGGCATTGGCATACATTCACTTTAGGACACTAAGGGTACCTATGCATGAACAGGGAGGCTGCTCCAATATGCTGTAATCCCACCGCATCAGAGCAGGTTCAATTAATCTAGCATGGTAATTACCATGCTTCAGCAGACTAGTGAATCTTGTATATCAGCATCTGCATGCTTAAAAATTGCGGTGGGTGCTTTAACTAAAGCTTGTCAAATAAGCTTTAGTTAAAGTACCCCTGCTGCCATGTTTAAGTGCAGGGGCACTGGTCCATGAGACACTAAGGGTGTTTCAATTAGACCTTTTGGAGCCACTCTAATTAAAGTGCTCCCCACCCCCTGCCTGCCAAAGCACATGCATAAATGCCCTAAAAGACAGGAGAGTCTGGTTCAGGCTAGTTACTTTTATTGGGTTCAAGCTAGTTACTGAGTTACTTTTATTCTTTACAGAGTAGTATAATGGGGTGGAAGGAAAATCAATCAATATTAATTAGCCATGGGAACAAAAATATAATTGAAAAGAAAACATCCCCAAGTAAAAAAAATACAGATATACTGTGTCACTATACTGAAAAAGACCTAAGTTAGAACTGTGAAGTCAAGAATTGATTATATAGACTAGAAATCTACCACGCCCACGCTAAAATGATACAATCCCTGCCCCTAAGAACACCTCTTGGTTTCTCTTTCTTTTATTAGATTCTATGGCTCTAAGTAAGTAATGAAAATTTATAGTAACAAACATTTTCCTAAGTAATTAAACTGGACTTAAAACCTCTTTCTCATTTTTTTTTGTAAATCCTGAGCAGCTCGTCCTTTGTTGAAAGCTATGGTTTGAACACTACAAAACTTCTTCTTATGTTTGTTATATATAAATTGGATAAGGATTACTACCTAAATTAAGAGAGATTCTGAATTTTACCATTCCAGCCTGTGGGCTTTCTTCTCCCTTTCTATTGACTAGGTGGAAAGATGAGACATGGCAAACAGGTCAGCCTTTTTATTTAGCTCGGAGTTCTTTTAACACAAAGTGACAAGCTTGAGTTAGAAACAAACTGTGTTTATGTGTGTTGCTGAAGGCTCATACTGCTGTACCTTTGGCTCCCATAGAGCTTCCTCTTCTCCTTCTGTGATCAAGACATTAATTTTTTTAATCTTTATATTAAGTGTATGAATATGGCCCAGGCAAAATTATTGATAGCCAAGATTCTTTTTGCTTGTGACAGTGCAGAACTGTGACTGTTTGGCCTGTGTGTGCTTCATCCCAAATGGAAAATAAACAGGAAAAAATATTATACTGAAAATGCTACACACATAAAATAGAAGCATATGAAATAAGAAGGCAAACATGAATTAATACTGCTCAGAGTGATCAGCAATTTGAAAATTTAAATCGATATATTTAAAATTCATTTATTTATAGAAAGGCTTAAAACAAATTTCAGTTTGGTATAGTAGATAAGAATAACATAGGAGAGGTTAAGTGATATTAATCTTCCAGCTCAGAGGAATCTTATTGCTGTGCATCTGTGACAGTTTCTTTTGCAGACAGCAGCAAAAATCTTCTGCCTAAAGGACATCAGATGTCTTCTCTCCCCACCCCCTCTCTATCTCTCAAGTAGATTTTTAGAGGATGAGATGACTAAATATCTGTCTTAGAATAAGTTTCTGACTCAATACGAGTTGGTGGTTGGTGAGAAATTTTGTTTTAAAATACTTCCCTGTCTACTAAATATTTATTAACTTCAAAATCATAAAAGAAGGAAGAAAATGTTTTTGGAACAATGGAGAGGAGGATGCCAAACTACAGTTGAAGAGATTACTATTTCAAGAAAATTTACTAATTAACATATGCGTGCAAATGAGCTATAAGGATCAATTCAGTGACTCTTCATCCCTTGACATGGTTTACATTTGAGATGAAAGCAGCCATACCAAAAATGCAAAGCCTGACTTAACTGAAATGGATCATTTTCAAATTCTACATGCAGTCACTATTTAAATAGATCCTTTTTCCTGTACATGAAGAACCGTGCACATAGATTTTATGAAGAAAGACTAATGCGGGCTTTAAAAATAAAGAAAACAAATTACTCAAAAAATAAATTACTTAAACTGGCAAATGAAATGAAGCATGCATTAGTGGATACAATTATGTATATTTATATATATTATTTAATATACACACATACATACACATGTGTGTGTGTTTATGTACATGCTTATGTATCTGTACACACAGTACAGGATGCACACGCATATCATAAGATCATAAGAGGTTTTACCCCAAACTATTTTTATTGTCAGTAATCTAACAAGGAAATGATCTCTAATATAAATGTTTAGTTCCTTTTTTAAACTCTATTACTAAATCTGAGATAAGGCAAGTGTGGGAAGGGGAACGAGCATTTGCTTGTGGGCCGACATTTTGTTCTTCCTGACTCTATAGCAACAGCTAAATATGATTCTGGGCTGACAACAATTAATTATGCTGCTGCACATTAACACTGTGGAAACCAAAGCTGTTGACAGTCAAAATCTGCCATGTTAATTTGAGATCCATTTTGTACATATTGATTTTGTATATGTTTTGAATACAAGTGCTACTACTCTTAAAGGAATGTCATTTTTTTTAAACCTGAGATCACACAGCAGAAGAGCTTAAAAAAGAGGTGGAAATAACCTTTAGTATTTAAACTAAAAATATCAGTTCCAAATCTACATGTAAAATTACAAAAGTAACCTATAGGAATCTTGAGATGATTTTCAAATTCTTTTTCCTAGGTTGTTTTTTTGTTTTGCTTTGTTTGTTTGTTTTTACTTTGTTGCCCTTAGTCCTTCAGCCTAGCTTGTTCATCAATGAACTTCAGTGAGCAGTGTGATAAAGATTAGGGTGTTTGGTTATGTTAATGTTGATTAGGCTATTCTGATCCTATCTTGAAATATCCTTTTTCCTTGCATTTGTTTTCTAATATATCTGACAGCAAAATGATTAACTTCATCTCTCAACAAATTATTAAAGTGGTTTAACTTGCAAAATATCTATTTTCATCCCTCTCTGTCCAATGGTATTTGGTCCAAATTCACCCTCATTGTAACCCTACTAACATATGTCTTAACCTTTATATTCTGGCCAGGTTTCTCCTTCCCTTTGCATAATTCCATTTTGCTTGTTCAAAGTACTGAATTATTTGGCATATGATTCTTTCATAATCCTTTTCTGCATTAGTTTGCTTGAATTTCATTTTAAATTATCCCCTGTAAGATGCTGATACTCTTTCATTCTCTGGTTGCACCCAGAGAGCTGTAGTAGATGGCTTGGTATCGACCTGGAGGGGTATGGGAAGTGCTCCCACAGGGTTCGGTTCTTGGGCCTGCACTCTTCAATATCTTCATCAGTGACTTGGATATCATGTGAAGTGTACTCTGTCCAAGTTTGCAGATGATACTAAATTGTGGGGTCAAGTACACACTCCGGAGGGTAGGGAACAATTGCAGGCAGACCTGGACAGGTTAGAAAAGTGGGTGGTACACAATAGGATACAGTACAACAAGGAAAGTACAGCATACTGCACCTAGGGTGCAAAAATATCCAGCAAACCTACTGGCTAGGAAGTGATCCTCTCAGCAGCACAGAAGCAGAAAGTTATCTTGGAGACATAGTGGACTCCAAGATGAACATGATCGTCCGTGTGACAAAATCATCAGCAAAGCTAACCGTACTTTAACATGCATCAGTAGATGCATGACAAATAGATCCAAGAAAGTGATACTTCTCCTCTATGCAGCATTGGTCAGACCGTAGTTGGAGTACTGCATCCATTTTCGGCACTATATTTCAAGAAGGAAGTTTGTAGACTTGAGAGGGTCCAGAGGAAAGCCACTCGTATGATTAGGGGCTTACAGGACAAGCCCTACAAAGAGAGACTGAGGGAAGACTGCAAGAGAAGGCTGAGAGGTGATCTTGTGGCCGCCTACAAATTGATTATGGGGACTCAGCAAGGGATCGGAGATGCTCTGTTCTCCAGGGCGTCTCTTGGGGTAACAAGGAACAATGGGCACAAAGTGACAGAGAGCAGATTAAGGCTAGATATCAGGAAAAACTCTTCATGGTAAGGGTGGCCAAAATTGGGAATGGCCTTCCAAGGGAGGTGGTGCTCGCCTCTACCTTGGTTTTAAGGGAAGGGCGGGATAGGCATCTGGCTGGGGTCAAATGACCCTAGCACTCTTTTCTGCCTAGGCAGGAGGTCGGACTTGATGATCTGTTGGAGGTCGCTTCCGACCCTAGCATTTATGAATCTATGAACTTGATGAATGAAAAGGTTCTTTCCAGTCCTATGCTCCAAGTTTTTATTATGAAAATACTATATAGAAAGGGGTTTTTTTAAATTAACTTTATACTGATCTGATTGGTAGCTTGATCACATGCCTATCTACTTCCCATTTGGAATATTCCAGAGGATTTAAATTTAATACTCCCTTTTAAAAAAGGTTGCCTAAAATATATTATTTGGGGAAACCCAGGGAATGAGGTAATTCTGGACCTTGATCTCCATGGATGGGGACAGAAATTACACATAAATCAATATAAATGATCAGAAACCAGTTCAAATCTGTAACACAGAGGAAATTCAGTGCACATAAACTGTGCACATAAACTGCTTTCAAAGTGGCCAAAACCAGTAGAAGATAAACCTAGATGGATGTAGCATCATATTTCACTGATTTTGGTTGTTGGTTTATTGAATTTCTGCCTCGGAACTTATCATCAAATTAACTCACAGTTGCCCAGCATCTCAGGATCCTTTCAACCTCCCCTACAAGCCCCCCTTGCAGTGTGGGTAGGCTAGCCTTGGCTCAAGTTATCTGCTCAAGTCCAGCAGGGAGCCATGCTCCAGCACCCCCCAGCTTCTGGTCTGAACCACTGCAGACATGTGGCTGCATTTCTGGAATCAAAAGTGAATGTCTGGTCACTTGCTTATTGGTTCAACCTATGCAGCTTAGTCTAACCTGTAAATATTGAATTAATTCAGTCTTGGACTTTTTTACTGTCTGTACTTAGCCTATGTGTATTTGTAAAGGAGGAATTAAAATAAACTGCTGCTCTTTGGAAACAAGAAAAGCATCCTCAGTGTTGCAAGGGACAATATCTAGCTTCCCTGTGATCAAACCAAGCCTAACCTATAATTTGATACTTCACAATGACCACTGCTGTAACACTGGGCAGCAAATATGATGTGTCAGATTTTAATCCATAAGCTAATCGAGAGGATGGCCCATTTCACAATTGGAATATGCCTAAATAGAGAAGAAAAACCACTAAATCTCTGGGTCCTTTGATTGAAAGAAATCTGAACGCTGAATTACTTGTTCTGTAGCAAAACCCCCAGTTTCTTTTTTTCGTTATTTCTTTATTTATTTAAAAATACATTCCCTCCCCTTCCCCAATCATTTCTGACCTTTTCTCTCCCTCTCTTTTCCCTATAGATAAGTATAAGTAAGCTAAGATGTAGGATAAGCTATAAACATTTTTTTTTGGTAGCAAGTTTTTGGTTTTGGATATCCACTGTTTTATGCTGTATTGTTATTAGGTTTGTGTTGATTTTACTGTTGTATATTGTATTATTACCATTTTTGTATGGATTTTTATTGTTTCATATGGATAGTGTATGGTTTAGGCCTGTGTTTGTAAGTGAACCAAAGTCATGTCAAGTTTCCATTTTGTATGTCAAGCCTCCATCTTCTGTCCTCTGCCTGGGCATCCCATGTTACAACTGTATGAGTCACATACCCCTCCTGTGTAAACTGGTTCCCAGATGAATGAGTGTGATTGGAATGATTGAAATACAGTGGCAGCAGGCCTCTACTGAATGGCCTGTAATGACTGGGCCATCACCTTGCACTGATTCACCCAGGAACCACAGACCTCACCCAGGAACAGAGACAAAACCAGCATTTGAAAGACAAAGGACCCTGAAAAACCAGCAACTCTCACCATTACAAACACATGAAACTGCACATCCCTGCATGGAGCACACATGCTCAGTACACCAGAGGCTGACCCTTGCCTGGGCATGCCTCCTGTCACTAGGGTCACACAAGGTCTCCCCCTATAAAAAGGGGCAGTGAAGACAAACCCAGTGGGAATGTCATTTCCATCTGGACCAGCACCATGCCACACCACCTATCCACCCAGAGGACCTGCTGGAGACCCCCCTCTGGACAACACCTATTGGACAAGGGCCCCTTCCAGCCTGGACAGGTAGATATTACCTGCACACCTCCTCCTACAATTTGGACTCTCTCTCTCTCTGTCTCTCCCTCTCTCCTCCTGGACTTCAGTGGACTTCAGCCCCTGCACTAAGCATCTTTAACCCCTGCTGCCAGTGTGTGTGTGTGTACACGTGTGCGTGTGCAAGGGAACCAATTTGTCATTGTGTGACCATCTCCCCTGTTCAATAAAACCACTGTCATTTGCAACCCTGAGCTGGGTCACGTTTAACTGAATCCCAGTCCCTTCCCCATCCTAAATTCCAGCCTCATCCTCTCTCTCTCTCTCTCAATTCCAGCCGCCACCCTTCTCCACTAGTTTCCTGATCTCCTCTCAATTCCTACTGCCTTTTCCCTGTAACTTTCTGCTGCCTTTCTCTGTTTTCCCATTGCCCCTGCTGCCTCTCAGTCTCTTCTGCTGCTTTTCCTGTGATTTTCTGCTGTCCCCCTGCTTCCCAGGCTCCTGCTGCCTTTTCTCTGTAATTTTCTGCTGCCTTTCTCTGCTTTCCTGCTGCCCTGACACATTTCAGTCTCTCCTGCTGCTTTTTCTGTGATTTTTCTGCTGTCCGTTTCTCTGTTTTCAGGCTCCCCCTCCCCCCTCAGCTCCTGAGACTGCCTTGGCCAGCCGACCAGTCAGGGTCGACCGAGGGGGGAAATGGTGTTAAGACGTCAGGCGGGCTGGTGGATGGAGAGGCGGAATACAGCATATTGATTGCAAAAATAACTTTTACTTAAGCTTTACTTATGCCGCAGGTGGTAATGTTGCTTGAGTAGTTACAGAAAGAAGAAAACACAACGAGCTTGCTAGACGAAACTGGAAGCGCAACGGGCATGCAGTTTTAGGGGTATGTCAGGAACAGACGGGGAGATGTTGGTGGATGAGCAGTCCGCCAGTTTTTCTCTGCTGCGTGGTGACGTCCTCTCTACCTTACCACGTGTTCAGAGCTCTCCGACTTGGGCGGAAACAATGCAAACTTTTATACTCTTAAAATAACCAATGAAAATTTGCCAAATATGAATACCTAATTAGGCAGAACATACCAAATTTAGAATGATGCCAATCATTTGGAAGAGCAGTCTATTGTGTCAGGGACACTCATTTAATTTGGTTATAATAGAGACTTGCTCCAGCTTCCAGCACTTACTATTTCTCTAGATGCCCCAGAGCCTTTCTCTGGCTCCCCACACCCAGAGCCCCTCTTTAACACCCACATTTTCCCTTAGTCCCATTTTTCCCTCTCCCCATCTACCTTTTCAGCTTCCCCATAGCTCTGGCTCTAAACCCAGTCTCTGTGCCAGCATGCTTCCCTGTTCTGCAAGCTTTGGGCATTGTCTTTTAATCAATTAAGATCAGTTAACCTGAAGTTACTCCTGAGCCTCAGTTCTTCAGTCCAGGCCCCTTTAGACTACGGGTTCTAATCCTGGTGACTTTCATTTCTAGTAACTTTAACTCCCTACACTTCTACTTTCTTACCTTAACCTTTCCCCAGGTATCCCTAGTACACCAAGCACATGCATACATACACATCACAACACCCAACTTAGGAACTCACTTGTGTGTATGTGTAGGTGGATTATATGTGTGTGAATTAGTGAATACACATATATCAATATCATTGTGTGTGTGTGTGGTATATGAATTAGTAATCCACAGATGTGTATTGAATATGCAGGTGTTAGTAACTGGTAACTAATTCTGTCTAAATGTGGTATGTGTAGCATGTATGGGCTTAAACTGGTGATAGGTGTGCATAAACCTAAACTAGTTATTTTGAACGTGTATCTGAGTTGCTAGTGTGTGTGTGTATATATATGTATATATGTTATTGTGTGCATGATATACGAATTAGTGATCTGTGTCTAATTTTGGGGCGTATAGTGTATGTGCTTGAACTGGTAATAAGTATGCATGTGCCTAGGCTGGTTTGAATGTGTATGTGCCTGAGCTAGTAGTGTGTGTGTGTATGCACCTAATTAATTTGTGTGTGTTTTGTATATGTGCAATTATGTCACACCCTAACTGTCTAACAGTGTAATATTGAGATCCTGAGAGTTGGCCTGACCCCCCCACCCAGGAAACAGTTCTATATTGTACAGTTTCTAACTCCTTTGCTGCTTCTGGATCTTGGCTAATGGTTGTGTTATCTCTAGGAAAGCCAGTGTGTTCCTAATTCTCAAAATCTGAATTAGTTATAAGTTCTTTTCAGCCTTGCATCCCATCACTGCAACTGACATCAGAAAGATCCTTCTTTCTCCCTGGCTAGGGACAGACATTACACAGAAACCAGTTTAAGTGATCAGAAACTGGTTTAAACCTGTAACAGAACAGATATTCAATGCACATAAACCAGTTTGAAAATGGCCAAAACCGCTCTGAGATAAAACTGATTGAATTTAGTATCAGACTTAACTGATGTGGCTCAAACTGGTTTATGCAATGTCTGTCCAAGACCCCTTGTGGATTTGAGATAAATCCAACACCCCCAGCATCCCAGTATGATCTCTGGGCTGGGTAGGACTCCCTACTCCACATCAGGACTGACTCCTCACCTCTGCTCCCTGGCTGCAGCTCCAGAGACTGTGGGCTGCCCTATCCCTGGCCCTCAGCACTCCCCGCTAGGCAGGAATTCCCCACTCCCCTCTGCCTTGTGGATAGGTGTCTGTGTATTAGCTAGCAGACCAAATGCTGACTTTAGTCCCTGCTGTGACAAAGTCAAAATCAAAAGATAGCGGGTAATGTCCCTCTGTTGTTTTCTTAATGGAGTGATAAACACTGAGTTAAAGACAATAAACACTGTTAGGAATTCCCTAATGGGCTAATCAGAGCATCCTGCTTTGGCCTGGCCATACACCCCTCAGCTCAGTACTGTGGAAGGAAGGAAGTGCTGCTCTAGCAACTCTCAGTTTCTAACTTGAGCCAGTGCAGGCATGTGCCTGCATTTCTGGGATGTCGGTACAGTTATAAAGTGATTCATCTTACCCAGGTTAGATTAACCTACAAAGATTGAATCAATTCAGGTTCAGGCTTTTTGAATGTCTGTCCCTAGCCCCTGTCCAGAAGTGAATTAAAGTTGGAGCTGCAGGCAAGGCCTCTCAATAATGGGGTTTCTTACAGTGAAAATCCATCCCCATCTAATGAAAACCTTCTATAGTTGCTTCCAGAATTCTTAAGTCTGTTGCACAGGGGTCACTTTGCTTATGATTATTTGATTTCTTTAAACTACCCAAACTGATGTGCAAATGGAGAGAGAAGGATGGTGTTAAGTGTATTTTACTGAAGCACTGGATCTCATTTTAAGCTGCAGATTGAGTCTGTCACATTTGTAAGATAGACAAATAGCAGAATGTTACCAATTAGTTCCTTTATAAATAGCAAACAATAGAATGTAAACAAATGAGCACACCAAGCTCTGATTTTTACAAGGTCCCAAAAAAACAACAAGAACACTTTACTGTAAAGAAAAAGATAAATAAATTATATATTTTTATTTTGATTAAGTTATTTAGAAATGGTTTCATGCTACCCTTGTATTATTTAGCAGTTGGTCCATCACATAAACTGGCTCTATCACATACAGTGTCAACTTGTATCATTCTGTTATGGAATTCTGATTGGAATAAACCACTCTTTATCCAAGCTTAAACAATACCTGAACCTCTCTGAAATTGAATAATGAAGATTGTTACATCTCTCCAGCCTATCCCAGGTCTCCAGATATACTGAGATGTAGCATCTCAGTACATCTAACTGTCTGCTTTGGGTTTTGCAGCTTCATATATGCTGCCCCGCATCCAGAGCCTGCTGTGGATGGAAGCCTATTGAGTCTGTCCTGTCTTGCTCCTGAACTATGTCAAGTAGAAAGTGAAGTTGAGCTGAGCATACGTAATTGTATTGTATTGTAATTGTATTCAGATCTGGTCTGTGCTTTAAACATGGAAGTTAAAGGAATGGTATGAGGGCTATACCTTGCAGTGGTAAAATGTCAATCTAAAGTATAAACTTTTAACACTCCACATGCATGATAGGACATGCTAAAACTGCAAGTTTATCAGTATTGTCTGAAGCAGCTATATTTGCATCCTTATTACAATTTCTTTCTTTGTTAACAAGGTTTATATAACACTGTGAACATGCATTCCTTCATGGTAACAGAATATACTGTTTCTTTATCTCACCTAATTTTCCATAAACTGTTTTAATTTTTAAGTGTTAGATGCAAGTAAAAGTTTGTTTGGCCAAAGGAGTACAATATATGAGAGACAGCCCTGGGACACAAATAGATCTAAGTGATAGAAATCCAACAATAAATACATGACAGTGCTTTCTTGGAGAAGCACAGGTACATGAGCTGTAGATGCGTGATCACAAGAACTATAGTATAGTATAGTATAGTATAGTATAGTATAGTATAGTATAAATACACAGGCATAGTATAGTACAGCGCAATAAGAGTATTTTTATTCCATGAGAATCAAAGGAATTCTGTTATGTCATAATTATATAAAGGTCTGTCTCTCAAAGATAACATTAACAATAAAGCAGAATAGATTCTTGGTTTGTACAAAATGCTGCAAGCCACTAGAGCTGTTGTCTGTTAAACATCACCTGTGGTTAGCACTTAATAGGAGATTATTGACTAGGGATTTTTATTTTGTTTATCCATAGCAACTGCACAAGGTGTATCTAAATAAACATGTGGGTGAAACTATATATATTCTTGACACAGAGCAACTGGTTTTCTCTATTTCAAAAGCAGGTAGATGTTTTTAATTGTACTCAAAAGACAGATTGCCTGCTCAACTCTGGGGAACTGAAACCACATTTGAAACCCAATGCAAATCCCACCTTTCTGCAAAAACTCATCCTATAAAGGAAAAAAAAAACAAACAAACCCAAGAAAACAAAGAAATGGTAGCTCAGAAATCAATATGTTGCAAAAATCAAAACACAGAACAAAACAACCTCCCCCAAGCTAACCAAAAAGGTGAGACAAAAGTCCACTTTTGCCTCTATACTGTGTGTCTGTACCTAACATCTATGACAATAGTACTCTGCATATATGTGTGTGCGTGTGCGTGTGCGTGTGCGTGTGTTATTAATTCTAGATGCTAGAAAGAATCAGTCATTACTCATTAGGCGGTCAAAACAATTGTAAAACTGAATATTTGTCTTCACTCTGTGTGGGAATATTTTGTTGACATCAACATAATTTTCTGAACTATTTTAATTGTGGCGGGGAGAGAAAAGAATGTAACTCTTTGTAGCGAGGTGGTCTAGTAGATGGCACTGGACTGCAGTCAGGAGACCTGGTTCTAGTACTTCCTCTGTCATTAATTGGCTGTGTAATCTAAAGAAGTTACTTCACCTCTCTCTGTCTCTATCTCCTCATCCACTTAGACTGTGCACTCTTTTTCTTTTTATTTGTAAAGGTTCTAGAAAAATGGAAGACAAGTCTGGAGTATGGAAAACAATTTACTATATTTTTTATTGACCACTTTCCTCTGTGTACCTGTTGGCAGAACTGGCCTTAGTGGTGGGCAATGTGGCTGACTGCCACAGGGCACTGTGGTCAGGGGTGTACCACACACATACACCTGTGAGCAGCCACATCAGTGCTCTCCCCCAACTCCAGGCAGGAGGAACATTACCCAGCCCAGCTTGTCCCCCTGCCTCTAGCCACTGTGCAAGAGGAGTCAGGCTGGGCAGTGCAGGCTCCAGGCGGGGAGTGCCAAAATAAAGTTTGCCCAGGGCCCCATTTTCTCTAAGGCTGGTTCTGCCTGTTGGTCAGCAAACTACCTTCTTCTTTTCCTGTTCCCTAAGTCCCCTTTCTCAATCATACATATGCCCAGGACATCTTATTGGTTTCTCTGAAGGGGGAAATTACTCAGGAAAATGCCCCAGTTCTGGCCTCATTATAGAGAAACATTCGCATTGCTAGGAGGACGCAGCTGTAAGAATCAGGCACTACTGAATATGTGACTCAAGGGAAAAAAATCCCCTGAGTCTTGCTATATAAGTGAGAATACTGAAGAGTATATGACGAGAATTTCACCCAGTTCGAAGCCTGTAATCTATGTGTAGGTGGGTGAATATTTATTATCTTTTATATATTTAAATATAGATGGATTTTTCACCTGCTAATTTAAATAAAATAAAAGCCTGTGGAGTTGTCATGTAGGTGCTAGATAAGGACCTTCAGAGAGGAGGCAATACATGCCTAACAGTTAGTGCTTGCAGAAAATAAAGGAACTCTTAATTTGTATGGTAAAAAAGCAGGAACACCTACATACATCCTTTAAGGAATCATTTATTGCAGACTGTTTAAACACAAATTTGCTATTTCATAGTCCCTGAAAACAAGAAACTTTTTCCTTTTGATAGTCTAAGGGTTTAAACACAAATTTGCTATTTCAATCTTCAGTTCCTTAGGCAGTCTTCAAGGTGTGTAACTTGTTAAAACAGAACCTATTTTCTAGTTCAGAGGCTGTGAAGAGGGGTAGTTAAATAACTGTGACTGAAACCTTGTCAAAGTAACCTGTGAGCCTTCAGTGCTGCTGAATGCAAAATTCAATTCTATTCAAACCAAACCATAAGCCTAATCAAAGTGCAGGCAAAACCTTCTGGCCCATTTCTAATTAAAAGTAAGTGAAATGCTATAAATAGAGCCAACACTGAGAGTCTAGACACAATGAATGTTTGTATATTCCTCAGCTAATTGTTCTGCAAAGGAATAACTGAAAAAAAACCCAGAGTCTAAATATAGTGATAAATTCTCTAAGTACTGTGCATTTAAAAATAGTGACACTTCTGAACAAATTAGAGTGGAAGGCAAGAGAGTGGGTACTTGATGAAATGGGGAACAAAAGGCAAAGATCATTTAAGTAAGCTTTGGAAAGGAACTTTAAGTTCTTGGAGAAAAGCTGATGACAGTATTAAAAGTATCATGGTTTCAGTGTGATGGAGAATTTAAATACTTCTTTGATTAAGATTGACATGCTTCTGTCTTCTATCAGATGGAAAGCACCAGAACCACCTTCTTAATTTTTTTTCCCCAAGCATTACAAATATTGTTACAAGGTGGTGACATTTGATTCTCTTGGACATAAATATTTCACTAAGGACCCATAAAGCTGAAAATGTGTTGTTTTCCCAGCAGCAGCTCACTCTTGAGCCCACTGAGGTCAGTGGCAAAATTCCTTTTTACCACAGTTAGAGTGAGTCCCAGCCAGTCAACTTTCAGACAACAGAAGCGTAGACTCCAAACCAATATTCCTCCCCAAGCCAACTAAAGCCAAGAAAATAAACTTATATATTTCAGTGGACTATAGCGCAGGGTAGAAAGAAATAAAGCCAGGAAGAAGTCTCTGTCCAAAGTTTAGAAATAAGGAATGAACTCTAGAGCCATTAAACTTTAAAGAAAAGAGGAAGAGGACCACTGCTACCACCTTTTCTGGGGCACAGCATAGTCTTTATAGTGCCCATACGAATCATCTCTCTCTCACGTGCAGAGCCTTGATGACAGGTGTTGCTCCTTGCAGGGTCTCTGGGGTTGCAGTCTTCTACAGCTGATCCTCCCCTCTGCAACACCTTTTAGGGTTTAGTACCACGCTTCACAAGACTAATGCAATAACTATACATTTACATTATCTCTGCTAGGTCTTTCTCTACACTAGTCTGTTCCTTAACCTTCTTTTACTCCTTTGGATAAAGTTGGGCCCAGCCTACTTGGGCCTTAGTCAGATTTCCTCTAACCCTACTCACTGTTAGCCTCCTTGCTCTGGCCCTCTCTCAAAGGAGTTCTGTTTCCTTTGTTATCAAAGCCCTTCTGCTCCTTACCACTGAAGCCTTTCCCTTATCTCTCTCTAAGGGCAGGCCTCCCACTCAGTTTTGTTGCCTTTAAAGGGTCTTTCTCCTTCCCCTTGTAATCAGAGCTAAAGGAGATTTTGTTACAAGGGAAAAACAGGACTAGATATAAAATCAGGACAACAAAACAATGGGAAATGTCCTCCATTTTTCCTCTAAGTTTGTTTCAAGCTGTTGTTACATTTTTGTCCCTTATTGAGTATGTTAAAATATTTTCAAAAAATAGTTTCTTCTCACTTGCTTCTAATGATAAACCAAAGTACACAACTTAAAAAGAATACTGTAGGTTTGAGAAAAGAGTACAAAATACCCTTTAAATACAAGAAGTGACAAAATTTAAGAGACTGAATCAGCAGTTGGTGTGAAATGGAAAACTATTCTCTTGGGAGTTTGTGTTCAGATGTTGGCTAGCACTAGTTGTGGGCTCAGTTTATAAGGTAATATCATAGGTGAACTACTTGAAGCATTAGGTCAGGTTTAAAGAGATTGGGTTGAGTGACACAGTTCATAAGTGCATATTTGTAGCAAATATCAAAACATATTTATAGTTGGCTGTGGTCACTGACTTCAAGAGAGCAATAGAGGTTGCTCTATTAGCATGTGAAGTTTACTGTAGCTCAGGAGGGATTCTTACTTTAAAGGGCATATTATCATTCCTTTCAGAAATACATGCAATGGCTGATTGTAAAATCATTTTCATTAACATAACAAGACCTTTAATAGCCTCACTTAAAGAGAAAAAGTATTCATCATATTGGGAAGCTACTCTTCTGTTCTCTAACTTAAACATTTTACCTCCTTTTGTCTTCTGCTTTTCAGAGGCATGTGTGGAATTGTGAGAATAAAGGGTTATGCTGGATTCAGAATAACATGAATTCTTTAACAGAACAGCTGCTCTAAGGAAAATGCCAACACATTGTATTCACTCTAAAAGATGTGGCAATTCCAGTTAAAGGATGGAAAAGTGCAATCTTGGCAAATGAAAAATCTACACAATACCATCCTATGAAACATCAGGTCTCAGTTTCCAAAGGAGAGCTAATACAATCTAACTGCGTAGTCTCTAATGAGCTGTGTTAATACTAGGCCTAAGTATACATCCCCTTTTTTTAATAGGTTCACAAGCTTTGACTTACCTTTGACATAAATTTTAAGCTCAAGTGTTATGATTGTAAATCCCCTTTTACAGGATCAAACAGCTTATGCTTGGTTGTTTGTTATATAAAGTGGTCCACTAAGCAAATGTAAGCAACTGCGTAAAAAAATACTATTTAACATTTTCTTTGCATAGAATAAATTTGAAAGAGAGTAAAACTATTTGAAAGCACTCAGCTCCTCTTCAGAATTCTCCCTTTTTATTGTTTTCAAGGTTTTTGTTATAGTACAGGGGGCAAATATGCTGCTGGTGTTAAATATAGGTTTTAGAAATCATTTAAACAAAGATAACTTGCTCTAAGGGCAGAGAACCACATATGCAACAAGAAAAAAGAGCATCAGCGTGCGAAGAAGAGACTTCCCTCTAATCTAGTTTCATTTGCTTGGAGCATTTTAGCAGGACAGAATAGCCTCAGGCAGCTCCTACTCTTTGGTTCTTCATGCTCCAGGTTAACAAAGGCAGCTGACTTTGATATACTCTGGTTTCTCCCACCAGTATCTCTTTTAGTTCAAGAGCAAATCTGTCTGCATGTTTTTTCAGCCTACAGCAATTGTTATAATGTGGATACATCAGTGAATCAGTTCCAGCTTGTCCAGGTTTAAGAACAGACAGATATTAATAAGAGAGTGAGAAATAATGTGATAATGAGTGATACAGAGGTAAGAGAAAGGGTCAAACATATACAACACAAAAGCTACAGATAATCTGTCAGCCCAAATCATGAGAGTGGATGTAAATGTTAAAAATCTTTTTAACCTGTGCCTGTAACATCAATGTCCAGAGACTTTTGCAGGGAATCCACTGGGCCAGAAAAGATGGAAATCCAAAATCTAATCCAAATGTAAGGAAAAGGAACAAGAGTGCGTTTTTCAAATAGATTTTTTGGGGATTTGGATACTTCATTCTACACCAGACCTTTTAAGTAAATTCCACAGGACACCATTATTTCACCATTATATCCTACATTTTTTTGTCACTTGAAACTGTTTTATAGCAAATGAATGTCTGTTGGGGAAAAAAATGTGTCCAGCCCTATTTGGCCACATTCATCTAAATAGTTCTAAATGTCCTTAAACCAAAGACATTTAAACCATACTCTATTCTCTCACCATCAAAATTTTGCTGTTTTCGTAATCTGATCCATTTCTCTTCTATACTCATCCCTTCCAATTTGTTTTTAAATCTTTTTACTCCTAACTTCATCCTTTCTTCCTTGTCAAACAAAAGTTTGAATCCTTGTAAGCTGAGCTTGTGAAATTCTGCCCCAAAGTAGGAAATCTAGTTGGGCTAGTTTGTTTTCATTTCTTGCAAACTGTACTATACAATTCAACTTGTGAACAGAATTTCTGTAGGGTTTGTGTAGTTTTGTTGACTCATTACACTATGTGAGAAAAACCAAACATACAACATTAGCAGGATACAAACTATTCTCAGCCTCCCAGTAGCAAGAACTGACAAGTATTCCCTTTAGGTTTTTCAATACCCTGGTATATTCTTCTGATTCAAAGTGCTTAAACAGGGATCTCTCTCATTTCATTGCTTTTTTGAAGATAGCTAGGTTATAAATTGAAGATAAAAGGTCTGTCACTTCCTCTGTCTTCTGAGCTACCATTCATGTGCATACCTGTGTTCAGATTAATGTAATTTGTTAACCTTCTGGCTAGAAAAATGAAGGACAGTTTCATAGATTTCATAGACATTAGGGCTGGAAGGGAACTCATGAGATCATCAGGTCCAGCCCCCTGCCCAAAGGGCAGGAAGTCAGCTGGGATCAGATGATGCCAGCAAGATAATCATCCAAACACTTCTTGAATGTTTGCAGAGTAGGTGCTTACACCACCTCTGGGGGCAGTCTATTCCAGTTTCTGGAGACTCAGACAGTAAAAGAAGGTTTTCCTTAAGTCCAATCTAAAACAGTCTTTCAGCAGTTTGTTGAACCTTGTCCATCCTTGGGGTGCCCTACTGAACAGATGTTCTCCCAGATCCTGACATAGACCCCTGATATACTATTGGCTGCCACCAAGCTCCCCCTGAACCTTTGCTTTTCCAAGCTGAAGAGTCTCATGCCTCTCAGCCTCCCCTTCAAAGGCCTGCTCCCCTGCCCTCTGATCATGCCTGTGGCTCTCCTCTGGACTCTGTTAAATCTTCTCCACATCTTTTCTAAAGTGTGGAGCCCAGAACTGGATGCAGTACTCCAGCTGAGGCCTCACCAAGGCTGAATAAATCAGGAGGATCACATCCTGTGTCTTGCTTGAGATTCATTAGTAGATGCAAGCCAGGGTTTTATTTGCTTTGGCAGCTGCAGCATCACATTGGTGGCTCATATTCATCTCGTGGTTAGTCATGACCCCAAGTCTCTTTCAACCACAGTGCTAGTGAGTGTAGCACTGCAAAATCTATAGGTATGATGTGGGTTCTTTCTCTGGAGGTGGAGCACCTTGCATTTCTCTATGTTGAAAGTCATCAGGTTTTGATCTGCCCACTTTATGAGCCAGTCCAAGTCAGCCTGAATCCCCAGCCTATCCTCTAGAGTAACTGCACTTCCCCATAACTTGTTGTCATCCGCAAACTTAGCCAGCCTGCTTCTGACACCCAAATTCAGGTTGTTTATGAATATGTTAAAAAGTACTGGTCTAAGTAATGAACCCTTAGGGATGCCACTGGTCATCATGCACCATGTTGATATGGTTCCATTGACTATCACTCTCTAGGTCCAACCATGAAGCCAGTTCCATAGCCATTGGACTGTAAGCTTGTTGAGGCCACAGTTCTCCACTTTTGTCATGAGGATATCATGGAAGCCCAAATCAAAGGCCTTTTTTGACATCCAAGTAAATGACATCAGTCTCTCCTCACCTGCCAAGGAACATGTCACCTGATCATAGAAGAAGATGAGGTTGGTCTAACACAACCTACCCGTAACAAAGCCGTGTTGGCTGTCTCTCAGGATGGTGCCTTCTGTTAGCCCGTTGCTGATGGATTCTTTAATAATTTTTTCCATGAAGTTCCCTGGATCTTCTTGCCATTCTTTTTTCAACATGGGCACCACATTGGCCCTCTTCCAATCTTCAGGATCCTTTCCCAAGTGCCATGAGTTTTCAAATATCCTTGCCATTAGTCATGCTATGATGTCAGCCAACTTGTTTAGCACTCTTGGGTGCACTTCATCAGGGCCTGCTGACTTATGGATGTCCAGGCTCTCAAGGTGTTACCTCACAAGGTCTTCACCAGATGTAGGTGTATGGTCACTAGACCTGTACAAATATTGAACTATTCAATTCAGATGTGAATGATTCGAATGCTAGAGATTTGATTCGGGGACCTGAATGTTTTTTTCTGATTTGATTCAGCTGAATCACTTTGGAAGATTCGGAGCTCATTTGGAGATTTGGCCATAGGGTATAATGGGGAATCAATAAGCAACCTTGATGAGTCCCCCTTTGTAAGGGAAATGTATCAGATAACATATTATTGGTCACAGCTCTTGAAGTATAAAACAATTTTATCCACCTTATGAATTCTTTACCAAAGCCCATCTTTTGTAATACACAAAAAGGTACCTTTCAGAAATGCACAGGCCTTCCCTGCTTCCAGTGCCAAAAGAATCATAGGATTTTCAGAATTTTTTACTGTTGCTACTGTGTCAAACACCTGATGTACATTATCTGAATCCTGCCTTTTTTGATAAATCCTACTTCATTTTTGTAAATGAACTTCCAAGTTGTGAGATAAATTTTTGGCTAAGATTTTGGTGTCTACATTCATTTTAAAAAATGGTCTACAGTTAGAATCCTTGTCTGGCTTAGAAAGTTCAGAAACAATAGTTTTACATTAAGTAATGTACCTTGATTTTTACTATAATTATTGTAACCCTGGGCATGATGCTACCACTACCCTCATCTGAGTAGTGAGATCCTGGGGTACCTGGTATCCAGTAGCCCTACTCAGCTCCCTGGGTAGCTGCTGCAGGATCCCCAGTCAAAACACCCTTGCAAAGCATTATAATACTATTTATAGAATGTAATTATTTACAAGATATTATATAACAAATATAATAAAACAAATGATGTTACACAACATAACCCAACAATGGTGGCTTAAAGGTTAATACTTCTCTGATATACTGGCATACAAATTACCCAAACCTAAATAAGGAACCAATAGAAAAAAAAATTGATACACCAACTAATAAACCATCAAGAACTTATATACACACTCAGTCTATATCTTGCATGCTCCAGGGTAACTATGATGATACTGTGTACACTGACCCTTGGTTTGGTTTCTCAAGGAGCAGAACTACTTCTGTGTTCCTGGCACAGGAGGTGTGGGCAGTCCCTGCTGCTGGCATCCCTCTTAGTAACTCCAGGGATCTCAGTGCAACAGGTGGTGGCTCCTCCCTTGTGATCCCTGCAAGAGAACTTATTCCTGCCCTGACCCCTGTCCTCTGGCACAGCAGGGAGTGTGTCTGTGCTACAAGTTGTTACAGTTTCCCTCTCCCCAGCAAAGCCTCACACCACCTAGCAAATGCAGCTTCCCCCTAGGCCCTGCCTGCCCCCAGGGCTTCTGGTGGGCTGGAGCAGTCCCCTGCCCCCTCTATCCCAGTGCTGCCTCTGGCACACTCAGCCTGCTCCTTGCCAGGTGCCTTCTGTCTCACAGGGTGTGGCAGAGCACAGTTGGGGTGTTTGGCACATGGCAGGGGCTACAGTAGACTGGGACAAAGCCAGAAGAGAAGGCAGCCAGTTAAGCCCCTGAATGTCATTGTAAGGGGCGAGGTCGGTGGTGGAGCACCTGTGTGGATGGCTGCCACTTGAGGGCTTTCACAGGCTCTGAGGGGAGCCTGCATTGGTGGATCAGCAGGGGCAACTTCCCCCAGGAACTATTCTAAGGAGGGAAGATGTGTCTGCCACTTTAAGAGCCTGAAGAGGCAACCAGCAGGTGTGGCCCAGGTCTGATGAGTGGCCATTTTAAGATTCAGGCCAGCGAGCAGGAGCTAGTACTCTGCTGCTTGGCACTGAGGAAACAATACCTTCTGGTAGAGCTGCTGTTCTGGTAACACCAGGAGGTAAGGGTAAGAGCTGATTGGGGTTGTTAGGAGGCTCTTGGTCCTGGGTGGTGTGGTGGGGCTGTTTGTGGTTGATAAGCCCCCAGAAATGCCAGGCCAGTTACTACCCTTGTGGAAGGCAAGTAAGGGCACCTGAACCCCAGCCCCCACCTTCAGAAGGAGGTAGGTAACATTGGAGGCAGATAACATTGGAGGTGGTTTGGGGCTAGGTGTGGCTGCAGCTACCTGAACCTGTGTGGGGAGCAAGATCCCAGAAAGCAGAGAATGGGCCAGGCACAGCTGCAGCCACCTAAACCTGTGGGGTGCGTGTGTGACCCCAGGCCCCAGTGTAATGGGACACAGTATGGGCCTCGGTAGAGACAAAGGTGTAGGGTGGGGTGTAGTGGGGCACCTGACAGCCTGTACCTGAGGGGCAGTTGGGAGGCCTGGAGAGCTTAGCAAGGGGCATTGAGGCTAGTGAAGAGGCAAAGTGCCCAGATGCTAGGAGCCCCAACTGCACACGAGTGAAGAAAGGAGCCCAGTGAGAGTGAGGGGCTCAAGCAGAGAAGCTGGAGTTAGGGGCCGAGATATAGTTACAATATGTGAATGCTGAGAGGGGTGAGTAGTGAGGCCCTGTGAACAGGGGGGCCTGAGATGAGGCCCTGTGAGGAAAGGGCATGAAATGGGTCTCAGTAAGTAGGGGGCTCTAGGGTAGGCCCTGCTTACATGTGGGCCAGGTTAGGTCCAGGAAAGTCTTTGTGAACCTGAGGCCACAGGTGGGCCAGAGGCAGATTGGGCACAGCAGCTGAGGAAGTGCCACAGGTAAACAATGGGGTGAGGTAGGAGGCTCAAATTCAGAGCAGCTGGGTGAGCAACCTGATGAGGGACTAGAGGCAGTGTCACTCCAGTGTACTTGAAACCACCCAGCACTTGCTCGGATGAGGATCATGGGAGAGGCCAAGAGGCTGCTTGTTTGCTGGCTGGGGAGTGCAGGGAAACACGCCCCAGCACCCTTTGGGCAAGGGCAGGGTGAGTGTGGCCCCAGGAAAAGGAGGGGTGGTATGAGAGAGACTATGGGAGAGGTCTCAGTGAGAGGGAGGCAGTATGAACGTGGTCCATAATAAGGCAGAAAGCAAAAGGCTTAACACTGAAGAGTTGAGCCCGGCCTCAGGCTGGAGCAGAGCTCGGATGTAAGGAACATTTGTGAGGCTTAGGATGCAGTATAGGGGTGGTCAGAGCTGCGTACTTTGGCCCAGGAGAACAGGGCATTCAAAGAGAAGCCTCCTGCCTAATTAACACCTTGATGCATAATTAAAGCATGGTAGGAGAGAGAGGCAGGCAGCATGCCCAGAGACAGGTGAGGAGACTAGCACTGTAGCTGGTCAGGGAATTCCCACTTTGCCACACGGAAAACCAAGGCAGTCTCAATACCTTGGGACAGACCTTTAAAAAGCCTTAGCCTGAATCAATTCAATCTTTGCAGGTTAGTCTAACCTGGCTGGGTTAAATTGCTTTGTAACTGCAAAGACATCCCAGAAATGCAGCCACATGCCTGCAGTAGCTCAAGCTAGAAGCCTGGAGTGGGGTGGGGAGCAGAGCTAGAGCAGTCCTCCCTTCCCTTCCAAAGGGCTGAGCTCAGCGGGGTGTGGCCTAGCTCCAGCAGGATTAGGGAGGGGGTTCCCCCCCTTGATAGCAGCATTTATCTCCCAATCAGAAAACAAACTCTTATTAGTTCAAACTCATCTTTAAAAAAAACTAGGAATGGAGAGACATTACCAGCTGAGGTTTGATTAGCTCCAAAAAGCCCTAAGCCAAAACTGCTTTCTTCCACAACACAGACTGTGGCCAGCATGTGGTCTGTTGGCTAATGCTGTGGTGTCTGTGTAAGGCAGAGTGAATGGGGCAATCCCTGCTTAGCAGAGAGTGGGGACAAGGCAGGGGGGAGAGGGAAAGCAGGAGGAAACAAGGCAGATACTGCTGTGCCTGCAAGTCTCTTGGAGCTGCAGCCAGGGAGCAGAGGGGAGGAGTGAGCCCTAGTGTGGAGAAGAGAACCCTGTCCAGCCCAGAGAGCATGCTGGGAAGCTGAGGGAGTCTGATTTAACTTAAACCAGCAAAGGGTCAGGGACAGATATTGCATAAACCAGCTTGACCCAAATCAGTTAATTCTGATACTACATTCAAACAAGTTTTCAAGTTTTATCTCAAACCAGTTTCAGCCATTTTCCGACTGATTTACATGCACTGAACATTTGTTCTGATGCAGATTTAAACCAGTTTCTGATCACTTAAACTGGTTTATGTGTAATGTCTGTCCCTAACCAAGCAGTCTCCCCCTGGTCTTGCATCTTCCTCCCTTCCTATGTTACCCCACACAACACAGGAGCTTGTCACAGGGTGTTTCCAGGCTTTGCTTCTCCTGACAAGCAGATCCTCTTGTGCCTGCCCTGGCAGGGCTCCAAGGGGGAACCTGGGGAAGAAAAGATACTGTGTTTCTCTCCACCGAAGGCTCTAGCTTCTGCCTCTGCAGTGCTGACTGGGGGTCTCTGAGGGACAGCTGTGGTGAAGTCCTTTTTCCTTGCCTCCAGATGGTCTCTCTTCCACCCTGGGAAAACTGCTCTCCCCTTTTTAAACAAGCCCTCTCAGCCAATCCCTTGATGCAACTTGAGACAATTGCTTCTTGTTCTGTCACCACTTCCCCTCAACTCCTCATTCTGCATATTCTACTTTAATTTCTCAAAGCACAACTGACCTTGTGCCAAGACTCTTTCTGGGATTTTGCTAACATTTCTCTCATTCAACCCTGCCCCCCACTCCCCCTGCTGAGGTTACATCATTCCTCCCACTTCAAAAAGGGCTGCCTCCAAAGCATCACTTGCCCTCGGGGCAAATGGTGTCCCCAGGGTTTGGTGGGACAAACCCTGTCTCTACACACTGTCCCTCTGCAGGGCAGCCTTTTCTATCCTTTCAAGTGAGTATTATTTTTAATGCTGCCACATTATATATAATCAATAATTAAGGTAACAAATTACCAAATTTTTTTATGAACCGTGATGAGAAATCCATCACTACCTGAAAATTTATTGTTCTTCATGTCCTTTAAAGCCAGTCATTTCATCTGATAAAGGAGTCTCTAATTTTCCTTCTCCATCTCTGAAATTTGTTATAGGTATATAAAGTTCAGGAACACATCTGTTTCCTCACTAGTAACATTTGATTCTTGGTGTACAAATTAAAATGGAATAGAATTATCTGTTCATAGATTTGTCTCTGAGTTGCATGCATATTCCCCAGAGTGTCTCTTATAGCTAATATTTTATTATCGTTGGATTTATTCTTTACTATATGCTACTAATTTTTCTGCACACACTCTGTTCCCAATAATCTTGGAGTAATCTATATAAGAGATACTCTGCCTCCTGGGACACTAATAAATGATGTATTCTTAGCAATATGAGGTATTATTTGACTAAATTAATGTAACAAGGCACCCTGGCTGTGTAACTGAAAGATCACAAGGTTAAGAAAAACCTATGAGGCCCCTTTCCTAGTCCAGTAGGACAAGGATTCAGAAAGCAGGAACTTGTCTCCAAAGATGGACAAGGCACTCGGGTCCCCAAGACCAGCAGAGAAGAAGCCTCTGATGTGTAGCTTGCAAGGGCAGGAAAGATTGGTGCCCACAATAGCAAGCAGTCCTGGGAGGGTAGCAACTACAGCAGCCAAACTATCAGCTTGCATGGGGAACAAGCTGCATAGCAATTGGCTTTACTCCTCACCTCGAGTACAACTCCTGTTTGCAATCTTCAGATTACAGGTATAGGGAGTGCTTAATGAAGAACCACTAACCCAGGACTGTAGACCTGCCTGTTGCAGAGTAAACTGCAAGTAAGTGAGGCTATAAATTGGATAATGGCAAACCCCTCTGCCAGGACAGAAGCAGGGTTCAGCTGACCAGTAGGAGAGGGCTGGCCAGTATATAGGCCAGGGAAGTCTAGGTTATTCTAGCCTTCTCTGTTGGGAAGAGAGGAACTCTTCTGCATGATATAGGAGACTTGCCTCCACAAGGAGAGGAGGAGATGCTTGTTGGCAAGCCTCCCTTGATTGGTGAGTACCTGGAAGGGTTAAGATTTTGGATAATGCCTGTTTCTGTTAATCCAGAGGGGCTATATTTCTATTAAGAACTTGTTTAATAAAACCAGAGGACTCTTGAGTGGCTTTAAGAGGTGGTTTAAAGGCCACAAAGCAGGTGCTGCATCCCTTAATCATGCATGGACCAGGTGCCCAAAGAGTGGTAGGCTGAAATAGCAGGGCCAAAGCCAGAGCAGAAAGGTGGAAGCCATAACCAGGCTCAGAGGCTGGAGGAGAAGAAGCTGGGAAGATCTGTAGATCCAATGGGAAGTAATACCTGGGAGCCATGGGTGTGGCTATGGGGGAGGCTGAAGGCCACAACTATCCTAGAAAGAAAGAGGGGAAGTACCAGTGGGTAAAACTGGTCTAAGGTTAACATCATCAAACACCCTCTTAAGACTCCAGAGCAAACTCTATAGATACTAAAGTTCATGAAGGTGTGGCAGGAAAGCTTAAAGGGAGAAGCTCATAAGGGGACCAAGGAATGCAAGACTAGCCCATGGTTAGGGGCATTGAGGTCACCCTTCAGACAAGTCCTGTTACAACCAGGCAAAGGATTTGTGATGTACTCATTATCAAAATGCGTGGGATTATTATTATTAATAAAATTATTATTAAATATATTTTATTATATTAGTAATATACTATAACAATTATAATTAATAATTTTTATTATTATTATTTTTTCTATTTCTGTATCCCATTGCTGCTTGCTTGCAGAAGCATTTGATATTATATGCCTCATAAGAAGGCTTTAGTAATTGTCCATAATATCAAAGCAGAGGAAGCCATAGGTTAAAATATTTTAAGAAGCTTATTTAACTCCTTTAGAATGTATGCTTCAAATTTATAATCCCTCAATAGGGAGGTGTTGAATTGCCAGTAGTTACTTACAGCTGGTCTGTCTGTGAAAAAGAAGTGAAGCTCCACATCAGGGTGGCCAAAATGGCTACAAAGCGAATATAGATACTTATCACAAGGTTAGTTGTGCTTTGAGAAATTAAAGTAGAATATGCAGAATGAGGAGTTGAGGGGAAGTGGTGACAGAACAAGAAGCAATTGTCTCAAGTTGCATCAAGGGAAACTTAAGTTAGATATTGAAAATCCTTTTTCACTAGGAGGGCATGGTGAAGCACTGGAATGGGTTACCTAGAGAGATAATGACATCTCTATCCTTGGCAGTTTTTAAGGCTCAGTTTGAAAAAGCCTTGGCTGAAATGATCTAATTGGGATGGGTCTGCTCTGGGTAGGGAGTTGAACTGAAATTACCTCCTGAGGCCCATTCTAATCTTAACTTTCTATCTATTCTATGAAGAAGAAAATCCCTATAATCCCTCACTGTTGGATTTCCTGTTTGCCAGTATCTACTAAACTTGGGTCTGATCTATAACTTTTTAATAACATCCAAAGAATTGGATTACATAGCTAGAGGGGTATGAGACCTGTCCATGATGGGATTCAAATATTCATTCTAATTTCCCTCAAACATAAATATTTTTTTCCAAATTTGGAGAAAATGTTGGATTAGCTGTTCTGAGACCATAGACCTGCTCCAAAGTAAAAATGGAATCTTTGTCATAACCAAGTCAGTTGAGTGCCCTGTCACAATAGAACTGCCCTGAATGTGGTAGAGTACAGAGAATTTTGCGTGGCAGAGAAAAGCTGGCAGACTGGCCATCCACCAACATCTCCCCGTCTATTCCCGATGTATCCTGTCCTGCATAGTCATTGCGTCCATGCGTTCTTCTTGTTGGCTCATTGCATTACTTCATTCTGTAACTGCGCAAGCAACCTTATCTGCGTCGCAGCCACCAGCGGCATAAGTAAAGATAAAGTAAAAGTTATTTTTTGCAACCAACATGTTGTCTGGCCTCTCCATCCACCAGCCTGCCTGACATCCGCTTAACTAATCAGTGTTTTCCTCTGCTTGGTTTCGGCTGGCCAAGATGCTCTCAAGATTTGTTCTTGAGAACATTAAAATTATTCTGTGGATCCTTATCTGTCAGTTAAATGTGGGGACAGGTTGGTTTGTTTTGCGTGTTAATTCGCTAAAAAAACTCCATGTGCCAGTATTACATATACCAGAGATTGCTGACAACACAACTATATGCTCTTTTTTTTTCTTTTCTTTCTTTTTTTTAAGATTCTTCTAGTGACATATGAGCATCCTGGAGCATAGCAATATCAGCCCTTTACTTCTTAGAGAAAAGAAATATAATTTCTTCTTTTTAATAGTGCTGTTCAGGTTCTTAATATTCCCAAATGCACACTTAATAGAACTGGCCATCCTCAGTGAATTTATCTTCTATGTTCAGCTTTGGTATATATCTGGCAATCTGCCAGTTGTCTTAAATCTGATATATGAGCTTTTATCTGTATATTGCCATAGTTTGGAATATTGACATTCTCCCATATGTTTAGTGCTCATAACATACACTGCCAAGTACATTCTTGAAAAGAACATGAGGGGTAAGAAGAAAAGAGAGAAAAAAGAAATAAATATGAAGTACATGAAATGCTAACAGTACATTTACTTTATGAAGTTATGTCCACCAGGAAGGTCTGGGCAGATGTAATCTTTCCCCCTCCCCCCCCCCCCCAAAAAAAAGCATATGAATGCTACTTATTGCTAAGTAGTGTTAAGAATCTAAAAATCTTCACACTTTTTGTAATTTTGCTGCTTTCAATGGAGCCTGATAATTTCTTTTGTGTTTTTTATTTTGTTAGTTCTTGTTTTCTTGGGGGGTCATTTTGTTTGTTTTTTTCCTAGCCACCCTGGAGGGAAGATCAGTAAACAGCATATTATAAAGAGGACGAACTCACCCCACATTAGCTACCAGAGAACTTTCCAAGTTCTCTGTACTCTTAGTCAATTTCCTGAGATTTATGACCATGAAGGCCCAGGTTTTTCTCCCAAGCCAGGCTTCCATGGGCCTTCTCTGTCTCTGAATCAGTGTCCATGGGGAATTTTAACACTCTGACAATTTTGTTCCTGCCTGCAACAGGAATATTTTTCGGGGGACACCTTTCTGGCATGCCAACAATATGAGTGTTGTATCCCCTAGACTTGCCTTCTAGGCCTAGCACATTCAGAGCCTGCAGTTGCTTGTCTGGCCACTTCCACAGCTTGATCCTTATAGGCAGGAACTCTGTCCTCCACTCCCTGCATCTGCTTCACCAGGGCATCTAACAAAGCCTGAACATCTGTCATGAATACTGTACCTTTTAATGCTAAATCTCTCTCTCTCTCTCTCTCTAGCCATGCTCTGTATTAGAGAAGAACCAAAACTTCTGTGTCTCAGTCAGCTCTTACCTTGGAGGCCTCCATTTTGGAGGCTAACTTGATGTCCATAGGGTATTTTGATGGCCCCTGATGACAGAGGGAAGTGAAAGCTTTTCCCAGCCATACAGTGGGATCTGTAACATGGGTGACTGGTGCCTCTTGAATCTGGGGCAGGGAGCACCTGCAGAAGCCATGGGTGGTGGCAGCAGCCCTGTCAGGGGGAACAGCAGCCCTACCGACAGCATCAGTGTTGGCTATTGGAGTGGAGGAGCACCAGCCCATTGGGGGGACACAGGCACCCCTGTGCACTCCCTGCCAGTTGCCTATGATCTGTAGTAATCCCAAATGTAACTCTCTTTAGTTGTGAAAATTCTTCTTGCTCTTATAAAAGTGGCAGAAAAATGTCACGAAGTGGCAAGAACCTGCACCCCAATTCCTTCCCCCTCTTCCCTATAGCAATCTTTCAAGTATCTTGAAACTTTCCTTAATTTTCTTTTTTTCTGAACTTGGTATACGGAGTTCTTTCAAACTTTCCTGTCATGGCTTACATTACAGTCCTGTTACCATCTTCTTTATTCACTTGGAACCCTCCCTGATTTACCTACATTCTTCTTAATATTGTGTCCAAAACTGGACACCACCGCAGCTGAAGTGTAACCAGCACTAAATAAAAATGATTATACCTTCTTGCATACAATGCTTCTGTTAATGTCAGTCAAAACTACACTTGTGTTCTCTGCAATAGCATTGTACTGCTTACTCACTTTGCAATTATAATGATTTATAAGGGATCACAAACTCAAGTGCAACTTTAACAGGCCAGTTGCCAGGATCAATTTATGCATTTGGTTGTTTCTTGTATGTGTAGCACCCTACATTTGTCTCAATGTCATGGTTTTGCTTGTAAGGTAGCTCTCCATGTTATCTGAATCTTTTAACTTCTCCCTCAAAGTGTGCAAGCCCTTTCAGTGGTATTATAAATTGATCAAATTTGTAGATTTGTTTGTTTGGTTTTTTTCCCAGTCATTAATTGGAATATCAAAGAGAACTGGACCCAGAACAGACCCTCCCTGACCTCCACTTTAGAAACTTCAACTAAATCTGACCATGAGTCATAGATCCTCTGTGCTTGCAAGTCATCAGATTTATATAATTCTATATACTTCATGGTTTTATTTTTTTCCAGCTTGCTTTTGAAAATGGCATGTAGGACTGTCAAAAGCCTTGGTAAAGTCCAGATATGTTATGTCCACCACATTCCCCTTATCTAAAAATAAGTTCATGGATTAATAGATGTTAGGGTCAGAAAGGACCTCAACAGATCATTGAGTCTGACCCCCTACATAGGCAGGAAAGAGTGCTGGGTCTAGATGACCCCAGCTAGATGCATATCCAACCTCCTCTTGAAGACCCTCAAGGTAAGGGAGAGCACCATCTCCCTTGGGAGCCCGTTCCAGACCTTGACCACTCTAACTGAAGAAGATCTTCCTAATGTCCAGTCTAAATCTGCTCTCTGCTAGCTTGTGGCCATTATTTCTTGTAACCCCTGGGGGGCCTTGGTGAATAAAACCATACCGATTCCCTTCTGTGCCCCTGTGATGAACTTGAGAGGCTGCCTTCTCTTGTGGAGGCTGAAGAGGTCCAAGTGTCCAAGAGGTCCACTCAGAAGTGGTCAGGGGAATACTAAATAATCTAATGGGCTAGTACAATTTCATTCTACCAACAGAACGAATGTGGAAAGATGCTTCCTGTAACAGCAAGGCTACAGCTCTGGAAGTTTTATTGTATGGAAAGTGTGAATGCTCTTAAAAACAATGCAGGTAAGATGGTTTACTTAAACTCACCCACCGGTCATGCGCATGCAACCAGTGGCACGCGCACACACAAAAAAGCAAAGGAATTCTGAAGACTTCTTGTGTTTGCATGAGCCAATGTATACACCAAAACATTGGATGGAAAAAAGTTAGAACAGAGGCATAGGAAGAAGCGTCTGTACTTTAGATAGCACTGGGGAGTAGAGCAGCAACAGCAATGGCTATCACAAGTTCTTGCATTTTCAAAACCGATGCCTAGGGCTCATGCCTCTAGCATTTACCCACTCAATTTAGTGACCTAGTAATCCTAATTGGTAGAGGACCCCAAAAGTAACTTGGGTTACTCATGTGGAAACATGCTGTGAGTGCTGGGCAGTACCAGGTATAAGAAGAATGTGAAACTTTTTTTTTTTTGCTACATGGAATAAAGCAACTCTCTTCCACAATTGGCTGTTTTGGCTGGTTGAGCCTTTGCTACATCTAAGCTTCATCTCATTTTGAGGAGTCTAATGCCTTTAGCAGCAGTAAGGTGTTTGTTTGCTTTTTTGGGTTGGTGGGTTTTTTTGTTTGTTTGTTTGGGGTTTTTTGGGGCTGGTTAGTTTTTTTTTGTTTTTGTTTGTATGCATTCATCAGACCTGGGAATGAAACAAGGATTAGGCTTGTGGTTGGCCCTTCAGGGACATGCACTCCTCCTACCATTACTAGCACTCTGCATGCCTGTGCAGAATAAGGCCCCAGCTTTGGAAAGTGGGATCCATATGGACAAGATTATTAATGCATGACTTATTTGCTGCTGGTATGGAACCCTATCTAAAATCAACCATTGGCATTCCTGGATCTTGCAGCTGCACCTCCAGAAATGTAATATCCCATCCAGTGCACCAAATGCCCTGATGGAAAATACTTGGGGACCAAACAACAACTGTGCACCAGAATGAACACATACTGGAAACTTATTAAAAACAAGAATACCCAGTTACTGGTAGGGGCACATTTCTGACAAGAACCACTCGCTCGCCCGCCAATCTCTCTCTCAGTTTTAATCCTCAAAGGGAACATACAAAACACTTTATAGATGAGCCTATGAACTTTACTTCATCAACCTCCCGGATACAAAAAATCGTGGACTAAATATGGACATTGGATTTATAATGCATGATAGCCTGCCTGACATCTCCACTATTTACTTGCTACATTTTATTGTCACCCTCTCCCCCTAAGCTTGTCTCTCACCCACTGACTCCTCAATTTACATCTTTGCTGACTAACTTTCTTGCATGCAGACCAGTTTCTGATCTCTTTACTGTATATTCCATCCAGGAAGAGCACATATCAACTGCAGATGCTTCCTCAGCCTGATGAAGGGCTTTTAAACCCACAAGCTTGCTAAGGGTTTTCTTTAATTATTTAGTTAGTCTAATAAACCATTTTATTCACTCAAGAACCTTGTCACCTTGTCTGCCTCTCTCTTTTCTCCTAGTGTTTTATAGCAAGTGTTCAATTGAGTGGCTGGCATTAAAACATTTTCATAGTTGTCAATTGAAGATTAATCTAATATTATACAGTAAACCAAGTGTGTATTTCTCCATTTTTTGACTCCATGGAGAGTGGGGGCAAGAGGGGTGGGGACTGTACTGAATATCAGGATTCTACCTCCCCTCAAACTTGGATCCTTTTAACTGTTCCTGTCTTCCTGCCATTCAGCTTCCTCTGCACACTGATTAGTTGCTGCTGCCATATGGGCTCCCCAGGGACTAGCATTTTGGTATTCTTAAATGGAAGTCTGGGGCTGATGCCCCACTCATCCATCACTAGTTACACTACTACAACAAATCCTGCTAGGTTGTGGTTTTTTTTTTAAAGCTGATGTGTACCATAGTATTACAAGTACCAAACAATAATTGTGCCTCTAAGCAAAGACCACTTTGACATCCCATTTCAATATCAGATGCTCCTTTCTCCCCTGGTAAGAGCTAGGGTCCTACACAGACATTCATGCTTTGATTTTTCTCCCCCCTCCCCCCCCCCCTTCCTTGGATGACTTTTTACAAAGCCTTGCACAAAGCAGAAATTCATGGTTCAACTTGAACCGTTGGACCTGCACAGTTCAAGTCTGTCCAAAGTTAGGTAAACCCAGTTTCTCATGCCAGTTTAAAAATCAGTTTTCAAACAATGGTGGGAACTTTAGAAGCCTAGTTTTGAATGGGATGTTATTGGATTATTTGAAACTAGCAATTGAGGCAAAGAATTAGAGTAATGCAAGGTATGTGAAATGGAAGCATGAAGCACTGTAAACTCCTAGCATTAGCACCTGAAACATCGATAAAGCTGAGAGAACCTACTGGAATACTGCTCATTTTAAGTTGATAGTACTTCTTGTACTACAGTTACTCTATAGATGGACCAGAGTTAAATATATTATAGGAATCTGCAGACACTAGTGGAAACAGACACTAAGATCCAAGAAAGGGGTATCATTTCCTAACTGAGAATGATCTAATCAATCTATGTATTTCTAAAATCTAATTATAAAGTCTAAGTGCTTTATAGATAAGAAGTTCAGATTATACCCAAGTTGTTATAAATTAGAAACATAGTAAAATTATCATTTGAGGTAATGGGTTTTTAGCTGAATATAGTCCAATTATGATTATACATTTCCAGAAAGAAATGCTTATTCAAGGATGGAAGTTCTAGCTTTCACTAACAGAATCTATTCCAGCCTTGGGTAATAACAAGCTACATGGTTTGGGTCCCCCTGCCCCTCTTTCAGTTCTTTCTAGAACATACAAAGGAAACTTCCTGACCCTTGCTGCTTCGTCCTCCTCAGCCAAGGAGACAAAGTCCCAAATATTTCTCCCAGATTCTTCTGTTTTCGTCCTATTTGCTTGACACAAATTTATTTTCCTATATGTATGACTAGAACAGAGGGTTATCAACTTTACCTGAAGCCATCTATCCAGGGGCAGTGCCAGTCTCTTCCTGGTGGGAGTGGGGGCTGAGATGAACTAGACAAAAAATTGGGGGAGGGCTGCACTATGCATTTGCTGGCCAAACATATTTATTCTATATGACATGGTAGGCTCAGCTGCATGGGTGGGTAGCCTGAGGGTTTGGACAGGGATGGTGCTGGGAGGGGTGTCTATGAGTGGGCTAAGGGGAATTTTGGAGTGGCTATAGCCCTCCCTAGCTCCACCCCTGCATCTATCTTTAATTTCACTGGAACCACTGAGAGGCCATCTTTATTCAGCCAAGGTTATTTACACTTGTAAAGGCTGTAAGAAAATCATGGCTTTCTTAATGGAGAGGCCTTATATACACACAAGGAGATCTCTTTTATGCCAGAAATAGTTTAGGGATGAATCCAAAATGGCATTTTGTATCTTAAATCCTATCCAGGTGCCAAAAATCTCTTATTTAAAATCATGACCAATCACAACAAATAAAAGGTTTGGGATTAGTTACAACAGCTTTACCACCTTTCCCTCACCTCCTCTCCTCCCCCCCTTAAAACCACTAATCTATAACTCTACGTACACTGGGAATTGCAGAGAAGGCATTTAAGCCTTTAGCCTCCTGGGCTTTGTCTCTGAAAAGTGCTCTGAAAAGTGTTGCCAGATAGCAATCAAACAACTTCCACTCTGTGCATGCTAAGTCCCAAAATGAACCAGTGAAGCTACCTCTAAAATGCCATCAGCCCACTCTTGAGTACACTGAAAACAGACTTAAGAAGTGATGATGGAGGTGCCTTTTGTTGCACTCATTTCTCAGTTTGGCATGGGAGTGGTAGTAGTGCCTGTCTCTATTGCTGCAATTAGTGGTTTTGACATACCATTGGAGTCCAGGCACTGGCTTCAGCTCAGGATCTTTAAGGAAATCCTCAAGGATCAGAGCCTATGTTTAGCAGTCACTCTTTTCAGCAGAGATGTCATGGTCCAAACACCTTACTCCTGGATCCAGCATAGATTCTTCAAATGCCTGCTCTAGTGCAAGCACATCCTTTCCCAGAATACTACTGAAAGTATGAGCCTTCCAGTTCACATTTTAATGCTTCAGGAGCCATATGCTAGGCACAGGAAGATAGAGCTGTATAGATCCTGGTAGTACAGATAATTAAAAAGCAATATACCATCTGAATCCAGTGTGCTTTACTTAAGCAATTTCCTTCCCTTGGGAGTCGCAATGTTTTTGCAGGAAGCTCAAGGTTTTGCTTCTGCATTATGGAATCTCAATACCTAAGTTTGCCACTGTAGATGTTGATCCATCCTGAAGCTAAGATAGGTCCCACTGCTTGCTATAAAAACCTATCAGCCAGTTTTACCAATGCTTCCTATGCCTCTGAGGCATCTCTTGCTCTTTCAATTAGTCCTTTTCTTTTTCCTAAGATCCTTGTTTATCAACCATCTTTAATCCCGGATTAAAAATTCTAGAGCCATTGACCATCATCTTTGAAAACTCATGGCAATCAGGAGAGGTCTGAGGTGATCGGAAAAGGGCAAACAGCCGATATTTAAAGAAGGGAAAAGGAGGATTCCTGCTGAAGTTCTGAAGTTGAAGGAAGGCCCTCCACACTTCAGTGAACTTTGGATCAAGCTATTATTCCATCCTTGCCTTGCAATAGATCTATGTGCTATTCTGGATAAGCATCATCCTGGGTTCAGAAAGTAGTTCATATTCCACCCAGTATGCATTGCACCCTCCTGCCTCAGCCTCCTAGCCAAGGTTTGCACTTGTAGGATACATATATGGGAATTTCTATTATACTGGACAGAAAACTCATGACACAGGAACTTAACTGCCAATCGTTTACCTGAGAAAACTTCTAGTCATTCAACCTAAGTAGGATTTTAAAAAGTAATCTAGAACCATCTTGCCTCATATCATATGAGAAGTTCTGATCAGAGTAAAATTGCTTTAATGTTAAAATAGCCCTTGAATCAGAATACAAAAGAAGAGACTTTAGAGCAACTAAGGGTCACCATCCCCAAGAGGGGTCCCTCCGGAGATGGGAACCCAAGGCACATAGCCAGAGGGCATACTGTCAGCCAATCTCCCCTGTGGGGGAGGGGCTTAGCCTCCAACCTAAAGGCTGCTGATATCTGACATTCAAGAGATAACCTCAGAGTGAAGCTTGCATCCTGGCCAGATGTATCTTGACTCTCACATCTCTAGGATTGATGGCTATAGAATTGCTTATATTTATTCTTTTCTGTTATCATTGTGCATCAGTAAATTTGCCTGTTATCAAATGGACAGTTCACGGTTGATCTGAGAGTTTGGGTCTACCCAAAACAAGGCATCTAGGTCATAAATTCAGTGCCAACACTAATCTGGCCTGTATTGGGGTAGAAAAACGAGGAAGCCCAGCAGGACTCATTGGAAACTATCTTTAAATTCAGCTAAAAGTCCTTGGACCCAAAGTCTTTCAAGTTAAATATTTCAGTTTCAAAAAAACAGATTTTTTTCTTATGAAACTTTATTTTATTTTGTCAGAAAACAAACCCGTTCTATAATGAAGGCAAAAATAGTGTATTTGCCCAAATCTAACACACCCCTGAATTCTTAAGATGACAGCCAAATGATTAGATTCTATATCTGGAAAATTATAACAATGTTTTTATACATTTTCCACATATAGAATCTAACTATCACAAGGTTGTCTTAAAATTTGGTGTCCTTGCTCCCTCCTTCCCCCTGTCCACATTGCTACAGCAGAGAAAACATTGGCTGTTGAGGTCAAGCAATGCCCCACTTCTTCCTCTTGCAGCTTTACTTTCCCCTTTGGCCCCTTCTTCTGCACTCGCTCCCCCATGATCTCTGCCCCTTCTTTCCCTACTCAACAGTCTCTGCCTTTTTCTGCTACTCCCCACTTTGCTGTCAGATGCTGCTTGGGCTCTATTCTCTCTCAGTTCAAGAAATATAGCATGTGGAATCATGGTTTCTGGACCACACAATAGTGGAAGGAATCCAACCAGAGCCAGAGCTGAGCTGCCCTGCTGATAAAGCAGGGGTGGACAGTCAGAAGCTGCCAAGAACAAGTGGAGGGGGAGCAGGAGGCTGCTGTGGGTCTGACTTGGGTCCTGACCTGGGTTCAGGGCCAAAGTCGGAGCTACCGCAGGTACCAGCCCCCTGCTGTTTGCTTATGTACATGAATTGAAGATGAAGGGTTTCCCTATCCCCATGCTGATTGGGGGAAGGGAACTTCATCTTAGATTTGTATAAATATACTAACTTCATTTCAGGGTTTGGTGACAAAAAGGCAAGCTCTGCTATTGATCTGATGGTCAAATTCAGTTAGTCCTGTTCCCTAATCAATGGGCAAGTGAGTCAAATGAAGTATGTTTGTCTGTCAGGGTAAAAAATTATGACTTTTATTATGTTATACTTGGTAGGGAATTTGTCCCCTAGCATACCACAGGATTTTACTTCTTGTGGAGTCTTGCCATTCATATTGTATGAAGGTGAAGGAGAAAGTGGCCCAGGGCCATTCTTTCCCATATTGGAAGACCTGTACCAATTGGATGCTGTAGGAATGTTCCATTGTAGGCCAGGTAATGTGTTGTTCCTTCTGTCCAGCTTGTAGTCTGTTCATTCAGGAATCTGGTGGGTGAAAAGACTTAAAACGCTCATGCTATTTTATCTTTTTTTTCATCTGGGAATTATGATGTCTCCAAGGTTACATCTTCCACTGTCCAGGAGCTCCAATTATATTTTCAGTTCTATTTGTTCTAGAAGACCTTTTGCACATTAAAACTTGTGATACAGTATCTGCATAATAGGTTTAATCAAAGTCTTTATTAATCGTGATCAGAAATTGTGATTAACTCCATTGTAGGTATACACTCCTCAAAGTATGATAAAAGAGAGGGTCAATTTTCTAATAAACCAGTCATTGTAATATTTTTCTTTATGGTCACATCCTCTTATTCAAATGAACATGCTAAGTGGCACAGAGGATACATGCTTAATTAAGAAAAACTTTCACAGAGCAGTATTTGCTTGATAAAAAAGGATTTGCAAGAATAGAGGGCACTTTTACTCAATTTCTGTTAAAATGTATCTGTGCCTGTTGATCATTCTTAGTGGGTGTAACAGAGAGCCTCAGGCTTCTGCTAATTTAAGGTGAGAAATGGCAGCAGATAAAGACCAGACACCTGAACATATGGTTACTATATTTCCAGTTTCAAACAAGGGGACACCTGTCAGGGCTGGAGGGGTACTAATATGCCAGTGCCCTGTCTCCGCCCCTCACTCCAAGCCACAGCCCCCCAGCCCTGCTTCTGCCCCTTATTCCCAACCCACAGTACCCTAGCCCCCCAAACCATACTGGTGCCCCACACTCTCAACCCAGTCCTGCCAGCGCCCCTCACTCCTGCCTCAACAGCTCCCTGCCCCCTCCCCCAGCCCTGCAGTGCTTCCCAGCTGCCGCATCTCTGCAAGCATGGGCATCATCTCTGGTGCTGCCAGACAGGCCACCCAGCTCCTTATTGCCTCTAAAGTGTTCTCTCCCCCTACCTTCCCCACCTTGCTGCAGCCCCAGTGACTGGACAGCTTCCCCCAGTGCTGGAAGGCACCCCCCACACACACACACATACCCACCCAGACCATCCCCAACCCCTGACCCTCTACCCCCTGACTCCCACAGACTTACCTGCATGTAGCTGCTGGGTTGCTCCCCCACCCTGCCTGGATGCATGCTAGCCATGTGTGTGTGCCCTGCTTCCAATCACCCTTCCCCCAGATTCTTGCTAGTGCAAGCCAGGAAATGCCAGAGAATACTTTTGATGCTGAGCTGAGCAAAATCCTGGACATTTATTGATATTCTAAAAAACCACCTGGATGGAGATGAAAAGACCCAAAAAGAGGATATAACTGGGAAAAACTGGGATGTATGGTTACCCTAACTGAACAGGAGCTAGTTACAAGAATGAAGGCAACAAAGAAACACTGCAGCCTAGTCTGAGAGCTGCCGATTAGAGGGAAGGGGTACCAATTCCAGTTAAGGGAATTGTGCCTGGGAGGGTGCTGGCTGTAAGGGAATACACAGCTAAGGAAATAGATCAGTAAGACAGAGCCCAACTCCTGCAGCAAGGAGGTGGCTAGAGCATCAGTCATAAGCTGCCATGACAACCAGCCTTCAGTCCATAATGAGAAACCCCTGTTGAGCTGGAGTATCACCTGACCAGAAGGGGCAGGGCATAGGCAACATAAAAACCAGGGGCAGGTTGGTATGGTAAGCTCTTGTCTATGGATTATAAGAAGGGATTTTGCTGATTTCTGGACTCCACTAAGGCTACAAGCAAGTCACTGACAGTTTGCTTTTTTGGGGGGGAATATAACCCAAGGGAAGGGGAGGTATGGCTCTGACAGCAAGCTACTCTTGATGTCTGAACTCAGCATAGATTTAGTCTGTTATAGCCTGTGTGCTTATTTCTTTGTTACAGTTTAATCTGGTGGCATAGGTTTGGGACTGTCAGAACTTGGTGGGGGTTGCAGTAATGCTTTTAGGATTAGGGATTAAAACTTTAAAGTGCCCTTGCTGCCATTTTGAAGTATGGGACATTGAATATATGAGAAGCTGATGATGCCTTAATTAGAGCGACTCTTGCACTGCTGTAATTAAAGTGCTTGCCCTATCCTCAGAGTGTGTGGAAAAATGCCTTAAAAGCCTAAAATGAAGTTACTTTTTAACATTCCAGTCTATATCTTTTATGAGGATTAATTCATTTTTGAGTTGTTTTTCTAAATGGTTTAGATTAGGTCTGTGCAAATGGGGAAGTATTTGATTTGGATTTGGTTTATTCAGAGGACAGTGATTCTGTTTGGATCATAGTCCTGAATCAATTTGACCAGTTCAGCTTTGGAAGATCTAGCACTGATTTCTGAGAGACTTGGTGACTTGGCTCAGCTGGAGAGAGGCAGGCACATCTAGGTGCCTGCAGGGTCTTCCAGAGCTCCTCTGGCTGTGTCTGCCTTTCCTTAGGCAGGGGGAGCTGTGGGAGAAGCCCCTATGGCTATCCTACCCAGCCCCAGCCCATTGCCTGGCCTCAGCCTAGTCCCAGAACTTTAAAAAAAAAAAGCCCACACTCACCAGCTGCAGAAACAGCGATTTGGGGTCCCTGGATGCTTATGGCAAAGCCTGCCCATGCACTGTGAGATAGTGAGGATCACTGCCTTCCCCCTCCACCTGGCACCTGTTTGGCGTACAGCATGGTATTATCCTGGCACATGTCCAGGAGGGCCCAGCGGGGGAATGCATGCTCAGGGGCAACCAGCATGGGTTCATCACTGGCAGGTCTTGTCAGACCAACCTG
>JAGPOW010003316.1:10644905-10705073 GCA_030014935.1 Caiman crocodilus
ACAGTTAGGGTGGCTAGGATGTGGAACCGGCTTCCTAGGGAAGTTGTTCTTGCTCCTACCTTGGGCATCTTTAAGAGTAGATTGGATAGATACTTGGCTAGGGTCCTGTGACCCTGGCACTCATTCCTGCCACTGGCGGGGAGTCAGACTAGATGGCCTGCTCTAGGCCCCTTCTGACCCTAGATGCTATGATAATATGAAGAATTCAGCAGATTCTAATCCGTTTCACCGTCCATTGGATGTTGGTTGATTGGTTGTATCGCAGTAGTATCTAGGCACATCCCTAGAGATCAGTGTGATAGATTATATTCATACATATCATAAGAAATTGCCCTTACTTTAAAGAACTTGTAATCTAAATAGAAAAGAGAGACTATCCCTATTTTATCCATGTGGAGCAAAGGCAAAGACTGGAACAACTAGAGGCTGAGCTTTCAACTCCCAAGATTTAGGCAAACAGCTTAAGTAAATGAGTGTCCTTTCTAGATGACGATGTCTGTGTCTCAATTATTTCTACTTATGCAGTCTTACCTATCTCTGGATTTATGCTGTGACCAGCATTTGCACCTCAACATATTAAAAAGAATGCAGATCATAACCTAATGCAGGTGATCTGCAAAGATGACAAGCACAAGTATATCAAATTAGCTATAATAAATGTTATGAGAGTAGACCTAAATACTTTCTGAAACCCTGCCTTCTGATTTGTACCACTGTCACGACCACTCACATTATAAATACATTTTTAAAAGGAAATAGATAAGCCTTGCAAAACCAGGAATGTCTAACATGCATTTAAACCTAAATGTATGTTATGTTTATATTTAATACATCACATCTGTAGCAGCAGATATGGAAGTGGTGTCATGGGGGCAGAGTCCTTTTTGTTTTGTTTTCCTACTGTCATGAAACAAACTTTTTAAGGCTTTATGTACCAAAATTAGTATCTCAGAGTTCAAAATTGCCACTGCTTAGGGTAGCCATGCCTAGGCTTGTACAGCATGAGTTATGGGTGACAAACAGCTCTGTAACTTGAATCAAACATTCTATCCAAAGCATTATCAAATTGCAGAGAGAGTGTGGCTGCTAGGTTTAGCTATTTTCAGGGAAACTAAATCAAAGCTGCAAAAATGATAGAACAGCAAGCCAAGGGCATATATCCTAAATTACCTGTATTACAATTGCATCCTAAAACTCTAATAACTAAGGTGACCAAAGGTATTGGTAGTTATTTTGCTATACTTAGTGTATTTTTGCTAGCATGTTCAAATGATTATAGACACAAAGGGAGCCTTGAGGATAGAAAGAGAAAAGTAGCCTTTTCAGGCCACAGTTGGGAAATAACTGGCCAAGGGCCAAAAGGCAAACCATATAAGAAATCTGTTCTTCTGTTCTTCTTTGTCTCAAAAATATAAATGCCAGTTGATTAACTATATTTTGATTAAAGTAAAGATTACCAGATGATTAACAGAATAGAGCCAGATGCCTGAATATAAAGAACTTTAACTAAATTGATCCCTTGACCTGCTTTCTTAGGGCCACTAAAATCTGGTTCCAAAAGTTCCAGTGAAACAAAGAAATTTAAATAAAAACTATCACAGATCAATTATTAGTTTGTCAAAGCAACCATTAATAAATATTGGTCCTGGGGCAAGCAACCAATTGAACCTTTCCCAAATCTCAGGGGGAAAAAAAACCAGTGAGAGTCCCTAGGAAAGCAGAACTATCTGGCTAACAGACCTGTTCTTCCTGAATCCAAGACTGCATAAGCATTGTCTTTATTAGTACCAATAAGTTTTTGTTGTTGCATATCCTAATAAAGCTTTCTAGTTATGACTGAAAAGGTCTCATTGATATCAATTAACTTCTAGCCATAACTCCAATCAAAAGGTAACACCTATAAATTCACCCCT
This sequence comes from Caiman crocodilus, assembly GCA_030014935.1. NCBI lineage: Eukaryota > Metazoa > Chordata > Crocodylia > Alligatoridae > Caiman > Caiman crocodilus. Next base: position 10,646,819 of record JAGPOW010003316.1, read on the forward strand.
GGATGGAGAATATAACTCATAAAATCAACAATTTTCAAAGTATACCCCATTGTACTTTTCTCTAGTTACAGTTTCCAAATGGCTTAAAACGTATCCCACTTCAGTAATTCATCCTCAGTTATAAATGTATGTGTGACATTGTTTCTTCCATTATGAGAGCTTTGCCAATTCTACTTGTAGTTTCTTCTGTGAGTATATAGAAGTATTGCATTTAGATCAACCTAACCAACATCAGGAGGTGAACTAACTTCAGATCAAAAGGGCTACAGACATTCAAAAAGCCCAAAGCGGAATTGATCTAAGTTGCACAGTTTTTTGTAAATGGCATAGTTTAGATCAGTAGCAAACAGAACACACATTTGCCTTTGGGAATGGACGCCATTTTAGACCAGGTTCCACCATTTTTAAACCAGTCTGCTGAACTTCTGTTCTGTTATGTGTATAGACCAATTTCTAATCACTTATACTGGTCTGTATCTGGCCTAGAAGGTAACTCCAATCTACAAATGGTTAACCTTATCTTACAAATGCTTATAGGCATTCCTATTTCCCCCAGCCCTGACCAGAATATTTTTAGCACCCCTCAACTACATGTACCCCCCCATCTGCAAACCTTACCTCAACCCATAAAATGCCTCTCCCAAACTACTAGCCTCACCCCATAGATTCACCAGCCCCCTGCCAATCCCTCTCCCCACCCCAAGTTACTTATCTTAGGCTGCTTATGCTGCTCCTGTGTTAGAGTTAGGTGGCTTGAAATAATCCATCTAAACCAGGTACAGTAAGTGCTCATATATATCCTATAAGAGTAGGTAGACTCTTCTAAATTGATAGCCTGTCAACATGAAGGGGAGGGCAAAAGAGGGATATTTTAATTGTCACTGTACGGTTTATATGCTGGGAAACCAGTTAATGAACTTTGGAGAGTATGAGTATAAATTCATCACTTACCTCTATCCTAAAATTTAAGAACTTATTCTTCACCTAGTTGATTCTCTGCATGTTGGTTATATCATGGTCTCTGTAAGACCTTATTGTGCTGTCCTTTCTCAAATGGACTGTCACTTCAAGAGTAACCCCACTTAAGATAACAAAGCTAGCTGCAGAAATATGTACTGATCATTATAAAGGCCAGAAAGTACTGCAGTTAAACACTGCTTAGGCAAAGTTAGAGAAGGTAAATAGGTAAATATTAGGGGTGTGTGAAGCAGGCTGTATTTGATTTGGATTCAGATTTGGTCCCATTCAGGGAACAGTGATTTGATTTGTTGATTCAGATCACTGTCCTGATTCGATTCAGCTGAATCTGAATTTGAAGATTTGATGCTGATTCAGAGAATCAGCAATGCAGCCATAGACACAGGTTTAAATGTTTTTTCTACATCCCTCTAGGTACCACGTGTGGCTCATCAATGCTGAGATGGTGAGGCAGATGGAGCATCCCACCAGTACTGGTCCACTTCTGGGTCCGATACTGAGTGCATGGAGGACCCCCCTCCCAGCTCAGCAACTGACCACAGGAGGACCCTGGATGCTCCCCTGGACCCAGGAGACACCAATCACTGAGCTGGGTGGTAAGAGGGGGGGCCTGAATGCTTCATGGCAGACCTGGAGGTGGACTGGAAGTGCTTCAGGTCCACTTCCGGGTCTGCTGCCGAGCGTGCTGGGGATACCGGTCCCTCCCCTCATGCTTCCATTGGGCACTCCATCCACCCCAGTTTCTTGGTATTCATGAGCCGCCTGTTACTTTGAGGTATGTAGAAAAAACATTTAAAGGTGTGTCTATGTCTGAATCATCAAATCTGTCCAGAACAATTTGGTGGGTTCTTATTTAATTCAGAGAGATTAAAGGGTCTCCTGATTCTATTCGGATTTGGAGACTCAGCTGCCAAATCTCCACCGAACCGAATCAGCGACTGAAGCTTCACACAGCCCTAGTAAATATGACAATTATCAGCTCCTTGGAGACTTTATACCTCCTACTCTCTTGTTAATACTCCTGAATAGTCTCAACTACATTTTGAGCTGTGAGGATTAATTTATCGTAACAGTTGTCTGCAATCTCTCAGAAGAAAGAAAGGACTTTGCTTCTGTTGTCTGGCCCTCCAATAGCCACTGTCAGATGTACACAGGCAACCCCTCAAGGTCAGTGATTGAAAACTTAGCTGATATATCCAAAACTCAATGGGTACTGACAGATGTGCACTCTCCACTGTAACTATTGACACTTCACAGGAAGCACCATGAGTTACAGTAAGCTCCCAGACCCAACAGATATTTGCTGTTGGGTCCAGGGGATATGGGGATTGAGATCCAGTTTGAAGCAGCTGTGTGTCTCCAGCTATTCTCCCCTAGCCCCATGTTCCCCTGTCTCGGCTCTGCTGTCTTCAGAATTGGAGGGGGAAAAGTAGCAGAGGGACCTCAGTCTGGGGTTTGCCCAGGCAGCACTGGAGGGTAGGGTGGGTGGATTGGAGACCTCCCACTTCTCTAATATTCTAAAGACCAGAAGCAAACTGCCTATGTTCAAAAAAGAATCCAGGTAGTATAATGTTGCTTTTTCTCAATGTTCTTGTTGACCTCTGCCAAAATGGAAGATCTGATGAGCAGTGGAAGCTAGTGAAACGGTTGAGGTCTAATAATATTTTTCTAAGCAAAAGTTTAACAAATATTTTTGAGAGACTTGGAGTGAAGTGCTTACAGTCAGCTCTACCAGAGCTCTTCCAGCTCCCAGCCACTTTTTACTTGTTTGTATATAGAACTGAACTCCTATATTGTAATAGCCTTCAGCCAGTTCCAGGGTCCCTTCCAGGGTTTCAGCAAGTATTCCTAGCTGATAATGAACCAGCAAAGACTGCATTTGAAGCCTGGCAAGTGATTTCATTCCATAGGGCAAACACTGTAATAGTGTTTGAAAAGTCCTTGTAACAGTGTCCTCCCCACAATTTCAAAATACCATTTTACTGTCACTTAACACACACAGAGACCAAATAACAGTATACCACCAGGGAACTTGAACTGCTCTGTTGAATACAAATGCATAACTGATCTGATGGGATGAAAGATGTTTTTTTCCCTTTATATTCTATACAGACATAATGTAAAGTTCAAGTAATGCCTTATACTGCCTATACTCTATTATATTGCAATATCTCAGCACCTCACAAATACCTCTGAAATAAGTAAGTACACTTGTATTTATCTGGGGAAATGAAATATAACAGGAAAGTCACTTGCCCAAGGTTACATAAAAAATCTATGGCAGAGCAGGGAATTGAATGTGGGTCTCCCAACTCAAAATTTTGTACCCTAGCCATTAGATGATAATTCTTTGAGATGGCTATTGTCCAATTCAGACATACTTCCCTACTGCTGGTAAAGTCATCTTTCTCCTGCTCCATGTATCACAGCATATTAGTATTATCATATTGATGCAAGATCTGTTTCAGTGTAACTGGGTATGATTGGTGCTCCACCAAAACAATAGAAAAGACAGGTAGCAAAAAATATTGTAGAGGAAGTATTGTTCATTAAAAACCTTGACTTAAGTCAAATCTGTAGCTGCATACCTGAGGTCACAGTTGGGGAAACTCTCTCAGCCCAGAAGTATGATCCCCATCAATCCCTCTAATTGCTTCTTCCTGCACACCAACTTAAATCTCATTTTATCAGGATTAAGCCTCATTAGAATGGAATGAAATAGTACCACTTAAGGAAAAACTCATTCATTTCCTCTAGTAACTGTAGATGGCTTGAGGAAAGTCTTGAGTCAGTACTCTTGAAGGCAGCAGACAGATCTAATAAAATATGCAATTAAGCTATATCTTATCATTTGGTAATCTGACTGGTAGATGATATTCCCCTTTATCTAAAATGGAGGTCTAAAGTCCTGAAATCTAAGGAGTATGAGGATTTCAAAAAACCTAGAGTTGACCTACAAAAGCCTTCTATGTAACTTCCTTCAAAACTTGCTCTTAATGACTTGATAATTCTCATAGCATTAGATGTTTATATGAAAATTTAACAATTAGAGGTGTCTGGAAACCATTATAAGCCACTTGCCATTTTCTGCATTTTTTTTCATATTTTAAGCCCTTAACTTTTACCAAAGTCTAGAAAAGCAACAACATTGAGTTTATCTCAGAAATTTCATTTTCATTCTAGCTCAGATAAACTGGCGTGTTTGGGGTGAGAAAAGGAGTACAATTCAGCTGCCCTTACTTAGTCTTGCCTGTCATGTTTAATGTATTTTAAAGAAACTGCCTTGTATTCAGTCGATGCCTCTTGAGAGCAATTTCAGTGACTTTTAAAAATTTGGAGGCTCAGTAGTAAATTTCATGAGTTAAGTGTTAAGTTGGGCATTTTAGGAAATAGTCAGAGAAGACTCCCACCTTGAAGACGGGGAATGTGAAATATGACAGCATGAAAATGGAAATAACAAATATAAGAAGTGACATAAATGAAGTTCTCCTTTTATGAAAATGCATCTTTATAACAGAACTTCCAAATAAAAGATATTATTCCTGATCTAGAAATTGATGAGGTTTGGGGCATACTTGCAAGGGATGGACCCAATGTAGATATCTAGAAGTTGTTAGACACAGTATCATTTTTACATTTCATCTTACACTCAGTGCATAATAAGGTATTTCATATCCCTGGCTTGGCTCGCTTCCCAGAGAAGTGTGAACTCTTGACTTAGTAGAAAACTTGAACCTGTATCACCCTGTTCATACTTTAATAATTTCATTTTAACACATTCATGATAAAAAGTGTGAAGTGTTTATTAGGAAGGAAAAAGAGAAGGTTGCCCAGACAAGAAAATATTCACAGGTTTTCTGAGCTTCCACGGGAAGCAGCTTTTAACCACCGTGCAGTTGGCCAGCTTTCATTTGCTAGTTCATGGATCCTTGTAGCCCTGCCTGTCCCTTTGGAATACTTCAGGGACTGAAACTCTGCACAGTCCTGTTGCCCATTGCACAACGCAAGAGTTGCATATTCCTTACAAAGTGTGGCATGCTGTTTGCCTGCATAAGAACCAGGAATCAGGGGTGTAACAGGTCAGTTCCATGGCCAGGGCAGTCCTGGCTGCCAGCTGCAGTGGTGGCTAAACTAGCGTCTGCAGTCTTTCAAGGAGGCACTCAGTGTTCCTCTTCCATTTGCCCCTGCATCATTTATAATACTGCCAGAAACAATCTGTCACTAAATGCCTAAAATATGAGCCTCAGATCTCTAAAGGACATGTGTAATTACACTCATAAGTCTGTTGAGTTCAATAGGACTACATACATTGGTAAAGTGACTTGAAAGACTGGGCCTTTAGGCCATGTCCACATGAGCGCAGAAGTTTGTTTCCCTGGGGAACACCCTGCCACACACCCTCTGGTGCTTGCCAGGTTATCCTGGGTGGAGTAAGCATTGGCAGATTAATGCATGGGGCCAGTGGGCAGAAGTCCATGGGTCCCTACCAATTCAGGGCCCCACGATCCTCATCAGCAGGGAAGTGAGAGCAGGCTTTTAAACTTGACGTGTTTTTGTCTCCCAGAAGAGAGACAAAAATGGTGCCAAGTTTAAAACCCCGGCTTCCACATTTCTTTCCCTGCATCCGGGACCTGGGCCCCTCCCCCATTGGGACTGGGGAGGGGGCAGACTGGGGCTGGGCTGGGCTGGCCAGAAGTGTAGCCACAGTGCTGTGCTGGGGTAGGGATGGGAGGGTTCAGGCCAAGAGTGCAGCCCCACGCTGTGGCTTTGCAGGTGGGCAGTGGTGCTGTGTGTGCCTTGGGAGGCTATAGCCCCCCTAGAATTCACTATAGACCCCCACAGCCACCCTTCCCAGTGCTGCCACAGAGGCACAGCACTCGTGGCTTGATCCAACTCAGACCCGGGAATGTGTAAGGCTACACAGACACAGCTGGGCAGCAGCTCCCACCAGTAAGTGCAACTGTGGCTGGGCAGGGAGTGAGACTGAGCTGCAGGTGGGTTGTGGTGGGGAAGGAGAGGGGGGGGTCCCTCAAAGTGATTAATAGTGGGGGAGATCTGGGGGGGGAACTGTGTGTGTGTACGTGTGTGTGTGCATGTGCACACGCACGTGCATGGGCATGTCTGTGAACGTGCACACATGAATGCTTGTGTATGCATCTCTGTGTTCATATTTGAGTGCATGTGCATACATCTGTGTCTGTGCATCTGCATCTGTCTGTGTGCACATCTGTGCATCTGTATGCATCTGCACCTGTGTGTGTGTGCATCTGCATTTGTGTGTGTGTGACTGTGTTCATTGCAGGAGGAGTATGTTTGTTTCTCCATGTGCAAAGAGTGAGTGAGTAGAATGCACACCCATCTGCGTCTGCGCCTGTCTGTGTGTGTGTCTCTGTGTGTGTGTGTGTGTGTGTGTGTGTGTGTATTGGCCATAGAGGGGGTGGGGGTATGGGGATAAGGGAGAAGAGGTGGGCCTGTGTCCCCCTACCTCCAGCAAGCCAAAGTCCACCCAGCTTCCCCCACAAGCACCAGGATGGAAAGGGGTCGCTCCCCTCCCCCCTGCAGCCCAACTGCCCCTTGGGGAGAGGTGGCCTCCAATTTTGTGTTTGCCCAGGACCCCAGTGCACCTTAATCTGCCTCTGGGAGTAGGGGCGGTTGGGGCCAGCAACTGTGCTGGCCCCAGCAGCCTTACTTGGGGTCCTGGGGACCTGGAGAGCTACAGCCATAGCTCTGATGCAGCTGAGAGCCTGGTGAGCAGCCAAAGCATGGCTCAGGCATACCAGGCTCTGGGTTTGGGCAGTACATGCTGCTGCCATGTGCACCACCCTGCTTTTTTAAGATGCAGATGTTTTTGACCCCAGCAGGGGCAATTTGAGTAAGGGGTGCATGCAGGTGCATGTGCACCCTCTGCAAAAAGGCACCTACAACACTGTTGGTAGTGCCTATGGGCAGTTGCCACTTGCCACCCCACCTGCAGCAATCCATGACTGCCCCTGGCCACTGCTGGCTGTGCCTGCAGGTGGTCACTGACCCATGGTCGGTGCTTGTCCCTACCACCGACAGTGTCTGCGGGAGCTCCCTGCACACCGTCACCAGGTTCCTACCACTGCTGGTGCAGCCGTGCCCCACCAGCCACCAGGGACACACACCGTTCATGGACCCTGGGATCTCCTGGGGTCAACCCCACCTCCCTCCTGGCACTGCAAGGTAGCAGCACAAGGAATGCATGCATGTGAAGTGTATGGAGTCACAGATGGGTCTGCAATGCCACATACTGCACAGCTGTGCTTGACTGGACACAGCCTTAGAGGCCAACTCCAATTAAATGTCTCATTTCTGAGAAGAAGTCAGGCAGCCTATGCCCATGGAATTGTGCCAGGGTGGTAAGGAAAAAGAGCTGTAGCCTACACAGGCAAAGGGAATATTAACACATGGATCCAGCATGATGGGACCAAACACAGCAGTCTGATGCATATCCAACTAGGGGAGCTTTATTAAGGCTATATGATAGATGTGGGAGTCATTAAAAACTATTCCCAGGATTTGAGTGAAAACTGAATCATGCCACTGGTTTGTAACCATTGGAGCAGCAGTTATATATGTATGTCTTAGTTGTGAATTTTTGATAGCCAGTGAGTTATATTAGAAATTATTATAATTGAAATACATTGTATATAATAAACACAAGAACTGGCCATCTCTATGAACTGCAAATACACCTTTCACTGAAAATGGAAAAGTATTTGGTATTTTTTGGGGAGTGCTGAATTTGTAAGCAGTGAGATAGCTACATGCATTTTTTATGGTGGTTTAAAAATTCTATTCAAGTAAGTCTTAAGGGTATGTATTGCCATTGCATTTTTTCCTCTCACCTAATTTTGATTAATTTAAACTTAAGGTTGAGATCACAATGTGTTTTTTCTGGGTTTTTTTCATGTTAACAGTCTACAATATTTTCTATCATGTATTCACCCCAGAACTGAGTTGCCTTTGGACTGCATGGATATTATTCCAAATAGGGATTACTCCTATGGTGTTTAGTTTCTATTTGCAGCTACTATGAAGCCTGGTTCAGTTTTGTCATTTTCATATCCGTATATATTATAGTATTTGATATAAATGTTCTTTTGTACTTTTGTGACATAAGTGGAAGATAATCAAGTGAGGTATTTAGCACATAACAAAGGCATTGTCTGCTTGTAATAGGAAAAAAATAAGTCCTTTATAGGAAAAGCATCTGAGAGAAATGGCCTTACAGCCAAGAGAATTCCAGGTACTGCAGGGTGACCAGAAGTGACTTTCGAGCAATTCAAATAATGCATGTGCATATATTTAGGGCGGGCGGGCAATGCTGGCAATTTAGGAGGCTTTTTACAGTCTAGCTAAGAAAGACTTCTGGATCTTTTAGATCCCAGGCTCTGGAAGTTCACTGACCCCAGATGCCAGTGCTGACAGAATCAGTAGAAAGACTGAATTCACAAAATACTGTCAGGTCTCTCATCTGGATACCCTTGAGCTCTCCTAAAACTTTTTCCAAGAAATTTCACTAGTTTGGGTCTCCAAACCTATGGTAAGTTTCACTTGTCTATTTCTTTTCTCCTATACAATATATCTTTTGCTGTTTTGTCTTCTTACTGATTTCCTTTGGAAAGAGTGATTTTCTTCCTTTACTTCATGTGGGCAAGTGATATTCCAGGCTAGCCCTTTCTGTGGACAGGAGGACATCTTTCATAACCCAGTGGGGAGGTTACCTCAGGCTAGCAGAGTTTTGTTTAAGGCAACTGTGGAGCTAAGGTGTGCTGGGGTAAGGAGTTATCCCAGGGTAACCTCAGTCTGTTCCTTGGGGCAAGTGTTAGCACAGTGGAGCAAAACTTTGTTTTTTGGGTGTTGTGATAGTGCCTAAAATATAAGGGCATCTCTACATGTGCTCAGGCGGCGCGGGGAGGGGGAGGTTAATTAGAGCAACTCTCAAAACTTCTCTAATTAAAGGTCCCAGAGCATCTTCTGTATCAGAGTCCCAACACTTCAAAATGGTGGTGGGCTCACAGTCCATGAGCTTTAGATAAAGCACCCCACCCCCACCATTCTGAAATGCAGGGACACTGATACATGAGACGCAGAGGCTGGCTGGAACGCAGTAATTATGATACTCCATCAGACTCAGTTAATCGAGTGTACTTGAATGTGCTGTGGTTACAGTGTGTTGGACCAGTCTCTGCACTTGTGAGAGGCGCCCTTTCTGCTGAAAAATAACTGATGTGGTTTTAACTAACATGCTGATATGGCATTTTATAAATAGTGAAATGAAAGTCCAAAATATTAGGTATTTATTTTGAAATGTAATTCATAAAATTATTTCTGTAGCAAACATTGTTTTCTGTAAATCTCTGATGTGTAAGTGTGAATTCTTGTTAAAAGAAAGCATTTTAAGTATGCCTTCTTATTTTTCTTTCCACTCTTGGGAAGATCCCAGGAATTGAGTTTACCCAGATTTTCACTTAAAGAGCACTGAAATGGATGGGGCCAGATCCGGAGACCCATTATTTTGGCAGAGGAAGGAAGACATTTAGGAAGGACTGTTTTCTTTTGCTCTAACATATAAAGTAAATAGCCAGGTGACTTCATCTAAGTCTTTTTTTAACTTGTTTCTCTTGTATTGCAAACTACTGTATCATAAGAACATAAAAACATTGGAAGTGAAAGAAATTTCAGGTTTAACTCTAAGAAAAACTTCTTCACAGTTAGGGAGTACAAACTGTAAAATAATCTCCCTCCAGAGACAGTGCAATCACCTACCCTGGAAATCTTCAAGAGGAGATTAGAAGGTCACCTTGCTGGGGTCACCTGATGCCCGTTGTCTTTCCTGCCTAGTGCAGGGGGGCTGAACCCAATAATCTTGCGAGGTCTCTTCCAGCCCCTTATAGTCTATGAATCTATCATATGCCCCCAAATGATTATTTGTTATCTTTGTTAACTTCTATTTGCATCATTTATTTTGCTTGTTGGTTTTCTAGGTAAAGATATCTATAAAGAAAAAACATACCAATACCAATGAGTTTAATTTATGGGAAACAAAATAATCTCTCAACTTGAAATTGCTCTCTCTTTTTTTTCCCTCTTTATTCATGTAGTTTCTTTTCCTGTAGAAAACACAGATGGATTTGAGGCAAATTTTAGAAGCATAGCAATGCAATGTAGAATATCACGTGATAGGAATCTATCTTAACATACTTGCTCAACTTTGCTTGCTACAGTTCATAACTGTAACAAGCAAAGTTGTTTCTTAACTCAGCATAACTCAACAGTCACTGACCTTATTGCCTCTCCCCTCTAACCAGAAGGTAGGCAGCAGGTGTAAAGATTGTATACTTCAATAGGGAAACAGCGCCTCAAATCAAACAGTAATTATTAAGAACAGAAGAGGCCATATAACAGATCCCCAACATACTGAGACATTGTACTAACTTTTATCATTTCAAATGATCAAAGTCATATACTAATAGTGGGTGTGGTTTAAGACATGTGTCACACCTATCGTGAAACAACTGCTGATGACAATTTTACAGTGAGAAGAAAGAGAGAGAAAGAGTTAACTATCTTACTTCATTATGTGGTAACTGGTTTAAATCTGATGTATTGTGTTCATGCCAGTCTCACTCCTAGGTAATTTATAATAGCCTAAAGTTCCAATATAAAAAGTACATAGCTGCAGGGAGACATGTCAGCTTGCCTTACACAGGCTGTCATTTCCTTGGAAACATAATAATTAAGATGTCTGGTATAACTGCTTCTGCCAGAAATATTTTTAGATTTCAGCCCATTTCAAGAAACTCTAAATTCAAGGGAAAAATTATTAAATACTGCATGACAAACTAAGAAAAGTATTCCTACTAGTCTTTTCTGTCAGGAGGAGCAGATACTCAAACTAAATTTCCTGACAGTAAGTAGAAAAATGTCTTGTCTTGGAATACAAAAAAGGATATGTATTAATTTGATAAGAACAATGGCAGTCGAAATATGCACTATTGATATTAAGTGCTTGGGATGCTTAGGTATTATCATAGCAGTAGTGTTGTCATGACCACCTACATGCCATTACAATTACCCACACATTGAAGTAAACTATTTATCTTAGTGACATGCATTCTTGCACCAGAGGAGACAGTGGTTCATAACTGTTTGAGAAATTGTTGTGAGATGAAAGGGATACTTTTGAAACAGTTTCACAGCAATTAGCATATTGCTGTACTACGGAGAAAGTTCCTTTTTATGATATAAAACTAAAAAAAAAGTAGAAAATGGGGGTTGCAAACAATATTATTGTAATGAAATGACTCTCTTATTGAGCAAAGAAATTGTTTCTTCTCTGGAGTTAGCCATCTGTAATTTAGGAGCCATTTAGCAGAGATATTTTAGGGAGGAAGGCTATTTGCATACTGTTTTATCCCCTAGGTTTTCCTCCTACATAAGTCCACCAAATGAAAATACAAAGACATATCATACATAAAAGATCGTACAAGAAGGCTGTTATCTTGAACCTGGGGCCTCAGCCTTCCTGGGTCAGCCACTGATCTATCAGCTCTCTAACAGACCTCCCCTAGGCATGGTCACCTGCCCACTACTTACCATAGGAATGGCTGGTTTGGGTCTGCTGACCCTCCTCACCCTTTCCAATGTAAACCCCTTCCCTAGAAGAGAAAGTGTCTGAGCAACAGGTTGTTTCATTGTTTCTCTTGTCTCATGCCTCTGTTGGCTCTCTGCCTGATCCCTCAGCTACACAACCTGACTTACTCCTAGACTTTGTGCTGTGCCTGACCCTTTTGCTTCCTATCCCAGCCTCTTCCTCAACCAACTCCTGGATTGATTCTTCTGCTTGCCCAACCTAGCATGCCTTCTGACTCTGCACTCTGCCCAACCCTCTGGCTGTGTGATTGGGCTTCTCAGACAAACCTCCTGGCTTCTGGTTTCTTAGCTCCCCAGCATTCAGATTCTGCTCCCCCAGCCCTTGAGTGACTCAGACCTGATCCGACATGACAAAGACAAAGGACTCATTAGAGGAAAATTATCACTCAATTGTGAGTGCACAAACTGCAGCCTACTTTTAGAAGAGGGGGATAACTGCTTTACGTAGGGGAATATATTGAAAAGGTAGGAAAAGTTCTTCATGAAACAAGTGGATAGAGATCACCAAGGATCCTGGTTTTCTCTGATTTAAACATCTCCCCAGTTTGGGGGGCTAAAAAAGTAACCTAAAATCCACATTTTTCTATGATCAAAATGAAGCACCACACATGTGTATGTGCATATGGAAAAATGTAGATTTTGGGGTTACTTTTTTAACCCAAGAATGGTTAAAAAAGTAATGGGGGGAGGGGGGGATCAGAAAACCAGGATCCCTGGAGATCACTTCAGAATCATGGAATGTCTATGTCAGTGAGACCATGCAAAGTGAACGGATACGGGTCATTGCTTATTGATTTTTTGTATGTTTTACTTTCCGGCTAAGACTTTCAAATGCTTCTGCGGAGGGTAGGACAAGTAGTTCTGCTGGTCAAGGGCTTTTCCCGGACATATCATTTGGGCTTGTGCTTATAAAGGATGACTGTGGAACTCTGACTGAAACCTCTGAACTAGAGCTGATCAAAATGTTGTTACTAAAATGAACAAGGAGGATTTCAGGGGAAATGAGAATTATTACTAGATATTAAAACATGGAAATTTTCTATGAAAAAATCATGCTATTTAGTTTAGTTTCAACTAAAGTTCTCAGTTTCTTTAAAAAAAACCACCCCAAAATATTTTTTAAGTTCCCACCCTCTTTTCCTTTCCTTTTAGACTGTAAGTACAATAAAACAAATATTCAACGTTAATAAGTCAATAATATCCCATGGCTTTTTTCAAGTTTTTTTCCATTCTGGCTTCTAAACCTTCTCTAAGGTTGGAAGTAGAGCAAATAAAAGCATTCAGGAAGGAAAGAAATGGAGAAAAAGCTTTATAAAAAATCCTAAATATCATTCATTATATTGCAGGTCAGAAAACAAGGGTTCTGAAATCTAAGTGAAAATTGATTCCTTAAGCAGGATTTAAAAAAAAAAATCATTTGAGAAATGAACTGGCTTTCCAACCAGCTCTGCTCCATTTCTCCTCAGGTTTCTTTGGCTATAATTTAAATTTCAATGCTTTCTACACCTAGGCTTTTTTTTCTAATCCATCTACTTAAGAGAAAGTCCTTACCTTATATAACTTAGCCCATTTCTTATAACCATGCACCTCTTGGGCTTTCTAATAAACACCAGTTTTGTTAGTGATGATGGGGACATATCAACAGCGAACAAGACTGGTGAGGTCAAGAGCTCACTTCTGCATCAACAAACAGCAGCCTGTTGGAAATGAAGTATTTTCTCCTCTGTTTAGGAATTATTCTTGACAGAAAACCACCTCTTTAAGAAGGAAATACTAATTTGACCTACATTGCCTTTTAATGTGGCATCCCTTTATTTTTTTTCAGTTTTAAGCTTTTTAAAAAAAAATAGTTTAGAAAAAGTTTTATAACTAATTTCAAAATGGAGGTTTAAATAATATACATTGAAGGGTAAACATTTCCTTGTAAGAAGATCGATTAGACTACAAAATTGTCACCCAAGGGAAACGCTAACAATTTTAAGATAATCACTTAAAACTTGACTGAAAAAAGCCTTGGAGAATAGATTGTATGGAACAATATTATACTGAAGAGGAAGAATTAGATCACAATGTAGTTATTGTCTATCCTGGACCTTTGTTGTGCCTGAAATATTCCAAGATGATAGAAGAAATTATCTTTCTATAAAAGGAAATCCTACAGAACAGGGTACTGCTCCTAAGCAAAGTAGCAAGGAATGTATTAGCCTCTAAATTGGTGGTCTGTCTTTCCAGATATATCCCTGTTACTGGGTTCAGTGCCTAAGCTAGGGACTCTCCTGGCCTGACTCTCCTGCCATGCCTTTGATGGGAAGATTGAAGAAAAGAAGACTCAGGTGAGTTGCCCTTTTAAGTACACAAAATCATTTTACTGGGTGCAAACACAGGAAGTTATACTGTCTTCTTGATCAAAGAAAATACAGAGTGACAAAATTGCACTTGCCACCATGCCTTTCCACCTTTCCCTCTTGACTTTTCCCAGTCCCCAAGTATCTCCCCTGTAGGGATGATTTCTCCCCTTTTCCCAAGGGCTTATTCTCTCCTTCTCTACAGAGACTTCTTATCCCATTTTTGCATGGCCAGCTCCTTGTTACCACCCTGCAGCCACAGCTCCTGCCACAGCATCTTCAGCTCTCTCTGGGGAGCTTGTCCCTGCTTGTGGGACCAGCTGTGCAGCCTCTGTCAGATTGCCAGGGTTGAGAGGTCATCCCTCTGTCTCTCTCCCTCCCTCTACCCTGGCAGTGTTGCCCCTGCTGGACTGGTTAGGATGCTGTTCCAGATCTCCGTACCAGCCAAACTGCACTGGTCGAGCCTTCCAGGACGTGAAAAATCACTCCCTCCCTGTATCGGTGGCACGGCTTTTTCTGAGTCAGCTGAGACACTGACTCGGATCCCTGTGCTGACCCCACTGCTCCCACCGAGCCTGTTGGGACCTGGAATCTGCTTTCCTCCCCACCACCCCCCACCAGATGCTGCCTCCACAGAGCCCACTGCTGCTACTGCCCTGGCCAGTCACTGGCCAATCTCCTGCTCCGGCAAGTACCTTCAATTCCTCATTTACCTTCCTGTTAGCAGTCTCCAGTTTGGGATTCTTTGGCTTCTTGCTTGTGCAGCCTCCTTGATCACTAGCATCTGGAAGCTCCGTCATCCCCGATCCCCCACCGGGGGCTTGGACTCTCTTTTCTTTCCCTTTTATCTTATACCCTTTTGGGGCATTGAGTACAACTATGGACATTCACAGCTGTGGCTTTTGATCTCAGCCCTTAAACTGCGAAAGACCCTTCCTGGGATAAGCAGCAATCTGGTCTGACTTATTAATGACCCCTCATAGGGGTGAACGGTCCTCACAGTAACAGGGGCTTGTGATCCCTGTTACAATCCCTATACTGTTGTAGAGGACTACAAATGTTAGAAAAATTTCACTTGGGCATAGAGGTTCACACAGAAAGGTCGGATCAGAAAATGGGTCTAAGACCCTAAATATTCTAATCCTGTCTGCAACAACCCTGAGATCCAGGGTCCTTCAACCCAGAAGGAGTTACATTTTTACTACCACTATTGGAAAATAAATTGTTTCAGTAGGGAGTCTACCAAAGTGCATAAAGTGAATATAAGATTATCAAACATTTGCATATATATCCCATGGTAAGATGACCCAGTTGAATAGGTCAATACATTCAATTTACATTTGCTTCCAAGTTTCCACTGTTCTGGTCCTTTAGTTTGGATTTATGACTGTCCTGCTACACTCCCATTTTCTAAAGAAGCAGTCAGCAACATATGTCCTGGGTACTGGATTGAACTCCTGAAGCCATTGAATTTCAGTTGGTATTACTGGGGAAGCCAGGTCTGCACTGTGGTCTGGTGGCAAGAAGAAATGGTAGTAGTGGCAGCACCAGTGGCTTGGCTGGAAGCACCAGCCTGCCTCAAACCTGAACCACATCAGTCCAGTCCACTGTTGCAAACCTTGCCAAGCACATGGCCAGGAGAAGCATTCCTAGCTGGCCAGGATGCTGCCTGGCAGCCACATGGGGATCAGGAGAATCCCAATCCCCACATGGCCAGGAGAAGCATTACCAGGTGGGACCTTCTTGATCTCCACATGGCTTGGATGCAGTAGTCTACCTTCCCCTTGCCAGCCCCGGGTGTGCTGCAGTGGGGCAGAGCAGAACATCCCTGGTCTCACCTACTCTAGTTGGAAGCAAATTTGCTCCCAAGCTGGAACACATGTAGACCCTTTTCCTGGGAGCAATTTATTACTCCTTTTTAATGCATAGTAACTCGACTATGTATTAATAGCATGTGTAGATATGCCCACTGTTTGTAGCTGGCATGAACCGGTCAACATCAATGAAATGCCAACCATGTGGCTATTGTAATCCCATCAACAGCTGTCTTATCCTATAGTTGTTCATTTTTAATTCTTGTCCCCTCATCCACCAACCAAAGCAACAAGTGTAGGGAATAAAAAAAAAACCCAAAACAACTTTACGTGCTCTGGTCAAATGAACCTCTAGAAATTGTATTGGTTTAAATTTGACTTTAGCTCATATATCCTCTGACTCTGGTTTCTTTTGTTTCTTTTGTTTTCCTTGTTTAGAGCTGATCTTACCTTGTCCAATTACATGCTTTACCTCAAAATATAACAATTTTAAAAGTAGTGCATTTTTTCCCAGTGCAATCCTTTGCATATCAGAGACTCATGTATACAAGGTCCTGTAAACAAGAAATGAATAGTTTAGAACTCTGCAAATTTTTTGGCCATCTTCACATCCTAATGACTGCAAAAGGAATGAAGGGACCTCTCAACCTTGTGGGAATGAGCACATAATCCTCAATTTCTGTATGGTTCACTTTTAAGAAACTGAAATTAAATAGTAATTGAAATAATAAGCTGTGAGCAACGAATATTCATTAAACCCTCTCTCTTAACCCTAGCAAATTAAGTCTTAGTTACAGTTTGACACAAAGGAGTTTTGTATCAGGATACATTTGGTAGTGAATATTTCAACACTTCTCCTGTAAAACAATAAGGTGTGTGACAACAACATCTGTTACATTCCACTCCAGCCCTCTAGGAAATGAATATAGTACTAAAGATGTTCTAAAACAACACTACATGGTATTATTTTATAATTCTACCGTTGAATTTGAACACAAGCTATCATCTATACTTTCCAATTACAAGGCTTCCTTGCTCAGCTGACTTGCTCATTAAGGCAGGCTGTCTTTCAACCACCTCCCCTTTCACCCTCCCACCCCAAAACCTCCCTAGGTAGTTTTTCTTTTTTAAAATATCATTATCAAGTAATCTTTTCATTCACACATTTTCATTTTAATTTTGTTCTTTAAGTATTCACTGGAAAGCTACAAGAGGCCAATTTATAACAATTAATATGTATAATGCCAGAGGTGAAGCTTGCTTGAATCCAGCATAGGCTGAAGACCTTAATCAACTGTATTTTCGTATTAAACAAGAGGTATGTTTTATTCCATATCCCTTGCCTAAAAGTTCTGTATTTTGTATTCTTTACAAGCCTGTAACCAGCCAGGAAAAGTAGGGAGGTAGAATGAAACTTGTGGGGGGAAATAAATGCATCCAAATTAAAAATATCAGGCACAATGAGTCCTCCCCCATATCATTTAGAAACACCACTTGCAATTTCCTGTACCTTTAGAAAATGTAAAATAATTTCAAAATAAATCCTGAATATGACAAAAATAAAGTAGGCACCAATTTGACATGTGCATGGAATCATTTGTTGGAAAAGTTTACCAATGGCAAGTCATATTGTAATAAGCTACCAACAAGAAAAGGACAATAATTGTAGTAGTTTCATGACAACTACTCAGGCTCCTGACGTCACAGATTTGCCAGTGCTCAAATAAGTACAGCCAATGAGCAGCAACAAAGAACTCAAATTACAGAGAGAATGGGTTGCTGATTCTAAACCCATTGCATTACAGTGGGTACATCTACATGTGAAATTAATGGGAAGGGATATCTCCAGGGCTGTTTGCACTGGAGTTAACTGCTCCCAGGTACTGTGTCTACACATGTGCCTGGGAGAGCAGCACTTTGAGCAATGTGAAGGGGCTGGCTGGGGCATATGTGTGGAGCTGTGTGGATAGACAGCAGGCAGGGGTCTGGCCCCTGGCTGCCTAGGCTGACTGAGCACAATTGACACCCAGATCAGCATTTACACATGCATTTCATGGCAGTTAATAATCTCTGATATAAGTTAGTAGTCACCAACAATACTTTCTTATGGCAGAGTTAATTAATTTACTGTGCCCTAATACATGTAGAGGATGATACTTTACTGAAGAGCTAATTAGTCAGCTACAGTAAAGCACATGTGTAGATGCACCCATTGTGTGCTAAAGTGAGGCCTGAACCAGGACAGCATGATACTCTTCATAAAAAGCCAGTACATCTTTATGCTGGGATCTCTTGGAGCTCAGAACAGGTAAATAAAGGAAAGCAGGGAGGCTTGTTCCTTCTTTATCACAAATGTAAATTTCTGAGATCTATTATGTAGCAAAGACTGAGATCCACTGTGATAGTTAGACCTGGCCTTAAGAAGCTGTAGGCAAGGGGTTGCCAGGGGGAGCATCGGGAGGAGTCCCACACACACACACAACAGTGCTCTACCTGTGCCTCACCCCACCCTGGCAGATTGTGCTGCCTTCCACCCCAGCTGCTGCTCAGCATGGTGGCCAGGGACAGGGATAAGCCAGGGATGAGGCCACTTTCTCAGGCAGCCATGCTCCCCCTACTCCTTTCCCCCATGCTCTGCTTATTCACCTATCTCTGCCTGCAGCAGTACCACTGACTTGGGGAGGAGCGGTAGGGGGAGGAACAGTGTGCTGGGAAGTGGGGGGTACCAAAATACAAGTTTGCCCCAGGCATAATTTTCCCTACGGCCAGCGCTGGTGATAGCATATGCAGTTTAACACCCAAAAAAACCAGCTTCAGAACTGTAAATAACATTGCATCCATCTCATCAGATGCAGAATAAGACAAGGAAAAACATGCATTCAAGTTGTCAGTAGCAGCACTGTAAAGCAAAGACATGACATACTGCCACATGTGGAAACATTGGATATTCTCTTGCCTGCCCCACACTCAAAGCAATCTTTCTTGTACTCACTGACATATGTCAATCATGATGTCTTTTAATACACAAAGCTGGACCTACCACAGGGTGTTCACCGTTTTGACTTGTGTTCTCACTGTGCTTTCTATAAAATGGCATAATGATTACTAAAAATCTCTGATTCTTTTTGATTCTCTACAATTTTTTTCCCTCCACATCCTTTCCTCTAACAGAACCTTAAAGATCATATACCATATTTACTTGAATATGAGATGAGATATTTTCCTCCCCCAAGCACCATGGGGAAAAAAGCCCTTTGTCCTAGATTTGCGAAGTGGAGTGGGGGGAGGGGAACAAGCAGTTGCTGCTGCTCTGATTCTGGCCCTGAGTCTGGGTGGGGGTCAGACCCACAACAGCCTCCAGTGCACACCTCCGCTTCTCTTCTGCAGCTTCTGCCCCTACCCCCAGCCCACTTACTTGCAGGCGCAACTTGGCTCTGGCTCAGACTGGGGTCCGTCCTGGATATGGAGCACATGGAAATTCTGTTCTTACTCATCCAGTCAGCAGCTCAATACTGCTGCATTGCCAGGCAATGGCTTGGTTTCCATGTGTTTGGGAGGGAGGGGATGCAAATTCAAAACAACCCTCCAATACTTAGCCTCTACACCAGGAAAATTATAAAAAACAATCATCCTACATTTAGGGTCATCTTAAATTCGGGTAAATATATTACTTTTGCCTCTGTCTACTAGGGAGTTTTTATCTACTTTTCAGTTCCCTTCCCCACTCTTCTCTAACATGTTCACATCTTTCTTGACTCTCCTTCTTTTGTTATCACTCCTTCCTCTTCCCCCTTTTTCCCCACATTGTATCCCCCTGCTCCTGCCCTTCCCTAGGACATTACCATGCTGCAGAAACCTGGACTCCTACTACCACTCTCCAGTCCCATCTGCCTGAGAGGGTCAGTGTCTTCCCCTCCTGTGAAACTCTCTGAGTCCCTGTAGCAACACAAATCCCAGATTCTTCCCACCATTCCTTCCCTCCATGGATGTCCTTTCCTCCACAGCATACAAGCCTCTCCCCCTTCATATTTTCATAACATCTTTGGGCAGCAATTTCAGTAGATATGGCTGAAAATTACTTTTTCTATAAGGACTCCAGGAAGATGCCCACTGACCCATCACTGCTGAGTGTGAATGACAGAAGAAAATAGCAGGGCTGTGGTTAGAGCCATTCTTAAACCAACAGAAGGGAAGTCAGCATGATTACCAGCAGGAATAGATTTTGTCAGGGCACATTTCATTTTTTCTTATGCGAACCAATGTGTCCCAACTGTTCCTTGCTTTGACATACTGAACAGAAATTTTATTCACTACTGAGCTGAGTGCAAAGTGTACTTATATGCCAGCAGTTGTGTGTAGCTGCATTTATTATTGTGTGTAGTTGCATCTACTAAAGGACATTTCTCTTGTTCAGTGTACCAACCTTTAGAAAAAAAGAAAGATACTGTGAGTTCTCATTCTCATCGCAAAGCAAGTGTAATGATGAAGATGGTTAACTAAAATAAAACTGCATTCTGAAACAGACTATGCAGAGTCTTGCAGAACCCCTGCTAGGACTATTTAAAGAACATTAATGAATATGTGCACGTGGTGTTCATGTTCTGTATCTTTCACTAATGCTTATTTCATTCCTTTTCTGTCCTTTATGTCTTAAATGATAGATTTTGTTTTAAATATTTTCCCTTCCTGAAAAATGGCTTAAATGAATTGCCCACCTGACTGACTTTATCCTCCCAGATCCTGCAGTGGGGTTAGGGGAGTGTAGGTGAAGTGGTTCATTCATCATTGCCCTTCCCCACTTTCCCCTCCCCAACTTATATGCTGGATATGTGCCACTCTTCATCTCAAAGTACCTAGAGGGCACTAAGTTTCCATCTCCTTGAAACATTCCTCATCCCCCTATTTGATATTCTCTCCAGCCATAGTAATATCTAGTTATATGAAATGGGAAGCTTTGGGGAAATAAAGCTGAAGTGCAGTTTACCAAACAGAGAGAAAGGAAGGACTAGCTTCAGGAATTGACTCTCTGCTACAGCTAACTGATGCCAGCATCAAGTAGAATCTAGGTCCGAAATCAAGGATGGCATGCTGGTTAAGTGATCATGAGTCTGCATAGTACAGTTCAAAACTCTAAACCTGCCAAAGTCTCCTGTAGAGCTTTTGTTGTGACCATCCCCATTTTTCAGCCCAGTCACTAAACAATACTTAGGTTAGTAGAATGAACCTTTATAAACTCAGACTTGAACATCTAATTTTCATCTACTAGTGGATGGCAATTATGCTGTTCATCCCTTAGGCTGAGGGGTCCTAGTTCTGAAAAAAATTCTAGTCATTTACCATGATCATTTTCTTAGCTCATCACTCTGACAGGAGCCCCACCTACACACACATTGCATTTTTACCTCCCATTCGCTAACTTTTCTCTTTCCCTGCTGTAAGAAACCCCTTCACACTTAAAGCCTTTTTTGGCCTATCTCATACCATGCCTGTCATCTTTCGTGTGCTACAGCGCTGCCAAGCTTTGTGCCTCCTTTGTGCCAAATATGCCAGTCTCAGTTGCTCATTTGTTATATTTTCTAACAGGCTCCTTTGCAAACCTGGAATGTCAAATCATGAGAGAATCTCTCATGCCCACACAGCTGCCCTAAACATCTTATTGTCAAGAAAAACAGAGGCAGAAAAAATAAATGTAATTAAATTAAAATGTTAGCATGATGTAGAATTAACTTCTGAAAATCATTTTCAAAAAAGTCCCTGAGACCAAGACCTCATTCATCAGAGGACTGAAAGTACACGGGCAAAGAGAACATTCATAATTACTTGAAACAGGACTGTTTTTAACATGTATCCAAGGGATGTAGATGGTCACACCTCAAAGGCAAAAGCCAACTTCTGACCACAG
Organism: Caiman crocodilus; assembly: GCA_030014935.1. Classification (NCBI taxonomy): domain Eukaryota; kingdom Metazoa; phylum Chordata; order Crocodylia; family Alligatoridae; genus Caiman; species Caiman crocodilus. The sequence continues at coordinate 10,668,538 of JAGPOW010003316.1, forward strand.
TGGTTAGGAAAATGCTTATTGAGTAGGTGCTCATTCCACAGCTATGAACTTACGGCTTTTTGCATCTTCCTCTCAAATATCTGATTACTTTTATTACACAACTAAATAGAAATATAATATGGAAATGTCTATGTCATTACACACCTATATCTATCTTGTACATTAAAACTTTAAAATATGTGTGTAACACATCCACATAAACTGTGAAACTGTCCTGGGCTAGGGACAGAAGTTACACATAAACCAGTTTAAGTGATCAGAAACTGGTTTAAACCTGTAACAGAACAGATATTCAGTGCACATAAACCAGTTTGAAAATGGCTGAAATCAGTTTGAGATAAATCTAGTTGACTGTAGTATCAGACTTAACTGATTTGGATCAAACTGGTTTATGCAATGTCTGTCCCGGACCCCTTGTTCGTTTAAGATAAACCAGATACCTCCAGCATCCCAGCATGCTCTCTGGGCTGGGCAGGACTCTCTGCTTCAAAGCAGAGCTGCCCCCCCCCGGAGCTCCAGCAGAGACTGCAGGCATCTGCCTGGCTTCCCCCAGGGATAATTCCTCCCTGCTTCCTCCTGCCCTATCCCTCTGTTTTATACATTTACCTCTCAGCATTAGCTAGCAGACCACATGCTTGCTAAAGGCCTATGCTGTGGAAGACGACAAAGGCAGACAGGCTTTTGGGAGCTAATTAACAGGTAGCTGGTAATGTTCGTCCTTGGACAAGCTATTTAAGAAGAGCTTAAACTAATGGAGAGAGGCTTTGTTTTCTTAATGGGATGAACACTGTGTGAGGGTAATAAACATTCCCTGCTGCACTGCTCAGGGAGGGGAGACATCAGAGCATCTTGCCCAGGCCTGGATATGCCCCCCTGCCCCCTCAATTCAGCCTAGCCAGGTTAGGATAACCTGCAAAGATTGAATCGATTCAGGCTTTTTGAATGTCTGTCCCTAGCTCTGATGTCTGGTAGATACCACAAGGTCCTTTTCATTGCCCCCTTTTCCTCTCCCCCACCCCTGAGTTCGTTACAGTCAATACTGTTTTCTGGTCTTGGAAACTGCCTTATATGAATGTAAATATGACAGCAAAGATAAAATATTGAATAGGAACCCTGTCTCAGATCTCTTCTAGTGCATACTTCACAGCTGTGTTGAAACAGGAATTCCTATAATTAGGGCAGTAGTCTGCTCACACATTTTTATGGATTTAGTTTAATATTTCTCTGTTCCTCAAAAAAGAATACCAATGACATTCTACTGATATTCTACTCAAGGATTAAGAAACTAAGCACACATTTTAAATAATTTATTTAATTATTTGTTCCCTATCAAAACTCAGGGTTATGTGAGATGAAATAAGATCTACTATTATGCTAGTAGTTGGAGATCCTCCTGTTAACAAGTACCTGTAAACACAAGAGAGTGAACTTGATATTCAGAGAGGCCCCTTGCCATTTACTTTAAGTCCTCTGGTCCAGTGGGGGGGACACTTTTTTCCAAGCATGCCACAAATTAGCCCCCACCTTCTCCAAGTGTTACTCCTATCCCCTTCTATTGCCAGATCTGCTGCTCTGTTTTCTGCTCCCCGCCCTGTGCTCCCTGTCTGATATGCTTTCTGCTTCCTTCTCTGTGCTCCCTACCTGAACTGCTACTTGGCTTTCTGATCTTTCTCCTGTCTACCAATACGGTCCCTGCTCCCTTTCCTATCTGACACGACACACACACATGTTGCCCATATTATTTGTTGCACTCATTCTGTAGTTTGGACCCTGCTGTAGTCCATATCTTGGGTTAGCCTGGGTTGCTATAAATATAGTGTTTTCTCCAGCCCAATTTTAAATGTTCTAACTGATGACACTTTCTCTGATTCTCTTTGATAGTCTATGTCAAGTCTAAAGATCTCACTTTCATATCATAACTAGCAGGTATGCCAGTTATTCACCTTTTCAGTTATGTCAATCTGTAGCCCCTCTCTTAATACTCAAATATGGAATGTTTAGACTCTTATTTGCATATTATAGCTAATATAAAAATCAATTTCCAATTCACTTATAGTACTGAGAAACAGAAGTAACTCTATTAAAGACAACAGTATTATAGTGATATAAAACTGCTGTGAGAGAAGAATCAGATACATTACTATATATCTTCAATACCCATTTTTAGCAGATTGTCATCACAGTTTCACACTGTTCTATTTGGATCAATTTCCCCCACCTGCAGGACTCTCTTGCTGATAGACTTCATTACTTAAATGCAACAAAGGGGTAATGATTTGTCTGTCTTGAGCAGATGGATTTATCAGCATGTGTATTTTTATCAAGACTACAAATAGAAATTGTGAAAGGGCAGGTGTTACACGCACATGTTGTTTTTACATAATGAACTATTGCTTTACTTCTATGGGTATTTAGAATATTTTGGAAAATGCATAATTACTGTAAAGTCAAATGAGAGAGCTAGAATAAACCTACCTACTCAGAACTAATTGGTATTCAAGTGCATAATTACTGGCTCTGTCAAATAGATCTATTCTGATTATTTTGCTTTATTAGTACTGTCACTCCTTTTAAAGTTTAACACTATGTTTAAATCAACCTGTCTCTAGTAATTTACATGAGTTACACAATTACACAGGTAGTAATTAGAGTAGCTTAGGCATCAAATATAACTGCCGCTAGAACTGTGGACTTGTACACTTTGTTCATTAGGTGATGATAATTGTATGGCTGATGAGAAATGGATATATCATTTAGGGAGTTTATCCTATATTATTATTATTTTATTATTAACGGAGATTTTGTACTACTAAAATAAAAGCTCATTTGAATGTCATTTAGTGATGGAAAATTGTTTGATCAAAAAATAGAAACTCAGTTCAACTTTGCTAGTATACTGGTACACATATTTATGTTTAAGGTATGAATTATGTTGATAATATGAATGCAGTGGTGTAAAGAGCACAAACTGTTTACTCGGATACATCATTCCCTGAGTCCATGTCATTACTGGGGAGTAATTTAGTGGAACTCTATATTTAAGTAAGGATATGGCCCACAGGAACTGACCTACAGTATTTTCCCTCCCCACCGCAAAAATCCACAGACAAATCCTGTCCTAAACCTTGGATGTTCTGAGGATGTTTTCATTACTGAAGAGTTCCTATTTATTGAATACTTGCAGTGACACTGTGGAGAGGTGGTGATATCCCCAGTCTCCTATTGAATTCAGTGATAATTCAAATTCCCATCAGCTCTCAAGATGTAGACCTTCTTACTATAAAGTCTCACTCAGTGTAGCTCTAGTTCTGTTGTCCCTGAATACTAAGGGAAAATAAAAAAGTACACATGGGCCTGTATATATTCTATGACAAATGCATGAGGCTATGTGTGTGAATTACTGGATTGATAATACTTAGGTTCATATGCTCCATTTTTAGCATGATTTGTGCTACTAGACTAAACAATATAAATTGGGCCTGGCTGCCTAAGAAAAGGAATAGTATTGTAAAAAAGGAAAACGATGATCTTTTGTATTTTAGACAAGGTGGGTTTTTGAGTATTTATTTTCCATAAAGCATTTTGAAACTATTGCCAAGACGTATGTTGGCATGATGATTTGAAACAGGTGTGTTCCAGAGAAAAATAGCTTCACAGTACTGTGAACAAGGAACACATGAGGTCTAATACCAACTCCTCTCTGTCCCAGATACCTCCCCAAACCTGTAAAAAGGAAATAATAGTGATCTATGACAATGGGGCAAGTAGTAAACACATTTGTCAGATAACATTTCTAAAGCACAGGGATGGGAATAATAGTAAAGATATCCTTGACTACAGACAGCATGATTATCAGCAAACTGTGTATATGCAACATGAAGAACTGAAAAGTAGCTGAACCAAAACTATTTTATTTTTCATGTTATAAAAGACAATTTTTGATAGTCATTAGTAAAAGGGTCTGTTTAGACTTACAGCCAAATTATGATTTGAAGTACAATCCAAGGCAGTGGTAACATCTAACTCATGTCATCTTGAGATGTTCTCTGACCAGGAAACATACCACAATTCCTCTCCTGCCTCTGCCTTACTACACAGTAATAATCTACTGCTGGCCTATACTGGTAGTAAGTTACTACTTCCCTGTCACTGGCTTAGCTGATAGGGGTTAGGGTGCATCCAGGATTCTACTTACTGCATGTATCTCCATGTACATCTACATCGGCATAAATTAACTTAGCCACCTGCCAGTGCTTGGGACTAACTTTAGTCTCAAACTGAAACCAGAGACAACTGCCACTACTTGGGACTAATTTTAGTCCCAAGTTTAAGACAGAAGAGGTAGGTGCCCTGGGGCTGGGCTCAGGTCAGCCTCCTAGTGTCTGGGCAGACCCAGCAGAGAGGCCCCCTGGGTTACTGTGCAATAACACATCTACACATGCATTACTGCGCAGTAACTAACTGGGCAAAATTTGATACCTGCAGGTATCACATTTATGCTCAAGTCAGCATAAGTTGTCATATTTACTGGACAGAACAGGTATGCATGTGAGCACACCCATACTGTGCAGTAATTTCAGTGACTGCACAGTAAATGTGCATGTGTAGATGCAGCCACTGTCTACTTTTGGACTATATCCTACCCATCTCCTGCATGAATACTCTGACCAGAAGTGCTGAATATCTGTTTCTTTGGTACAATAAATCTTTACGTCAAACCATGCAAAGCAGCCTCAAGGGCAGAGACTGAGAAAGTTCTTTCCTCACATCTACTACGCATTGAGAAGTGAGTGTGGTAGCTTTGTGGAGAGGTAGGGATTCAATCAGCTTAAGTATTCTAAACAGAAAGTTGGCTATTTCCTCTTTCTTAGGCCCAATTAATATTACTTAAACCATGAAAAGTTTGGCATCCTTAAGGGGAAAGATTTAGAAGATTTTAATATGAATTAACTTGTAGTGGTTACAGTATGTTTCCAGAAAGTAAGAGTTGTGGGTATAAGTTAGGGGTGGGTATTTGACTGGTCCAATAAGATTTGATCAATTAACCAGTCAAATTTCTGAAACATATTGTAAATAAATTGCCACTAAGTCCAAATAATGCATAGAAAAATCACAATTTTTTCATTAAGAAATGCAAAAAGAATAATTTAAAAAATCATATTTCTGTCAAGAAAACTACAAAAAATAGCAGGGGGGGTTGGTAAATTTCTATAATCATTGACTGGTCAAAAATATGCAGTTATTTGACTAGTCAACTGACCAGGTTGCCAACCATAGTTTACATCCCTTTCTGGAAAGAGTGAACTCAACTTGCATGAGGGATCTATCTGAACAGTTAAACAACTTCTTTCTTTGACCTGATGACTTCATGTACAGTGCAAATGCCTCAAGGGGAGGAACTTTGAATGGTCTTACAAAAAATGCCTTGCACTTTAGTGATGAACATGGCTGGAAAGGAGAACCTCAACTAAAAATCCCATCTGGTAAGGCTGGCTGATTGCTTATGGCCAGGATGTCATTAGGAGACTATTGGGACAGCTCTTAGTTTCTGCTTGGCTCAATAAATATGTATAATTAGGTCATGCACTGTCTTCAAGAAGAATTGTGAAAGGGGCCATCTTCTGAAACTCTCAGTAGCCTGGAAGTTAAGTTATGCCTCTGGGAAATAAGAGATGTGTATTCAAATCCCATCTGGGAGAAAATGGGAATTCAATCTGCACAAGTGCTTTAGCCAGAAGATGGGATGATGCTCCTTCTCTGTTGCACTGACTGAATCTTTAATTAGGTCATGTACTATGCAAAGCAGGATTAAAAATCACCTTCCTTCAGAGTTCTTTGTGTCTGTGGTTAGCTTGTCCACCTGGGAAGTGGAAGTTGGGGGTTTGGATCTCCTCTAGGAAACAAAGGAATTTTAAGTTGCATGTGTGTTCTCATTCTCCAGATGGGACTAGCCCTTTTATTCAGGCATGCAAGATTCAGAAGCTTCAAAGGCAAGAAGGGAGAGTGCTCTTTTCAGAAACTAGCACAGAGGCTGCTTGTACATGCCACAGGGGTTTACTTCAGTTTAATTATCCCTAAATTGAAGCAGTGGTTTTTAAAAACACTGCTTTAATTTAGAGAGATTTCATAGATTTCATAGATATTAGGGCTGGAAGGAACTTTGGAAGATCATCGAGTCCAGCCCCCCACCCGAATGGCAGGAAGTCAGTGGGGGTCATAGGATCCTAGCAAGATAAGCATCCGATTTTTTCTTGAAGGTTAAGCCAAAGTAACCCCCCATGGCATATACACAAGGGTCAGGGCCCAATCCTTACCTGCTTCTCCAGTGGTGGGGAGAGGGGAGAAAAGGAGAGCAAACTGCCAGCAGGCCAAGCAGTCCCTGAGCTGTGGGGGGCAGGGAGGTGCTTCCCTTCCTTGGTGGTGGCAGCACACCCCAAGCAGCACCTGCCCACAGGCACCCAGCCTGGGCAGTCCCGGGGGGCACCACAGCTGTGAAAGGAAGCACCAGCCCCCCTTGCAGCTGCAGACAGAAGCACTGCCCCCCCTGCTACACAGCCACAGGGGAAGCACTGGGTCCCCATGCAGCCCAGGCAGGCAGGCAGGAAGGCTCTGGGAAGTGGGGATGGAAATCAGGATAGCTGCTTTTTATTTACTTTTTTTCCTTCAGTAGAGCCTACCTGCAAGGTGTTTTAAAGGCCAATTTTGTGGTGTGTACAAAGGCCCAAAGATACTTGATTGAAGTAAAAGTATATTTATAGTACAAATAGGGACTGTATATAAAATGCTGGGGAGCTAATTCCCAATCTCAAAACACAGGTCACTTATTGCAGGCTTTTAAATGCTGGGGGTGGGGAGAAGTTCAGCAATATAGTTACAGGGTGCTGACAGATGGCGGGGGGGTTGGAAGTGCTTTAACAGAAGAAAAAGTATGTTAGTTCAACCCAGCTCTATAGCATCTGTATAGATTGGGCACTTTAGTGGGGCTTTTTGGTGCTTTTATCTAACAGCTGATTCAATCAGCTATTAGATGAAAGTACCATAAAAGCCCCACTAAAGTACCTTATCTATACAGACATCTGGTGAACCAGGTCCAACTAACATGATGCCTTTTCTGGGTATGCACTGGGCCCAGCGTGGGAGTATGCAGAGTTTAAAGTGCAGTTTGGGCAAAGAGGGTTTCATCTGTAAGCAGCCACATATTACATCCTTAATATTCCTGGCATTCTTGAAGCCAGGGTCACCACTTTTTATCTAGAAGCTATCAGGCTATGGATAGTGGATGCCAAGTATATCACTTTCCTGTAAGTTTTCCATACTTGCCTCCGGCTTCAGACATACAAAGAGGCTTACTAGGCACTGCACAATTATAGCACCAATATTGGAAATGCTGTGTATAAACTGGTTTGAAGGCAGTATGTTGTAAAACAGCCTCCTATAATGAAACTCTGCCACCAATCTGAACCTGCTGAGAGTGTAACTGCACACTTCTTGCCAGGGAAGAACAAAGTGTTCTCATTCTCTTGTACTGCATACAGTGGATGACCATATGGTTGGCAGGGAATAATTTCCTGAATGGCCTGAGTTTCATGTCATAAGAACACTGAGAAGTCAAACACCTTCCAATACATCCCACATTTCTGTATGTGATCTTTCTGTGGTCCATTTTGCCCTGTACACCCTGCCCATTTCTTCCACCAAATATTAACTCCTGGACTTAAACAGCCCTGTGAGCCCTTTGGAAAGGTAGGCCATGGACATGTATATCAGCAAAAGCCCCAACACAGTGTAGCAACCCCGAAAGACAGTTATTATTTCTGGTACAGCCAAGGTGCCAACACTTGTGAGTAAATATGTTTCAACATGGTATCAAAAACCTCTTTTATCATCCCCCTCAATAGCTGACTTGCCAACACCAAGATGCAAATGAACAGTAGCAATGCAGGGTTGCCAATTTCTAAAGTGCAACAGCAATCTTCTATGCTGATACAGGTTGTCATAGTACTATGGTGCTGCAGGAATAAGCCAAGCTCTTCACACAGATCCAGGAAGGTCTGCTTTCTCATGCAGAAGTTCCACATCCACTGATAACCATATCATCTCTGCAAAAGGATGCATTGCACCAGTTTGCTTGTTATCTTGATCCAAAAAATCACTAAGCAATAGCCAGGGTTAGATCAACAATGGCCACTTCCAGGTGAACAAAATTTGGTATATAGAATTTTGCATCCATACTTACTGCATTCACCAAGTAATCTTTGAGTGAGGCTTTGATGGACTTTCCCCAGCTCCTGCCCCCAAGCTCAGACTAGCTCCAAATATTACTTACGCATCTCACTGAGAAGCTGTTCATCCTGGCTAAGGTGACAAATGCCTATTATGCTGGCTCCATCCAGTAGATAAGCAAAGTCAAGAAGCACTGCTGATGGATGCAGTGGCATCTGGAATATGGGATCAGGTTTTGATGGGAGTGGACTTCCAGCTGTAGGGATACTGAAAGCAGGGAGGTGTCTTTAGGCAAAATCATAAATAGAATCAATTTTGTGTGAATCAAAGGATCATGGGATACATCAGGCAGAATACTCAAGACTTTAAGCATGGTAGGGGTAGGATGTATGGTTAAATATCAAACTACATCATTAGATTGTCATGATAAATGTAAGAGCCATGGGTCAACTTTCAGCATGTTCAGGAATACTGCTAGTTAACAATGTAAACATACCCAGAATTTACCCAGGATTCCAGTTGTGTTCTGTACTCAGCTCATGGTGCTGCAGCTACACTGTTACTGGTACCCAAGTAGAAGAGCAGTGTAGATATATACATTGCGTGTGTGTGCGAGTGCATGTGCACACACACACTAGAAGATGCAAATCTACCTTGTCTTCTAGTTGACTTCTGGTTAACACAGCTCTCTACTAATAACCAAACTATAGCCTCACTTTGCATGAAAAATAGATATATCTTTAGGTACCCAGATTACATTTTTTGATCTAGCCCTTACTTGCATAGGCACATAGTTCAGCTTAGTCTAACTCTTAATTTTCAGGCCATCCAGAACAAATACCCAAGGTGCAAATGTGAGTTATTTCATTTCTTACTACCTCTGTACTCCCCAAATATTTAGACTGTTTTTTCTTCCTGTACTTTAGCTGTAGATGCCAGTTTCACAGGGGCCAATTACACCTGCCAAAGTGTAGGTATTTTTCCTGAAAATTTACCCCTAAAGATTACAAAATAAACTCCAGAAATAGGTGTAATTTTGAAAGAAGAATTAACCCTATCATCTACATCATGTTGTATGCAGACGTTCTGCTTTTGCTAGATTTAAACAAGGAAATGTGCATATACCTAGAATTAGGTCTCTCATGTCTTTATGAGAAGATTGTGTCAGACATCTAAATTGCCTTTACATCTTAAGATGGCTGGTACTGTATAAACAGTATAAGTTTTTGTACTGGTTAAAAACAGAACAGTTGAAAGTAAAGTAGTATAAAAACAGGTCTACATGGTAGTTTCATTTGTTTGTAGATTAACTGTATTGTTTTGTATTAATAATATTATTTCAAAAGGAGGCTAGTATCAATGAAAATGTCATTGATTTATTCATATCCCATTAGTTTCTTTCTAAACCATGTTAAATGGGATTTAAAATAAACTGGTTTTCTTATTGTTATTTTGCATAAGAAACTAAATATTTTGATTTGAAAAGTACAGCACACTTGTTCATTTGCATAAAAAAGCTGATTTTATTTAGTGTAAGTATAGAATGAATGGGTGTTAGTGTCTCTGTAAATGGTTAGTTTATGTTAATGCTTAGGCTTGTGATGACTTACTTCCTAGTTGCTGGCTATTTCACAAAGGACATAAGCTCCAGTCTGCCACCAATAATCATAACACATGATTCCAGTTGCAGCAAGTCATTTCACGTATTAAATGTCAGCTGCAGAGAGACATCTACTCAACTTAGCAATAGGAAATAGCTGAGCAACAGGATCAATGTTATCACTAGTGAAAGGCCAATGAAATCAGAGAATTCTACAGATGGCAGTGGAGTTAAATGAGGTATAACTTGATTCTTTCCTATTTCTCAGAGTTCGTTTGTCAAAGGAACTGCTGTAATCCTTTGCATAGCCCTATGGCTAGGGACAGACATTACACATAAACCAGTTTAAGTAATCAGAAACTGGTTTAAAGCTGTAACAGAACAGATATTCAGTGCATGTAAACCAGTTTGAAAATGGCTAAAACTGGTTTGAGATAAACCTGGTTGAACGTTGTATCAGACTAAACTGATGTGGGTCAAACCAGTTTATGCATTGTCTGTCCCAGACCCCTTCCTGGTTTAATTTAAACTGGAGTCCCCCAGCGTCACAGATGCTTTGCAGCCCTAAGCGGGGCTCTCTGCTCCAGAGAGCTGGGTTGGCCCCTCCCCTATGCTCCCTAGCTGGAGATCCTGCAGAAACAACAGGCACAGCAGCATCTGCCTGGCTTTCCCCTGCCTCTGCCACCACATGCTGCTTAAGCAGGGACCCATCCTCCCCTCTCCCACAGTATGGACCATAGTCAGCATGTGGTATGCTAGCAAATACTGAGAGGTGCCTGTGTAAGGTAGATAGGACAAAGCAGACAGGACTATGTCCACTTAGGGCTTTTTGGAGCTAATCAACAGGTAACTGGTAATGTCCCTCCATTCTCATCTTGGAAAAAGTTGTTTAAGAAGAGCTTGAATGAATGAGAGAGGCTTTTGTTTTCTTGATGGGGTGCTAAATTATCAGCTCTCTGCTGGCTCCATCTCTGGTGAGGAGCAGCGACAGAGAGGGAAATCCCTCACTAATCAGAGGGTCCTGCCAGGGCCTGGTCATACCCTCCCTCCCCCATCTCAGCATTGTCAAAGGGAAGGAAGGGCTGCTGTAGCTTCCCCACCCCCCACCTTCTACCCTGAGCCACTGCAGGCATCTGCCTGCATTTCTTCAGTCCAGACTGAATATCCATATGGTTGCAAACTGGTTCAGTTTAACCAGGTTAAACTAACCTGCAAAGATTGAAGCAATTCAGGCTCAGGCTTTTTGAAAGTCTGTCCCTAGCCTTCATGTTTCATAGAAGCACTTATTTGTTAGAGAACTGTCTCATACTGCAGGTCAGAGAAACTAGAAAGAAAGAGAACTGGAAAGCAAAGTTGTTCAGACTAGAAGTCAATATGGATTACTTTCTCTTGATCATGTTCAGAAACAGAGGTTAAATATGCACTGTTTTGGGGCTTTCATTCAGTGAATTGTTCTTAATTACCTCAGTGGGATTAACCCTTCTGTTTACAGTTATGGACATTGCTGAATTAGCGCCTACACGCGGTGCCATACGTTGGTTTATAAAACATAACTAGAGCAAAGTGAAAACTAGAGCTCTTCTGTTGCAGGAACTTATGATATTATGATATTTGTTGTCTGGGGAAAATTGGGGTGTAGGGAGGAATATGGGAACTATGCTTATGCCATCCTGTATCTAGTGAAGTGGCCCTTTATATGAGAGACAAAAATCATATAAGAGAAAGGCACCTGTGCCAAGCACTGAATAGCATCAAGCTCTACTTCACTTTGGTTCCCAGTAGCTACAGTCTTGAGGCTCCTCTTGTTCATGTTGGGAACTGACTAATATACTGAATGATCCCAAGATTAAAGACTGAACAAAGGAGATAGATTAAAGCTGTTTCTCCATTCAGTTCATACAAAGAAAAGAAAGTTATTCTTTAAGTAATCATAATTAATGTGCATTTCAGATAGAATTCACTGAGGTCACAAAATTAACAATGGGGTTTATATAAACCATCCTGCATTTCTATAAATCAGTGTAACACATGAAAAATTATATTCTTAATTTTAAACAACTGTACATAGTACAACTGATGCAAGTGCCGAGCCATGGGTTCCCAAATACAAAATCAATCTGATATGTTAGCACTATGCAAAAAAATGGGAATCAATGTGTTGTACACATGAATCCATATTTAATAAGCAGGTTCATAGTTTCAATTTAGGACTTTTTCCCCACTACCATCAAGAGGAATTGGAAACCTGTGAATGCTGAATAGCTCCAGCTTTTCCACACTAGATTTTGCTTCTGCAAACAAAGAATATAAAAGATTATTTTTCTAGTTTTCATTCAATCCATGCTATACATATGGGGTTTATCTGTCCTCAGTTACATTCGTACAACTTCAGTGAAGCCAGTGGAGTTGTGTAGGGGTAACTGTGGGTAGTATCTGGCTCTTGATTTTTCAGCAGTATGCTCTGTTTGTTTGTAAACAGGAACACATTTTTATCCACGGACAATTGCTCAGTAGTCCAACCATGCTTCTTTATTCACAGCATCTCTCAAACACAACAGATTGTAGAACCCATTAACATCCTTTACACTAAAAGAATTTTAAACCCCTATTTGCTGAGGGGCAGATTCACCATTGCTCTTCTCCACAGTCATTTACACAACTGCAAAACAAGGATAATATGTTACTCTATCAAAATGGCAATTTTGCATCATTCTGCATCTGATTATATGACTATAAATGGTGCAAAGAATCTGTATATCAGAAGCTCTCTTTTGACATTTGCTATTTGCAACCATTTTCTTTAACCATTTGACAGTCACCTGGACATCGTATTTTAAGATCATGTTCTACTGTATCCCTCAGTCAGTCATACTGTTGTCTACTGAATGTAGGAAATTTATTTCAGTGCAACCAGTTTCATGTTCTTAACAGAATACCAACTTTATAACCTTTATGTATCAGTGCACAAGTTAATGGTCTCTGCCACCCTATACACAGATGCACAAAGATAGGAATTTATCACAAAAGGGAGTCAGCCAATGCATCCATCACTTTTTTGTCATGGAGCTTCAGCATCTCTCCTTATCGTCCATCAGTGAATTAATGACTCGCTCTGGGTCTCACTGACGAACAGAGGGAAATTTCAGGCATTTCAGGCCTCTACAATCCTTCCTCCAAGTGGACTCTCCTCATATGGAAGCACACAGCCCTAATGCAAATCTTCTGTCCATTATTTAGCAACCTGCCAGAATGCGCTGCATATTGTGAACACCACTCTTACCTGTAGGATTTGAAACTGGAAGAAAACCAACTGTTTGAAATCCTCTTCCGAAATGTTTTACTAGTGGTCCCATCACTGCTTCTGCTCTGTAAAAGCACAGATGTTCTTGTAACTTCATCTGCTAGGCACTGCTTTTTTCCAAAGCATATAATGCTGGATAGAACTCCTGCTACTTATTCCTTTTTAACCAATGTATTATGTACACTGTATTATGTGCACCAGAAAAAAATAAAGCAGCTATGTTTGGGTGACAGCCTCTTCATTATTTGCATTGAAGGCTAAAAAGGAATCCCACCAGGTTAACACAAGTGGATAATCTTGAAAAATGAAGATCAATATAGGCCTAACAATTCTAACATACTACTAATCAAGTTTTCTAGGTACCAAAGAGGAGTATTAGAACAAATTAAGTTAAGCCTAATAAATGTGGTCTTACTTTAGATTGATCTTAAATGCCTGCATTTCAGCCAGACATTTTTATTGTGGAAACTTCTGGGAATCTGGTTACAAACTATCTAATTGACTAAGTTACAAAATGGTCCAACATAAAGGGGGAAAGTAGACCCATCTCAGGGTTAAGATTCTCTGGAAAGAAAGGTGATCCTTTAATATATGTTTGAGGGTTAAAAGAACATGTACTCTGAACAATAGTAATCTATTCTTCCCACATCCTGTAGACCCAATAGTTCCATGAGGTTGAATTCAGACTGTAGATCTACAAGAGCTAGCATGAACTTCTTGTCCACAATTGACATGTTATCTAGACAGTTAATAGCTAGTGTGACTGCTGATTTCCAGACACAACCCCCCCAGTAAGCCTTTGGATCTGGTTCTAGGATAACAGAGTCCGACTTTCTGGCTCTATAGGCTAGAGGAGTGGTACAGGACAGATCTGAATGCTGAATGCCACATACAAGGTCTGTCTACAAGCCTGATTCAGTGTAAAGTCACTGAACCAGGTCAGGCCGTGATAGTGATTCAGTGCAGTCCAGCCACATATGCATATGATCCAGCCCAGCCACACATGCTGGCCGAACCACACACATCGTCCAATCTTGTTCACCAAATCCAGCTATGCACCAGCCTGACCCAACATGTCACATCCAGCCAGGTGCTAGATCCAACCATGGGGGGGACCCTGTGTGTCAGCATGATCTAACGTGCAGGACCACATGATCCAGCTCACAGGGCTTCCCACAGGTCCAGAAATTTGCTTCCAAATCTCCCCTTGTTTCCAAATTGACAGACTCTTGGGGAAGCCCATGGACCAGATGACAGGGTCTTATGAGCAGGATCCAGCCAGAGGTTGAACGCCACTGTTCTAGGATATTAGTGAAAATTAGCTGGTATCAACTAACAGCTCCCATAAGAAGTGTCCAATCAAAAATTTAGTGGCAATCAGAAGAAGTTAAGGAAGCAAAGTAACAAGCATTTTTAACATCTGTTCTGATGAGTATGAAGTAGTGGTTCATAAACAATTGAAAGCGTTTTCAAGCAATGTGGAACAGTTATAAAAATAATCACTATGGATAGAAGTGTTTCAGGGAAAATAAAGTTCAGGATTAACAAATTGTCTGTGAATCATTAAGGAATAGGGCATGAAATGATATTAAGCCATGGCAACAAAGGCCTTCCAATTATTTATGAAAAAAGCCAACCGAAACAAAATGCTGTAGCATTCATTAAACTAATGAGGGGAAGCACCTTGAATTGCAGTTTGAGGATAGTACCTTGAGGTCAGAATACAATTTGATACAGCTTTGGCTTGATCTGTCTGCTGTAAACTGTGACACTCAGTTTGAAAATGCATTTTTGTATAATCTGAAGTGGAAAATGGTTATGACTGCCCTTCTAAAAAGAGTTCAAATAGCATCAGTGTAGTATGTTGGTTTGAGTATTATTACTCCATATGTGTTGGTGATGACTAATATGAAGAATACTTTTGAGAATCAATTGGTTTTTAAAAATCACTATTTCATTAATTTTTTAAAGTCTTCTCTCAGGTTCATTATGAGCAAACATGAGAGAGTGAATGAAGTAAACCTATTTAAAGCCATGTCCAAGTACAAATCAGGTTAACTTAAGTGACTGGGAGCTGACAGTTCACAGGCTTTGTTGCTTCTCTGAGAAGGGGCACTACTACTCCCATGGAAAAAAGTGCTAGCTAGGAATTTGTGAAGCTTTGGTTGCTGATTCGATTTGGAGGAGATTTGGCCTGATTTGGCAGCTGAATCGCCAAATCAGAATCAAATCAGGAGACGCATTAATCTCTCCAAATTGAATCGTAAGCCTCTGATTTGATTCAGAGGGATCTGACGATTCAGGCATAGACACAGCTTGACATGTTTTTCTACATACCTCGAAGTACCAGGCACAGCTTGTGAATGCTGAGATGGTGGGGTGGATGGAGTATCCCATGGGAGTGGCAGGGGAGGATAAGGGGGCTGTGTGCTCAGCAGCAGACCTGGAAGTGGACCAAAAGTACTTCCGGTCCACTTCCAGATCTGTCACAGAGCTCACGGGGAACCCCATCCTTCTGCCCCCCAGCTTGGCAACTGGTGCCTCCTGGATTCGGCGGGGGCACCCGGGGTCCTCCTATGGCTTATCACTGAGATGAGGGGGCACAGAGAGCGGTCCACTGCCAAGCATGTTGGGGGGACCCTCCCTGCATTCCCATGGGATGCTCCATCCACCTCACCACCTCAGCTTTCACAGCCCACACCTGGTACCTTCAGGTACACAGAGAAGACATATAAACTGTGTCTAAAGCTGAATCACTGATTTTCTGAATCAGAATCAAATTTTCACATTCAGATTCAGCTGACTTGAATCAGGACAGTGATCTGAATCAGCAAATCAAATCACTGTCCTCCAAATCAAGCTGAATTTGAATCAAATACTCACTTTGCACACTCCTAGTGCTAGCTGAGGCCTCAAAGCTCATGTGTACCAAATTAGTCCTGAAAGTGGGTAAATACTCTCATTGAAATAAGGAACTGAAATCCTCAATTATGATGCTTCTTTCAGGTCGCATGAAATACTAGAAAAAGCAGCTCTGGGAATTTGAATCTGTTTTGGCTTAACATGGTTCCACACATTGCAGTCTTTCATACAGGTTACTGTATAGATAGCACATTTTGGCCATATCCAAGATATGGCAAAGACAAAAACAGCACCCACATGACAGACTTATACGGGGCAACAATATGCTGCAACACACAGTACTAGTCTGCACACACAACAGACTGCTGAATTGGAAGCAATGTTGCCACATTTGAACAGTGTGGAAGTTGAGCTAATTAGCACTGCCCCTCAGTTCTAAGAGGCCAATTATGCAGACAGAAACAGTAAATGGATATAGGGGCAATATTGTTTTCTTTAACTGCATTTTTAAGACCTTACTAAGTATGCTGTGTCCAGTTTCTGATGTTTATGCTTAAGAAGGTGAAAACTTAGGAGGAAAAACAAACAAACAAAAACACCACACCACACCACACCACATCACACTGTGGATACAAATGTCTCAGGGCCTGGAAAATCTGCTTTACGTACGGCACTTAGTTTATTTATATTATCTAAAAAAAGAGGAACAAGACCATTTCATCATAGTCTGGAAGTACTTATATGAGGAGAAGATTTCTGATACTAGAGCTATAGGATTGAGGACACAAAGGGCATTAATACACCTGCTCAAGGAGTTGGGGGAGAGGTCACTTTAATTAGAGAAGAAGTTAGGAACTCTAATTCAAGCACCTGGAATGTCTCATGCATCAGGGTCCCCACGCTTCAAAATGGTAGCAGGGGGCACTTTATGTAAAATAAGCTTTAAAGTGCCCCTACTGCCATTTTGAAGCATGGGGATGCTGATACACAAGGTGCAGGAGGCTGCTGGAGCATGGCAATTGCCACTGGAATTACAATGTGTTGAAGCTGCCTTCCTGCTCATATATAGGCACCCAAAGATGCAACAACATCCAGTAGTTAAAGCTGGAAATCTAAACAAGGCCAGATGGGAGATAAGGTTCAATTCTATACTGAGACTCAAGCCACTAAAGTGTGGAAGAGGACAATAGGTGACTTAGGATGGAAGCAGTGGATTTTCCTTAACTTGCAGAAATGTGTTTCTGGAAAAAGGTACAGTACAGTCGTGTCATACGCACATTTAACTTGCACGAATTCAACTTTACGCAGGGTAGGAGGGGGATGGGGCTTCAGTTTGCGGCGGCAGCGGGAGGTTTTGGCAGCGTGGTGGTGGCCCGGTGTCACACAGCCATTCCCACACCCCCCCACGCTGCACCACTGCCGCCGGCCGCACAACTCCAAGCACGGCTCCACAGCAGTGGCAAAAGGTTTTGGAGGCAGAGGCAGTCGCTGCTAGTCAAATCACTGGTGATTTGACTAAGCATGATTTTTGCCTTATGCATTGACCTCAGAACCTAACCCCTGGGTAAATTGTGACACACTTGTACATTATGGGGATGTGTGAAATTTCAGTAGTTGTTTCATTTCAGAGGTGTTTCGGCCCACTTCAGTGCCAGTTTCAACACCAAACCAAAGCAAAGTGGAAGGCTCTGAAACATCTCTGAAATGAAACAACATCCAAAATGTTTCAAATGTTTCAGAGCTGGGCTTGCAGGGAACAGAAACTAAGAGGGAGGGGGAAAGGGGCAGAAGGACTGCTATGATATTGACATGTGTAGCTGACCAGTGTTTGCGATTTGTCCCTGTGATCCCTTTGAATCCCAGTACTCTGGGGGGGGGTATGGCAGCCTGCTGTCATCTCACATGTAGATCTGGGGACCCAGGCCCCCCAGCAGGAGTCTGTCACTGCCCCACAGCCTTCCTGGGGGGGTGTGGGCCCCCACATCTGTGCCTGGGTTGACAGCATGCTGCCACTGCTAGCTGGGGCCAACCTCAGCACACAAGTCTGCTCAGCACAGCCCAGGCTGAGCACAGCTGAAGGAGCTGTGAAAGAAGCCCCCATGGCTGCCCTATGCAGCCCCAGCCTCACCGCACTTTAAAAAAAAAAGCCCTGCACTCACAGGCTGCAGCAGAAGCAACTGGGGCCTCTGGGGGCTCCTGGAAGAGCCCCCACCATGCAGCAGGGGGAAGTGGGGGGCAGCAGGGATCATCCTCCCTGCTTGGAACCCACACAGCAGCTGCCACAACGCACAGGTGCAACGCAGCTCAGCAGGGCACCGTGTGCCGTCTGGGAGCTGGGGCAACTCCATCAGTGAGTCAGAGCCTGGCACCACTCAGCTCCAGTGGCCCTAGCTCCCAGACAGTATGCGGTGCCCTGCTAAGCTGTGCTGCACTTGCCCCATGTGGCAGCTGTCATATGGGTGACAGGTGGAGGGGAGGCAATCTCCTCTGCCCCCCACTGCCCCCAACTGCGCAGGGTGGAGAGCTGGTCTGTCATGAGTCCTCAGAGGCCCTGATCACTGCTGCTATAGCTGGTGACTGCAGGGGTTTTTTTTAAGTGCGAGGAGGCTGGGGCCAGGCAGAGAATGGGGCCAGACAGGGCAGCCATGGTGGCTTCTTTCACAGCTCCCCCCACCTGGGGAGAAGTAGGCATAGCTGGAGGAGCTGAAGGAGAACCTGCAGCTGCCCAGTTCTGCCTGCCTCTCTCCAGCTGAATTTCCAAATCAGCACTGAAGCTCCAAAACAGATTTGGCTGAATTGAAACAGAACAGTGATCTGAAACACTAAAATGAATCACTGTCCCTCTGAAATGGCCAAATTGAAAGCCAAAATTAAACATAGCTGTTTCGCACAGCCCTAGTAAACTACTTGAATCAGAACTTCTGAACCTGTTGACATTGAGTGGAACATTATGGCTTGGGTTTCCTTGCCTCATTTCCATATAAGTATTTCTCAAAAGTTCAGATACTGGATGAGAATATATCTGTTTGTTCTATAGAAATGTTATATCGTTAGATCAATTCAACACCCTCCTATGTACTTGCACTGATTTCCCTCCTCACATGCACTCAGAGCAATGTGTGTGTACATACGAAACCCAGGTTAGCAACAAAATCACTTTCAGCTCTCTGGCATTTCTGTGGGATGCTGTTTCTCTATTTGCAAATTGAAATTGAGTCATTCCATAGCTGTACTATCAGTTTACTTGTAAAAAAAGCAAAAAAAAACCCAACCCATGACAAAGAAAATTAAGATTCTAAACTCAAACCCTGAAAAGTTAGAAAACACCAGAAATAAAGTTGCCAGGACAACCTTAATTTTATCTTCTTTCATGTATATACTTTATGAAGTAGTCTTCAATGACAATCACATCATATCTTTCCACAAGTCTTCCTCACAAGCAAATGGATACTTGTACAACATTTCTTTTAATCACCCTCATTCAAGGTATCACCTCATGCTTTGTTTGATCTAGGGCATCTAAAACCCTGCACCAAATATAAAAATTATGCATTACCTCATGCTTTGGTCATGTTGGCGTGATGCTGTAGCTGTGATGGTCTAGTAAATATGAAGAGACTAGAGATCTCACTTATACTAGTAGAGAATCTGCCCCTAAATCCCTGGAAACCAATATGGGTACATAGGATTTCTCACATCTGATCATAGCAACTCACTGTCAAAATTTTTACCTTGTCTCTGGCAGTAACCCGGACTTACGTGCCTTATAAAAAGCTATATACTTAGGGTATACTTTTACAATTTCTGCTTGTATTTTGAAAAATAAAACTCCTTTTTTGACCCCTATAATTTAGCATTGACAATTGCTTAATCCTACTTCACTGAGAATACTTAATGTTATCCATGGTGTGGATCATCCACACACTACTGAAATTAACATATAATTATAAACATACTTTTGAAATTAAAACATAATGGACATATTCACATGAGACATTTACTGTGCTGTAGACTAATTAGCTGCACAGTAAATGTCTTAGAGTCTACACATGCACCCCTATTAGGCTGGAGTAAATTAATTTACTCCACAGCACAATAGTACTTGTAAATATAATACTGTCCTGCTGTGGAGTAAAAAACTATGCAGCAGCACATATGTAGCCCCACAGTGAAGCTCCCTCATGCTGACTAGCCCCAGCTGACTCCCTTGTGCTGGCTAGCCTCACACTAATGCTCCTTCCTGCCCCAACCAGCCCCTCTGCAATATATTGAGCAAGCCCCAGAACCCCCTGCCAGTCATGGCTGCTCCACCCTGGCTCCATGTGCTGTGCATGAATAAATTGCAGAGCTTATTGCTATGAAGTTAAATGCTCCTAGGTGCACATTCAAATGGTGTGCCTTGGAGTAATAAGCTCCACAGTTTATTTAGGCACCATACTTGCACATGTAGACATGTCCATTGAGGACTATATTTACTTGTGACAATTTATATAACTCCCCTGATTTCAATGGATTTATATTCCATTGAACTTGTTCCTTAGCCTCTGCATAATCTTTTTCATGAACCTAAAACAGGGATGAACCCATGGGCCAGATCTGACCTGCAGGGCTCCCCAGGAGTAGAGAAATTTGGCAGTGGGGGAGCAGTAGCAATATTAATTAACATTGCCACTCCTCCCCCCACCAGCAAATTTCCAGACTCCTTGGGCCAAGGACATGGCCCCATGCATGGGACCCAGCTGGCATGCACGGGGCCAGGACAAGAGTGTTGGAGCTGGGGCCTGATCCAGCATGTGCCAAATTGGGCCCTGGCCTTGTGCATGCCAAATGAAACCCACAGACTAGACCAATCTTGTACCACTCATCCAGTTTGCAGGGCCAAACATTTGGGTACCACTGATCTAAATAATGAATATGACCAAATTTAAATTGATTCTTACTTTCTAAGATTACTCTACTTTAGATATGATTGAGATTTTTTCTGCACCTACTGCTATCTCTGAACATTAAAATAAAATAATTTAGCAGCTGAAAAGGAATTCAAAATAATAACATAAATCTTGGTTCTACCTACAAGTTGTCACCATACCTAGTGTAGATGGTTAAAGAAAGGAAAGAAAGGTAAGCAAAAGCATACTAAATTGCCTTATATTTTATAAAAAACAAAGGAGGGGAATCAACATTTTCCACATAAAAGACAAGGAACTTAAAATATGGGAACGCTTATGTTGAAGCTTTTCAAAGGGCGTGACTATTATAAGCAAGAGGATAAAACAAATTGTAGTATCTGTTTGACCATATCCCTTTAAATGCCCAAGGTCTTACTGGAACTTAGATTATGATCTCAAATATTCCCGTTGGGTTCTCTGGCCTTCACATTCCGTGCTTTCAGTCCTCAATCATTCTTTAGAGGGGGGGAGCTGCTACAAACAAATGAAGAGGATTGAAAGTCTTGGGGTTGGATACATTTTTTATTTCTTTGCATTTCCAGTAGTGAAAAAGAACCCCCTTCATCAATCATTTTGACAGAAGTCCACGGGGCACCCATTTATTCTATTCAGAACAGGATCTGATCAGTTCAGATCCTTATTTATGTTCTTTCAGTGTTCAGACATTACATTTTCTTGACTGTTATCTGAACATTGCTATTTATTATTAGTCCACAATGGAAACCCTATTGTAATTAACTGCTTTACAGTGACACTTTCCTGTTTGCTGGTTAGATTACATTTATGGCAATTATTCTTGAAAGGAACAGTGTAATTTACTGTGGGGAAGGGGACTGCTGTAGAAAGCCTTCTCTAAATTTTCTATAAGCCTATACAATATTGGCAGTTTGAAAAGTTTAAATGATTGTGAGACAGCCTAAGAACAATACTTTATGTAATATAATTTTATAATTAAAATGAGCCATACACTCAAGAGGGATTCATTTTATATCAATATATATGGAGTGAAATTTTTTTCTATCTTTAAGATGAGCCAAGTGTTAAAAAGGGTATGAAATTCAAAGAAATAATGAGAAAATACATTACAAATAACTCTTGATGCATGAAATGCATTTCAGTCCAATACAGCAATGTGTACATACAGCAAAATTATCCTGCATACCTGGAGTACTAGGGCAGGATGTTAAAGATCCTGCCTAACCCCCTAATATACATGCAGAATAAATTTTGGAATCTCATAGCTTGTAGAATCTCCAGTTCCTCTGTCACAGATGTGGAGCTGCTCTGTATTAATGTAACAAATACTGCATGTGACCTGGTTATAGAGATTTAAAATATAACTATCTTCAGTTATCATCGTGAAAATAAATTATAAAAATGCACTTAACCTCCACGTAAATTCATTGTCACTGATCCATCTGTATCTACGTTCTTAAAACTAGCTATGTCCATTACCAAAAATCTTATCTTATCATGCTATGCATGCTTTCAATACCTGTGATCGCTGTCCACATAGCATTGGTCTTCCATCCTAATATACCTGCACCAAGCAAATCAGCAAAACTGAGCGAGCAGGGGTAGAGGTGATTGGTGGTATTCTTCATGGAAATATTTTCATGCAAGTATCTGCATGATTTCGCTTCTTCTGCTACTTAGTATGGAGCGCATCTAGACATGCAATTAATTTGAAGCAGTAAACTCCAGTGTATATCATGCTAGAGTTTGTTTCTCCTGGGTACCATGCACCTGGGACCACAGCATGTTGAGCTTGGTTGGAACAGTTCTGGCTGGCAGGGGGCACAGGGGGGTCATTGTAGCAATGCGCTATGGTGATTTAGCATCGGCAGTCAAACCATGATGCCACAGCTAGGTTGCTATACCACCATTTTCCCTCATTATAGTGCATTGCGACAGCAACGTAGCAGCTAAAAATAATTGCACACTGTACATGGTGCAGTGCAAGCTGTTACTGCACCATCATTTAGTATTTCATTTTGAAAGTATTAAATGACAGAGCAGCACTGTAGGGGCACATGTAGACATGCCCATTGTTTTTCTCTTTCTCCCTTTCTTTCAGCCCAGCTGCTCCTACCCCTCTGGAACAAGGACCAGGACCTTGAGCTTTATAGTTACACAGTCCAATGCCTGTGCCACCACAGCACGCCCTTGGGCTAATTCACTGTAGAAAGTATTTTAGGCAGGGTGCTGAGACACCCTGTTCTGTGGCCATTAGCTCTCCACTTACAGCAGCATCCAGTGCACTGGGCATCTGTTCCAAAAAAAAAAAAGAGAGAAACAATTTCAAAGTTTTTCCCACAAATCAGGGTAACAGACACAGTCTTTACTGAAGGCTTTGACCAACAGGCCTGCTGTCTAAACAAACCAGGGGGGAAAAACTGTAATGAAACTCACTCCCTTTCTGGAGCTACTTATAGCAGGGACCATCCAACCCTCTCAGCAGTTAGGTCTCTATTGCCCTTCCCTCTCTTCTCAGCAAGCTTTTATATGTCCAGGCCACTTCCCCATTTCAGTCATGTAGCTTACTCAGCAGCAAGTAGTCCTTGGTGGCCCAAAAGGCAATGGTCCTTAAGGGGACAGGATCACTTTCCAGAACTTTCTATCCATTCTTTTTAATGGCTACAGGGACATAGCTTGCCAACCTCTGTTCTAGATTTTGAAGCCAAATGATCTTCAAATCAATGCCAGTAACATCTACATCTTCCTGCTTATCAATTAAGCATTCAGTTGTGAGGTTGAATGATGGTGTCAAGATATAATCTTGTTAAGTTCTCTTGCAAATGTAAAACTACGTTGCATATCTACTGTTACCTTGTAACACAGCTTTCCATTTCATTATGGAGATCATACATTCTCAGGTATACCAAGGCAACCCTTCAGATCCTAAAAACTTGCTTAATGCCACAAACTAAAGACCTAATGGATACAAAGTGTTGTGTATATTACCAATATAATGTAAACTGTAATTATAAATGGCCCCTGTGCCAGAGGACAGGCAGGTTGCCAACATAAAACACCCATCTTCAAAAAGGGCTGCAGAGGTGATCCTGGGAACTACAGACCAATGAGTCTCAACTGTATTCCTGGAAAGATGGTAGGATTTAAAGGACAGATAAAGAATAAAATCAACAGTCATAGGGACATATATTATCTGTTGGGGAAATCCAGCCCCGTCTGTCTTCTGGAGTTCCTTGAGGATCAAGGCACATGAACAAGGAGGATGCATCTGACATAATAATTTGGACTTTCAAAAAGCTTTTACCAAAGCCTTCAAAAATGGAGTTGCCATGAGATTGACAGAAAGGTTCTTTCATGGACTGATAGCTGGTTAAAAGATGGAAAACAAAGTGTAGGGCTAAATGGTCATTTTTCAGATGGTGGGAGATCAAAAGTGGAGTCCTGCTTGGATCTTCAGGGATCTTAACTAAGCCCAGTTTTGTTCAAATTTTCATCAATAATCTGGAAAAGGGGTGTGTAGTGAAATCTTCAAGTTTGCAGATGATACTTGTCAGGGTCCACCAGGCCACAGTCAGTCACTTAATGAGTTAATGCAGGCAGGCAGGGGTCACACCAGGTATCTGTTGCAATCTGAATCATCAGGCCAAGGGGTTGACGCAGTATTATAGCCAGGGAAAAGTGCAAACAAACCAGGAGAAGGTAATATAACAAAGCTAGAATTAGGCAGGAGTCCAGAAACCACATGTAAGAGTGTCATTGCTGGGACAAGTCCCACAGTAGTCTCCGTGTCCTGGTTCCCATAGGTTTCTCCTGGTCACCTGACTCCTCATCAATGTCCTCATGGAGGGCAGGTGGAGGGGGACCAGGTCAGAATAGGGTTTTTATCTGACCAGCTACTTGGTGGTGCTATGGGCTTCACTTTTGCCTGCTGCTAGCTCAGCTGATTTGGGTTCAAAGCCCAGTAGAACTAACTCTACCAAAGTATTCTCGATAGTCATATCCAAACTTATGGAAAAGAGCTGTAGAAAGATCTCAACAAGTTAAGTGAATAGGTTAAAATGGTAGAAAAACTTCAGTATCCACCAGTGCTAACTAATGCACATGATGGGGTGAGGGGAGAACCTCAACTATATGTAAAGAATGCTGGGTTCTGAATTAGGTGTTATGACTCAGAAAAGGGGCCTGGGAATCATTATAGATCATTCTCTAAAAATGTCAGCTTAATTTGCAGGGGTGACCAAAAAAGCTAATAAAATTTTGGGCCTCATTTAGAAGAAAATTGAAAACAAAATGGAGAACATTATCATGCCATTATAGATATCAATGGTGCATCCAAGTCTTGAACTCTGTACATAGTTCTTGTCTCTGTATCACAGTGTAGTAGAATTAAAGAAGGGCAACCAATGTAATCAGGGGTACGGAGCAGCTGTTTTACCAGGATAGACTAAAAGAGCTAGGACTCTTTAGTTTGGAAAAGAGAATGCTGAGTGGGGGATATGATAGCAGTCTATACAATCATGCAGACTGTGGACAAAATTAACAGAGAACTGTTATTCACCAAGTCCCAGAATACTAGAACTATAGGGCACCAACTGAAATTATTAGGAGACAAGTTTAAAATGAACTAATGAAAGTACTTTTCATGCAACATTTATTTAACTTATGGAATGTATTGCCACAGAAGGTGGTAAAGGTATGTAGCATAGCCAGGTACATAAAGGGACTAGACAAATTTATAATAATACATCTATTAATAGCCTTTTAATTGAATGGTTGGAAATATTTCCTCTGTCATCTCTTGCTGGTGATCAGCTTCAGCAGAAATACCCTTATCAGAAACATACAAATTTAGAAGCTTAGTGAAATTTTTCCATGTTTGTATTTTGCTTTAAGTCAATAGGTGGTTCCCTAGGAAAGGCACAACTTTTTAATAAAAACAACCAAAGCAACTCTTAGCTTGTATGCTCTATATTTCATGTTCAATAAAATTAGAGGACTTGTTTGTAGCTTTTATAGTAAAAAAAAAAAGGAGAAAATTATTTAGACAGTGGTGGCTGGTCAATAGGGGGTGCTCAGGTGCCACCCCATCAGTTTCAAAATGATATGATCAATCATGTCATGATTATGCAGGCTGGTCCAGTCCACTGTGCATGACTGCAATAAGGCACCTTGTGGCAATCTCCTTACCACCACAATGGTGCATGCACAATGGAAACGCTTGACCAGTTTCAATAATTGAAATAGCTACTTGTTTACGTGGGCAGCAGGGTGCCTGTACTGACACCCCAGCCTGGGTAAAGAGCTGTTGGAAGAAAGGTGGAAGACAGCGGGCACCATGCACTGACCCCAGGCAGCCTGCAGAGCAGCTCCAGTAAGTAAGTAGGGGGAGAGGGGGATTGAGGCCCCAGTAGGGAGGCAGCTGGGAACAGTTGGGGTTGCTGCCCAGCCAGATGGGGCTTGGGTCTGGGGCCACAATGTGTAGTTGCAGGGTCGCAGCAGATAGCAGGACAGGACTGTGGGAGGCTCGTTCAGGGGAGGGAGAGGGCTGGCTCCTTGCTGCCATGCACACTGCAGGGGAACCAGGCCACATTTTCCTCCTTTGACTCCCCTGGATGACCAACCAGGCTTTGACTGTCACACGACCTGGCTCAAACAGGGTCTATTCACAGTGAATGGGTCCCTGGCCAGGCCAGGTCATAGGAAAATCAGAGCCTGGAAGCTCCTCCAGGGCTGCTGCCTCCTCCTCACTGCTGCCTTTGAGAGCAGCATGATGTCATGTGCCTCGCTGCCCAGCCCACCCAGCGGTGGAACTCACACGGCACCACACTGCACCACTTTCAAAGGCAGCAGTGAGGCATGGAGCAGGCAGAGCACAGCTTGCAGCTGCAACCCACTCATGCCCCATGCAAAGATCAGGGGGCACTGGTCACTCTTGGCTGCCTGGCACCATGCCCCTGGAGGAGCCTCTGTGCAGATGAGGCTGGCCTCATTCCAGGCCCCTCCAGGCAGTGTAGAGCCAGGGCCAGTGAGGGGTGGTGGATTTACAGGGGCTGCTGGCACCAGACAGTGACTCTGGGTGTGGCAGAAGGGGTGAGCACAGCAGGCCCCAGCCATAATCTTGGCCCCAGCTCTGCTCTGATCCCTTCCTGGTCCCAGCCCCATTCCCCACCATAGCTCTTCCCCCTCCACTTTCTGGGTGGTGGGGGAGGGGGGGAGTATGCACATGTGCACGTGCGTTCAGCCCCTTCCCCACAACTCTTTTTTCTCCCTCTGCCTATGCCACCCATGGCACCTGCCTCCAAGTTTACCATCCATGCCTGGACTTGATCCAGTAAGGAAATTATCATAAGACAGAACAGGATTTAAAAGACACACTCTGAAGCAGAGGAAGTTTGTTTTGAGTTAAGGAAACAAATAGGCACCTAGACCTAAAATAATTTGTTCTCTGAATGAAACTAAGGGCTTTGTTATTACACAGCAATTTTGGTGGCTCCTGGAGCTCTTAAACCCTGCATTGTCCACCCATTAAAACCATAATGGGGCCTAAAGCACTCATTATGAAGCTCAAAGTTTCTCTGTATGACACTGGTCAGGTTACAGCTGGAGCACTGTGTCCAGTTCTGGGCGCCCACTTCAAGAGGGATGTGGACAACATTGAGAGGGTCCAGAGGAAGGCCACTCGCATGATCGGGGTAGTAGGGCAGACCCTACAGTAAGAGGCTATGAGACCTGAACCTGTTCAGCCTTCACAAGAGAGGGCTGAGGGGGGAACTTGTGACCGTCTATAAACTCACTAAGGGGGACCAGAAGGGTTTGGGGGAGACCTTGTTTCCCCTAGCACCCCCCGGGTTAACAAGAAATAACAGCCACAAGTTGTTGGAGAGTCGGTTCAGATTAGACATCTGTAAGAACTACTTCACAGTTAGGGCGGCTAGGACCTGGAACCAACTTCCTAGGGAAGTAGTCCTGGCTCTGCTGGTGCTGTCACTCTCCCCCACCCCCACAGAATCCTGGCCCTGCTCATGCCCCTCACTCCCCCACACCACAGCCCTGTAGCCCTGCATATGCCTTTCACTTCTCCCCGCAACCCTGTTTGTTCCCCTCACTCCTCCCCCATGGCCTCCCATCCCTGTTAATGCCCCTTGCCTCCCACCCACAGCCTCCTGCATCCCTCCAGCAGGGCTGGAGGGGTCCTCCAGCTGACAGGGCTCCCCCCCTTCCTTTTCTGGGCTCAGAAGGGGGGAGGGGCTCCATGCATTCCTGGGGGAACAGAGGGACCCTTGCCCCCCAGATCTGTGTGCAAGACAGGAGAAGGTATGGGCTTGCCCACTGCATACTCAGGCTTTCACTCTGCTGCCCTCCCCCAAGGCCTCTGCAGCCCAGTGGGTGTGATTCAGCACTGCAGGTAACTGTGGGGCCATGCAGGGACGCTGCTTGCTATCACAAGATCCATGCTGCCCTGGTGATGCATCCCCTGTATGCATGGCAGCACAGGGGTGGTGGTGTGGGGTTGTGCCCCTAGCTGCTGCTGTGTGTGCAAGAGACGTGTCACCAGAGCAACGTAGAACTCATAGTGGCAAGGAGATCCCTGTATGGCCCTGCATATTGTTGTTCCCTATAGCACTGGGTGGCACATGCTGGGCTGCAGAGACCCTTGGGGAGGGCAGCAGGGTGGAAGCCTAAGCCTGTAAGCAGGTAGCTCCCCCACAGATCTCAGGGGCACAGATCTCCTCTGACACCCTGGGAGTGCACACAGCAGCAGGGAGCTAGCCCCATGCCCTCCACCCACTGGACGAACTGTCCTCAGCCCTCTCCCACTCTCCGCTAGGACCCTGCGGCTGCACATTGCAGTCCTGGACCCCAAGCCTGATGCACTGCCCAGCTGGGCAGCAGTCCCAGCCCTGCCCAACTCTCTCCCTCCTATGGAAGCCTCAATTCCGCACCCCAGCACATTCCAATGGGAGCTGCTCTGCAGGCAGCCTGGTGGCCACATGAATATACGTGCACATGTCACCCGCTGCCTGACCCTACTCCTTCCAGTCCTTCCCAGCCCCCTGCAAGCTAGAACTCCACCAGCCTGCAGAGTGCTCTTTGCAAAACTGCATAATCTGTGGATTTATCCATCAAAATGAGAAATCTGCATTTTCCTCTGGTAAAGGGGAAAATCCCCGTTTTTCTCTGTTTTCCCATGGGAAACAGAAAACCTGGTTCTCTGCTTATCAGATTCTCTGTGTAAAACAACACTGTCTATATGTGGCCTGCCAGCCCCTGCAGCTGCCTCTTCCACTACTGTGCAGGGGAGGGGAGGGAGTCCAGGGAGTGCCTGTACCACCAGTACAACCTGCAAGCTGAGGTTATGGGGGACAATCCTGAGCAGCATATTTCCCATTCAGTGTGTGGACCCCAGATGTTCTGAAGCTGGACAACCCTGGTGTAGAAGAGGGACCAACACCTGGTAAGTTGGACATGCATATTGTTTATTTATTTATTTATGAACTTTTGCTTTGAAATTATTCAGTTCTAAACAAGCATTGTTTGATGATTGGATTCCACTGGTCGTGGCTTCTTAGCAAATGCAGTGAGTATATTGAGCCTATGCCAGACCTGCTGAGGCAATGACAGGTGCTATCAAAGAACTGCAACTGAAAGAACCCAGTCTGAAAGTGAAAGAATTGTGATTCTGTGCTGAGACAGATAGCTCATAGTCTGAATGGGTATATTTCACTGAGATCAGGAGGTTTGGGATGTGAAGTCAATAAACTAATTGTGAAAGGGTGTTCTTTTCCCAATGTCTTGTCCTCTACACTGCTGCATATCAGTACATAGGGAGCCTCACAAACCTTGATTTCATGTTTTGTGGAAGAACTTTCACTCCTCAGAGGCTTTGCTGCATGTGAAGACAACCTGCATTTGCAGAAGATTTGTTCTTTAATCCTGAAAGATTTACAACCTTGAAATGTGTCCTGAGCCTGTAAAGTTGTGCATGCAGAGTCTTACTGAAGTCCAGACTTCCTCCCAGTCTTCCTACAGACTGATCCCTTTTCATGACTAAGGCTTTGGTAAATATTACAAGATCCAAAGTCATTAACAATTTGTGCTGCTAATTAAAAAAGTAATAATTGGAGAGCCCCATCAGGTAAATTGAAGTGATCTAGGGGATTAGATTTCTTTAGCCCGGTTCATCACTAGTGTGTCTTTATTGATTTCAGTGATGTTGCACCGGGCATAAATTTGGCTGCTTCTGTATAAAAATACTATTTGAAGCCTTATTGATACTAATCAAGTGAGCTTCTTATTATATTATTCCTGGTCTCTTAACAATGGGAGGGAGGCACCACCAGGGAGGGAGAAAAAGGCTAATCCATAAATTTCTCATTAGCCGAAAGGGAGAGAAACATTTGCTTGAATAATTGAATATGTTTAGCATCACAGCCTGCAGTTAATCATGTTTGCTTACCCTTACTTTTCCAACATTCAGAGAATAATATTGCACAGGTTTTAACAGAACATCAGTAGCTATCAATATACAAGCCAACTATTTAAAAAGACTGCATATAAAGATGCAAATTATTTTAAGGAATGAGTATACTACTACTTAGCATGTTAATAAATACAATTACCTTTGTATATAGTATCATTACCACTATTAACCATCAATAATATTCAAACCATGGAAATACATTTGAGAAAATAATTCAGAGTGAATATTTTATCCAGTGAATTTACTCTAATTTTTTTATAATAGAAAATCTAGGACAAAAATCAGGATTTCCTTGGGTTCATTCAGTGATTTTTGGAGTTTTGTTTACATAATATATGAGCTACTCGGCACACAAAAGATGTGATAAAATAATAAATAAGCTACCAGAGAGATTTTAAAATTTTCTAATGTGACAAGGAAATAGTTCAAAGCCAAGTTTGGTTGTTAAAGTCACTGAAAGCTGGAATGTTTGGGTTGTTGCACTAGCCTGGAAAATCAACACTCCTCAGTGTTTGGGATCTTGCAAATATTCTAGAGTAATATTTCACATTGCTAATTCTTGATGGCTGCTCAGAAGCTAAAGTGGTACTACTTTCCTTGGATGGTCTTGCTTGCTGACAGGTACTCAACCACAATCATTACTCAACCATCCCAAAAAACCATGGCCATTAATTTAGAGCATTTCTACACATGCTGGTCGGGGAGGGACAATTTAATTAAAGCGGCTCCAAGAGCCACTGAGCATCTGGAGCATCATGTGTATTAGCATCACCATGGTGAAAAATGGTGCTAGGGTATTTTAATTAAAGCTTGTTGAACAAGCCTGTTGAACATGCTTTAGTTAAAGCACCCCCGCTGCTATTTTTCAGTATGGGGATGCTGATACACATGACACTGCAGTCTGCTGGAGCATGGTAAGTATTATGCTTCAGCAAATTCAGCAGTCTCTCTCTACATGTATAGGCACCCTTACTGACTGATGTTATCTTTAAACTCTTTGGAAGTGAAAACAGTGAGTATGTTTCCACTACATGCTCTGCTGTTCAGTCTCATGATTAAAGCATTGAGTCCATGACTCATTGAAAGTCACACTTCTGCTTATCAATTTTGGGGGTTTTCTTTGAAGTTCTTTTGGGGGTTTTCTTTGAAGTTTCCTGGAACCATGCTGTCTTATAACTGGCACTCAGCTCTCATGGTCACCTGTCTTTCTGACACCTATGTCCTGCTCAGGGCTGAACTGAGGATGGCATGAATTGGCCTAGATGCCTCCATGTCTCAGCTATGCACCTGAATATTGATCTTCTGTCACCATCTTGTGGACAGCATTTACTTGTTACAACTTGTAACAACCACTTGTGGTGTCTCTTTGGATGGATCCTGACTTTAGCCTATTGTTACATTTTGCTGCCTAAGGTTTTTCCTTGTTTGTTTTGGAGTTAGGCTTTTTTTTTAATACAGTTTAGAATATAATAAGGAGATGGCATCCAGTGCTATTGGCTTCTCCACAGAACTGTGTCCAGATGCAAATACATTTCAAGTTGTTTCTCCTTTCCTTGTAAACATTGCACATAATAAAAAAAAACCTCTCAGTTTTATAACCTGAAATTTCAGATTCAAATTCCAGCTACAGGAAGATCACAAGTGACAGGCACTGCAGATGTACCAATAGCAATGCATATGAAGTCTTTGGATTTTTCAAAACGCAAACACTTGGTACTTCACTCTCACAAGATTAAGCTACCATTGGTTAATTGTAATGAATTGGCAGTTGGCTGACCATTAGTGGCCCTTGGAATACATTAGGCAGTGGGTTAATGTGTTTAAAATGTTAATGGGTTGGTGCTGAAATGATGTCAATGACCTAATAGCATGATCTCAGAACCAGCTGGTGTTGCATGACCCGAACTTTATCAATTATTCACAGAGACAAGACTATGCAACAGCATAGACACTTACCATGTTATTTAATAAAACATGAAAAACTCCAAGTCCTTTTAAAATTGTGTTAACTTGGGCTAGAAACAGAAGCATTTTTAATTAAGTTTGATGAATATCATGAATGAATAGGCCTGTTCAGTGGCATGGCAAGCCAAGATTCATACATTTTACTTTTGTTTGTTTTTATCTGTAATTGGCAGCTGCATTTTCTGTTTTCATTGCCATGCAGATGACAGCTAGCTCAACCCATGTTTTGAATTCAGCCCTAGTCAGAAGGTTTTGTGCCTGCAGAATTACTTTTCAAAGTTTCAAGGCTGAGTAAACTCCTGCTGGTCTAAGTAAAATCCAAGTAAAAGTAAGGAGCTGATCATTAGCAATTAAGAGTTGTCTTGCCAAGGCTAAAGAAAATCACATTCTCTTGGTGATTTCTTTTCTTTCTCCTTTTAAAGTCCAGTATTTGCTACAAATTTGGGAAATAGGTATCACAAATATATTTTGATATTTCTGGTATATGATATTTAAAGTGGCTTTCCACCACATGAAAAGAAGTTCAAAGAACATTAATATATATAGCACCTAAATATAGTTACAAAATATTCTGAATTATTTGTTGTGACCTATTTTTTCACAGGCACATGAGACTGGAAGGGACCTTCTGTGTTATTGATTATCATTTCTGCTCTCTCAGCAACCCTGTCAGAATCCCATTACTTTTCTGTCTCAAACCAGCTTGATTTTTTGCTCCCACTATTTTTTTTGAAAGGCTCTTTGGTTGTTCCAAAACCTCCCTGCTCAACTAGTTATTAACCTTCTTCTAAGTTACAGTCTAAACTTCTTCAAGGCCAGATTATACTCATTTATTTTTGTGCTTCTTGTCCTTTGCCTCAGATAGTTCTTCTGCCTCACTAGGAGTCAGCCCCTGGTGTATTTACAGAGAGCCATTATATCTCTTTTAATATTTTGCTAGGACAAACAAGCCAGGCCCTTTAGTCTCCTTTCATAATGGAAGCTCTCTGTTACTCCAATCTTTCTCCTTTGCACCAGTCCCAGCTGGAATTCATTTTTTTTCCTTTAAATACAAGTAACTAGAATTGTATAGATAAGGCCTACCAGTATTTTATACAGTGGCATTAATATTTCCCTGCGATGATGGGAAAAACTCACCTGATGGAGCCAAGGATTACATTTGCCTTTTCGCAGCTACATTCCATTGTGTTTCAGCTGAGATGAACCCAGAAGCATCCTTTGATCAACTAATACAGGGCGGTCTAAATGGCATTCCAAGGCTTGTGTGCAGTCCCCAGAAGATTAGCATGTGGCCCATGAGCTGCTGCCCAGTTGCCAATTCCTGCATCTCACACCCCACACCACTTCTCCAGCTGCAGCAGCTGAGTTCTTCAGGCTTCTACTTCCTGCACCCACTCCTGGGGATGTGGTGGCACAGGTTGGAGGGGACTGAGGCTGCTTGTGTGCCAGGAGAAGAGACCAGGCTGCTTGCACTATGTGTGACAAAGGAAGGAGCTGGGTTGTGCACAGGTAGGGAGCACACCTAGCTGGGGGAGAGGGAGAGGTAGAGAGAGGGGGGAGGTGCATCAGATGTGGCAAAGGGAAGCTAGGCTGCCTAAACTTGGGGGTGGAGAAGCCAGGTTGACCATGCTATGTATTCAGTGGGGAGATCATGGCTGGGAGAGAGCGAGGCTGCAGCCTATATGGTGTGCAGCCCCTGGCTGTCTGGAAGTTGGAAGGTCTGAACTAAGACATACTATTTTTTTCCTCCACTACTTGCTACCTAACAAGCCCCCAACTTAAAGCAGACTTCTTTTCACTATTGCCTACATACTTAACATTGTACTTGAACATCATACTATTCGATTTACCTGATCCATACTTTTTTTCTCTCTTTTGTGGAATCCTCAAAAAAAGCAACCAGTGTATCTATAAATGTGCTCATTGTTTCTAATGGTTCAATGCATAATTAGTCTTTTTGTTCTTGTGAGAAAAGAGTAAATTAATACTCTGAATGTATTCAAGCTACATGAACAATCACTTGAGTCCTGTATATAGTTTCTGTTTCAAGATGAAATGACTTAATCCTTTATAAACAGAAACAATGTATTTCTTTAATGAAAGGATGAAGGACAGGTAATTTTTCAGAGATAGACCCCAAGACATGAGTCCTCTCTTTCACCTCTAATATGAGAAAAACTATTATTTGACTATGTATGTAGATGACAACTTTCAGAAAAGCTGGGGCAACAAAGAGATTGAACTAAATGATCTCCATTTTATGCAAAGTAATAATTTACCAGCCTTGACCTAGTCATAAATTAATGTGCCTGTGCAGTACTTTATTCAGGTTGTGTTAGCCCATATCAGTTGTAGGAACTGCATTACAGTGATGCTGTCTTCAGGTTTCATAGAATCGTATAAAATGAAGGTTGGAAGGTACCTTAGGAGGTCTAATCCACCCTCCTGCTCAA
The DNA here is from genome assembly GCA_030014935.1 of Caiman crocodilus. Classification (NCBI taxonomy): domain Eukaryota; kingdom Metazoa; phylum Chordata; order Crocodylia; family Alligatoridae; genus Caiman; species Caiman crocodilus. The sequence goes on from JAGPOW010003316.1 coordinate 10,703,348, forward strand.
AGCAGGATCACCAAAGCTCTGTCTGGATGGGTCTTGAAAACCTCCAAGGGATGAGATTCCACCACCTCTCTGAGTACCTGTTCCAGGGCTTTTCTACCCTCTCAGTGAGAAAGTTCTTCCTAACATCTAACCTAAACTTCCCTTGCTGCAATTTGAGACCATTGGTCCTTCTTGTGTCATCTGCCACCATTGAGAACAGTCTAGCTCCATCCTCTCTGGAACCCCCCCTCACATAGTTGAACGTTGATATTAATATTAAATCTCACTTCAGTCTTCATTGCTTCAGTGTTTCATTGCTCACCTATCACTATCATGGATATCAATCAGATACTTGGTGCCAGCTTACTACCAGGTAGTAATCATGTATTACAAAACAACTATTTTTTAAGGCTATTGCACTTGGATAGTACACATTTTCATGATTTTTAAGGAAATGTATTGTACTGGACAAAAAGGCGGTTAAGTACCATAAGTATTTTCCATAAATACAGAAATAAGATGTCCCAGAGACTACAATTTTCTCACAATCTGGTCATTCACTGTAGTATCAGCTATAGTGCAATATGCTGAAAAGAAAGCAAGTCTTTAGAGATCACAAACAACCAATTTCACACTACAAGCAGTTGTAAATAGAGCTAAATTCCCTTTAGTAATAAACTATTCATCTTTTTTGCTTCACTGAGTTCAAAGAAAAGCATTTTTCAGAGTTTAAGCAATTAAGTTTACATTTTATTTTCTCCCCTAGAAAGGAAGTTATCACAAAAGCTTGGGATTAGGAAGCCACTGTGCTATTGGAGGTATTCTCTGTGTATGAAATTCAATTTAGCAAAGCATATAAAATCCTTAAGGCAGATAAGACCCAATATGCTAAAACCATTTTGTTTTCACAGTGTATTTATTTTTTATCATCAATAACCCAGTTGATTAGCTAGTGAATTAAAACGGTCAAGCAATAAATAGATTCAGGTAGCACTGTCTGCTGCATGCTTTCTATCAAGCCATTCTGACTCTTTACTAGACAAATTAGCCAAAGTATATTTTAGAAGGAGATGTCTTTATGGAAAGAATTCCAAAAGATGTTGGCTACATATACAATAGGTACAGACGTGTAAGAATGGTAGCATGCCACACTAGCAAAGTGCTTCTTGCATAGGCACAGCTATAAAAGCAAAAGTTCATCTGATGTCTGCATAATAAATTTAGTCTCAAGTGAAACAAGTTACAATAGTACACAAATATGTCAGTCAGGGTTCACACCTCTTCACATCCCTGATTACGCTTGCAGAAGTTCTGGTCAGAGAATGACACATGCACATGGAGTAAATGCAGATCAAGAAATTCTGACAGGGAGTTCCAGGTGAGTTCTGGGCCCTAGCATTTTATTGCTGCACTAATCCATTTCATTCATTAGGGTATCATAGTATCATAGTATCTAGGGTCAGAAGGGGCCTAGAGCAGGAACTCCCCCCAGCCAGGGCAGGAACGAGTACCAGGATCACAGGACCCCAGCCAAGTACCTATCTGAACAGGTTCAGGTCCCTCAGACTCTCCTCATAAGGCCTATGCTGCTGCCTGCATATCAATCTAGTGGCCCTCCTCTGGACCCTTTCAAGGCCGTCCACATCCATCTTGAAGTGCGGCGCCCAGAACTGGACACAGTACTCCATCTGCGGCCTGACCAACGCCGCATAAAGGGGGAGAATCACCACCTTGGACCAGCTCGAAA
>JAGPOW010003316.1:10705173-10716758 GCA_030014935.1 Caiman crocodilus
AGTGCGGCGCCCAGAACTGGACACAGTACTCCATCTGCGGCCTGACCAACGCCGCATAAAGGGGGAGAATCACCACCTTGGACCAGCTCGAAATGCATCATTGGATGCACGCTAGGGTTCAGTTGGCTTTCCCAACCCCCGTCTGACATTGGCGGCTCATGTTCATCTTGGCATCAACAATGACGCCAAGATCCCGTTCCTCCTCTGTGCTAGCAAGAGGAGACCTTCCAGTATGTGTGCTGGGGGTTGCTTCTCCCCAGATGCATCACCCTGCACTTGTCCATGTCGAATCCCATCTTGTTCTTGTCCGCCCAGTCATGCAGTCGGCCCAGATCCCGCTGCAGCCTCTCCCTCTCCTCTGGTGTCCCCACCTCAGCCCACAGTTTGGTGGTCATCAGCAATCTTGGATAGCTTGCTTTCCACCCCCTTGTCCAAGTCAGCGACGAAGATGGTGAACAGTGCAGGCTGAAGGACCGAGCCCTGGGGGACCCTGCTGCCCACATCTCTCCAAGTCGAGTACGACACATCCACCACCACTCTCTGGGAGCACCCCATCAGCCAGTTTCTGACCCACTCAACCGTGTAGGGGTCAATGTCACAGCTCCCCATGTTTTTAATGAGGATGGGGTGAGAGACCGTGTCAAACGCTTTCCTGAAGTCTAAAAAGACTACGTCGACAGGGGCACCCACATCCATGGATTTGGTCACCTGGTCATAGAAGGTAACCAGGTTGGTCTGACAGGACCTGCCCTTAACCAACCCGTGCTGGTTGCCCTTCAGCATAAAGTCTTCTGCCGGTCCCTCACAGATGTGGGACTTGAGAATTTTCTCAAAGATCTTCCCCAGAACTGAGGTGAGACTGACAGGCCTGTAGTTCTCTGGGTCTTCCTTCCTCCCCTTCTTAAAGATGGGAACCACACCAGCCACCTTCCAGTCCTCTGGTACTTGTCCAGAGCTCCAAGAGCACTCGTATAACTGAGCCAAGGGCTCAGCAATCATCCCCGCCAGCTCCCTCAACACCTTTGGGTGTAGGTCATCCAGGCCCGCCGACTTAAAGACATCCAGCCCTTCCAGAAGCCCTTCCACCAGGTCAACCCTCCCCCTTGGCCTAGCAATGATTCCCAAGGGGGAATACAGACTTCCAACAAGAGGGAAGTCCCGGTCCCCCCTCATGAAGACCGAGGCAAAGAACCCATTGAAGATCTCTGCCTTCCCATTGGCTGCGAGCACCAGGTTGCCCGATGAGTCCCTCAGGGGCCCAACGTTGCCCGGGGCTCTCTTTTTTCTCCCACATATTTGAAAAAGGACTTCCTGTTGTCCTTGATCCTAGTCGCCAGGCGGAACTCTACTCCCAACTTGGCCTTCCTAATAGCCCTCCTACACTCCCAAGCACAAGAGGAGTACTCCTCTTTGGAGACTGCTCCTCTCTTCCAAAGATAGTATGCCTCCCGCTTTTTTCCCATCTTGCATCGGTCAGGAATGGTCGCCCCTTGGGCTCGGAGGATTGTCTCCTTAAGGAATGTCCACCCTTCATGGACACGCATGTCCTCAACCTTACAGTCCTGCAGCTCCTCCTCAACTAGCCTCCTGAGATCTCTGAAATTGGCCATTTTGAAATCCAGGACCCTAGTCATAGTGTGGGTCCTAGCTACACTGCGCCAGACAGCAAATTCTATCAGGCAATGATCGCTATCTCCCAGGGAGTCCCATACCTGGATCCCTCCAACCAGATCGTCCCCCGAGGCCAGGACCAGATCCAGCAGCGCATCCCCCCTGGTTGGGCCATGCACCTTCTGGACCAAGTGGAGGTCCTGCAGTTCCGCCAGGAACCTCCAGGACCTCTTGGACTTGGCCGACTGCTCCTCCCAGCAGATGTCCAGGTAATTGAAATCACCCATGACAATGACATCCCTCGTCCTAGCCGCCTCCTTGAGTTGGCCAGCAAATTGGAGGTCCAGCTCCTCCCTCTGGTTGGGTGGTCTGTAGCAGACACTCACCCCTCGTCCTCCTTGCAGCCTGACCCAAATCACTTCCATATGGTCCTTAATTGCCTCCAAGTTGATGCTCGATGCAGAGAAACGCTCTTTGACATAGAGCGCAACCCCTCCACCTCTTTTCCCCATCCTGTGCTTCCTGAAGAGGGCATAGCCCTAATTGATGGGTCAATTAATGTGAGCATGTCTGCGTCTGCTCTAGAATCAGGAATGGTGGAAAGGGTCTCTATAGCCTTACTGGCCAGAGAGTGGTGCGGAAGGTAGAGTATGGGCTGCATGTGGGTGAAGTGTGCATGGGTCGGGTTTATGAGAGCCATGTAGGGAGCTGGGGAGCATTTGGGATGTCGGGTGTGGGATGTGGTGGGTAGTGGGTGAACTGGAGCAGTTGGGGAGGAGGGAGCCACATAGTGACAGAACTGCAATGTGGGGTCTGAATGGCTGGTGGGTTTGGGTTTGTAACCTCTGCATCTGCCCTGCAGCTTACCCTAGCCCCAAGTTAGCCCCAAGTTAGGCTGGGGTGAGAGAGGTCTTGCCACTGGCTTATAGCATGATTGTGGGCTCACTAGTGAAATCCCAGCAACACTGCTAGGCTGGGTAGGATGCGTTAACTATAATCCCAAATGAAAACAATCATTGAAGAACCTCAAGCACATCTGTCTTTCTGGTGGCACACTGTGATCCTGTGTGGCCCTTGGATAAATAATCTGATCTGCAGGGTGTCAAGAAGTTGGACAGCCTTGCTTTGCACCATCCTTCTTTAAACCTCTGGGCATTTATACACATACATTTGTCTGCTTTGATGCACCGAGATTCATCGCATACATTTGTATCAATGGCAAAATGTGCATCAGTGCTGAGAAAATGGTAGCAGTGCACTTTTAACACCTTCAATGTATTTTAGTCCAAAAGCACACCGCCACCATTTTCTCAGTGCTGACACACATTTTGCCATTTATACAAATGTATGAGCCCAAGCACCAGGTGTTTTAAAAGTGCCCATTGCTGCAGCACAAGTGTGTACAAATGCCCTCTGTGACTTAGTATTTTACCTGCCCTCTGAACCACGAGCCAGTAATCTTAGAGTGTGTTAATCTCTACCAGTGGATACTGGAGGTCCTTATCTCTACTGTCAATCTTTTATTGATTATTTCTAAATTATTGGCCTCAATGGATTATTTGTAACAATAAGATACACAAGATAATTGTGTATTCTTTGAAAAAAAAAAGTTAGCTTTAGATTTGCTGCTTTATTAGAAATAAGGGAATAGACAAGGACCATATACAGTAATATGGGAGTTGAAATACCCAATCTGTCTTTTCCAAAGTATTTGTTATTTTATATGCTTTTAACATGCCATCTTTTAGGGGTTGCCTCCAGTCTAAGGTTCTCAGGGTAAGCATGAGAAAAAGTAAATATGATGATTGCAAATATAGGGCTATCTTCTAGAAGGTGAATGACCTCAATTACACCAGTTTAGGGTATTCAGTGCCTTGTGAGATCAGGCATATCTACAAAGGTGTTATGGCCTGTGCTTCCCATTAAATCAGAGTTAGTTCTATTCATTACAAGCTTTATAGCTTGATACTGCAAGATTTGAAACTCTAGAAGGAGAAACTTGACATGCCAAACCTTTTGAAAAACACTAGATACAATAGAATACATCCTATTCTTACAGTTTCCTCTTACTTGGACTCCATTTTTAAATGTCTGCTTTTAATTTTTCTTTTATTGTAAGTCAAAAGGTGATAGGAATTATTATATCCAGCCTTCTCAGACCCCTTGGTCTTTCTGACACCCATTTTTTCTACTCTTACAGCAATCTCATTTTATGCATTGTTTGTTTTCTCTAGGGACATACAAGTATGTGAAATGTTCTGTGGAACTGACTTTAAATCAAAATGTATGCTTTCAAAGTATTCATCACAAATCTCCTGCCATTCACATAGGAGGGGACAACAACTGCTGGGTGGAAGCTACACTCCTAAAGACACTATGGTTGATCAAAGCTATAATAGGTTTAAAGAGCCTCAAAATAAAAAAAGCTTGGATTTGAAGGACTTGGTGTGTGACTGAAAAAAGAAGAATACAGGAAACCTTATGGAAATTTGTTTTAATTAAAATACTAGACTTTTTTGGTGGTTGGGGTTATGTAATGGATATCTAAGCATACAGTGCAAGACAAGCTTAAATTACAGTACAGTAACATCTAAAGGAAAAAAATATTTATTCACTGTTAGTTAAAAAATAAAATCCAAAACTGGGGAATACCCCTAAAGAAACAAAGATTGCATTAGAATGACCCTTCTCTAACCTTTTAAATCTCCAACCTTTTAAATCTATTTTGCAGATGACCCAAAGATAAAAATTAGAAAATAACTTTTAAATATGCTGAGTCAAGCCTTGTTGAGTCTCAGGCTGCTAATGAAGTTAACATTTCCGTGGACTTCTGTGTCCTTTTTGAGTTTTGCTGCCTTAACAAGGGGGCTGTTTCTTCCAGGAGTTTGTGAGTAAATTAGCTGAGCTTTGTTAGTACATTAGTAATGATGTCAATACTGAAGTTACAGAAGATTTAGCAAATAATAATTAATTAATCTGCAAGGTAAGGAGGGCTTACCCTTCATCAGCTACTCCATAGTAACTGTTCCATGTATCCACTCTATTCTGTGCCAAGTAGAAGATAAATGAGTGAAGTTTGTTTTTGAAAGAAATAGCTGCCAAATTACTGACTGAGAACCATTTTACCATAAATTAGATCAAACACACTTACCGTGGACTATCTGGGATGCAGTAAATCCTCCTTTCTGTCCCTTTAAATTCACTATAACTTATCTGTCCACTCCTCGAGTTATTTGCAAAGAGAGTAAAAGGTGGAATGGTTTGTTCATGAGGCAGGATTTCTGGGATTCTGATCTTCCAGGGTGGTTTATTAATAATTCAGCTACTGAAGGAACCTGGAGAATTCAAAGCCCATTTATTTTGCTCTAAAAACACAGTTTTTGCTATGAGTTGCTATTGCGCAGTAGTATTGGGCTACTCCTCTTCCAGTTTAAGACAACAGCAAAATTGCCTTTTCCTTTGACAAGAGGAGATGTAGGACCCCAGAGGAGAGTTGTGGATGAAGGGCACTATCATTTTCTGACTCAGTATTTTCAGAACAGATTAAGACTTGTTATTATCACTTTAACTGTTTAACAATGCTAGTAGAGGTCAAGATATATCTGTTTAGACCCCATTTAACATTTCTGAAGTATTTTCCTATAACTTGTGTGTTTTCTTATTATTAAGAGAAGCAAATAGAATTCTAGCTCAACCTTCTAATTTAAGCTTACATTAATATTTGAAGATCAGAGCAAAAGAAAATCTGTTCAACAGGTAGGTCCAGTAGAGTATATTTTGGTTGATTTCCTTTTTCTCCATGATAACAGTTTATTTGTGCATTGTGAGTTATTAGCTGGTATGTTCAAAGGTTTATGTGTGCACACTCCTTTGTCCATACACGTGCTTATAAATTATATAAATATACAAGTTGGTATTATTCTGACTGTATATAAATATGGGCATTTGGCATCATTTTACAAAAGGAAGGAACTGGGACATTAAAACTGTCTAAACTGAGCTTTTTCTTATGTTCACTGTTGTGCTAAAACCTGTGTTGCTCCATCAATGGTAACCCAAGACAGAAGTGCTTAAGTAGATGACCTTAGCTGAGTGTTTGGCAATGTTTTTGGGCAGAGTGCCAAAAATGCCCACAACTTCAACTTGTAAGATGTTGGCGTGCCAGGGGCAAATGGCAGTGGAGCTGTGGGGGGCCTGATCCTTATTGTCTCAGAACAGCCCTGGCTCCTTCCTCGCCATCCACTGCAAAGCGTGCGTGCCAAGCAAAATGCCTTTGTGTGCAATGCTATGGAACCCATGCCAGGGGTTACCTACCCCTGCCCTAGCATTTCACAACTATCAGAGCAGACCTAGGGGAAAATACCAGTGTCTGACATGAATGATGTGTTAGACCTGTACTGTTTTACAAATATTACATATTCCCTTTGCCTGTTTTGATTATTATTGATTTGCTTCCCCATTGCAAAGGGGTGAGGTAACTGAACAGAGACAGAAAAACAGTTCCACTGATAGTAAAAGAATAACGCAAGCATTAATCTTTTTTTTTTTTTTTCAATATGCCTGACTGCCGAGTTCAACACCCTGGCATGGCAGAGGGGAAGTAGGGATCTGAAATACAAAATTAATGGACTGATAAATTTCCAATCAAAACTTCTAAAATGATGCACTTTAATTCAGTTAATTACATAACTATCCCTCAAAAATGGCAATGGAGATTTCATTCAGGGTATGATTTGTTTTATGTTTCAAGCATTTCCTTGAAATAATATATTCTGGGAGCAACATAAAAATCATCAGCTTTTTACTGGATCAACTACATTATATGAGAGATAGAAGGTCTTTTGTGGTTCTAGTTTATGCTGACTTGATTTTCTGTTGCTAGTACTATTTATATCGGCACCCATGAAACTGGATGCAATGGAAGCATAGAGAAGCACAAACAGATCTGTGCCCAGTAAATCTGGGCATAAGGATACTTAGTGTTCCATTGTCCCCTCTGCTACAAAGAAGAAAATGGGGATGATTAAATCCTTTTTGGTTCTTATTCTATACTGAGGAAAGGGATAGATACTTCCTGGGTTATGGCTAGATCAGGATGCATTGTGGGGACAGACCTACCTCATCTCATGCCTGATTTCTGGTAGGAGCCTTGGAGAAAGTAATGCTGCTATGGATTGATTCCATTATATGTCTGATACTACTTTTCTTTGGTGAATCTAGATTCCATGCTACTCATGGGAGTCTCTTGTAATGAGGTTTCTATGGGACAGTAGAGGACCTTTTGGGGGAAGGACCAATGTGGCAGTTCAAGGCTGCCACTTGGATAGTCCCGGCATCCTGGGAGATTCTCTGTGGTGCTCCCCCTTAGTAGCTACTTAGTTTCTAGGTGGGTTCTATGACCTTTTCTGTAAAGGCAATGGTGACAAAAAATCTGCTTACTGATAAGAAGATGGATGACTTTTCTATGTTTTATTTTTATGCCAATGAAGTCTTCTGGAGGTTTACTGGAGGAAGGGATCATTTGGATTCTCAAATTACTGTTTTATTGCAGCATTAGAGATACAGATCACTGTTGTGCATTAGTTCTTAAGAGTCACTTCTGTCCCCTTTGCTTTTATTTTTAACTTTTTGATCCAGGTGAAACAGTATAAAGCAAGAATCTATTTAAAAGTATAGCGACAACGAGCAGAGATACAGCTATACTGAATTGTCTTTTACAAATGGAACTGTCTGCAGCAGAACGTGCAACATTCCTTTTTATAGTGTCCCCCAAGATTCAGGTGTGATAGAAGAAAACAGATAAATGTAATGGGCAACATGACATGGTAGAATGAGGAAGTATTTGTCACTAAGACCAAACACTGCCACAAGATATACATGTACAAGTCTCACAGGAGCTAAAGAGAGATATTTGAGAGCAGAATCTAGTCCTGATAGAGTTCAGTACAGCAAAATTGATTTTCTTTTGTTGAGGGAGGTGGTCTGAGGCTTTGGTGATTCTTCCCTAGAAAAAGCCCTCAGGACTTATCTACCTCTGCTGTGCAACATAACATAGATGTGGCAGGCTGGCCAGTAGCAGCCCAGCTCAGGCCAATTGGTGGGGTCATTTCCCTTCCCCACCAATCAGAAGGCCAGAAGAAGACTTGCCCCACCCTGACAGGTGCAAGGTGAAGAGGACCTGAGGGGGAACTTATCCCTTGGACTTTCCCACTGGTCTGTTTCCAATCTGGGAGCAGAGCCTCCAGAAGGGATTAAAAACCCCCATGTGCCCAGCACACAGGTGGCTTTAATGCGGGACAATGAAGAGGGCTGCAGAAGAGCTGGTAGAACTGACCAGGTGGAGCAGTTACTCAACCCCTTTGGGAGTGGAGAGAAACCTAGGGCCCCCATTTGTTACGGGTAGTTTCCCTAGTTACGGGGCCCCTTCTAGTCATGGTCCAGGGGAGGGTGATGTTGTTCCTTGAAGGTAGCAGGTTCTTTCCCTGGTGCCATTTCTTCTTGGGACATAGCTGCTGTGCTATTGTTGTGTACTGGTTTCTCACATTGATAGGATTTTCATTGTAAAATTGTGTTTTTAATGTTGCATTATGAGCGGATTGCAAGAGGATTGCATTATTTATCCTGCTAGTAGGATCTGCTAGCACAACCCTGACTCGATAACCTGAATTCATTGTATTGGTTATCATTATGTATTGTTATCCCATTTGATGTAATATCACTGTGCATGTTCTGCTATTGTCTCATCACTGCCAGATTTGCCTTTGTTAATTTGCTGTCTAACTGGTGTTTTATCATTGAGTGTTCTCACACTGCTGCCTGGAGGGTCCTGTTGAGGACAAGGCTGCATACTAATCGGAAGGCCACAGAGGTTCAAGGCCTGTGCCTGAGTTCAGGGTTGACAAGAGTTATTGTTTCTGTAAACCTATATTTGTAAATAGCGTATGTGAGTGTGTGTGTACATGTATATGTATATATGTATATGTGTAAGGGCTGTGCAAAACAGGCCCTATTCAATTCAGATTAGGCCCAAATCAGGGACAGTGATTCAGTCCATTGATTCAGATCACTGTCCCTGATTTGATTGGGCCGAATCTAAATCTGACGATTCAGTGCTGATTCAGGCGATGAAGACTCAGTGATTCAGGCACAAGCACAGCTTTAAAAGTTTTTTCCACATACCTTGAGGTAGCAGCACGGCTGTCATCCCTGCAGTGCTGCGGCACATGCAGCATCCCACAGCAGCATGTACTTCCAGTCCACTTCTGGGTCTGCCAGGGAGCACGCTGGGGAGGCCCTGACATCCATCTGGCCCAGCAATCAGCCACAGAGGTGCCCCCCACCAGACCCAGGAGGCACCAGTCATTGAGCCAGGAAGATGCGGGGTGGGGGGGAGCAGCGTGCTTCTCAGGTGGACCAGGAAGTGGACCAGAAGTGCTTTTGGTCCACATCCAGGTTTGCTGTAGAACATGCTGGGGAACCCCCCGCCGTGCTTCTGTGGGACACTGCATCTGCCCCAGCACAACAGGGGTCAGAGCCCCTGCTACCTAGAGGTGTGTAGAAAAGCCATTTAAAGCTGTCTCTGTGTCTGAATGGCTGAATCTGTCCAAATCTCTCCAAATCAATTCGGAGGGTCCAAATTAATTTGGAGAGATTAAAGGGTCCTCTGATTCAATTCAGATTCAGTGATTTGGCCACCAAATTGGGCCGAAACTCAGCTGAGTCAAATCGTGGACAGAAGCTTTGCACAGCCCTAACCCTAATGTGTGCGTGTGTTTGTGTGTGTGTAGGTACAGGTATGTGTGTGTGTGCGTGTGTGTGTGTGTATATATATATGTATGTATGTATGTGTATGTATATGTGTGCGTGCATGCGTGTGCGCACGTAGGTGCATATATGTATATTATATATGTGTATGTGTGTATCTTGATAGAGATGTATACATTTATAAGTGTTATATATTGTATAATTAAGCCTGTAAATAGTTAAGTAATAACTGGGTGTCCCTGGTCTCTGCTCCGCTCTGCTCTGCTCTACAGGAGGTGAGCTGGCCTGCAGCTATGCAGCCATGTTCCCACAGCATTCACACACCTGCTGACATCCCTTCAATTAAAGAGGGAGTACCAGCTGTGTACCACCTGGGTTACACAACAAATATGCATTTCTTTTCTTTTGCTATCCCTTTCAGTAATAATGTTAAGCTTAAAAAATAAAAAAAGTTCAGGGCCAAGATATGGCTGATTTGTGAAGAGCTTTCCAGGTTGGAATTACCTGCATTACAAGCATTAGGTTGGAGTAACCCATTTTCATTCTAAGTAGTCTGAGGAAATTTGACATTAGTCAACACCCTGTGTTACTGGACTAAGTTACAGCCACTGACATGATTTTCATAATAGCTACGCCATAATTTGAATAAATAATCTGCTTGCTGGAAAGCCAGTGATCTTCATCTTCGATATCTTGTTATTTTTTTGGTTGAAGAATGTTTATAAGGAGAGGGAGAAGGGAAAGATGTGAGGCTATGTATATTCTTTTCTTAAAATTATATCAGTGCGAGCTGTAGCAGCATGTGGGTAAAATCTCTGCACCAAAGCAGAACTCTTCTGGTTGCACTGGTTGCAAGTTGCACTGGTTCATCTCAAAATGTTTAAATTAAATTGAAAAAAGTGTGGATGCACTGATTTGAGTTTGAGTGACTTAGTTTAGCATAAACTGCAGATTTCTACATGAGATGTTTACTGCACAGTTGATTACTTAACTGTGTACCGAATGTCTACATGTGCACCTCTATTAGGCTGCAGGAAACTAATAAACTCTGCAGCAGCATAGTACTTATACACATAAGTACTACCTGCTGCAGAGGGTTTTTTTCGTGTGCAGCAGCACACATGTAGAAGCTGACTGGGTTGGCTGGGGCATGAAGGCAGTTCAGTGCAGGGGGCTGCCTGCCTGCTAGCCCATTACTAAACCACCCTTGTGCCCCAGCCAGCCCCTTCACAGCCTATTGAGCCCGGTCAGAGCAGCACCAGGCTTATAAGCTGACTTCCTATGTCCCCTGCCAGCCAGAGCTGCTGGAACCCAGGTACACATGTAAACCGCATAACCAGGAGCTCCCCAGGAGCAAAAAACTGTGGAGCAATAAATTCCACAGTTTATTGCTGCATGTTATTGGCACATGTAAATGCATCCACTGTTCTTTATAGGCTCAACATAAATTGCTGTAGGCCATTCTTAAACCCAGAGAGGAACATCCATACAGGAGTTAATACAAGATTCAATATTGAGGGGGCAGGGACTGTATAAAACAACCTCTCCATAATGTTGCAGACCAACATACACTTCTCTGTAGCCGACATGTGCCTGCTGGGGCAATAATGAAAAGCTGTTGATAAGGAGTGAAGACTGTTGGGGAGCATACTGTTGCCATAAGGAAGCAAAGTGCTAACAAGCACCCGTACCAGTCAAGGAGAAAAGTAGGATCATGGGCTCAGGACTTTTATTAGCATCAGCCAGGGTAACTTTATGATTCAGATGAGAGAAAGTTGAAGGAAGGCTACTAAACAAATAATGAATCTGACTTGCATTTCTCTCCCTCAGTCAGGGAAGATATACATTAATTTTAAATCTGGGGTTCGGGTAAAGTTAAACACAATGGCCTTCATGGTGCAAAGGATAACTAGAGAAGATTTAAAAGGGCTTATCCCTGTTTTCCTTCTGTGCCTGTCTATCTAAAGTGCTTCTCTGATAGGGTCAGTTTTTCTGGGTTTCCCTCATATGAATATTTGCCTAATTTTTCCCTCTCAGTGTATTTATACATCATACAATTTAAAATTCAAAACAAGATCTTCCTTCCTGGTGCATCACTGAGTAAATTCTTCAGCATTGTGACGGCGCCGGGCCGTCCCTAGGGACCCGAGAGGGACCCCAGGGGGCGAAGGAAGAGGCAGCAGACTCACCGGGGACGGGAGAACTGGACG
>JAGPOW010003316.1:10723997-10767303 GCA_030014935.1 Caiman crocodilus
CAGCATCTCCCTCTCTTCTGGTGTCCCCACCTCAGCCCACAGTTTGGTGTCATCAGCAAACATGGACAGCTTGCTTTCCACCCCCTCGTCCAAGTCAGCAACGAAGATGTTGAACAGCGCAGGCCCGAGGACTGAGCCCTGGGGAACCCCACTGTTCACATCTCTCCAGGTCGAGTATGACGCATCCACCACCACTCTCTGGGAGCACCCCATCAGCCAGTTTCTGACCCACTCAACCGTGTAGGGGGTCAATGTCACAGCTCCCCATCTTTTTAGTGAGGATGGGGTGAGAGACCATAACAAACGCCTTCCTGAAGTCTAAAAAGACTACCCACTTGCCAGGTTCCTGCTGCTTTCCAGACTGAGCCTAGCCCAGAGAGCAGCAGCATGAGAGGTTTCCTTTCCCTGCCTATTCCCCTGGGACAGTGCTGGCAGCCACAGGTGACTGTGAGGAAGGGGCAGGTGAACAGAGGCTCATCTGGGCCAGGCCAGTAGTGGGGACACAGTCTGGGTGGTGGTGGGAGGTTGGCCAAGTCCTGATCTGGGTCACCAACACTATCTCAGAGAGCGGGTGAGCTGGGCACGCACAGAGCTAGTCTGGCAGTTCTTACCCATGCCCCTTCTCACCAGCCTTCTAAGGGCAGGTCAGACCAGGGTGCTTTCCAGGGAACACTGACCCTAAACATGCTACTGCTTACAGCACGTGCTAACTTTAACACAGCTAACATTCCTTAGAGTTATAGCACATGTTAATTGCAACAACTACACTCATAGGTGAATCAGAAGAGGTTAAAGTGAATTCAAAATCCCATTAAGTATCAAAACAAAAGATTCGACTCTGTGTTTGGAAGTTAGTGTGTCCCTTAACAGCACGTTTCAATGGTTAAACTTTTATTTTCAATAGTTAAGTGCATTTATTCAATCAAAGTGCACTCTCACCCCCACTTAAAATATGCTCTTAGGCCAGATCTTTAAGTATAATAGATGATTCATATAAATAGAGGTAGAATACCTGAATGTGTGTATTCTCCAAGCCTCCTTGCAGCCCCACTTAATAAGAAAAGGTAAAGTTAAGAATAATTATTAATGTGAATTCATGATGGAAACTATTAAGATAGTTGATTTAAATGAAATGGCTGCAGCCCTTCTCCAGTTCAATATTCCATTGTTAAGATAAAATTCACTAGATTTGCTGGTTTCTGAATCTGGTCTTTAGGTACACTACTGTTCTAAACAAGAACAACCAGCCCTCTTATAGTGATCACTTATTTCTTTCCCTGAAGGACTACCAAAGCATCATGCTCTGCCTTTACTTCAGAGAGCTCCTGAAGCAGAGTTTGAGCAAACACATGCTCGAACACATTCATAAGCATGAATTTATTTTCAGTTCTCAGGCAATCATATTCCAATCAAAGGTCTAGGTTTTCAAGATCCTTGTATCAGTCTGGAGACTGATAAAGGGTGGCGATATCACAGTTTATCACTTATTAGAGCTCCTTCTATTGAAAATTGCCTCAGTTGCTCTGGTAATAACCAGTATTCAAGCAGGATGCTACCACATAGGCTTCATGGAAACTGAACCCCTACTTAAAGAAGGATTTACAATTAATTAAAAATACAACTGTGACAAGAAAAACTATGGCTTTATTAAATATACATTGATGAATATACATATAGAATATTAGGGCTGATAACCATCACACTAATTATATGCACATACTGGTAAAACCTGTCCTATTGCATTGTTATAATGAGCTTTTTTTTTTTTTTGGTTCTGTGTATAACAATCAAACTAAGATTTTTCTAAGCTACCTGAAGAACCTGGGCGCCGAGTTCTCATTAACTTTAATGGGAATGGGCATGCAGATCCCTTAGGCATCTTTGAAAGTCTCAGCCTTAATGTTCATAGTTTAAAATGCTTTAGAAATTCATTTCGACCTCTGAACCTGGCTTAGACAGTAGGTATAATACTAAGTAAACATTATATGAAAATCCATGAATATATTTCTATGCATCCCATATGGAGCAGTAGAACTTACTGAGTTACAGCCAAAATGAGAATTTGAGACACACAGATCATGCCAAACTAACTTGAACGGCTTTTTACATCACAGTGGCAGATTGGGAGGATAAGAGAAATAGCATGGATATAATTCAGTAGGATTTTAACAATGCTTTTATCACAGTACCACACAGGATCTGTGTAGAGAAACTGGCAAAGAAATAGCATGGTTCAAAAAGAAGGGGTAAAATGGTGATAGAAAGCAACACATTATTGCCAAGTTAGGTCACATCAGAAGATGGAGAGGTATCATACAGAAACTATACACAGATTGCTGCTGCATCCAGTATTATTCAATATGTCAATAAATGGCCTAAAGGGAAATACAATCTCAGTAACGTTCTGAAAGCATCAACACAAGCTACTATACTTAAAGTTGCATATTGATTTATTTTCTAAGCTTGTCTTTTTTACTTGCTCATACCTTTCTCAGACTTCTAGGCTGAACATTTTTCAACATGAATCTTGTTCAAACTGATTTTTAAAGTGTTCTCAAAGCACAGTTTTACTTTTTTAATGACAAGAGTAAGAAACAGATCTTAAACTTTCCCCACTATAAAATAAATAAAAATGCATTTTTCTGAGCAGTTCTGAAACCAAAATTGTTCATGCCTTAAGGACTATTTAGGAGAGCTGCAAATCTTTGTTTCCCAGGAAATTGGGTTTGATTTAAGTGATTGGTTTAAAGAGAACAAGTGACCATATTTATCAACTGAGCTCCTGATGAGCTAAATTAAACATATCTTACATACATATGTAAGAGTTTGGTATAAGCATCAACTTAAATATATATGTATATGTTTTACTGAAATACTAATGTGTCAAAAAATGCCATGATGCTATAGGCTGCATCCTAGGTGGCAGGAAAAAAATGACAGCAATGTTTTGGAAATTTTTTAAGTAGTATTGAAAACAACAATAAACCACCTAATATCCTCTGTGTTCCATGTATATTTTTCAATGAGGATGAAGCCTGAAGGTTAGTAATACATGACTATTTTTGTATTGTTCATGAACATTCCCTCTGTGGTGCTTTATGACAAGTGATCAGATTTTTCAGACGAGAACCAGCAGCTATGCTGGTTTAAGAGGAATCCAAAATTTAAAAATGTTGCATGGCATCCTATTTCCAATTGTCATCTAAGTGGCAGCTTTTTAGTTGTCTATGGCCATGTACAGGCCTTATGTTCTACTGTGAAAATCAGTTCTTTCCTCTAGAAACCACAACTGTATAAAATATTAACACAATTTCTTCCAGAGCAAAAGTGGCAGTTCCAGAAGAAAAATAACTGATTTCTAACTCAATTGGGGTCACTTCTTGAAGAGTTTCTCCTGGGAGAATGAATGTCTATACCAGGGGTGGCCAACCCGCAGATCTTCAGATCATGCAGCTCTTCAGAAGTTAATATGCATCTCCTTGAATTTTTGCACAAGCACACTGTGACCAGCTTCCATAGCTGTTATGTCATGTCACGTGATGCGACTGCTCACAGTGAGCACATTATTCTATTTGGACTTGGAAGTTTGGACTCCAGAGACATAGATTGTCCACTCCTGGATACACTTATCCTTGTGGAAGAACCCTTAGCACTGTCCTCCAGCATACATTGATTTTTCCTTCCCCACTTTTCACAAGGAAACAGTTAATGACTTGGGTTGGACTCCAACAGTGAATCAGGTGCTAAGCATGAACCAAAGTACTAAACCCTGAGAGTTTTAAGGCCAGAAAGGTCCAGCTTTTTCATATACCCCTTGCTGTGCTTCAGGGCTGCAGAGAGACAGAGTCCCAAGTCAGCTGTATGCCCAGTAAACAACCTGTAAAGACATGGGACCTGCCAAAACAGTTAGATACAGTCATAGAGTGGTACAGCAGCTGTATGCCCTGAACATCACACTGAGGATGCAGGGAAACTTCACTAGACCTAGACCTAGACCATACTCAGACTCAACCAGCCCCAGAACATGCATCCATGCAGCATAGCAGATCTGGTCCCTTCCTCCTCTACTGCCTACATCCATCTTGGAGCACAACCCCCAAAGGAGAACTGAATTCAGAAGACCAAAAAGTGAAGAGGTTCACAGTTCCTAGGCCAAGAAGAGGATCTGTGACTTATCATTCCCAGATCCTGCTTTTGCAAAGGAGGTGCAGGATGAAACTTTTGCAGTTATACCACATTTTATCTTGACATTTTCATACATTTAACAAGTACTGTGTGTTCCCTGCCTCTGTTTCCAGACAGAACACCCTGCAAGCAGCAGGGATTGGGGTCTGTACAAGGCAGAATGGAAAAAAAAATCAAGGACAGGTAGGCATTTGGCCACTGAGAGGATGCAAGGTGTTTGGAGGAGGAAATGGCACAGCAAAGAGGAGTTGTTGGAGGCTCTAGAAGCTGCCTGCGAGCACCAAGTGCACAGCACTGATGACTAGTGTCAACTTCTCCAGGAACAGCAGGAGGACTCAATGGTGGTCAGAGTAGATGCCTTCACAAGGGCAGAAGTGGGTCATAAGAGGGAGTCTTTAGACTCAGTCACCCACACTGGGGAAGGGCTGGCTGAGTCCTCCGAGTGACAAGAGAGTTGCTCAGTGTCATAGAGCAACTTTGAGTGACTTGAGAGCCCAGAAGAGTACTGCCACCAGCAGTATGTAAGCCATGGGCATGTAAGCCACCAGCACTCTTCTTTTTGAAAAGGCATTACCCCTAACCCAAGCACCACAATGGGGCTCTCCCTGGGGAATTATCTTCCCATGGTGGGAACCACAGCTCAGCATCTCAGGAAGCAGGGTAGGGAGGATTAGATCCTGCAGCACTTTGATTGAAAGGCACAGAGAACAGGAGTAGGAATAGGGAAAGAAGAAGGGCTAGAAGTTCTTGGACTTGGGTGATTGGAGACAGGAGGAACATGAGAGGTACAGGGGAGCAACTGGCCATGCCTACTCCAAGGGGAAGGAGAAAGTGATATGATTGGGCCCACAATTTGTGAGGACCACAGTGCATGGGGCCTACAGGTCCACCTGTCCTGGACACCACATATCTTCCCCCATGAGCTGCTCACCCACTAACTGTTTTGTGTCACACTCCCCCTCCTCACAAGGCCAAAGGTCCCCAAATCAGTACTGTACAAGCCCTACCAGCACAGAAGCATCAAGCCTTCAGGTCTGGCTACAGTCCACTACCCCAGACCCTCACAGGGTTGGAGCCCAGAACTCATTGTCTTCTCACCAGTATGCCTAAGATCTGCAGGAGACCAAGCCATCCTTCTAGTGGTGCAAAATAAAGGGGAAGAATCACTTCCCTCAATCTGCTGGCAACAGTCTTACTAATTCAGCTTAGTATGCCATTAGCCTTCTTTGCACTCTATCCCATCTTCCAGGTCATTGATGAAGATATTGAATTAGCCTGGCCCCAGGACCAACCCCTGGGACACTCCACTTTACACCAGCTGCCAGCTAGATATCAAGCCATTGACTACTACTCTGAGCCCAATGATCCAGCCAGTTCTCTATCCACCTTACAGTCCATCCATCAAACCCATACTTCCTTATCTTGCTTGCAAGAATGTTGTGGGAGACCATATCAAAAGCTTTGTTGAATTCAAGGTAAATTGCATCCACTGTTCTTCCCACATCTCCAAAGTCAGTCATCTCATCATAGAAGGCAATCAGGTTGGGCAGCCATGACTTGCCCTTGGTGAATCCAAGCTGACTCTTCTTAATCACCTTCTTGTCCAAGTGCTTAGAAATGAATTCCTTGAGGACCTGCTTCATGATTCTTCCAAGAACTGAGGAGGGACTGACTGGTCTGTAGTTTCCTGAGTCTTCCTTCTTCCCTTTCTTTAAGATGGGCATTATATTAACCCTTTTCCAATCATCCTGAATGCTACTGTGGAGGTCATCAAGTTCAACCTTATGTCTTGTAATCTAAAATTAGTTTTCAGAACCAATTTCCTACATTTTTTCATACTGCTGGTACCCACGTGGACCACAAACACCAGCTTCTTCCCTAGAAGCCTACTTAAAGATCTTGTGCTATCTTGTACCTTTGTAGCCAGCAGGCAAGTCACCGTGTGATCCTTTTAGATGTCACAAAGTCAAGTATCTGCGTGCCTAATGACTGAATCTTCCACCAGTACCACCTGCTTCATCTTACCTTGTGAGGACTCTTCCATTGGAGGAGCAACCTTGGTGCCGGAGGATACCAACACGTTTACTGGAGGGTAGATCCTATGTAAAGTATTTTTTTTCTTCTTCCTGGCTTATTGTCCTGAGACTTTCAATCCTCTCAACAGCCTGTAGGCTGCTACAGGAGATGTGGGACTGCTCAGTATTATCCCTGGAAGTCTTCTCTGTGACCCTTTCTACCTCGCAGGTGATCCAGTTCAGCCACCCTTGTACATACCTGATCTTTCAAGGCCAGGATTTCCATGTACTAGCTATGTTCTGAAGAAACATGCCTTGAAGGGAGGTAATCTTGCATACTGCACTTAGTACAATAAACTGGGTAGCCCACACTATGCTGCTAAATTTCCACCTGTTTTTCATTTTCTTTGTGTTTGTTTTGGGCTTCCCTATGGACCAGGAAATTTGAATTTATATCCTGGCCTTCTATTTACCTAGCTTTGGCCTGATCAGTGTCTAATATATTGTAACTAAATTAAAATATGTAAGCCCTAAGCTCTAAAGTCAAGGGAAAAAATTATAGCAACTTCCTTTAACAACCTTTCCCACAAACATCCATGTGGTTCCCCTAGGGGTTCTGGCTGCCTTGACTATTCAACCTAGGCAAGCCTCTTCTACTTTACACTCCATCAAATACTGGAGAGCTTCTCCCTGCTCAATACAAGTGTTTATCAAAGCTGCTAGATCCCAGAAAGCCATAAGAAGCATTGTCCAAATTGTGGGGGCCAAGAAATGCTGGCAGAATGGGGCCGCTGATGGCATGGAATTGAGGCACTAGACAAGCAGGTTGTTGGAAGCCAAGAAAAACTTTACTTAGAGTCCTTAGGCTGTAGGCACATTCCTTGAAGTTACAAACTCAAACAGGGGCACAGGCACAGGCACAGGCACAGGCACAGGCAGTATGGGACATCAGATGAATCTGGCAGGGAGTCATTGTCAGGTGATCAGACCTCCTCCATGGCTCCAAAACACACATGAACTCTCTCTCCACATATATGTCCGAACCCTCCTCCCATTTAGGCAAGCATCACCCAAGCCTCTTATTCTGTCAGCGGGCCAATTGCCGACTGACACATATGCATAATTTAACGCGGGCCAATCACAAGCATGCACTCACTGGTGCAGCCACAAGGTTTTGGCGGGCTCTGACTGTGCACTGAAACTTTTCCCGTGCTACAGGGGAAAATCCCTGCATCCGTGCTTGCAGTGTGCTCAACACAGCTGTGCTGAGGCATCTTCTAACTGTTTTGCACAGACACAAACCTTGCTACTAAGGGTAGCACCAGGCAGAATTAAAAGCACTGCATCCTCCAGAATATGACTAGCAGGCTGCAGAGACTGAACCATAGACAGTTGATTGAGGGAGACAGGACTGCAGCAGAGTGTAGCAGCAGGCCAGCTAATTAGGCCAATTAGGTTAATAGGCAACTACTGTTCCCTGTTAAGGGAACCCAGCTCAGGTGGCCCTACAGGGGAGAAGCAGAAGCACATATAAACCAGGCACACAGACAGTAAGTTTCACTTTGGACATTGCTTGGGCTAGAACAGAGTGTTTTTTTGTGTTCTGGGGAGCTGGTACTTTATTTATTCTGAAGGACAAGTACTCATGTATACTGAAAGGAAGGATGCCCTGCAGATACTGGAGTGAAGAAGACTACAAGGGATTGCTTAGCAGGTAAGGATTTTCATGTTATTTTAATGACCGTTGATAACAATGAGGCATGGGGGAAGATTGAGCTGAGGTGTGGGCATCTTTGGAAAATCTGAACAAGCTAAGGGATGAGCTGGCTCAGGGAATTTGACTCTTATTCTAGCAAATTCCCCTAGTGAATTGGGGTATCTTCCTGAATTAATAATCCTTTCCAACAAAAAAGTGCTTCATGTGGTGGTGAGGCAGCAACTTGGGCAAACAAAGGTAAAGTTAATGGAACACTAGGCCCACTTCCTGGGGTGTGGACAACTGTGTACAATTAGCTTGTTTGACTACACCTGTTACTTACATTTGGGGAGAGGTTGTAGAAAGGAAAACCTGTCTTATCTCCAAATTAAGAGGACTAATGGGAGATCTTGCTGAGAAATTCAGTTTTACCTTTCAAGATCTGATGCATGTCAGCAAGTTATTTGAAGTGGCCCATACCACAAAAAAGGATCTAGGTGAATAATTTGGATAAGTTCCTTCCACAGATGGTGAGGGAGCTAAAGGGAAACTATCATACACAGCCATGGCAAAAACTTATGTTAAATGTCTTTACAGTTGAAGGAAAGAGCCTGTTGAAAGGATACTAGTATTGGTTGTCTTTTTTGTAATAGTAGTCTATAGGTTTTTTTGATCCAATTGCCCAATTTAAAAAGAATCAATTTTGTTTTTTTAAAATGTGCATCAGCACTTCCCTTCTAGGCAGCAAATACAAATAAGAGTCATGTATTTTTACCCAAAGGACCACTGTAATCATCCAGTACACTGTTGTATACCAGTTAGACTTTCTTGCATGCTGTTTTTAACTAAATTAAAAAAAAGATTCAATTCTACTCTAACTTGAATTGTCAAATGTTGACCTGTTTCCCAACTCCTCTAAAAAAATCAGTTCTAACACTTAATGTTCTTTGATTCCAAGCAACTGCTATCATTGTTTCAAATACTAAAAATCCTACCCATGATCAGAGCTTTCTTCCAAATGCAGAGATCAACTCCTTTTTCAGACTTCTTGAAAGAACTAAATCTGTTCAGCTTTTTAAAGGCACACTCTTTCCAGACCTTGGAAGTGATTTGATGGCTGCTTCAACTTACTAGTATTTCCATGTCCTTCTTGAACACCAAAATTGGACACAGAATGTATTATTAATACTATATACACAGGCAAGATCACTTCCTAGCTGAAAGGGATACAAAAAGAAATTGCATTGCTGCTGCTTTCTATTGGTGCAGCCAAGGCGTGTGGCTGGGATCCCTGTAAAATACCAGCTTTCAGAACTGGGAAGAATAAGAGGGAATGTGCAACCCTTTTTCTTGAAGGCAAGCATAGGCCTGGCAGAGAAATGATAGACCTGGAAATCGGTGTCTCACTAATGTTCTCAATGTCTCTTCACTGAACTCGTGCTGGTTTGTTTTTTGTTTTTTTTTCTTTTCTTTCTATAGAACCAATTACTCCAAAGCAAGAATGGTTCATATGCACATGGCTGCAGATTTGATGTTTCCATGCTATACTACTAAAAACCTGCTCTGTGAAAAGCTCACTTTTAAATGTTTGGCACTTTCTTGCTTTTCCTTCTCTGTTCCCCATTTTGAAAGGCAAATGCATAGAAAGGAAGATGTCACTTACTGTGCTTAGCTCTTTTTGTTTGTTTTTCTTTTTCTCATAAGCTATACAAGAACTACTTGTTTCATTTCTTGGCTCAAAGCTACCTTGTCAGCTATTGTAACTTATCACATTATATGCCAAGAACTAAAAGAATCTGGTAGTCTTGTTTGTTTGTTTTGTTTTTCTTTTCACCCTGTAAATTATGCATCTGTTTAGTATATTCTGCAGGATTCTCCAAATCTAAACCATGATTCTTAATGCTACGTCTGTTCTGTCTGGCACATGAGTTGGTAAAATGATGCTATTGCTATTGGGATATTGAACTAACGGTGTCATTTACATGAATTCTTACTGACATTCCTTCTACCAAAATTTTTTTTTTCTTGCAGCATAATCTTTTCTAAGTGGTGTGTGTTTTTGGTTTTTTTTTGGTTTTGGTTTTGGTTTTTTTGTTTGTTTGTTTTAAAAATACACAACCCAAGTAATTTTAGTTATGTCTTCTAGAAGCTCTGCATCCTACAGGAGTGGGTGAGTGTGGTTGGTTTTGTTTGTTTTCTTTCTCTCAAAGCTTTTTGGAGGGGAAGAAAGTGACCAGCTCAATTTTTTTTCACTTATAAAATTTTTCCATGCACTGCTTTAACACTTATGGCTTAATGCTAAGGTTGTGTGCACATAGTCATGCAGGAGTAGCAGCCCCAATATACCAGATACCAGTGTTTTTAGAGAGAATTTATTTGGTCATGTTTACGGGTCCTCCCTATCATATCTCAAGCTTAGAGAAATACAAATGATTTTTTTGTGGGGTGGGGAGGTTGGCTTGTTTTGTGGGTTTTTTTGTTTTTGTTTTTGTTTTTCTATTTTTGTCCTAGCCTTGCCTTGCCCATCCCACAAACATGGGGATTGGATGTTATCTAATCCCCACTCTTTCCCACTGCCCCCTCCCACTCCCTCTCAAAATGTTGGGTAAATAGCTGAACTCTGCAGTGGGCCCTGAAGATGAGAACCTTCAACCTTGGAACTGGTTCCCCTTTTCAGCCACAAATATTTTGATTCTGTCTTGGAAAGAGCTTGCATTGTCTGACTAGTCTCCATTCTGAACATCTCTGGCAAGTATAGCTGAGGCAGTATGGCAGAGAGAAATATGTGGCATTGCAAATGAGTACTCCAACACCAGGAAGAGGAAGGCACAAAATGCTATTTGTGTATAAGCATCTACCTTCATAACTTGCAGGTTTCCTAATTCTTGCAGTTTATCATCAAAGCTACGACATTTGGCATTTACTTGTAAAAACCCAACCACTTGAAATCCATATCTGCTTGCAGATGTAAATAAACAAAACCCCAAAATCTGGTACTTCAAACTTTGTGCATCTGCATGCTAAACCCAGCACATGCCCAAAAGAGGAGCACCACAGCTGGACCTGCCTCATCCGGCCATCTGTATAGGACATATGCTTCAGTGGGGCTTTTGGTGTCTTTATCTAAGATGATTCAATTGGCTAGCAGATAAAGCTCCATTGAAGCACAATCTATACAGACTGAGGAGCTGTATCAGTAATGCACTGCTGCTTCTGGTAAAGTGTACTTCTTGGTTTTTTTGTTTTGATCTGCAAGCAGCCAATATGATTAGCTAATTGACTTGGTTTAGCTTCTCTTTGAAACATTGTTTTTAAAAAAAAAAAAAAAAAAAAAATCTTGTGGCATTTGTGGATAGGGGGAGCTTGAAAATGTAAACTGTAAACATTTTCCTATGGTATGTAAGCTGATTTTTATGACTTTTTGTTGTTGTTTAATGGTAACACTGACAATAATGTAAGGAAGTTTGAAAGTAGAACTGTGCATACAATGAAATCATGTTTCCTATGAATAATGTACAAAATGAAAGTTGTGATGTGACGAAGTTATACTCAAAGGTCCTGGAAGAAATGGAATTAAAACAACTTCTTAAGTAGCCAGATGTTCCTGCAATTTACCAACAAGGATGGGTGGATTACCAGGTGATCCATATAGCAATGTTAATGAGCCTTATTGCTAGCAGATACACATGTCTAGGGAAATGCAGAGGATGCAAAATAACAGTCTGTGCTAAGGAGTAGACAGTATGCACAAATGAAGTTGTTCGCATTCTTGAAATTGGCATTTTAAACTTGCTGAAACCAGTTGGATTCTAATCTGTGTTGATGCGACTGAGGCAAGCCCTCCTTTTATTCTTAATCAATCCTAGTTCAAAGTATCATCACCACTTACAGCAAACTACAGACAACAAAGAAAGGCTTTGTCTTCAGACCTACTTCTGTTCCTAATAACTTAGCAGCAGTCATTCCTCTGGCTTCACCAATAAAATTGGTCCCACAGAACTACTGCTATCCAACCATGAAAGCTACAGGACACTTTTTAGAGCAAGGCTGAAAAATCAGAGTTAAACTGAACTTCAGGAAGCTATATACTATATGCCTCTGAATTGGGATCATTATATTAAATTCTCTGTCCATTTTAATACAAAGATTGTTTCAACCCCCTATTATGAAAGTTGGAGGAGGAAAGATGTCTACCATGCTTCTCTTGGAAGGTAGCTTCTCTATGAGGAACTAGAAGAATTCTTGAAGTTGGCATATTTACTCAAATATAAATTGAGGGGTTGTCTTGTATTATATGGAGAATCTATACATTCAGTATAGTTTTACAGGTATAGAATCTAACTTGTTGGAGTTCTGTCTTTTAATTTTATTGCTTTCCCAATGCTACAACACCAAAAAAAAAATCTGGGGGAGGGGAGTTGGGTATCCCCCCTTTGTCCCCATCCCCCACCAGTTCTTTCCCTTGCAACCACTTCCCCTTTTCCTTGCTGTCAGACCCTGCTCTTCCTGAGCACATGAAAGTATGGACTGAAAAATAAAGGACTAACCTTGAAATAAACATGGATATAGTCAATCGCATATAGAACTGAGGTAGCTAACCTCTCTAGAAACTGCTGCAAGCTTTAGTACAGGTATTCCATAAACACTTCTGAGCAGCACTTTGCCACTTGCATACCATACAAATGATGCATGGTAATCAAAGACCAAAAGGATCTTGGTTTTTGTGCTTTGTTTTGTATTTACCATATAGTTCACGGAGTAGGGACCCAGTAGAGATGACAGTATTTCAAGCCCTGTGAGGTGACCCCACAATTGCAAAAGTTCAAACTACATTAGTAATGTTTAAATGATGATAGTATTAGAGGTTGATTACTTCATCATTGTATTGGCTTTATTTTTCTTCGCAAAATTGATCATAAAAAAGACAAACAACAAAAACTCAATTTTTCTTGTGCTTGTTCCCTGCTTGATATAATAAGTAAACACTTTTGTATGTCCTGTGTACATGAGTGGATGATGAAAGAATGGTAACTAATATATAATTTACATGAAAATTGGTTAAATTCTCTTTGCTTATGTAAGCAACAAGGCACCAGTCTGAGTTACCAAACAGTAAACTAATTAAGCTAATTATGGATGACTGAAGAACTAGTCTGTGATCGAGTGCAAAGAAGGGATTTTTGCGTATTCTGCCATTTGAACTACACAGTGGTTCAAGGCAAAGATACCAACTTACTGGAAAGACCTCTAATTAAAAACTGAGCATGGGAAAACCCCCCAATGCTGAACAAAGACTTGAATTCACTATAAAAGTGAGATGCAGGCAAGCCAAGATTTGCGGGGGGAGGGATCCACTCCTTGCAAGCCTGGAGTACAGACACCTCTACTCACTCCCCTGCTCCTATCACCCTCAGTGAGCCTGGATTGGCCATCTAGTACAAATCCTGGTAACCATGATGCTTTTTAGTGGATTGGTTTCGTCTCTGGCTTTTTGTATGCTTGTGTATGACCTGGGTCCAAGCTTGTGCATCTGCTTCATGTAATTAAACATAGCATTTTGCCTTATCCCCCTTGCTCCTCAATTTTTGAGTAACTGGCAATTTTTAAAGTAACATAGTTCAGCACTGCTCACTCTGTGTGCATGCCCTCCAGACTTATTATCTCTCCCCCAGATGGTAGCTAATTAGTGCATGGCTCCCATTTGTGACCACATGCATTCCCAGTCATAAGCCCTGAGATCCTCCAAAAAAAAAAAAAATCTATATGCAGATGAGGTGCAAAGTGACCTGATCTGGCTCCACCTCCCTGGAGGGCAGAGCTACAGGAATTTGCAAGAGGCTGAGCAGTCTTGTGGGGGGGAGTGGTGATGGAGAAACTGGGTGAACAGTTGGGTTTCCTGTTCAGTGATGTTTGACAGACATCCAAGCCTGGCTAAAACAACAGCTCCTTAGAAATGGGGAAGAAACACAACTTGGCTGTGGGAATGAAGAAATCAATGTTGTTGCTCACCATAACATGAAACTGAGTTGGCACTGAGGAGGATTGAGTGCAATAGGCACTACCATATGTCAGTGCAATCCATCCAAATCAGGACACATCTTTGGTACATGTCTATCAATGTTGTGGTAATGGGGGAGTGTGTTTTATTAGTCCTATTTGCACCTAGCTAAAAGGAAAAGCAGCAGCTAGGGGGATCCCCAAAAACAAAGGGGTACATGAATGCCAAGGCTTCTAGGACTGGGGCTTGCACATGGGATGCTACCAGGAAAAAAGGTTTCCATCAGATGTTTGTCCTATATGGGCCCTGTGTTTATTTAATCTGCTCAGTGCTGGCTGCATTTAATCAACTTCATAGTTGGGGTTTTTGGTATTGAGTGAATGCTGCTGCTTTTAGCTGCAGTTTAATGATGGGTATAACTTTTTAATGAGGCTACCTTTTTATGACAGTTTGTTTTTCTTTGTGGTGGTTTTCTAGAGGGGGAGACATCATCTTGTATTTTTGAGCAAATATGGTAGCAATCTTAGCCTGTGAAAAGGGAGTATTATCAACCCTTTGCATGCAGAGAAACTGAAGTGAAGATCTTTCCTAGCCTTTTAGGATCAGAAGGGACACTAGCTAGTCCAACACTGCCCTGGGCAGGAAAAAGCACTGGGCTCAGATGACCCCAGCTAGGTGCTTGTCTAGTCTGTTAAAGACCTCCAAGGTAGGAGAGAGCACCATCACCCTTTGAAAGCCAGCTTCAGATTCTGGCAACCCTCACCACAATTTTTTCTTTCCCCAATGTCTCATTTAAATTAGCTCTCCATCAGTTTTATGGCCACTGTTCCTAGTAACTCCAATGGGTGCCCTGGTAAACAGTGTCCTCTATTCCTTGTTGTTGCTCCCCCCCACCACCAATGAATTTATAGGCTGCCACAAGATCCCCTCTCAGCCCCCTTTTTTGCTGAGGCTGAAGAGATTTGGGTCTCTTGATCTTTCCTTGTAGGATCTTACCTGTAAGCCCTTTAACCATACAAATAGCTCTCCTCTAGACCCTCTGCAGGTTATCCACATCCCTCTTGCATCCAGTTCTGGGCACTGCACTTCAGTACTGCAGCTGTAGTCTTACCGATGCCACAGAGAGGGAAAGTATCACCTCCTTCTTGATGTGTTCATGATGCACCTTCTAATGCATGGAAGAGTGCAGTTGGTTTTACTTCACTATGTTGATGACTTGTGTTCATTTTGGAGTTAAGTATGATTCCAAGGTCCTAAGCAGCACAGCAGCAGGAAGGGAAGTTGACTCCCGGTCTGTAGGTATGGTGATGATTCCTTCTCCCTAGATGCAGCACTTTCCACTTAGCTTGTTGATCTGCATCCTATTCTGTTTTGTCTAAACCCAATCCCTGTGCTCCAGTGTTTACTTTCACCCATAATTTGGTGACATCCATGAATTTGGACAGAGTGCTTTCCACAACCTCATTTAAGTCACTCAAGATATGAAACTGCACTGGTTGAAGGAATTGCCCACGGTTCAGTCCACTGGTCATGTTTTTTGCAGGTGGACCAGTTGTTTTCAACCATCACACTCTAGGTGCATCCCATAAACCAATTCTCTACCCACCTGACAATGTAATAATCTACTCCACAACCACTTAATTTTCTTTGTAAAAATGGGATGTGATGCTGTATCAAAGACCTTTTTAAAATCCAAGTAGATGATATCTACCTTGGGTGACTAGTACCTCCTGAGTTAGGGGCACTTGTCTCTCCTTGCAGCTAGCCAGCAACTGGGGGATGGGGTCTAGAAGTAGCATTCCCTCTAAGCTAGCCCTAAAAGGGAACACTAACCATAAGGGCCAGGGATGGGCCTGAGGTGCCAATGGTGCTTCTCTTAGTGCTTCCACTCTCTGCCTGGTGCTCTCAAAGGAGGACACTGTCACTACAGTCTGCCCCATCACCCAAGTGGGGAACACTGCCTATGAGGGGGTGCACCTGAACCCAGCCACCCCTCCACATGTCACCACCACATCTACCTCAACTCCTGCATCTAAGCACTTTGATCTGGTCATTAAAACAAAAAAAAACACCTGTCTGGTTTTGCTGGAGATGCATTGATTTTGTGCATGCCAGAATATTATTTTCTCTACTGGCTACAGCACCACACTGGCTCATATTCCTTCTGTGGTCTATTATTACCCCCAGTTCCCTTACATTTGTGGTGCTAGTCAGTTTGGTGCCAGTAAGCTTGTACGTGTGCTGGGGGTTGCTCATCTCAAGGTGGAGCACTTTACATTTCTCAACACTGAATCGCATTTCTTCACCTTGCCTATGAAGACTAAGGTGAAAAAAAGGCATTGAGAGTTTTGCCCTCTTCTGCATCCTTTGTCATAAGGTTTCCACCCCCATTCAGTAAGGGAGCTACACTTTCCCTAATCTTCCTCTTGCTACCTGCCGCAAGCTAAAGACCAAGCTAAAGTTGTCTTTAGCTGCAATGGAGAGCAGATAGTACGTTTTCCAGGAAATCATGTTTGAGATTTTGGAGGTGCAGACAAAGCATCGCATCAGCCTGATTGCTTTCCTGAGCTGAAAGACTTGGGAATTGACTTTATTTGGATGGAGAAAGGTATGAGAACTTTTAGAAGAAATGTGTAGAAAAATGTTGGAAAGAGGAATTAAGAAGGATAAAGTAAACAGCAGGGCAGAAATTGAGAGGATTTATAGTTCAAATATACATAGACTTATTAGAGGCAGAAGACTTGGAAAGATGGATGGAAAAATACATCCAAAGGATCACATCAATAGAGAAAGTCAGGGATAAATATGGTTACTTGTGCCCTCCAAGACCCCATCAAGATATGTTGCAAGCAAATGAGTAGTACTGACATGGGCAAGGTTCCCTCTAAGGTGTGCACGTGCATGGCCGCGCACAGTCTTTTTCAAGGCTGTGCACCAGAAGAGGCTGGGGTGGGAGCCTGGCGCAGGCTCTGCCGGCTCCGGGGAAGTGCTCCGCTTCCCTGCATAAAGCACTTCCCCAGAGCTGACAGAGCCCGTACCAGCTGCCCACCCTGGCCTCCATCCCTGCCTTGCTTTGCCTTGCCTCGCCTCGCCTCGGGGGAGGGTGGGGGAGCCACTGCCTGCCCCAGTGAGGCTCTGCCAGCTCTGGGACCCAAGGTGACCATTTTTTCCAGGTATCCCTTGGGTGCAGCTCTCAGTTGATCTTCCTGTTGTCCATCTTCACACAGTTGAGCATGCATGCCCTTCTCTCTATGCTCTTCAGCAGAAGACCCTGACCATAACAGTTGTCACTTTCCTGCTTTGGGGCCCTAATGACATTAAGTTTGCTTACCCGAGACTCCAGGGACCTCAGTTTCAGGCACTCTTCCAGTGAAAGCCAACACCTTAAACACCCAGAGGTTTCTTACTTCCCATAAACTAGTTTTGACACATACTAATAAAGTCTTCAGTAACCTTGCCTCTGGTTCCTTTTAGTATGAGTCCATGTAGTACTATCTCCTGTGCTAATGACAGGTTTACTATTGTGTCATTCTGAAAACAGCAGACCCTTTCTCACCCTCCCTTTCCATATGCACACTCCCAAGACACATCCCACTGTTTCTTCTTCCGTGCACCTCTCCCATGGACACTATAATAAGCTTGTCGCGCCCCATCTATATTCGACTTCTGTCACCAGCAACATACTACTTTCAACCATTCACACTAGATAAGCATGTTTGCCTTTTTGTTTACCCTCACTCCCTGTACCTTCCCTCACTTGTCCTTCTGTCAAGTTATCCACTGGTGCCATCCTGTCTCTCCCTTCCTGATTTTATCAATTTATTATGACCCTTCAGGACCTCTAGCCCTACCTTCCCTATCTTTATATCTCTGCAGGAATCCTGTCATCCTGAAGTAATGATTCTGTGGTTGCCATGCCCATGGACTCTTCAAAGAGGTCTGATATACTTCTTATTTCTATGAAATTGCAGCTGTGTAAAGAATTGTGTGATACATGCCTCTCCTTCTGTTACTGCCTTGCATATCACATTTACACAGTAGACAGACAGACTCAACTCCCCCCTCCTTCCCAATCTCTCCTTGCTTTGGCTAGAACTGAATTGTACAATCTCTCCTGGCGTTCTAGAAGAACACTCATTTCCCTCCGTACTTTTGCTATCTGCTGCCACATAACTGGGAATACAACTGCTGTATATAGAAAAATTGGTAGTAGTAGCCTTAAGTGCTGCCACTTTTCCAAAGGACAGTGTGCTTCCAAACCATAACCAAAGTATTTGCTGTAGCCTTGCTGTCACCTCTCCCCAGGCTGTATTACTTTTCCCCCAGCATACATTAGGATCCTTAGCACTCTGATTTTTTTGCCTCTTATTTGAAGGCCCAACTTCTCCCAAAATAATTTCTTCAGTGTTTGCCACCCCTCGTATTAACTTATTTACACTTGACATCTCTCATTTTAAAAGAGAGGCATTTAAACTGCCATGGTCCCTTCCCTTTCACGGAGCTCTTATCAAGACTCGTATCCACTTTCAGCATCTGGTGATCACTAAAAGCCAAATGCATGGTTTCTTTCTTCTTTATCCCTATTTCTTTTGATACAGACACAAAGCTAATTCTTGATGATTTCTTTCCATTGGGGTCTTGTTCTATTAAAAAAACTCTCTCTCCAGTCCACACATCTCTTAGCAACTCTTCTTCTATTATATTTGTTAAGTCTGGATGAGCCGTCTAAAGCTCAGTCTCCTGTTCTGTCACCCACTTTGATTATACAATTGAAATCTCCTGCTGTTGTGCACAGTCTCCCTCTGATCACAAACTACCAGCTTTTTAATCGGTACATTCCTTCTTTACCTCTCTAGTGGTGCATATACATTGAACACTTCTAAATCTGTTTCCCTGACCAACTGCAATGAATGAATACTGACTACCTCTTGTCTGCTTTGATCTCACCTCCGGGGGTCTTGTATAATATTGCTACCCCTGTCACTTTGTTCTCATTTGTCCCAGATCATCAGGATGGTCCTCATCTCCACCTTCTCTCAAAGTCTTTATAATCTCTCTCCCCTGGTACACTACATGGTTGTAGGAAGATTGACTGCTTGAAAGTGTGAAGAACTGCACTTTACTGGAAGCAGCAGTGTGTTAGTTGGATCCAGCTCCACAGTGTCTGTATAGCTGGGGCACTTCAGTGGGGCTTTTGGAAGTTACCTAAAGCCAGGTCAATCACCTATTAGGTCAAAGTGTTGGAAAGCCTCACTAAAGCACACAATTTATACAGATGTTGGATGAGCTGAGTCCATCTAATGCAATGCCTCTTCTGGGCCTACTCAAGTTGTTCAAGTTTGGAGTAAAGCACTTGGGGGTGGGGAGTGTTTGTGTGTTGCACACACACATCAGCAAGCAGTCAAAATGAGTGTGCCTGTCCCTTTAAGGTTCCCTGCTTTCCCTTCCATACCATCTCCTCCTGGGTTGCCTCAAATAATATCAAATTTGCCCATTACTTTGGGGTGTTCTCATTTATTGGGGATAGTTTCTAGGGTCTTGGTGATTCTGTCAATGTGCTGCTTGTGATACTATACGGAGCTGTCTCTATCTCTTCTGCAAGCCCTCACCCCCAATGGAGCCATCTTGCAGGACTTGCTCTCAATGGGACTGGGTTCCTCCAGTCACCAAATCAGTCATGCACACAAATTAACATAACATGCCTGACCTGTCCAGGCTGATCAGCATGGCCAGGCTGACACCCTTATATGCCAAGAATCAGTTCATAAGAGCAACAATAAAATGCAGTCAGACACAAGCACACAGGTGTACAGAATACCTCTGAATCTGGCTGGGTGTCCGACTGACGCCCTCATGGGCCAGCATTCAGTTCATAAGGGCACGTCTGAGACAAACTGGGTCACTCAGCCTGTACAAGCTGATCCCCTTATGTGTTTCAAACTCAGCATGTCCCAGTCTTTTGCCTCTTGATGAGCAGACCCCACAATTTTGGGTTTCACAGGGATCTTTAGCTTAGGTAAAAGAAGCATTGCTGCAAAGCACGGGAGAAAAGAGAAGCAGAGAAGGAAAAATATACCCAATTACTACCAGTTTGACTATAAAAATTATTTACTGCTAAGCATATGAAATATAATAGTACTAGTAGTAATAGATATGCAAAGAAAAACACACACAATTACAGTACTACCTTGGTTTCACTAAGTATTTGGGGAAACTTAGCTCAAGCTTAACTGATACAGTTCAGGTTCAGAAGTTTATGCCTAGAGAGAAAAGAGAGTGAGAGAGCGTGCTGGGATCTCACCACACAAGGTACTCGGGCTGCAGAGCTGACAGGCACAGTCCTTGAAGGGAGATCTGTTCTTCCAGCATCCCAAGAACAACAGGGGATGGTGTCAGCACAGGAGTTTTCTTCTTGAAGTGCGCACACACTTTTTATACCCTCAGTTCAGCTGCTTCGAAGCACCCTTGACTGTGTAAGTCATTGTCTTTTCTATTGACAAGGGGTTATCTGGTTTGGAACATCTCAGGAAACTGATTGATAGTCAGAAAATGCAATTGATTAGAAAGTAACCAAATACTTGAGAGCCAGCTTGAAATTCCTATGGATGGCAGATTATATTGAAGGGATATCTCATGGTTTCTTCAGAAACAATAGATAGCTTGCAGCATCAGGATTTTGGATTTCTACTTGTGCACAAGCCTCAGCTTAGCATGACTTTTCCAGATCTTAGTATAGTCTTTTAACAGACTGAAGGCAATTATTGGGATGCTCATAACCTTTTTGTGGAGAGGACTCCCACCAGTCATCTCGGAAAAGGTATGACCACACCTGTGATTAGCGTTCCAATGGGCTGGATGTTGTGATGAACCCTTAACCATTGTTCAAATGTTGCCTACACCCAATCTGACTCGGTCTCTTGCCTCAGAATTCCCTAACCCGGCAACCAACTTTTAGTCAATCAAGTTTAAATAGGCCTCCCATAGTTGGACCAGGGAATGTATGGCCCGAGATGTCTGTTACACTTGGGGGGGGGGGGGCGGGTGTTGGGGGAAGTCCTTAGTAAATCCAGATTAGAACTGGTCTGATAAATGCTGAGCTGGGTGTATGTGAACACGGGTTGATTAACATTTGGAGCACAGATTCCCCATCATGCAGTGCTTCTCTGGCCCCAGAATTCACTGCAGTCTCTGCTTCAGGCTTTCTGTTCTCTCTCTCTCTCATGTAAATGAATTGTCATCTGGTTCCATCTCAGATGTAAATGAGACCTAGGGCAGTTGTCACCCTTATCTTGAGGGTCTTAGGTATGTCTCTTACTGCATCTTAATCAGTTTCGTTTAGGTAGAGGAGCGGGGGTGAGTCATTTGTGAGTCAGACTGCATCCTATGCCAGGGTTGCCCAAGAACACAATGTTGAGATGTAACACAACCACAAAATGTTCCTGCACCCCTCACTTCACTGGTTCATTCTCCAACAGGGGTGTTTGTCCCCCATGCGCTTGACATTTATGTACAGGTAGCTAAACCTGCCATTAGAAGATCTGGACTTCCCTGTCCTCTTAAAAAGAGTCCAATCCTAGGGCTGGGCTAGGAGCGAGTTCCTTTGCACTACCTGACCTGCTGATTTTGTGGTTGTCGCTTCCAGGTCTTGCACTCATGATGGTCTTCCCATTCCCCAGTGATCTTAGTTTAAATCCCTGCCAAGTAGGTCAGCCATTCTGGTAGAGAAGAGATTCTTTCCCATCTGAGTGAAGTGGAGGACATCCCTTCTCAACAAACCACTGCCTCCCTGAAGTGCAAACTGATTGAAGAAGCTGAAGCCTTTGCAATGGCACCAACGCTGAAGTCTTCTGTTGACTTCAGTGTCTCTTCCTCCTGTGCTCATATCTATAACTGGAAGGATTGAGGAGAAAGCTACCTTTGTCCCCAACCCTCTGGGCCCAGCTCCCAGAGCCTGTAGTTGCTCATGACCTGGCCAGGATTGCTCCAAGCTATGTTATTCTTGCCTACATGGATGTGGAGCATGTGGTAGTGGTTGAATAGCTGGACAAGTTTAGAGATCCGCTCTGCCACATCCTGGCTATAGGCCTCTGAGAGGAAGGCTCCTCCCTGAGGTGAGACAAGGCAGGGATGGAGGCTGATGCGGGGGAGCGGAGCACTTCCCCGGAGCTGGGGAGCCTGCCTCTGACCCCTAGCCCCTGGCCTCCAGCTCCAGCCTCTGGTCCCAGCTTCTGTCCAGCGTAGGACACTTACTGAAGGGGGCTGAGGGTCAGAGGCGATATTCTCACAGACCACTGCTCCTTAGAGGGAACAATGTACATGGGGTTCTTCACTTCCTTTCAGTGAGGCAGGTGATGCACACTGGGTTTTTTTTTAAAACATGCAGAAAATGTAGAAAGGTGGGGCACCTGTCCTGACACTACCCCCTCCATGCACTATAAATGTGAAGGGATGGGGCACAAAACAGCAGTTTCAGGAGTCCCTAAAATGCTGTATTTGTTAAGGGAGATGGACACTTGCATCATAGATGCCCCAAAGACTTTGCAAGTAGTCACAACTCATGAGGAATAGAAAAACATGGAGAAGGAACACAGAGGAGGGGTTGGACACATGAGAAAGAAATGGTTAAAGAAACAGGAGGAACTGGCCCTTCTATTAAGCAAAAATGAATATTATCTCATAGGGATAATGGAGACCAGGTAGGATTTCACTTATAACTGGACCACGGGTATTGATGGCTATACCTTGTACAGGAGGGATTGTGTTGAAAGGAAGGGTGAGGGTGTAGCTCTATGTAAAGGAGCAGTACACTTCCCTACAAATAGACATTG
This sequence comes from Caiman crocodilus, assembly GCA_030014935.1. Classification (NCBI taxonomy): domain Eukaryota; kingdom Metazoa; phylum Chordata; order Crocodylia; family Alligatoridae; genus Caiman; species Caiman crocodilus. The sequence continues at coordinate 10,746,720 of JAGPOW010003316.1, forward strand.
GCACCCAAGTATGGCAATTTGAGACCCTCTGGATTAGAATATGAGGAGAACCTGGTGAAGCAGATTGTACCCACCTGGCTTCATGGGGTGTCTCTCTCTGGCAGTCCTGGAATGGGTGCCTGAGATCTGCCATGGAGGCTATTCCTGCTGCTGCAATTTTGAGTTGCACTGTCCTTGAGGAATACCCTGATACTTGTCTGCCACATCTTGAATCTTTTGTTCAATAGTGGGCTCCCTCTTGCAGTGGTATACATGCCAGGCATGGTCACCGGTGGATGCTCTTGGAGCTCTACCTCCTCTACACCCTAGCCATGCACCAGCCTCTTGGGACAGCCAATCAGTGGTCAGTTTGGTCACCCTCTGGCATTGTCTCCCATCCCCTCTCTCTTGCTCTGGCTCCAGTTTTTTATTATGCTCAGGTGTAGTCAGGGTGGTGAGATGACCCAGATAGTGTGTTTGGTCCCATTTGAGTGCTGGGGTCCCCAAAGCAGTCCTGGCTTACTCTGCCCTCCAAGCATTGCTTGTGGCCTTTTCCTTTACCCTGGGGCTTAGGATCAGAAAAAAGTAAAAACAATTAACTGAAATTCCAGGGAGAGGCCTCAGCTAACCCCCACTCGCATGTCCTGTGTCTGACCTCACCGTCCCTCCAATGCCTTCCACTAACCCAGCTCCCTGTCATCCGGGGTGGTGTCTTCTAAATATATATATATAGTCCTAAATATAGGACCCCTCTGTTGGGTCCCTCCTGGGCCTCTCCTCTGTGTCATCAGGAGGACCTTGCCCAGCTCAGAGGACAGCCCCACAGCTCACACTCTGCTATATCCTCCCAGCTGTGTCCCCACCACCAGCTTTTATCTTGTCTGGGTAGCGTTCTTTGCTGATGTCATCCTGCCATGCTGACCCCAGCTACAGATAAGTGGCTGATGAATTGCACTGGTGTTTCACCCCTCAGCAGCTATGAAATGTAAGTTTACCCTGTTTTCAAGGCTTTTCTTGTTATGGTAGGCTGTCCCTGCCTCAACCCACTCAACTGGAGGGGTCTCTGACCCCTTTTCCTTCATCCCCCTGGGACAGAGTATAAGAGATTTTACTACAGTCTTCCTAACCAGGAGGAAGAGTTTGATCAAGCATTTGCTAGGGAACTGGCAGAGGCTGCACACTTTCAGTGAGTGGTCACTCTGGGTGACTTCAAACTCCCTGACATCTCATGGGAAGAACACTTCACAAAATATGATCAGTCACAAAGCTTCCTCACTCAACAAGCTCTATTTGACTCAAGAAATCTATGGGTTGACAAGAGGTAAGGTGCTGCTGGATACATTACTAGCCAAAGGGGATGATCTAATCAGCAACCTGAGGGTGGAAGGGAAGCTTGGTGACAGTGATTATGAGTAGACCACTTTCTCTATCCATTGCAAAGCTGGAAAAATCAGTTGGTGATGCAGAATTCCTTGACTTGAGGAAAGCTGACTCTCACAAGCTCAGGATATTGGTCATTGAGGCCCTGAGAGGCCACGTTCTGACAAGGAGGGGAGTCCATGATGACTGGTTGCTCCTTAACGATATGATCCTAAAAGCACAAAGCAAGTTGATTCTAGACCATAGGAAAGGTAGCAAAAGGGCTGCAAGCCCCTCTTGGCTCAATAGGGAATTCATGGACCTCCTGAATCTGAAAAAAGAAGTTTATAAGGAATGGAAGTCAGGAATTACTACTAAGGAAGATTATATAGCACTGGCCTGAACCTGTAGGGAGTGGACCAGAAAAGCCAAGGCTGAAACCAAACTCAAACTGGCTACATGAATCAAGGACAATAAAAATTCCTTCTTTAAATATGTGGGAAATATAAGGGAAAAAAAGCAAGAACAACATTGGACCCTTGCTGAACCAAATGGAGCGGCTGACAACTGACACCCAGGAAAAAGCTTACCTTCCCAATGATTACTTTCTGTTAGTTTTCCACCATTGCAGGGGGATCACCCTTCCTAAGAGGATGCAGGACTACCATGGTAAGGGCAATCTTATGTCTATATTTGATGAAGATCTTAGGAGGAAACAGCCTGGGAGGCTGGACATCCACAAATCAGCTGACTCAGACAGAATGCACCTAAGAGTGCTAAAAATTGGCTGACATCCATAGCACAACTGGTGGTGAGGACATTTGAGAGCTTGTGGTGCTTGGGAGAGGTTCTTGAAGATTGGAAGAGGGCCAGTGTGGTGCATACTTTTAAAGAAGGGAGGACGATCCAGGGAACTACAGACCAATCCGTTTGACCTCAATCCCTGGAAAGATCTTGGAGAAAAAAAAAAAAAAAAAAAATCCATTTTAACAACAGGTTAACAAAAGGCAACATTCTGAGAGAGCACCAACATGGCTTCTTTGTGGGTAGGTCTTGCATTACCTGGTGATACAATGAAATGAAGTTGGTCAGGCATCACCTGGAAATCGATATCATATAGTTAGATTTTGAAAAAACCTTTGACTTTGGTCTCCCATGATACTCTCAGAAATATTGGGGAACTATGGCCTCAACAACCTTATGGTCCAATGGCTGGGGAATTAGCTCTGTGGTTGGACCCAGAGTGTGATAGTAGATGGAACAGAGTCACCATGTTGCATGTTGATCAATGGTGTCACTCAGGGCTCAGTACTCAGACTACTACTCTAATATTCATAAATGATCTGGATTTTGGTGTCAGACTGGCTAAATTCATGGATGACACCAAATTATGGGGAAGTGCAGTTACTGAATTCAGGCTGACATGGACAGGCTCACAAGATGGACAGAGCAAAACCTGATGACATTCAACACAGAGAAATACAAAGTAGGTTTTTTTTTTCCCCCTGAGGTGGAATACATCATAGTTATAGGCTCAGCAGTGCTACACTCACTAACACCACATACAGAAAGACTTGAGGTTCATGTTGACCACAAGATGAACATGGGATTGGACCCAAAGGATACTAGTGATGGGAACATATCAACTTAGTGCAAGGTTATCAGTGGAGTCCACAATGGCTTGGTGCTTGGGCTGGTACTCTTCCAAATCTTCGTTAATGATTTGGATTCAGGTGTCAGATGTGGACTGGCAAAGTTCACGGATGACACTAAAATATGGGAGAAGGCAGTTATGCTGGAGAATGGGCTGGGGATAGGCTTACCTGGACATGCTTGCAAAGTGAGCAAACCAAAATCTGATGGCATTCAATGTAGAGAAATGCAGGGTACTCCACTTTGGGAGACAAAAACAGCATCATACTTATAGGCTTGGCAGTGCTACACTCACTAGCACCATGACCAAAAGGACTTGGAGGTCTTGATTGACTACAAGAACACGAGTTACCAATGCAATGCCATGGCTGGCAGAGCAAACCCAAATCTGGCATGCATCCACCGATTCATCTCAAGCAGAACCAGGGACATCATCCCTGAAGCCTGAATGCCCCAAAATGAAGATCTGAGAGACTATATTTGCTGGTGGTAGCACCCCACACATACAATTTGAGCTCTGCTCAATCTTTTATAATTCAGAACTGATTTGGCCTGAGATGCAAAATTTAAAAAAAAAATCAATAAAAAAAATCAGCATATCTGCCTCTGGCTGGATCAAATGTAACGTTTCTGGCACAAAAGGAAAGAGTCATAGCTGGTTCTGGCCCTCCTGGTGCTGACCTGGTATTGGAATGTCTCCAGACACAGTGATTGCTCCCTGCAGAGGGAACTGGTTGTTTTTTAAGGGATGCATGCACACATGCACTTCCCATCAGCATGTTTGCCCCATATAGGCCTGTGGCAGGGCACTATTGTTGCCTGTTGCTTAGCTCCGCCCTTAAAGTAGCCAGCAAGTGCTTAATTGCAGCAGTCATTTTAGATCCATGGCTGCCTATATAAACAGGGCAGTTTGCTGCTGGAAGGATGTGCAGTAATATCACCTGACTGCAAGGCTCCATGCATCAGTCAGGAGGCAAGGACAGGAGCTGTAGGGAATGGCTAGGAGGCTCCTGGTTCTGGGCATGACCTAAAACTGCACCCTGCTGGGAGTGGGTGGCCTGGTGGGACTCCCAGTGGCGTGAGAGCTCCTAGAAAACTCCAGGCCAGTTATTGCCCCAGTGAAAGGTAGGTAGGGGCACCTTAACCCCAGCCCTCACCTTTGGGTGGGCCATATACATCAGAGCAGGGTAGGCCAGGTAAGCTTCTGGAGATGCCTGAGCTTGCTGGGGGAAGTGATCCCACAGGGCCATGCATGCTTCCAGGAGCACCTGAGGTGGGAATGGGGGACTCCAACCCATAAGTGCAGGCAGAAGGTGAAAACTCCACTGAGGTACTTGACTGGTCAATGCTGGGGCCAGGACCAAAAGGGAGGGCCAAGGACCCACCATGAGGGACACCCATGAAAAGCTAAGAAGCTCAAGGTCTTAATGGGGCCAGGGCTTATGAAGGCTGAAGGTCCTCAGGGGCCACAGCTAATGGGTGAAGGCAATGGTTGAGCTAACTGCGTGAGATGCCATCTGTGAGGCTTGGGCCATGGTGTAGGGGTGGAATGGAGCCACAGATAGCCCCCCCCCTTTATCAGGGTGTTCAATGGGCAACATCCTGCCTTAATTTAACAGCAATTAATTAACAACAAGGCATGGCAGGAAAGACAGGTGCATGGCATACCCAGAGGCAGGTGGGAAGCTAGCTTTGTGGCTAGCTAGGGACACTCCACCTTGCCATAGGGCCATGCTTAGACATGCTCAGTCTTAGCTGCACTTAATTAACTTCATAGTTAGTTTCCCTTACTGAGCACATACTGCTTTTGGCAACAGTAACAGGCAATGTATTTAGTGAGATTCCCTTGAATGCAAAATGTAAGAGGGTCCCTCTTTCTCCTTGCTCTTTGGAAGAGGAATCTTGTCTCACGTGGCAATCTTTTTTGCAGATTCCCATAACCATTACAACTTTTTAGGTTAAAATTGAACCATGCTTGCTAGCTTATTAACGTACCAATCTCCTACAAAGGAGTGTGTAGATGGAGATGCTTTGATTCGTCTTAAGTGACGAGTCTTACGTGAATCTCTTTCCATCTTTGTTTTGCCACTACATCCACTGTTTTATATACCCCATTGGATTCAAACATTATCAAGTGTGTCTGAATGTGTACTGACCTTAGACTCTTTTGTTCATATTCCTCCCTCCACCAAGGGCCACCTGATTCTATGTGTTAAGCTCACGAATATATTGTAGCTAGTTAATTTTCATTTTAGATGCTGAGAATCTGAATCCAATTCCCTGACTGCCTTCAGAGAAAGGTAGGCCCCTCCTCAAGTCTTCTGATTTTTTTTTTATTTATTTATTTATTTATTTATTTTTTTATTCCTGATCTGCATCAAATATACATACTGACAGATAGATGTGCACAGGCTAGCCCCTCTCAAAAGCCATTCACTTGTTCCTTTCTGAACAGCATCTCTCTCTCCCTTTCTTCACTTTCCACTTGAGGGTGAAGGAATGGGAGAGAATCTCTTGCCCATTTTTTTGCCTTACCCTTTCATCTGAAATGGATCCTGTAGCCATGCCCTCTTCAATTCTCTAAGTACCTTTATTTCTCTGATTTTTATCTTGTGCTCCCCAGGCTCTTTAATCAGTTTCCTCTTTTTTGACTACTTCACCCTACTCTATAAAGGTTGAGTGACCCAAAGAGATCAAAGGGTTTGAAATTTTGGCCTGGAGCTCTTGTGGGGAGTTTTGGACAGCAGTGTGTGAGTACCTTTTTGTTGTTGACAGTTTTTTGTAGTAGGACTCCTAGATCACTCTTTCATCCCTGGGGAAGTTAAGTTATGGCCCTGAAGACTGCTCTCTGGTTTTTGGTAAAACTGTTTTATTTTGCTGAGTGAGTGTTAGTTCCTAGGCTAACTGTCTTACTTTTGTTGGACAAATGTGACACATATTGGAGAAGAACAGAAGGCTCCAAGAGAAGATGGGGGCAACAGCTATGGCACAATAAGGACTGTTATTGTTCTGAAGCAGAGTTGTTGGCTGTGCTGTTTGAGATGTCTGCACTCCTCCAATGTATCACACTTTGCGACAGGCGCCCACTCTGTGTCGCCCTCAATGTGGCCTACACACCTGTCTCTGGGACAACCACCTGCCTACTCACCTGCCAAGCCTTGATCTTGATTAATTAGTATTAATTAGCAGGAGGTTGCCCTAATACTGCCCTGCCACTAGGGGGTGCTGTCTGTGGCTCCATTTCCTCCCCTACACCAAAGTCCATACCTCACTAATGAAATCATCATTGTCTCACTTCTCTGGCTATTTTGGCCCCTTCCTGTTCTCCCTGGGTCTTCCTTCTCCATGCCCACCTTTTGGGCTTCCTAAATGTTGCCCCCCTCTCTGGGGCTCGCTGTGCCCACACTTGGGCTTCTCAATCATGCAGATCCCTTTCTGGGGCCCATCATGCCCAACTTGAGCTTCCCAAAAATGCAGCCCCCTATCTGGGGCTCTCAATGCCTACACTTAGGCTTCCCAATAATGCAGCCCCCCTATCAGGGGCTCCCAGTACCCCCATTTGGGCTCCTCAATAATGCTGCCCCCTCTCTGGGGCTCACTATACCCAACTTGGGCTTCTCAACTGCCTCTCTCCAGGCTGGGATCTATGCACCCCCTGTGCTGCACCTACTGGTGCTGGGGTCCTCACCCTCCACTGTGAGTCACCTATTAGGCCTCCTCCAACCCCTAATAGCCTCATCCAAACCACCGGTAATAACGAACAGCAACACAAACTTGAACCTCCTGGCTATAAGTCAAACATACACTGCCTGGCTACAATAACATTGCTCAACTCAAGTCAAGTTGTACCTGCAGTTCTTGCTGCTTCTCGCATCATTACTCCAGGAGCTCCTGCCTCTCTGGCTACTAGCAGGGAACTGCCCTAGCCTCATCTCCTTGGGTTTATAAAGGGAGCCAGGCCTGGCCCCTTCCAGTCAGCTGGCCTTCATTGGTTGCCCTGGCAACCCACAGCTGGGCTCCTTAGTCACTGTTAGGGCTCCCTCCCTAGCAGTTTTTCCCTCTTCAGGAACAGGGCACCACTGTGCTCTGTGACACACTTCCACCTTTTTTTAAGAGGCAAACCCTCCCTTTCCAGGAGCTGAGCAAAAATGGTCATGTGAGGTGAGGGGAGCCCAGGCTCTCTTGGAGTCAGAGGTTTGTCCTTCTAGAAGCTACACTAGGGTTGGCTTCAGGTGGTCCTTCAACAAGAAGGCCAGATAAGACTTTTGGAGGACTCCTGAGGCAGGGCTTCTCCTGAAAGTGATTGTCCTACATGAGTGGTTGTCCTAACTTAAACTCTGCTTTTGTATGCATGTTCTTACTCTTTTTAATACCAATGATCTTTCTTAGTGTTTGCCTTATCACTTTTCTTTCTCATTTTGCTGTTCTATGCCTTCCATTATGTTTTGTTTTCTTATACAGAAGATCTTGATTCATCAGCCTTTCCATTTTTATCTTCAAAATCTCTCTTTCCTCTTATTCCCTTGATAACACAATTTTCTGTGCTATGTCTGCCTTACATGTGGAACATTCTGAGCTAGTTGGAGCACATTTAATTTATTTATAACATACGATGTAAATTTACAGCCATATACAAGTGACTTCTTTTTTCTAATGCCAAAAATGGATTATTAGAGTGCTCCACTTCACAAAGTGATAAACTGATTTCCACTTTGAATGGAAATGAGAGAGGTCTTCAGTTGTTGTTATAATGTACATCAACATAACTATTTTTGTCAAGTTTCATGCATTGGTAAATGTTAGTGTTTGTTAATCCTGTACCAGTCAGTCCCATATGTCATACTTACAGAAATATAGACAGATGTGGCCCTGAGATGCAAGAATCCATTGGCCCCAATAATTTAAGTGTTTGTCCTTCAATCTTCTCCTGAAGTGTCTTCTCAAACCATTATAATTTTTGTTTTTTTTTTTGTTCATTTGTTGCAAAAAACAATTTTTTTTTTTTTTTTAATATCTTATATAAATTATATAAAAAAAAAAAAAAAAAAAAAAAAAAAAAAAAAAAAAAAAAAAAAAAAAAACTGTTGGACAGATTCAACAATGATGGTAGTTCAAATTCCTTTTAAAAGGATTAAAAGGAACAGGATGCAGGGAAGCTTGTATACACTCCCAAACCAGCTGTTACACAGCTACTGTTTTGGCCACTTGCTCTCAAACGTACATCTATCAACAACACAGTATTTATGTAAAACATTCATGCTTTCACTTTTTTAAATGAGCCTTCAGCAATAGTTTAGCTTCATATTTGTTATATACAGTTATAGTGTGTTGTGGTGCTATGGTGCGTCTCAAATAAAAAATACTCCAAACCTAAGGGTATATGTACATAATTCCATTATAGAACAAATAGGGAGCACTCCTCCCCTGTATAATGAAAAGAACACTGCAGAAGAGATTAGTAACAAGGTTAGAAAGATCACTTCAAGATAGAGAAAAAGCTAACAGTCTCCTGAAGATCTGAATGAATTAACTGACTTTGACTCTGATAAAAATAGAGTAAATAGAACATCCATGTTTGGGGGGAAATGGAGCATTGTAGACAAACAGATGTGCATCTTTGGAGCTATAGATAAGACAATAAAAAAACAACAATAGAACTCCTTATGCTAGCAAGAAGGAGAACAGCATGGTTTGTATGTCTTATGAAGACTTGGCCTCAGATAATTTAAAAGCAGACCCCTGGTTGTAGCTCAGGTTAGCTGCAGTGGTAGGTCCCAGGAGAAAAGCCTTCTAATTCCCACTAGGCTTGCAAAGGAATCCAGCATTTTTTTCAAGATTAAATCCAGTCATCAACTAAAACAATGTGTCACAGTTATTTCATTTCATCTATTCAATTCCTAACATGCAAGAAGGAATTATTTTCACCTTGAACAAGCATGTTTTAAGTAAGAAGTGTGTGCATGTCATTAGCATTTAAATCTCAAACCAAATGTAATAGCACTCATATAATTGGTTCCCCTACCCACTGTTATACTAAATGACTTGGATGTTTCTCAAACTCTCAGCTACACCCTGAATTAGAAGATTTGCTAACTTAGTATTGGGTGCTGAAGCTGTTATGTTGTTCCTTGCTTCTGAGATCCCATCATCAAAATAATACCACCTGCAGGCACGTTCATTCTAGATTCTGGCAGAAATAAGTCAATTAATCTAATCTAACTGTCCTGCTGTTACTTTGTATTGCTACTAAACATCTTAAAGACCCTGAAGTTCTGAAATTAATGGAAAGAAATCATACTAACCTCAAGGCCCCAAGAGTACATAGACCAAGAGCAGCACAGAACTATAGCTGTATGAATCTGCTTATAATAACAAGCCTTACAAATTGCTTTAAGAGTGATTTATGTATTTTAAATATAAACAGTGAATATTCACTACTTCATTAACTTCTAGTTCATATCTGGTTGTTCAGCCTTATACAAGAAAGCTAACATATCTTTCATAGTGACCACATTATTTTATATGTACCTGTCTGACAACTACGTGCACTTTTTTTGGGTGAGGAACATACTTATCGAGGTCATTCTGGATACATCTACACATGCAATTGTGCACAAATAAACTCCTGAGCTCATGAATAACTGGAGTTCATCCTGCCAGCTCAGGACTACTCTGACTAGACTCTGTGCTCTGTAGAGGGGCTGACTGAGATGCAAGGGTGCTTCAATTTTGGGGTAACCACAGTAAGCCTCCATAGGACAAGTCCTATCCTGCTGCAGAATTATTAGTTTTGTGCACCCTAATAGGGGTACACACATAGATGTCAAAGTGTTTACTGTGCAGTTGGGCAGTTGCACAGTAAACATCTTGTGTACATGTACCTTCTGAATCCTTATTCTATCCTTCAATGTGTCTGCAACTCCTCCTAGTTTGCTGTAATATGAAGACCCGCTAAATGTTCACTCAATCCCATCCTCCGTATCTGTTGAATCTATTCATTACCATGCCAAACCCAAAAAAGTGTCATCTTCCCAAATTACTTCAAGAGATTAATGATTTTGGACCACTTACTGAATACCTCCTGCCAACTTGAAATTTGGAACTTGAGCATCATGATCCAACAGGTTGGCTACATCTACCTTTGTACGTCTTTCATCTAGATCAATGGTTCCCAAACTTTCAGCCCCATGCACCAGTTCAGGCCCCAGCTCCATTTAGCCCACCAGGCTTGGAAACTTGGCAGAAGGGGAATGGTAGCAGTATTAATTCCTACTGCTCTCCCACTGCCAAGTTTCTGGACCTGCAAAGAGCCATACAAGTGAAATCTAGCCTGTGAAGTGGTAGAATGGCTCAAAGGCTGCAAACTTACAATTTTATGTACTGAAGAAGAAATAATGTGTCTCAATTAGGAATGGATTCTATACATTCAAAAGTTTTAAAAATAAAAGGCAAAACTTTTTTTAATCTTCTGGACAATTATATTCCAAAGACCTGTTATTAAGGTTAACAGAAAATTTGATGAAACTTTCAATAAAATATGACTTAGTACAAAAGACATTAATATTTTGATTTGGAGTATGAAACTTCCTAGTCTCAGATCTGCACAAACTTTCTACTTAATTTTATATAACATGAATTCCACTCAGATTAAAGATTCCAGACTCTGTTCTTATTGTATTTGATCATAAAAAAATTACCTGGAAGGTTGACATTTTGCAGGAAAATTAGATTTCACACTTTCCAGGAGTGTGTGTGGTTTTTTTTTTCCTTCTTTCATCATGTATTTAAAGTAAGGAGAGATAATAATGTGTGTGCACATGAACAGACAACTTATCTCTGAAATTATGGACAATTAGCAAATAATTGAAATTCAGAATGTGGATTTTTTTTTTCTGAAGTTTCACTTCATGTTCAAAGTACTTAAGCCTGCGCACAAGTTCCAGTTCCACCGCTGTCAATAGAACTATTGCTGCGTCAAGTAATTTTTTTATGCTTACATTCTCAAAATAGAGGTTATATAAGAGTCAGGTCATGTACAAGTGTTCAAAAGCTACCTCAACAGGTGTCTGCATTATAAGGAAAGACAAGGATGGGGAGAAAGGGAGCAATATTTTTTGCAGACACTCCTTTGAATGTCATTCTGCTCCCTTTCCCTTACCTGATCTGCCACTCAGGTTTCTACCCCCTATCCTGCCCAAGCCACTACTCTACCTTCTGCTTCCTGCTCTCTGCCTGATCTGGAGAACTTTCTGCTCCCTGCCCTATCTGCTGCTGTCCTGTCTGCTGCATACCATATGCAGAGGCTGCTCATACTAATAGTAGCACCTGTGCTACAGGTTGGTCAGCCTTGTCATATGATATCTAAAAAGGTTTGCTACAAGGGACCCATGAAATGGAATGAATGATGAGTACAGGTCTAATCTCTTACCATTTTCCCCTCTTCCTTCAGAACACCTGTCTTGTGGTTTGAAATACTGAGGAAATGCACAAAACTTCTGTTGTTGGTCTCCCATATTAGCATCAAGCCTCTGAATTTTTTCATATTCATGAAAATAAAATATTCATTCCAAAATGCATTAACAAAAAGATATTAAGAACTGGTTGCATTATTCTGAACCTAATGCATCTGCAAAAGGCTGAATAACTGATGAAAAATATAATGGAAAGGTGATACTGGAAATATGATGATTTCAGAAGGGAAGTATCATAACCACGTGCAGAGTTTTATAACTACAGCCTGATTGCTAGCTTCCGGGCAGCTTGCAATGGCTGTTCTGACTTAAGCAGTGTTCCTGCTACCCAAGCAGGGCTCTGCTCTACTATCTTATTGCACAGTAGCTAGCCTCTGGCCCCTGGCTGTCTACTCCCCTGCAGCCAGCTCATCCAGGGCAGTGTTGCCCTGCACTTTCACCTTTAACCTAATAGAGAGCCCTTGACTCCTTGATACAGTCACTATTAAATGAAAGAAGAAGAACATTCTGCTAATAGCATGCAGCCTAAATATTAGTACCTCCAATTATTTAGTTAATCTTTGGTTTAAAAGACTGTTACACCCCATGGTAGGCAAAGCAAGGGAGGAGAAACTACAGGTATAGGCAGACTAGCTAGATTGTGAAATCTTGTGCCACAGCTTGTCTCAGGAGAAGCCAATTTGTAGAACTGAATGGGGCAGGCCAGTTGCTGACCATAACTACAGAAGATTAAAATGTTGGCATTTGTAATCTGGGTACACCCAAGTGTGTGCTCCATCCTCATGTGGATGGGATCGGTTGGCAGGCAAAGATGCTATGTGAGGGATGCTGTCACTCAGGTACAGATCCCTCTCTTCTCTATAGAGCCACACCACACAAATGACTGTTAACTATATACAGAATTTATTTAACATTATAAAGAATTGTATACAACTATATACATATATATCCCAAAACAATAGATAATATAGACAAAATTAACCACTATACACTCTTATACCTGCATCTACTTATAACTATATGTGGGAATGGGGTTAGGCATGATATGCTTTCAGAGTAGCCACCTTACCTTAAGGATCTCAGGGTCTTGAGTAAGCCACTGGGCCCACAGGACAATCCTGTGTGGGCCTCCAGCAGGTAAGTACCAAACTCCTGATATGATATTCAACAAAATTAAATGACAATAAAAGTAGACCCCAATAAAAAAAAAAATAACAGCCTTATACTTATTTACCAGTTAAGATGTAACATAACCCACATAGTATAACAAGCTTACAAAATATTAGGCACAGTTCCCCATTTTATAGGGTACACTCGCACCCAGTTCTCTGAAAGAAGAGAGGAAGGTCCCTTTTCTCTGACCCCTCCCCTGCACTTATGGTTGTACTGAGCGGGGATGTGGTAAGCTTATTTTTTCCCCTTCGTGTGGACCCAGCTGCTGCTTTGGCATGCCACAGGAGAGTCCTTTGTCATGGGCTAGGATCTGGCCCTGGGCACCTCCAAGGCCCTGCCAAATGCCAGGGCCAGGGGTGGGGCTTGGCTTGCTTTTTCTGGGCCAAATGTGGGAGGAAAGGAGCTGGCAATGCTCCAAGAGCACCTTAGGGCAGGTGCCCCTTGACAAGGCCCAAGTGGTCTCTCACTGCTCCCAGGGCGAAGACCTCATGCACTGGAGCGTGCACCACGTGAGGCCTGAGCAGGCTGTCTCTGCTTTCAGGGCCAAGGCTCTGGCAGTGGCTTCTCTAGCGACATCTTCAGAGCCTAGGGCAGCTCTCCCCAGCTTTTCTTGGCTTCGTTCTTCTTGTTCCTTGCCGGTCTGGTCTCAAGCTGAACATGCTATTCTTTTACAGCCATCTGGGGCTCTGCCCGGGATTGCAAAAGATCAAATCAGAGTGAGGGGTGGCAAAAACCTCACTAGGACCCCTACTCCTGGAAGCTCTGCCTGTGGGTCATAAATGTACCGATCAGGAGATGCAGGGGAGGGGATGGGCACCCTCTTCTGATTGGTAGAATTTCTTCCACCAGGGGCTTGATGTCCTGCTCAAGTCAGCAAGCTGAATGCAAGATGTGCCACGGCTGGCACGCCTGCAACACATTCTACACAGATTGATGGGCTGAGAGATATCTGCCGCCATCCACCACCCCATTTAGATCTTGTAAATTACAATAATGGCTACAGGCAGGTTGGGCAGATGTTTTCGGTCTCCTTCACCCTATATTTAGTATATGAGACTATATTTCTCATGCTATGTGAAGCCAAAGCAAACTATACCCAAAACTTTTTTTTGGTGATTTTCTTGTTTTTTATTAGCAGCACTATGTTTACAATGGCATGAGCCTTCTCTCATGTAGTCACTACCTCATTACAGCAGCTCCAAGTGAACAATAAAGGCCAGATCTTAGCTTAGGTGACCCAGCTGGTTTTCTATTTTTGTCTTTGGATTTTGTATGCAGGAGGAGGAAGCTGTGTAGGTTAAGGGATTTCATAGACTTCTAGAGTCAAAGGGACCTGGTAGATCATCGGGTCTGACCCCCTGCTCCAGGCAGGAAGGAATGCTGGGATCAGGTAACCCCAGCCAGATGCCTGTCTGATCTCCTCTAGAACACCTCCAGGGTAGGGGAAAGCACCGCCTCCCTTGGAAGCCTGTTCCGTATTTTGGCAACCCTCACTGTAAAGAATTTCTTCTTTATGCCCAATCTAAATCTGTTCTTTTGTTTTTAACCATTACTCCTGGTAACCCTGAGGGGTGCCCTGGTAAACAGTGTCCCCTATTCCCTTCTGGCCCCCCCACTGAGTTTGTAGGCAGCCACAAGATTGCCTCTCAGCCTTCTCTTGCAGAGGCTGAAGAGATTCAGGTTCCTCAGTCTATCTTCATAGGGTCTTACCTTCAGCCCCTCAACCATACAGGTGGCCCTCCTCTGAACCGTCTCAAGGTTATCCACATCGCTCTTGAAGTGTGGCACCCAAAACTGGATGCAGTACTGAATCTGCAGCTTCACCAGTGCCGCATAGAGGGGAATTATCATTTCCGTAGAACTGCTCGTGATACTCCTGCTGATACAAGAAACAGTGCGGTTAGCCTTACCTATTACCTCATCACACTGGCGACTCATGTTCACTTTTGCATCAACCAGGACTCCAAGGTCTCTTCCAACTGTCATGGTGCTCAGAATGGTACCTCCCAGTCTATAGGTGTGGTGGAGATTTTTTCTCCCCAGGTGTAAAACCTTGCATTTATCCTTGTTGAATTGCATCCTATTCTGATCTGCCCACTTCCCCAGTCTGTCCAAATCTGCCTGAATTTGCTCCCTGCCCTCCAATGTGTCTGTGTGTGGGGATGTGTGTGTTTATAATTATTCTGTAAAGTCATCCATTTAAGTGTGGTTGGGCTCTAACAGTCATCTTAAAGGATAGTCTGAAATTTTGGCCCTGATTTACACAAGTTAGAGGCAACTTGGCCACTCCTGGCTGCCTACTTTTCAGGATGGATGGATCTAGCAGGGATAGAGAAGCTAAGTACGCAGCCGGTGGATAATGGTCATGGAACTGGAGAGAAGGCTACCCCCTGGCAATCATTTCAAGTACTCCATTGGAAGCTTTACGTTTTGCTCACTTTGAAATTTGGATTAGTGAGGTGTGTTTATTGTTACCTGATATGGGGCTATCTTTAGCCTACTGATCCCTTGCCCCATTAAGCCTACCCTTCCCTAATCCCACCTGCTCCTCTCCTTCAGTCTGCACCCAGATCTGGCAAATGCCAGGAAAACCAGCACCAGGAGCAAGATGATAGGGTTGGCTTGTTCAGGAAGGGCTAGCTGGTTTGTGGGCTTAAGGGGGGTTTGTTCATCTGGGGGAGGGGAAAGGGGCTGAGTGGGAACTAAAAAAGCCCCGCTCCAGGGGGGAGAGAGTAGGAAAAGCACATCCCCAGGGCTAGAACCAGCAGATGACCTTTCCCAGCCCCGGGACTGTACTGAGAACTGTACAGAAGTTCAGTTAGATCAGGTCCAGTGAGAGAGCCAAGTTAGACTACCTTGCACTTACAGTTAAATTAGATTGGTTTGACTGTTTTTAGACTGATCTAAACTTCCTGAACTTCTGTACAGTTCACACTTGGAACCCCAGTTAGGTTAATAAGTAAGGTCTACACCTGGGCAGACTGTTATATGGGGTGGCCATTTTTAACACAATCTAAGCTCCCCAGATGTGTGTATAAAACCTGAAAGAGAAGGAATTATAATAAAATAACATTTCACCGTTATTGCAAGATGTATGTATTGCCTATTAGAGTAAACAGAACGTTGCCCTAGAGCTTACCTATGGTTTAGTTACTCACGTAATATAGTGATATGCTCTTTTCATTTATTTCATTGTACTATATCTAGTTCAGTTTAATATTATCATTTCATTAAGATGATGATTTTCTTTATCTTTTTTTTTCTAATCAGCACTCGTTGGCAATTTTATCCTTCTTTGTTATTTTATTACCACTGCAGCAGTATCTAGAGAAACCTCTTTTTAGAAGAATTATTCTCATCCTCAATATGAGTCACTTTCCAGACAAAGGCACAATGCATAGCTGTATAGTCTTATCCAATCTCATTCTGAATAAACTAGCTTAAGTGCCAGAAGCAGAACAACTGCATTAACATAACACTCGGTCTGGACCAAATATCGGCTGCTGAAAAGCAGGATACCATTTTACTGTGTAGACTTAAATGCAGAAGAGAAGGGACTAATTAATCAGTACACCCAAGGTGATGGCCGACATCAGAATTAAAATTTCAAGAAACAAGCCTGAGGGGATACCAGGTTTCAAAGTCATAAGTGCCAGATCACCAGAAACCTATTGGAGGTATAATAGCCAAAACTGCAAAAAGATCAAATAAAAAAGGAAAAGAGGTCTGAGCCTAGGGCTTTTTTAATTAAGTATGAGAAAAATCTGATCTGAAAAAAACAAAAACAGAGAGAGAAGTATGGTAAAGCAATTTAGCATGTGACAACTTTGGTTATTTCATACAGATTAATACCAAGCAGATATGTGGCCTGAGTCCAAGCTGGCAACTATTTTTAACTAAACAGAAAAAGCAAACTGTCCCTGATCCACCATACTAATGACTGGCTGCAGCGACCAAGAGCAGATAACCAGATGCAGGAAAAGTATCTTTGTGTTAGGACGAAGTGACACAAAATGTGTGAGTCTTTTTTTCAGAGCAGGAAGAGGCCTGTCATTTGAAGCTCTTTACAAAGCTTTCCAGGGAAACTTATTGATCCCTGAACCAATATCCAGCCAATCCCATTAGCTAGATGGCTGATTAATGGCTGGGACTAATGTTTAAGGTAAGCTGGCCACAAATCTGGTAGGGGAATTCACTAAATTCTCTTTTCCTTGGGCATGTCTACATCTGCAGTTAATGTGACTGAATATACCCTGGCTCAATTTCAGCCAGGGTAAACTAATCCCACTTTGACCATCTACACATGATTTTTAAGTGCAGTCCTTTACTGTGGCATAGGATAGTACCTGTCTGGCAGGTAAATTAATCTACAGTGCATGTGTAGGTGGTGATGCTTTACTATATATTAAATTAGTCTAATGTGCAGTAAAACACATGTGTGGATGCATCTCTTCAATAGCAAGTTGTGTAACTAAACATACGTATAGACGTTTGTTTCTACATTCCTACGTCCTTCTTTTAATGTTCTTATGAGAGAAAAATGGCTGAAGAGTTTGCTGTACTGATATTCCACCAACCCCAAGGCTAGAGAGTTTTTTGGGCAAAATTTAGTGCCCTCTGTCCTCCCAAACTTGGTAGGGGGAGTACAGTAGCCAGCCTCCCCCACTCTGCTTCAGGTTAGTTGGGTGTCAAGGGGAAGCTGGTGGGGCTGGGAGCCAGGCCTGGGGAAAGCTGCCTTATACCAGGATCCCAATCTCTCTGCCTTTTTAAATCACCTCCTACACCACTTAGCTGAGCATCCAAAGGGCAAGGAGAATCTGGAAGGACTGGGAACCAGGCTTGGGAGGCTCTTCCCAAGCCTGCCTCCTCACCCCACCAGCTTTTAAATTACTGTCCCTCTTGTTTAGAAGTGTCCTTTGGTTTTTTGCTCTGAGAGAAGCCTATGTCTACACGTTTCAGTTTTTTCTCCTGGGAGAAGTGTTCAGTTTTTTAGGAAATCACCAATGTCAGGGCAATAGGCAAGTCATGTCCAGTGATTTATATATCATATTGTCTTGCAGTTTTTGAGGAAAGCTCCAATTTGGGGCTTCTGGTCTTCTGGTCAGTTATGGCATGAACATCACCAGGGAGGGTTTGGTAACCATTACTAGCTCACTGCCTCTGACAAAAGGTCCAGAAACATCTACTCTATCAATGCCTGCCCCTCCCTTGATTAGCATGGGTAGTAAGCACCATTAAGAATTGAGCACTTTTTTGCCAGACTTAGTTTTACAACAGGACATAAAAAGAAAAATAAAGCAACCACCTCTTTAAAAAATTATTAAAACATTTCCACACAACAGGAAATCAAAGGAAGGCACTATGAAAGGCTTTAAAAAAAATTATATGAGGGCCCTTATTTGCATAGATAGGGGAGGGGGAGAGAAAAACCCCTACAACCTTAAAAATTAAAGAGAAAAAAATTAAGGCTGCCAGTATAAAATATTCCACAGCAGGAAAACAATAAAAAAGCACTTAAGTACAAAAAAAATGGAAAACAAAGAAGTCATTAGCCAGAAAATAACTGCTTAAAAAGCAAAAAGTCATAAATACACAAATGCAAAGTTCCTGTTGCATTAGCATGCTTCTGTCACTTGAACACTGCATTATAGTGGCCACTCCAACTGAACTGGTGAATTTCCAACAATGTTAGTCATCTAGAATGTGATCACCTCCGGTTAGTGTTACCAATTATCATCACCAGGTATTCTCAGCTTATGTACAGTAACATATGATTGATTACTCAACATAGTTCATGGGGAATGGTCATTTTATACTTCTTCTAGATGGTGATGGGCAGGAGGCAGCTATCTGCAGTTCTAGACCCACTGTTATATGCAAAACATGCAGCAGCATAACAGAGCACACTCAAAATGGTATTAAAAAACTGGCTGGTTATTTTACATTAATATATGAATTTATAACCTACCTTCCCACCTCAAAAAAAATCCTCTATCTTCTTTCTCTGGTAGGCGGATAGCAGATTTGGGCTATTTTTGAGGAAGAGCAGAGCAATCAAATTTCAAATTCCAAAAACAGTCCTGCTAGTAGCTTCCTCCATTTTATACAAAGGAGCTTCCACCTTGAGCACCTCTGCTGCCAACTCTTTGACATGCACAGGAAAAAAGCCAGCTACCTTAAGAGACTTAGTCCCTAATCATTTAGTATCTCTAGGTCAAAACCAATACTTACTTGTAGGCTGTCCCTGGGTGGGGGAGGGTGAATCAGGGTGACCGGCTCAGGCCCCGTGCTTTGGGGGATCCATGGACAGTGTTGTACAGGTGCTGCTGTGCACTGACAGCTCTGTGCTCTGCCTGCTCACCACCCACCCCCTCCCCCTGTCCCCCCTTGTTCTGGCCTCTTGCCACCCCCAAGCCCTACATACCCCTAGTGAAGGCTCTGTTTACATACCGTCAAATATCTCAAC
This sequence comes from Caiman crocodilus, assembly GCA_030014935.1. Classification (NCBI taxonomy): domain Eukaryota; kingdom Metazoa; phylum Chordata; order Crocodylia; family Alligatoridae; genus Caiman; species Caiman crocodilus. The sequence continues at coordinate 10,765,821 of JAGPOW010003316.1, forward strand.
TGTGGTCATCAATATTTTATACATTACAGCATAAGGCTGGATGGCATTCCATGGGTACAGGTGGGCAGTTATCTCCAGCCAACTATTCAGTATGTCATGTAGTTGTGATTTACTACTACTCAGTGATACAATGTGTTAAACAGATTTAGCATGCACCCTGTAGCATTGGAGATACTAACCTAAAACTGCAGTGGAGGGTAAGCTTCTATCTGATCTGCAAATCTTAGGTTTTGATCAGGCTAGTTGTAAAGTTATGAAACAGGCATGCTTCACTCTGGAATTCCTGCTGTAGACTGTGCCCTGTCAAAACAAATTATGCTTAGTAGAAAACAAGAATTGAAAAGGTTTAAGTGTCTTTGGATTATGAATTTATTCAAATACAATATAGTTAAACTCATAAAGGACCAAAGTTGATGTTTTGGTTCTCCATGGCCAGATGGAGAAGTTGTACCTATTTGAATCTTGTGTTGGTACCAAGACAAAGACTAAGGGTCTTGTTGCATGATAACTTGAGCTGACTTCTGGAGCTCTTCACCCTTGGACTGGTTGCATGGTAACACCTTTTAAGTGGCTTAAAGCACTTATTATTCATCTTAGCTACTGCACTCCATGACAGGATTATCTGTTACTAGATTTGCCCGTCCCTTTGGGGCATGCTAATTAGTGTTATGTTTTGGGGGTCTCTAACTTATCAATGTACAGCTTGTGTCACTTGTATTTCTATATGGGGCTCTATCTTTCCCTTCTACAAGTCCTCACCCGTCCACCTGCAATGGAGCTACCTTGCAGGGCTTAGTTTCAATGGGGCTGAGTTCCTCCAGCTACTGAATCACACACTTACACACTCACTAACAGAGCATGTCTGAGTGGGCAGGGTTATTCAGCATTTCCAGGCTAATACCCTCATGTGGCAGAAATGCCACCATGGGTGCCCCTCTCCAGAAACCTTTCTCTGTGCCAGCCTGAGAGGCTGCTGGTGAATCCCTCAGGGCAGGGATCTCCGTGTCTGCATGACAAAAGCCTGGGCCTGAGAGGCAAATGCTCTGGTCACCTGGGCAGGGGAAGAGACCTGGCCCTGGCCCGGCGCGCAGCCCAAGTAACCAGGGATCCTTGGGAAATGGGTTGGCTTGTGACCAGGTTTGGCAGCTTCGATTGGATCAGGCTGCTGAGGTCAGAGAGGGGATAAAAGGCCCCGAGGAAGAAGAAGGGTAGCCATTTGCTGGGAGCCAGGAGCCATGCAGTCATCTAGGTGAACCTGAACGAGCCCTCTCTGCATGTCCTAAGAGTAATCTGCCTCCAGAAGAAACTCCAACCACCTGTGGATGATGAGAGTGAGTAAGGTACCTGAGATCCGATTAGATATTTAGAGTACAGTATTTGAGAAGCGTGTTCAAACGGCTACCTCAGCCACTCTGGTTTGCTCTATGGGATTCCTTTGATATTCCTCTTTTATTTCTGTGATATTGCTCTACCTTTTACCCTG
>JAGPOW010003316.1:10782601-10905727 GCA_030014935.1 Caiman crocodilus
ATGTCATCCCCCATTGCCAATACCAGATCCAGTAAGGCATTCCCTCTAGTGGGACCGTGTACCTCCTGTGTCAGGTGGAGGTCCTGTACACAGGTTAGAAGCCTGTGTGAACAGTGGAACTTTGCTGTCTGTGTCTCCCAACAGATGTCTGGGTAGTTTAGGTTCCCCATGACTACCGCCTCAGGAGCCCCAAATCTAGTTCTTCCCCTTTGTGTGGGGGGTCTGTAGCAGACCCCCACCACCAAATCCCTTTCTCCTTGATCCCCTTGTAACCTAACCCACAATTCTTCTACTTTCTCCTCTTTTGATTCTGTCTTGATAAGGGTCAATGTACATTGCTCATTGAGAGAGAGCGCATCCCCTCCTCCTTTCTTCCCCACTCTGTTCTTTCTGTGAAGTTCATAACCCTCAATATGTACCTCCCAGTCATGGGAAGAATCCCACCAGGTTTCTGTTAGCCCTACCAAGTTGTAGGTGTTTTCTGCAAGCAGGCGTGCTAGTTCATCCTGCTTGCTTGAATAAGGACATTTTCCTTATTCAATTGCAATTCAGGAATTCCCTATCCAGATCTGTATCCTATAATAGCATATTCACCACCTCAGTAATGGAAATCTGTAATAACTCAGTTGTATGTATCTTTCAGAGTAGAACTCCCAGCTGGCCACTGAAACCAGGTCTGTATCATTTTGGTGGTATGCTGAGTCAGAGCTCTGGTACAAGAACACAGTACTTGTTTAGGGACCATTAAGTACCCTAACTCTGTAGCACAACTTAAGGCTCCTAGAAGTATCAAAGATAACAGTTGCCCATGGATGCTAGGTCCTGAATCCTATTGTGGCATTGTGGTCAAGGCCCTTTTTCACAGGTTGACCTGCACCACGTACCCTGTTAAGAGACTAAGCTACCTTCTCGGGATGCTCACCCTCCGTGACTTGATAGCATCAAAGAAGAATTCTGTCCCAGAATAGAAAACCAGCTCTGCTGTCAGGGCTCTCTTTCTCCAACCCTAACTAATTAGCTATGGCCTGGAGTTGAGGACTCACGCCTATTACAGGGGCTCCTGCGACCCCTACACCTCCACCACAGTTCTCTGGGTTGATTTAAGGGCTCTAGGTGTTAAGGCTTCACAGACAGAAACTAAACACAGTACCTTCCTGGTTGACTTCCAGGATTTCTCCGCAGTCCATCAGTCACAAAAATAAAGAAATATGAGCAGGTATGCCCCTCACACACCCTCTGCCACCACTGCTCTCCAGTGTAGGGTTTCCTTTTTCATAACTTCATGTGTCCATTTTGGTTCTCCTCCACATGTTCCCAGCCTATCAGCTTGGCTTCTGGTCTCCAGCTGCAGCTCATCTGTCCTGTATTAAGGTGAAGCACCTGGGATTAGCTGGGATCAGGTGTTTCTTCCCTGAGGGCATAAACCACTCAGGATGTCCTATCCCAGCTTCAGTGGTCCTGAAATAAGGCTTCTTTTCCCTCTAGGGAACTCCGTTTCTCAGAGGCACCATTTAAGGGGCTGGACCACAGCTGTGCTGGCCAATGCACTGCCCTGAGCATCCTTGCCACCCATCCCTTTACTTCTGGGCCTACTTGCACCTCAGCCTGGGGGAACTCCTGAGATTAAGGGGGTTATCCCTCTTGTGCCACTGGATCTACCTCAAAGCTTTCTGGGAGTGCTGAATTGGAACCAGCTCTCCAGCTGCCCTGCTCCAGCTGACACTGAGGCTTGTCCCATCACTAGTGAGGCAGTTTGCCTCCCAGATGCTGAGGAGAAGGGAGCAAGTGGGGATTTCTTCCCCATGATGACTCCTGCTCTTTTACAGGCATCTTTACCCTCCTTTCATGCCTGTACCAAAAAAAAAACACCACCAGGGAAAGATAGAGGCCATTAAAAAGTCACTATTAAAGACCACATTTACTAAACATTAGCACATAATACTAGGTGATATTAGTCATGGTATTGATGGGAAGAGTTAACTGTGTTACCATTAATACCTCAGTGGTTATTAGGTGGTGAATTTTTTTAAGTGGTGGCTAGTGTATCAGTATTATGCTACTTAGTGCTACTTTTCTACTAACTGGCCTTTTTGCCTCAAATAACTGTAAAGTACTGCAGTAATTTATATATTTACTTAATATACAAGTTTTAATGGGTGGTCACCATTAAAAAAAAAAAAAAGTTCTAAGTCACCCTAATGACAAATTTTCATGAATTGCTAAATTATTGATAATTTACTACCCTAAATTCACCTCTACTGAATTATTTATAAAAAAACAAGTTTCATGAATGCCTTGATAGTGGTTTTGTGTAATGTTAAGAGCAGGATAAAAGCCTCTCTCTTCCCAATAACACTCAATACTGTTTTTGTAGGCCATTTAGTATAATATATTGGCTTCATACATTTCCAATAGTTGCTTTGAAAAAGATAGGAGTGATAAATGAGATGTTCATCTATAGGGAATTTTTCATTTAGTTTGAGCTTAAGTTTAAATTGATGTACAAGTTTGACATGATAGACTGCAGTCATGTAATCTGAAATTAATCTTACATAAGAGCATTTTGCAGGATGTCCAGCTTTATTGAGACAAAGAATCATAAGGTTTTATGTCTAACCTTACATGATTTTAAGTAGGACAGTTTTTAAATAAAGCAATTTTAAAATACTGTATGATAGATATTTTCAAAAATGTTCCTCAGATCCCATTTTCAAAATGACTTGGTCCTGTCTGAACACTGGGTCTTAGCTTTTAAATTGGTTAGGTACTGTTTAAACTTCACCAATAGTCCCTACTTTTCAAATTCATGCCTTAAGTCACAGACAAATAGTGAACCAAACAGTGAGACAGTGAATTTTTAACTTGAGATATAAGTTGTTCCCAAAAGGTATTTTTTTCTAAAAACCTTAAATTTCATGCCAGTAACCTTACTTTTCATGCCAATAACTCAACTAAAAAAATGAAGATGGACGTAGCTTATTTAAAACCGTACTGAAATTTAAAAGGAAGTATAACAATGAATCACCTGTTTAGCAGCAAATTGGAAAATGAGAGAAAACATAATAAGAGCTTATGAGATGCAAAAAAGCAACAGCAGTCAGCTGCAAAATGACCACTTTGGGGCTCCAGCATCTTGTGCTTGTCAAATGTAAAGGCCTAGCCCACAAATCTATGAAAGGGGAAAGGGTTCATATGAAAAAATAACTCTACACTGAAGAGAGTAAATAGAAACTAAAACACTAATTAATTCTGCTGACATGTACATACTTACTGTCCATAATGTGACCCATCCCATTGATGACAATGAGACTACTTGTATAATTAATTTCACGTATAAGCACTTGTGGTAGCAAGGTCTAAAAGTTAAAATAATACTTCGGAATGAACTGTTTGGGTGTTGCACCAGTCACAAATACGGAATGTCACTTTCACAAGATATGGAAATATTCCTTGTCTTAAGAAAATTAAATCATTTCCATGACCATGCACTACAAAATGTTTCTGGGCTTCTTTTTTTCAAGTAAAGACTTCAAAATATGCACCACAATCAATTAGATCAGGTACCAACTAGTAGCTCCCTGTAACTATTAGCTTTTACTGATATTTGGTCCTTATAAGCTGTGGAGAAAAACACTTTCTCCTGCAAGAAGCCCCATTCCTGCACACTACTCAAAGGTTAGGGCCCTGATCTTGAAAACACTTATGCACATATGAAACTTCAATACAAAAGCTCCCATTTAAAGCCCATTGCCATAGTACTATTAAGCCAACATTGACACAGCTGCTGAATCAGTGCAAGTAGTCTTAATCCTATGAGTAGATCCACACAAAGCTGCTTGCAGGATAAAAGCTTAAGCTAGTAGTCTCCAAATGTTCTCATATAAGTAATATTTTTACAAAGGCCAAAGGAAAATTAATTTTCATAGGATTGCTCTGTTAAGGAATATACCTTTGCCTCCCACGTTGGAATAAGAAAATCCCAAGAACCTTGTTGAAAACAGTTGCTGTATATCTACCTGAGGTTACTTTTAGACCCCACAATAGTGAACCATGCTAGAAAAATGATCCCCAAACCCTTCTTTATGGAAGCTTTTCCCATTCTTATTCTTCTTCCAGAATATCTGATCATGGGTTTGGCAATACTGGCAATATGAAAATAACATATTTACCTGAATCCAAGACTATTTTGAATTTAAAGTGACCCTGCCTCCAATAATTAGATTCTATAAATTTGTTATAATTATCCATATATAAAATCTATTAGAGGATCATCTTAAATGTATCCTCCCTACTGCTGTGGTGGAGCAAGCAGTAGCAAGTGGGGTTGAAGGGGAGAGAGAGGAGAGAGTCAAAAACAGGGGTGAGCAAAATATAGCCCGTGGGCTGGATATGGCCTGTGAGGCCACTCTATCTGGCCCAGGGTGCCCCTGAAAAATTTAGAAAATCAATATTCATCTACTCTTGGGTCCTGTCAAAGATGACATAAATCAAGGTCAGTAGGACTCAGAGAAAGCCTGGCGAGATCCCACAACAGCAGGGCCCAGTTGGGGCTTCTGGCCTGGGTCCATGTGGCTGCAGCAGGGAGCGCTGGACACAGGGTGGAGGAAGGGCTTCTTCCCCTCCCCTACCCACGCTCAGCTTTTCCCCAGGCTCCTTCCCAGCACAGAGGAAAGTCGTCCCTCACCCACCCCATTGCTGATGCCCAGTGCTGCAGCCACTCACAGCCCATGCGGGTGCGGGACTGTCCAGAGCAGGCACAGGCAGCTCCAGGTGGGCTATGAGCAGCTGCAGTGAGGGGCACCAGGCATGGGGTGGAAAGAGGCTGCTTTTTCCACCCCCCTGTGCTCAGCACCACCTTATAACCCAGCCCCACTGCCAGCCTGGGCCCCACGCCAGCTCTGGGCTCATGTGTTGGGGCTGCACTTGTGGCAGCCCTGCTTGCTGCACTGGGCAGTGTTTGCCACTGCCACCTGTGGACTGCTCAGTGCATGCTCTGGGTAGGCAGCAGCAGCCACTGCCCGGCATGGTATCTGAGGGGGCCTCAGCTGCTGCCCCCAATGGGTAAGCCCAGAGCTAGCTTGGAGCCCAGTCTGGCAGTGGGGCCAGGTTACAAGCTGGTGCTGAGTGCAGGGACAAGCAGCCCCTCGCTCACCCCATGGCTAGCACCCCATGCTGTAGCCACTTGCAGCCCAGCCCACACAGGGCTGCCTGTGCCTGCTCCAAACAGCCCTGCATGGGCTGTGAGTGCCTGCAGCAGGAAGCACATACCATAGGGTGGGCAAGGGGCTGCTTTCCCCCATGCTGAACACCAGCTTCTTCTCTTCTGGCGAGCAGTGGGTTGGGGCTGGGCACTCCTCTCCCCCCCCACCATACTGCAGGGCTGGGAGGCATTGGGAGTGAGTGGACAGGGAGCCAGCAGGAGCACAAGGCCTGCACCGGTGTCCCAGGTCCAGTGCCGGCAGAGCCCAGAGCAGGGTGGCAAGAGCACAGGGTCCCAGACAACAGGGGTCTATGGAGCTGGGACAGATTCCCACTCTCCCTGCTGATACAGCCCGTCCTGACTCCACAGACCCCTGCCAGTCTGTGCTCCACTTTGGGTCCCACCGGTGCTGGCCCTGGGACATTTATCCCAAGACATTGGGACATTGGTCCCAAGATGGTGACCAGGGGCAGGGCACTTGTCAAGGGGCAGGGCTACCCGTGCAGTCCTCAGCAGCCTGCCAAAACTGGGCAAGCAGCCCTCCACCGAAAATAATTGACAGCCCCAGTCAAGATGGTGCCCCTTGCTAAAGCTTGATCTTACCTTGCCTGACCTTGGTTTGGGGCCAGAGTAGCTGCTTGCCCACTGCTGCCTTGTACTTGAAACCAAGATGAAGGGTCCCATCCTCCTGCCCTGTTGAATGGGGGAAAAACTGCCTGGGATTTGAGCAAATATGGTAGATTCACATCTGCCTACTTTCATTCCCCTTACATAGAAGGGCTTCCACAACTTGGGGGAGGGAGGAAGGGGTGGAAAGAGAAGCAAAGCAGAAGATAGCAGGCTAGAGAAATGGAGATTATTGGTTAAGTCAAACCAAGCCAGCTACTTTATATACTTTATACTTCCCTTTTAGTAACATTTCTTAAATGGATTATCACAATAAGTCTTATTTACTTTTAAAAGATGAATTTTAGAATAGACAAGGTAAATAGCTCAGATGCTTAATGCATGAAATCAGTCTGTCATGTGAATACTCAGTGTACAAAGTGATTGCTATCTCAAACTCCCCATATAGGACAAAGAAGCAACATGTGCTTCGTCTTCTGAGTATTTGCTGCTGGGCTGGTTCCAGGAACATTGAGTGTTTGACCACAGTCAAAGTTAGGGATTTTGGTGGGGGTGTTCTGATGCACCTCCTGGGTCTTAAAACACCCAGAGATAACAGGCTAAAAAGTCTTGCTCCTCCAGTAGGGTAAGACCAGTTGCTACATTTGGGATCATGAAGGGATTTTAGCTCAAGGACAGATCGTCATGGATTATAGGGATTTTTCCTTTCCTTTGTAGTGGGGGGTATGGTCCTCTTCCTTGCTGACTCTCTTAAAATTACTTTATTTAAACAACTGTTTTCACTGTCCTTGCAGTGGCAGGACATTGCCAGTATCTCATCCCCCTGCTTTACCTGTGACAAGTTAAAGGAATGTTTTGAGCAGTTTGCCCGATAGTTGTGCATGAGGGTTGTGCCTGGAGCTTTTAACAATAAATTAAACTAGGCATCAGCAACCCACAAATCTTGGATCTGGCCCAAGGAGCCCAGGAACTTCAGCAGCATTCCAGCAGAGGGAGCCTCTGGTGGCATTTTGATGGAGGTTTTGCCCATGACACAATCAAGCAGTAAGGATAAAAGCAGCAGCAGGTCATAGTACCAGCCCACTTCAAACCCATGCTGGGTCATGGTAGCCTGCTGCCAGAAGTTGCTGCAGCCGCTGCGTGAGACACTTATCTGTGACGGTTTAGAAAGGACAACCTCACCTATGTGGCTGGACTAGAAGACTTCCTGAGATCCCTTCTCACCCTACTTTTCTATGATTCTGTGGTTAGCTGGTAGAAGCCTGAGTTGTTTTGAAGGAATCCACACATAGTGATTTATGTTACCAGGTTACAGAGATAATAGTCACCTGGAAAAGGAAAAGGAGAAGTCCACTGAGAATACAAAAAGCCAGTCAAACTGGGCTTACTTGTGTGACTCATTGAGCTAAAACATCTTATTTGCAAGAGAATAAACACATGAGTCAGGCTTTACTTATTTACAACTTATATATTATAAACCATAGTATTTCTGTGATTTATTACAAAAAACATAGTGATTTATTACAAAAAACATTTATTACATAAACCATAGCATTTATTGTGACATTCAAAAGAATGCTTGGCCCACACAAAATTATTCCTTATTTATGTGCTTTTCTATTAGATAACGTTTAAGTAAAATGGATGAAATATTACTTAAGGTTCTGAAGTTCTGATTTTTAGCAGAATGCCGTAAGTAGCAAGTTTCACAGTTAAGGGCCAGTCTCCTTGGAGAATGCCATTTGTTGGTCCTAAAAGTTCTGCCGTAAAGCATTTATCACGTCTGTATACCAGTGTCCTTACAAATATTAGTTTCAGGAGTGGTATGTGTATTATAACAGCTAGACATTTTGCATCTACCAACGAAAGATCTTTTGATGCAATTTATTTTTGTTCACTATCAACTTGAACTTGATTCCAATCAGCCACCTAGTTAAAAGAAAATTCATCCTGTTACCAGACTCCTCAGTATATTTGAAGTTACTGAATACTGAAACCCTAACATGTTTAAGAACTATAAATAATTGTTTTTACAATGGAACAGCAGGATTCATCCTTACACTAGTTGTATCTCGTGTTAGAATGTCATCTGAAACATTAGGTCCCTCATCCTAATAATGGACACACTTAACGCAAATATTTGGTATTATCCACATAAGTAGTGGTGGAAGAATAATAGAGCAAGTCCCACTGTGTTTTGACAGACAAAATTATCTTGAAAGTTTTGAGATTTCAAGATCTAAAGCCTGGAGGCATGTTTATTGTGATTGCAATTTTCTGGTCAGTTTAAATTCTTGAAGACTCTGTTTGGAGATGCCACACGTAATAGGACTGCTCCTTACTTTCTTGATTCTGATTTTTTTTTTCTGGTGTGTTTCTATAATACTGACGTGTTTGACTTTAATACATTCCTTTGCTTTTGTTTTTATTGTATGACAAATATTAATTTTTGTCTGACTAGTTTAGATTCATAAATGAAGAATATTAGTGGTGATGATATCTGGGAAAAATAGCTTCATTTTCTGTTATGTATGTGGATCAAATCTTTTGGTTGTGAATACTTTAAACTCTTGGACTTTGTGATGGAATTCAGCTGCTCATGTTGAGAAATGGGGATTTCCCTACTTCATTTTATATTAAAAGTGGAAGATTATTAAGCTTGGAACATCATAGTTTTTGGCAGACCCTATCCTACAGGATATGCTGTACTACATTTTCCTCTGGTTAAATTTCCATTTAAGCATTTCAGCTGGGCTACACAGTGGAGAAGAAAAGAGCTGATTTGCAGTATCAGCTATCCAAGCAGAAGCTTGATATTCTAATTGTCTGATCCAAAGAAGATGGTTTATATTCTACAGATGATATGATTGGTATTTGTATACAAGTATCACATTCATTTTCAAACCCTCTTAGGTCCCAGAAATAATATTCTTGGTAAATAAGGAAAACAATTACAAATGAATGATTTCAAATGTATCGTTTGATCTTTAAACCAAAAGGTAAAATGAAATCCCTAAATCCTGCCAACACTATCCTTCCTTTAATTGAAAACTTATGAACAAAAGTAACAGGAATCTATTAAATACAAATAGTTCTGTGTTATGGATCAACACTAGAAATAGAAGGTAAAGAGCTGACAAACTAATGTGGCACTTCAATACAGAAAGACACTTAAAAAATTCATACCACCTAGAAATAAAAATGCAAGCGTAACTGAACCTTCCTACAAGCTCTGAGACCCTGAAGGCTCAGAACTACTTCATTTTAATTGTAGATGAATGGTCAAGGTGTAAAAAGACAAGCTCCCACAATGTAGAAAGCCTATTACTTTAATATTAGTATTTCAAGAAAATGAACTGTGCTCCTCATCTCACACCCCACTTTAAAAAACACCAAAGAAGTACCACTGAGGAAATATAAGCTGGTAAAATGCAGCCTGACCTTACTGTACTTTTGCCTACCAGGCTCCTAAAGTTAGCCAACCTTCCTTTTACCCACTTAATATATTTATACACTTGGTGAATTAGACATCATATAAAAGCAAAGGAAGTCATGGTGCAGTAACCATAGCAGAAAGCTCTGGTCCATAGAAACCAGAATCAGTAGTCTGTGCTTTCTTCTTTTTTATTAGCAAGGATATCTTGGCAAAGTTGTGCAATGTATAATTTAATGACAGAACTAAAACCTTATATTCAGATAGTACAAAAATAGAGCAGTGAAAGGATGTTCATAAAACAATTACTTTAGGCAAAGCAATCATTCCTCTCCCAAGTGGGTACCTCATGAATCAGAGCATGTTTCAAGAAAAATATTTTAAAATGGATTTAAATAAGAAAATGCTTAATAAAATGCACAATAAAATTAATGGCCTCCAAAAGAGTTTGAAGCAGTATTCCTACTAACAAAACTAGTGCACGGGAGTATTAGTTGCATAAGTATAATTGCACATAGCCATTGCTTGAATTTTGCACATCTGCTCAGAGTAAGGCAGTAAAAAGACCCCAACCATCACACCTTATTATATATGCGTAGATGTTCTGTCCAACTTCTGAGAGGCTGGGGGCTGCAAGCCCCCTAGCCCCATGCTTCATGGGCCACAAGCCTCTCGAGCTACATTGTGCATGGGATGTATCATGCTATGCTATGTCACAGGCCACATACCACATCCCCCTGCTGCATTGTGCTGGTGCTCCAAGGAGTGGGGCCCTGAAATGGAAGCAGGAGAAGGGAGAGGGAGCCTGGAGACTGCAGTGACAGCTGCAGGAGAGTGATGCGGAGAGCAGTACTTGGCCCAGGAGCTGCACGTTAGTCTCTCAGGGGCTGCATGCAGCCTGTGAGCCACCACTTGGATAGTCCTGTTCTACGGTATCCAATAAAGTAACCTAGTGAAGTAACGCTCTGAGAACGTAGCTATATTTTGGGGTGCTGGCTGACATTGTTATCCTTTCATATCACTTTTTTTCATGGGACTATTCAAGATGGCTACTATGGGATGCCTCGGGTATGTTCATTCATTCATTAGATGAATGAGCCACTCCCTCCCAGAAAGCTCAGGGACTTTTACATGTTGACAGGCTGAAGAACTCCCTCCCAGGTCCTGCCAGTGAAGATGGGTGATGACTTCTGATTAAAACATTCCCCAAATGTCTTCTAAAACCCTGCAGAGCATCATGAAAATGGAGGAGATCCAGAAAATATTTCTGAACACCATTTGGTGCTTCAGTCCATCCAGCAGAGCAAAGTATTCTCACTCTGTTTGCAAAGAAATATCACAAGAACAGCCTGTTCTCATAGTGGGATGGAGACTAAGCCTTCCCATAACATTTCTAGTGCCAAGCAGCCAGTCACCCATCTGCCTGCCAGCAGGAAAGGGAAAACAAATGAAAGATGGGGCGGAGAAGCAACAAGCGGAGGTTGAGGATAAGAAAGAAACATCTGTTAAGGGGACAAGAAGAAGTGAGGAGAAAAAGAGCAAGCGAACAGAGAGAAATGAAACATCTATGAACAAAACATAATGGCAGAAAAGAACCAGAGCAACAGAAAGATTGAGAGCAAAATGTGAAAATAGAAATGATGGAAATATTAATAGGAGAAGATGGGAGATGTATATATAAAACGAATGCTGAGAATGCTGGAAAAAATGGTTTATTTTACCAATAATCTAGGATTATCAACAGGAGAGGGGGGTTCTTTCTGTGTAGGGGGCTTTCTGGGTTTCCCCCCCTTTCTTTTTTTTTAATCTTGAGCTCTTGGCTTCTGAAAGGCCATTCTGTAAAAATGAATTGAGGATTGATCTGGACAAGCTAACATTTCAGTTTCTGTGAATGAAAAAGCACTGTGGAGAAACTTCATCCATGTTTAGATGAGCTCTCTGAATTGCCTGGCTAATTCCCAGACAATGGAATTCACATTCATTTGTAGTTGCATAGAAAAGGGGAAGCAAAGCAAGGGAGAAGGCAAGGAAGACAAGAAAGGGAAAGAAAAGTAAAATGGAAATGAAAAGAAGAGCCACAGAAGATCCTGCATGAGAACTAAGATGAACCTGTTTCACGTATACAAAGAAGGAATCGGATCACACTTCACTCAGTTTTGCCAACAGCAAGCTTTCAAACCTCACTTAGATTCTCCCTTCATTTCCACACCTCCCCTCCCCAAGAAAAATAACTGACATTATTTTTCACTTGCCTTGTACACTGTGAGATTTTAAATGTTTCTCTTTCAAACTTTTCTATGCAACCATAAAAGAGAGAAAGTTATCTTTATATTATCAAAGCTAAAATTTGCATTTAAACAGAGGATGCCAAGTGATAAAGCGTTAAGGAAGGTACCAAATATTGCAAGATACACCATTGAAGAGGGAAAGTTGGCACTAAGATCTATATACACAAAGTTCAGAGTGGCAGGAAGAAAGCTGGTCTAGCTATTGTGGTATCTCTGAACTGTGGAAAAAAAATTTTTTTTTTTGACAGCTCTTAAATAAGCTTATTGGCAGATGTAGCAAGTTGCATCCTTTTAAAAACAGCACGGTTTTAAACAGAAAGAATTTCTAGTACTACACATTAACTTGTTAGATAGGTTCAGGAGAAGTGTGGGAACAACTCATAGTTCTGTATCTGTTCTTTATTGGCCACAGTATTGCCACTATTGACCAACAAAGAAAATAGAAATTCATTCCAAAGTTTTGATGTCTGGAAAAATTAAACGTCATACTTCAACATGTAATTATACTTCCTATGGATCCACTCGATTCAACTATAAAATCCTCACAGTACAGCGAGTGTTCTCCCTTTTTTTCATTTTCTAATTTTCCTTTCTTATTAACTCATGTTCTAAGTTTGATCTTGACAGAAATACCACATTTTTATGTTTAGCTAAGTCTCCTAGCTTCTCCGTTTCCTTAGCTTCTCTTTTACCACACGGGTAAAAGAGAATCGGTACATACTTACCTCATACAAGCAACAGAGAGAGTGATTTAATAATATTTGTGCAATACCTTAAAGAACAAAAGGATAAAGTCTGCTATTAAATATCTTAGCATATTTCTTTAATTGATAAAGTCAAACAATTATGCTCTACAACAGAGACAAAAGTCTATATATGATACCAGTTTAACATACAATACTCTCCTGATGCTTCCTTGGCAGTGGCAGTTTTGTTTTCTGCCATTTCTACTACTTTAATCTATGTTTAAAATGGTTAAAAATTTTAAATTATTTTTTCATAATATTCAAAACCTACAGCTGCAAGGATATAAACAGATGTCATCAAATGAAGCAAATCAGCTGTGGCAGATTCTGACACGGCTGGTTTGCTTCATTGGGTGAAATACAAATTGCCCATTACACCACACTGGGGAAAGGGCCTGATCCTGTGAGGATAATGGGCTACGTGTTCCCTGCTTAGAAACTTGCCTCAGAGATTCTCTGGGGCATGTCTCTATAACGGGAATGGCAGTTTTCTGCTTTCAGAAATATGTCCCAGGGCCTCTTTGAGGTGTGTCTCTAAGTGGGGAAAGCTGGGGATCTGCTCTTACGAAGACATGTCTTGGAGATTCCCTGGGGCATGTCTCTGGAAGAGAGGAAAGCTCAGCAGGCACTCCTGGGGCTCGAGGGGCTTGGATTGATACCACCTATGTTGCAGCCACAAATTTGGGGCATTTGTAGCACAATCAAGGGTATGGGTGTCTGTTTGCTCTGCCTTTTTGCTACCATAAACATTTTTGTGGTAGCACAAGGGTGACTGACCTCTCTTTCCACCTTAAGAAGCTCTCCTATGATATCAGAAAAGCAAAACCGATCATGTAAATGAACAAGTAGTCTATCACCTTGTATGAATCCCCTCCCACAAATGAGGAACAAAATGCAACTTGAAGGGAACATGTAAGAGGCTAAGCCAATAATCAGGCTGGTTGGTTGGTTGGTTGGTTGTTTTTCTTAAGAGCCTAATTTTAGGAATTGGGAATGAAAATCTTGGTTAAACCAAGGGCTTTATTACACATTTCATTGTGAGCTGCTCAAATGTTGATGGGTGTTAGTGCTAGCTCAAGTTTGGAGCAGTCACACATTCAGGCCAGCAGCTGGTAAGAACAGGCCTGTCCCCTGGGGCTTTCCTGGTTTCTCCTTGCTGCTGAAGCTTTTCCCCTTCCCCGCCACTTACATGTGGCTGTCTGTGCTGTCTCTCCCCAGAGAGACATGCAGGGAAGGTTTAACCCGCCTGCCCAAGCCCTGCTGCCATCACCGTGAGGCTACTGCTGCTTTCCAGGCTGAACCCAGCCCAGACAGCAGCAGTGGAGGCCAGGCAGGCAGGGAAGGAAAGCAGGTTAACCCTTCTCTGCCTTCTCCCCCTGGATGGACAGTGGAGGCTGTCATAAGTAAGTGAGGGGAGAGAAGGGCAGGGGAGCAGTAAGTAGGGAATCTAAGGTATTGGAGAGGGCAGGGAGCGGGCAGTGGCCCTAATCTGGGGCAGAGGAACAGGTAGGGAGTTTACACTAATGTGTAGCCTAGAGTGGCTACATGTTAGTGAACATGAGCAAAGTAACATGGATCAAAGAGAAACCTAGGTTAGAGTGGCATAACTTTTAAGCCACCTAAAGTGTGCTTAAAAGTAATTTCAGGTGTTAATGTGCAGACAGTTAATGAGTTAAGAGCTTGAGGAGCTGTCTAAAATTAACATGTACTAAGACCCTAAGATGAAAGTGAACATGTTTTCAGTTTTGAAAGATGCACTTTTCCAAAAAAAGTAAAGAGAAAAAGTTAAAGGAATAACAATGCCATGATTCTATTCTTTGGCATTTAAAGTATGATATATCAGCTGAAGGTTAGCTCTGGTATCCTGTTCAATACTGGTTAATATTTACTTAAATATAAGGAAGTAGCACATATAGTCTATAATAGCTGTATAGTGTATCCCAATAGTAAAATGATTCATTCCTATCATCCTGGTACTGTCAATATGCCTTCTCCTACCCTGCTTCCCTCCCTCCATCCCCTCCCCTGGATTTTTTGTGATATATCTCCATTATTGTAATAGAGATGGCGTGCTGCTGTAGCTGTGATGTCTAGTAAAAGATATGAGAAATGCGGGGGGGGGGGGTTATAACATCTATGTCTTTTGTCAGCCATTTTTATAAAGGCAATCACAACAGAGATTGCGCAAGTCAAAGCTCCACTAAAAGCAAAAAAATCATCCAGCGCTGGTGCTCTGTCCAGTTAAGTACAAAACTAGAGTTGTACAGTGTGTCCCTTATACAGTTCCTTTGTAACTGTTACTGTAGGTACCCTTTGTTTGGTTTTAAAAATTAGCCATACTACTGAATATGTAATGAACCAGTATAAATGCATTAATTTTACACAATACATGTCAAGAAAAAAAATTGTATAACAAAAGAGCCATACATTAAATGATAGCATAGGAATTGTTGGGTTTTTTTTCCCAGTAAGTGATGCGGTCATTTCTGAAGTCATGATCCACCTCCTATTTTAAAGTTACTAGATTATTTCATTTTAAAACAAGTCTGTTTCTTGGCCTCCTACTAGCAGTTAAAAAAGGTTGAGGAGACCTGAAAGGCTCATAACTCAGAAGGCAACATTTTTAAAGCCCAATATGTATTATTTTGGTTCAGTGTCACAATGCAGAATTTAATCCTTATACAGATTAAAGAGTAGATATTTACAGCTAGGTTTTCAACTTCAGGATTCTTCTTTATATTCATTTTAATCCAATGAAATGTAATCAAGTATTTCCTTTTTTACTTCATGAACTGTTTCACTTTTGCTCTTCATCATATGGCTAACACTTTATTTTGTGCTTTACACTTAATTAATCATTAATTCATTTTTATCTCTCCTTCAATTAATGCTTTTGAATAAATCACAAAATACTCGAGATTATACCCAATTTTTTTTTAATTTTCATTAATTTACCTCTCCCCAGTATAAATTCTGCAATTTCTTAGGTGTTAGTTAGCAGTAGTTTCACTTAAATGCATCTTTCTTGGTTTCATATGTTCCTAGATATCATTCCTGTTTACTGATTTCATGAACATTTCAATATTATGCAGTTTTCAAATACTACAATTGTTGCTTTCATGATCAAGTTTTTTTTTGCGAGTATTTGTGCCACTAAATTTCAAATTTGCTTATGAAAAGAGCACATCATTTAAAATGTATTCAACTGAATTTATTTTGAAATATCAAATGAATATTTGCAGAATGCTTTTTCTATTCTCCATTCAGCTTTGAGGCCACCATAAGACACTTGTGCATAGGTGTTGCTATATAAACTTACGGTAACAAAGAATTCTTCCTGAAGGAGAGATTATCTGGGTTTAAGATCCATTAATTTGTGGGGTGCTTTGCACTAGTAGAATAGTACAAAAGAGCCAGAGTGTGGTACAAAAGAGCCAGAGTGTGGCCCAGGATTGAGGGCATGATCTTTTCAGCTAATTGACTCTTTCTAATAGAGACATATTTCATTGTCTGAGAGCATAGTCTGTCAGAAACAGAATTGGATATTCATCTGTCCTTGCTGACCTGACCAGACTTTTTCATAGACTACTCTTTCATGTTTGGCTGATTTAGTACTTTTGTTTCACTTCTTTTATACTGTATGCCTAATGACTGAAATGTAGTGTTTTAGAGCTACATAAACAAACCATCTACTCACTTAGCTGCTCTTGAATACATATGGCTTGTCACCACGACTGGTTAGGAAAAAAAAGACATAACACATTCATTTGTGTATCATATCCATAGTCAATTAAATCATGTTCAAATATTGTAGGTTTGAACTCAATCATTACTGATCTTGCCTTAAGCATGGAAAACTGCATTTGGTTCAATGCGGGCCATGTTATTTTTAGTATGCCGAACAATAGTTCCCCTTTCACTCTCCTTTTTCCATCCATAGATTCTCAGCTTGTAATACTTTTGTCTTCCTTCCTCTTACATTTTCATGCTTGCTTTTAACCAGGATTGAGCAAGGAAAGCTATTGCTGTTATAGATATTTTTTTATCTATTGATTACCAATTATTGCACCTATTCAAAATAACACTTTCCCTTAAGGTATTTCTATTGCTGTTGACAACTTTTAACAATAAGAAATCTCAGCAGGACTGAACTGATCGTTTGTGTGAGAGAAAATGCAGCACCAAGAGATTTTACCATATAAATGAGAATTAAATGGGTTACCAGAGAAAGCCAGATTACTGATGATTGAAAGGAAATTTACACAAGCCCACCTCCACAACCATTTGTGATTAAAACAAAATAGGGGGCTAAATATTTCAACTTGATTTACATGATATCAGGAGTTATCTTGCATCTATGAGCAAGAGCTGGTTCTCATGGCAGGATCCAGCTAACTTACTGTATGATTAGGAGCTTTAAAGATTACATTTTTAATGATAAAATTGCACTAACCTGTAACCTAAGGGAAAGAGGTGGATAAAAAAGGTGAGAATTGTGCTAATGCAAGTAAGTTATTTAACTAAAGTCATTGAAATTAGAATTGGAGCTGGCTGAAAATTTTTCATGAATGTTAATTTCTGATGGAAAACTCAGTTTTCATACAGTGACTTCACACAAGAAACAGCTGCCTTCTTTGGAAAATTTAGTTCCGAAATGCTGCTGTGGTTCATTACAGCAGTTTTAGCTTGAGCACCACATCTTCTTCTTCTCTCTGGAGTGTATTTTCCAGGTAACCTACATCTCTTGTGATATGGTATGGACATGGATAGAATCATAGAAAATGAGAGTTCGAAGGGACCTCTGGAGGTCATTTAGTCCAACCCCCTGCACAAAGCAGCACCATCCCCAATTAGTTCATCCCAGCCAAAGCTTTGTCTAGCTGAGTCTTGAAAACCTCCAAGGATGGAGATTCACTCCACCACCTCTCTGGGTAAAGCTGCTCCAGTGTTTTCCTACCCTCCTAGTAAGAGAATTCTTCCTAATATCTAACCTAAACTTCTCCTGCTGCAACTTAAAACCGTTGTTCCTTGTTCTGTCATCTGCCATCACTGAGAACAGTCTAGCTCCATCATCTTTTGAACCCCCCCCTTTAGGTACTTTAAAGTTGCTATTAAATTCCCTTTGTCTTCTCTTTTCCAAACTAAATAAGCCCAGTTCCCCCAACCTCTCCTTAAGTCACATGCTCTAGCCCCTGATTTTTATTGCCCTCTGCTTGACTCTCCAATTTGTCCACATCCTTCCTGTAGTGGAGGACCCAAAACTGGACACAGTATGATAGATATAGCCTCACCAATTCTGAATAGAGGGAATAATCACTTCCCTTGATCTAATAGCAACACTTCTACCAATGCAGCCCAGTATGATGTTAGCCTTCTTGGCAGCAAGGGCATGCTGTTGGCTCATATTCAGCTTATCTACCGTAACCCCCAGGTCCTTTCATTCAGAGCTGCAGCCCAGCAAGTCAGCCCCCAGCCTGTACTGGTACATGGGATTGTTTCATTTTAAGTGCAGGACTTTGCACTTGTCCTTGTTGAACCTCATGAGATTTCTTTTGGCTCAATCATCCAATTTGTCTGGGTCAGTCTGAATCCCAGCCCTACAGTCCAGTGCATCTACTACTCCCACAAGCTTGATGTCACCTGAAAACTTGCTGAGAGTGCACTCTATGGCATCTTCCAGGTTGTTGATAACACATTGAACAAAAACGACCCCAGGACCAACCCACGGCAGACTCGCTTGATACCAGCTACCCACTAGACATCAAGCTACCCTCTGAGCCCAATGTGCACTTGGGCAAAATGAACCAGCAGCATACCTCTAGGCTGGGGAACTCCCTTCTCAAAAGCACAGTGGTTGAAAGAGATCTTGGAGTCATTATCGATCACTACCCTCTGAGCCCAATGCTCCATAGGTTCATGCAGGGTCGGAAGGGACCAGAGCAGATCATCAAATCTGACCTCCTGCCCTGGGCAGGAATGAATACTAAGCTCATGTGACCCCTGGTAAGCTTAAGCTTATATGACCCCAGGTAGGTAATTATCAAGCCTCCTTTTAAAGACCCCTAAGGGAGGAGCCAGCACCACTTCCCTTGGAAGGTGGTTCCAGATCCTGGCCATCTTGACTGTGAAGTAGTACCTCCTGATGTCTAGCCTGAACCTACTCTCAATCGACTTGTTGCTGTTATTCCTTGTTACTCTTGGAGGTGCTCAGGGGAACAGTGTTTCACCCATTCCCCTCTGGTCCCCCCCTTGGTAAGTTTATAGATGGCCACTAGATCCCCTCTCAGCCTTCTCTTGCGAAGGGTGAACAGGTTCAGGTCCCATAGCCTCTCCTTGTAGGGTCTGCCCTGCTGCCCCCTGACCATGTGAGTGGTCCTCCTCTGGACCCTCTTGATGCTGGCCACATCCCTCCTGAAGTGCGGCACCCAGAACTGGATGCAGTACTCCAACTGTGGTCTGACCAGTGTGGCATAGAGGAGAAGGATCATGTCCTTGGACCTGCTTGAGATGCATCTGTGGATACATGACAAGGTGCGGTTAGCCTTACTGACTGTGTCCTCCCATTGGCACGACATGTTCATTTTAGAATTGATAATGACTCTGAGATCTCTTTCTACCACTGTGCTTTTGAAAAGGGAGTTCCTCAGCCTATAGGTATGCTTTTGGTTCTTTCTGCCCAAGTGCAGTACCCTATTCATATTCACCCATCCCTGTAACCTTTCCAGGTCCAGTTATATCCCGTCCCTCCCTTATATCATGGACACCTCACCCCAAATCTTGGCGTTGTCAGCAAATTTGAACAGGGTGCTATTCACCCCCTCATCCAAGTTGCTAATAAAGAAATTGAACAGTGTGGGCCCAAAGACTGAGCCCTGGGGGACTCCACTGCTCACATCCCTCCAGGTTGAGTATGACCCATCCACTACCACTGTCTCGGTGTGGCTCCGTAGCCAATTTGTGACTCATCTGACTGCATAGGCATCAATGCCAGTTTTCTGTCCACCTTACAATCTATTCATCCAGGCTGTACTTCCTCAGCTTGCCTGTGAGAATGCTGTGGGAGACCACAAAAGCCTTACTAAAATCAAGTTATGCCACATCCATTGTTCTTCCTGCCTGCACGTCATCATAGAAGGCAATCAGGTTGGTCAGGCATGACTTGCCATTGGTGAATCCACAGTGGCGGTTCCTAATCACATTCTTCTCCTCCAAATGCTTAGAAAATACTTTGTTGAGGTTCTGCTTCATGATTTTTCCAGGGACTGAGTGAGATTGAGTGGTCTACAGTTCCTTGAAGTCTCATTTTCCCTTTCCTTAAATAGGGGCACTATGTTTGCCCTTTTCCTGTCATCCAGGACCTCTCCTGATAGCCATGAGTTTTCAAAGATAATGGCAGTGGCTCTGCAATCTAATCAGGCAATTCCTTCCACACCCTCAGGTGCATCCCATCTGGCCCCATGGACATGGACATGTCCAGCTTTTCTCAATCATCACTAACCTGTTTTTTTGCCACTGGGTGCTGCTCACCTCTTTCCCAAACTGTGCTGCCCAGTCCAGTACTCTAGGAGATGACCTTGCCTGTGAAGACTGAGGCAAAAAAGGCATTCAGCATTTCAGCTTTTTTGCATCCTCTGTCGCAAGGTTGCCTCCCCCATTCAGTAAAAGACCCACATTTCCCTGATCCTTCTCTTGCTACCAACATACTTGTAGAAACCCTTCTTGTTACCCTTCACATCCCTTGCTAGCTTCAACTCCAATTGCACTTTGGCCTTCCTGACTTCATCCCTACTTGCCTGAGCAATGCTCTTATACTCCTCTCTAGTCATTTGTCCAAGTTTCCACTTATTATAAGCTTTCTTTTTGTGATTTAAGTTTACTGATGAGTTCCCTGCTAAACCAAGCTTGTCTTCTGTTATACTTGTTAGTCTTCCTGCACACTGGGATGGTTTGTTCCTGTGCTCTCATTAAGGATTCTTTAAAGTAAAAACAGCTCTCTTGGACTCCTCTCCTTTGGACTGGTTTCCCAGGGGATCCTGCCCATGAGTTTCCTGAACTCAACAATCTCATGATTGCTACTGCCCAAGTTGCCACATACTACTGCATTCCCCACTAATTCATCCCTGTTTGTGAGCAGCAGGTCAAGAAGTGGCCTCTAGTTGGCCACTCCAGCATGGGCACTAGCAAGTTGTCCCCAATACACTCTGAAAACTTCCTGGATTGCCTGCGCACTGCAGTATTGCCCTCCCAGTAGAGGTCAGGATGGTTGAAGTCCTCCGTGAGAACCAGGGCCTGAGATTAGGGAAACTTCCACTAGCTGTTTTGAAGACAGCCTGATCTACCATATCCTCCTGTAGCAGATACCCAGTACAACATCACCCCTGGTGCTGTCCCCTCTAACTAAATCCAGAGACTTTAAATAGACTTATCTCCAGTTTCATACTGGAGCTCTGAGCAATTGTGTGGCTCTTTTACATAAAGCACAAATCCTCCTCTGCTCCCCTGCCTATACTTCCTGACCTGTTTGTATCCAACAGTGTTCTAGTCATGCGAGCTATCCCACCAAGTTTCTCTCATTTCAATCACATCATATTTCTGCAACTGTGCAAAGAATTTCAGTTCTTTCTGCTCCATGCATTTGTGTGCAGGCACCTGAAGTAATTACTTAATTGCCCTGATTTCTCAGAAAGTATGAGAACACCTCCCCTGTTTCTCCCTTCTGCTTGCTCTTCTTCCAGGTCTTCTGCTTCTCCACTAACCTCTGGTCTTCAACATTGGTCTCCATCCCCTGGTGAACTCTAGTGAGCCTGTCTGCAAATATGCTCTTCCCTCTCTTTGTCAGATGGATCCCATCCCTTCCCATGAAACCTTCTTGGAGCAACATTCCATGATCAAAGACTGCCTTGAAGGTACTGCCTCCCTATGTTCCAGAGTGTCTTACAAGATGTATGATCATGGAGTGATCTTAAAGAGGACCATGGAACCATAAGTGTTGTTAATTATAACTCCCATAGATTATAGGTTTTTTGATTTAATTTTTTTCCTAAGAACTCTTTTTTTTCTGTAGGAAAAAGGCACGCTAGCCAACATTTCTGATTAAAATAAGTATAATAAAAATATGAACTGAGTACATGATAATGAATAGGACTCTGGCCCAGGACAAATCACGTATCCTCTGGTTTCCATGTCTCTTTCAGGTTTTGTTTTTAAGCTATTTTGGAACAGTTATAGTTTCCTGTTATATATTTGTACAGTATGTAGCACAGTAAACCCCCAAGCTAAGATCTAATCTCCAATTTCTACCATAATAAAAATAAATAGTTATAAGCATTAGTATATTATTCACAGAAGTACATGCACATTGACTATACATCCTATCTATATTCTCAATGATTTTAAAAGCAATAGAGGAGAGTTTCAAATGAAGAATTACTCCAGAGGAAAAGTAAGATACTGACAAATACAAAGATTATAGGCGTTATCTATGTCAAATTCTATTGTACACAACAGTGTAATACAAAAGATTTAATCTGGCCTTATCACAATACTGAAGGCTCTGAAAATCATATTCAATAAAAAAATCCTTCTAATTTATGCATTGTATGGCAAAATCACACAAAATGATGTGCTAACTGCCCCAACACTAGCATTTTCAGGTTTACATAGATACCTGTCATGAAGAAGAACAGAAAGTATGTCCTCATACAGACATTCAGTTTCTCCTGGTAAAGTTGCTGCTGTCTCAGGAGAAACCAAGAGTATACACATGTTTATACATTTTCTCCCAGGATAAAATGGCTGCTCTAGTAGAAAAATAACCTGGGAACACCCAGGTCCTAGGAGAGTGAATGTCTATATATGCTGTGGCTTCTCTTTCGGCACTTGTACACATACATTTTTTCCAGGGACATGCCGCAAGCTGAGGCAAACTGCATTATGCCACGTGCAGTTGTATAAGCAGCAAAATGTGCATCAGTTCACATTAAATGGTGGTGGTGCACTTTTGAACTAAAACAACTCTGATGTGTTTGCATGCGGTGCAACACCAGCTGCTTTTCGCAATGCATGCATGTGTAAAAATGCCCTTAGAAGAGAAAATAATCCACCAACATCCCCTGCTAATTCTCCTTAGAGAGACAGTGTTGCTTGCTGGACTCTGCTGCTCCAGCAAGAAGTGGAACACCCCTTTTCACAATTCCCACATTGTGCTGTGGAGAATCACAAGTTGACCATGGGAAGTTGAGTCAACCAATCTAGGCTGCCATATGCCCTGCTGTCAGGCCAACTAAGGAAGCCTGTAGAGAATGCAGACGTGTGCACAGCACACTTCCCACATCACCAGCTGAAACATATCAGCACTGCATGCCCTTCACAATTCAGGCCTCGGTAAATATCTGTACCTGTGGCTCCATGGGTTCTCTACCAGGAGAACAAACTAGGGAGAATTCTCCCAGGTTATCTGAATGTGTGTACACAGCCTACTCACTGTCTGAAATGCCTACAACTTCCACTGTATGGCACATTGCATTCTTCTCTACCTCTAAATTAGTCAAGGGAGTCACTGAACATTAAAAGTAAATTTTAAGCAATATCTAGAAAAAATGTTTGAATCATATTTCCCAATGGCTTATGATATACAATATTTTCTGGTCCTTTGGCTTCATGATTATCACTCCCCCTGTTGCATGATAAGGCAATAAACAAGTTTTTGATATAGCTCTTACAGCTTTAACTAGCAGCATACCCTCACCTTTAGTGTAGCCCAGATACATCATAACTGTTATACAACTATTGTTTCTCTCTTGCCAATAATCTCCTCATAATCCTTTTGTCTTCTTTTGGACTGCCAGAAATGTACTTATTTTGAGTTTTAATTATGAATATTTTTATAATAGTTTATAATGTGGACTCCATTTATTAATGTTTTGTAATATAACATGTATAACAGGGCCTGCCACCATTTTCATGTGTTTATCATGACAGTTCCCCCACTCCCCATGCCTCTTATTAGCCAAGAGGCCCCAGCGGCCTTGCCCCTTGCTGCTGATTTGGTCAAAGCTGTCCATCATGCAGCCCCACCCCTCACTGCTTATTGGAAGATAGGGACGGAGCTACATGATGGGCAACTCTCTCACTTAATCAGCAGCAAAGGGCAGGGCTGGCCATCATCTTGGCTGTTCCCATTTGCCCCAGTAGCTACCCACCCTGGTAGGCTGTGCAGCTGGGACACAGCAGCAATGAGGACCATTTGTACAGTATGTAGCACAGTAAACCCCCAAGCTAAGATCTAATCTCCAGTTTCTACCATAATAAAAATAAGCTCATGGAGGAGCTGGTGATGGTGCACTTTGAACTTAAATCTTGTTTGTTGAGCTTTAGTTCAAAGTATCCTGCTGCCATTTTTCAGCGCAGGGACACTGATACACGACACGAGTCTGTTGGAGCATGCTAATTTCTATGATTAATCGAGTCTGCTCTGAGACCTGGGATTTCCACCATGTCAAAGCAGGATCCCTGCACATGTATAGAAAGGATCCCTATTTGTCAAAGTCTATCCAAAGCGTGCAGCTGATCCAGGAAAAGATAGCACCCACAGAAATTTTCTTGCCTTCACAGCTACATTGCTTCAACACCACCAAGTTTTAATTATGAAATTCTGCATGATATATGCTCTGAGATTATGGTTGTACAAGTAAAACTCTCAGTCACTTCAGTAGAAGCTGACTGAGTGAGAGAGTTGCCCATCATGTAGCTCCGCCCCTATCTTCCAATAAGCACAATTTTATTTTTTGGCAAGTTGGGTTTTTTTCTCATATTTCAAGGACATTGCCTCATTTCACAATTTCCATGAAATCTGTGAAAACATGAATTGAGTAGCCCCTAATTATGGGACCACAATTGCCTCCATATTGAGACTTCACAAGGAGATTTTGGTAGCATGGCCACTGAGTCTACAGTTACATGGCAATCTAAGCAATGCCTGGATTAATTCTCAACCTTTATGGCTTTGGTCAAGTGTTGTTTTTTGGTCAAACATATCCTGATCCTGCAACCAGTAACATCAATAGTAAAGTTCCCACTGGATAGAACAGTGCAAGAGCGGAGCATTAATACACCATGCGTTCTATTAAAGTGTGCAGGCTCCACAGGAGGGGTGGAGGAGTGGTGCTAACCATTCCAGGGTTATCAGCTCTAAAAATGGACTTGGGCTTCTGGGGTAGTTTGATTCTTTCTTAGGTGAAAAATGTGTGGTTGTAGTTTAAGAATACTCATTCTTTGCTTTTAACTTGCACACCCGTTTAAAAAAAGCATGGTCTTATTTGTCTATTTTGACATCAAGCTCCTAAAATCATATCTAGGCTTTTGAAAAAGCATTTTGATTTACAAAAATCCAACATCCATCAGCAAGTTGACTTCAGTGATATCAAAATATGTATTCAAGATCTTTTTCTGGGGATATATTATATATACATCTTCAGGTCACCTCCCCTAGTTACTACTTGAAAGAGAGACAAGTACAATACCAGCTTCCATAGTGCACTAACTTCTAAGAGTTTAGCAAAAGAACTTCCTTCAAATCTCAAGCCAGGCTATTTGTCATACACAAGCTGTCTGCAACTGTTGTACAAACCTGTCACTCATTATTCCACATAGAGCACTTCCAAATCCCCTTTACAGAATATTTCCTTGGGCTCTGTCACTCAAAAATCCTTACAGTCAAACCATACACTATTGCCAGGATAACAGAGCCATTTTAATGTATCCCATTTAAGGAGATTTTTAAGACCGAATATGAGAACATATGGCAACATTTCTCCACAACTACATTCCCCTTTCAACCATTCTGATGTGCCATACTATGTAGTTTCACCTGCTAGAATTTTGTGGGTAAACATTTCCCCAAGGAGTTGTATCTCAAGTATTTTTTTTCATTGTAATAGTATGTTTGCCATCTTTGCTTTGCCACAAAGATGGTGAAGTATTGTTTAATATAAGGGTGCGTTCTGCCTCATTAACCTATACTGAGTTCTGCTTAATTCAGTGAGTCTAATCAGAAGCAGAGGGACCGCTCAGTCCAAGCGTTAAGCCAAATTCAGTCACACACAAGACCAGTCAGTCTGGACTGTCATGCTCATAAATTCGTTGTGTAAACAAGAAACAGCTACTCTCTGAAATTACCGTTCTGTAAATAAATACTTTATGAAGAAAGAATAAATGTGATCTTATTTTAATTTAAACAAGGATGCCGTTTTCAATTTATCTAATTGCATTAACAACTAATAGACTAGTTTGAAGAATCTAGCACATTCAAGAGGCTGATACTTGATTAAGAAAACCATGATTCAAGTGACACTAGACAAGGGGTCAATCCTAGAATGAGTTGTTCCCTAGGGACAAAGCATGATTAATCTGCAGCAATTTTTGAGTCTCCCACTGGTAACGATCATCAATTGTGAGGGATGCATTTGTGTTTTAAATTGCTACTTTTTGGGTTGCTTCTCCTCTTTTTCACAGAAACCTGTCTTTGTATATGCTCCTCACATCTTCTCTCCTCTCAATAGTTGTCTTGCGTCAAAGATTTTTAAATATATTTACTTATTTATTTAGGGTCAGATTCTGCCATTCATATTCATGTAGGCACTGATTTTAATTTCTTTAGGTAAACTACTACTTCATGTAAGTGAAAATGGCTGAATCTGGCCCTAAAGGGTTTTTCACACCATTAATAATACTGGAGAAACATCAAAGGATTCAGATAAATGCTTGAAAGTTCAGCTACTTTCCCCAAACAACCCAAACTTCTTAGCTCTAGGACAGAAATCTTGTAAGAGCTGGTTCCTTCTGTATTTTTTCCTTAAAGGGATGGCACAGCATGAATGAGGGTAACAGACTCTAGCTCTGAGTCAGACAACATACATATACAAAACTTTAGCTATGGGTGACTGAAGGGAATACTAATGAAAAAGGTACAAATAATGGTTGCAGAGCATATTATGAGAAGGGGAGAGAGGCCCTTTGAACATACATAAGGGCCTGCCAGGCATAGGTTCACAACATGAACAAAATAAAAGTCAATTAGGCAAGTTTCTCCAAACGCCCTAAACCCAAGCAATTTTATTATTAACATAATGCCCGCAACTGAGGCAGAATTTAACAGACTATCACTAAATACCAAGAAGCAGCTTTATAGCCAGTTGTTGTCAAGGTCAAAAATGCTTTCTCCTCTTTCAAGTATAAAGCTTTAGTCTATGACTATGAAATCACCACAATGTCTTTTAGCCAAATCAGGCTTTGCAATTAGCAGTGCTGGAACTTCTTCCAGCTCAGTTGTTTCATATCATAGCACTATACATGTTGCCCCCATGTGTTTAAGTCAGGATTAGTAGCCTTCTGTTACTTGGCCTGCAAGAGTTATTTGGTACAGCAAAGTCCCCAGCAAGAGAGAATTAGTTTATACCTATGTGCTCACACAGGCTGGAGATTAAGAGTTGTTTCACATGCCAACTTTGCAGCAAGTCCTGGTTTTTCATTGCTATGAGTTGCTGATTATGGAAAAAATGAAAGAACAAAGGATATTTTATTAGAATGGGGGAAAAAAGACCACACCTTTCCACAACACAGTGCCTGATGACTCAAATTTATTTTGTCATTATTACTGGCACTAACAGATCAGATACAATATCAATATGAAACAGAAAATAAAATAGCATAGGGTGAAAAAAGCCAAACCTTAGGTGAAACAGTTCTCTGCTATAGCAACCCTAGTAAAAATGATTATATAAAGAAGAAAGGAGGACTCTGTTCATGTAAAAATAACTGGCAGGCTAACTCAATATGTTGCTTCTTTAGAACAACCTAATCTCTTAAATTCTACTTGGGTCTATTCAACAGAGTTCTTTCTTGGCCAGGGTACTTTCCTAAGAAATACATCAACAGATGATCTTTTTTCAGTGTCTTAATTAGAATCTGCCTTTTGTTTATTTGTTCCACAATCCTGGAAATAAACTCCTTCAAGAATGTCACATCTCTTTTTTTGACCAAATATTTCTGTACACTGTGTGAGCTCAGCGGTATTTGGCACAATGAATGCATCGTATGTTATTCCCAAGAGAAACTCAAATGTAGTCATAAGAAAAAAAGGATGACATGAAATACCAGATGCCTGATATGAAAGATAATGGACCTGGTTCCGTACAATCAAGAACAATTCATGTGCGTGTGCTATTTTCCTTGCCTTCAACTGTGGCATCTAGGCCTCAAGATTCTAGTTTAGACCCCATTATAATTATATTAAACTTGTAGCTAGGGAGAGGACAGTGATGTCAAAAATGTTTTCATTTCAGCTCTATGTCAAATGTTTATTGGAAGGGTAGGTAATTTGTCTGATTGATACTAGTGCAATAGTATGACATTTGTTCCATCCGTGACATTGTTAAATTTAGAAAACTAATGCGATGCATCTTGTTTAACTCAGTACATCCATGTAAAAAATCTTCTGATATCTACTTTTTTTTTTAATAAATGGATTAATTTATTATACATCCCTGATTTAAGAATACATCCATAAGTAGGAAAGATTTTTGCATTACACATGTGCTTAAGTACTTCTTTAAACTAAAACTTAAACAATTAAAACTGAATTTTAATTTTTAAAAGCTACTTTTATATGCAGCAGGAAGAAATAGGTACTAGGAAATGTCTCATCAAATACTCCATAACTCAAGGGGATTTTATTTGAGAACTTTTTTATTTGTGTAGCATCAACCATGTGACACAAGCAATTTGCAAAATCTGGTCTTTGACTCAGGCTGTATATTACATAAGTAATCCTATGCTGATTTAATATTCTTTTTACCAAAGACTGAGGACTTAACTAGCCATGGATGGATATGGCAATTTTTTAACTATGTGGTTCACAAAAATTCTGTACCTGTTATTGTGTCAGTAACCATATAGCATCTATGCTCTAATTGGTTGAGAAAATTCAAATACAGTTTTATGAGAGATCCCTGAAATGGAAGCCTTACAAAAATACTTTTCTCTCTTCCCTCCCTCCCCCGCCCGCAAGTAAAAAACAAAAAAAGAAAAAAAACAATTATTTTCCTTAACATCAATACAAGCCTTTCATGTCTT
Organism: Caiman crocodilus; assembly: GCA_030014935.1. Lineage (NCBI taxonomy): Eukaryota > Metazoa > Chordata > Crocodylia > Alligatoridae > Caiman > Caiman crocodilus. The sequence goes on from JAGPOW010003316.1 coordinate 10,811,027, forward strand.
TAAATGAAACAAAACCCCATAGAAGGGAAAACTACACTTCTATAGGTAAGGAATCACTCAGCAACAAAAATTATTTTAATAGACATCACTTTAATCTAAGACTTCTACATCTGTTCCATCCTCTAATTACAAATGCAAAACGAATATAATTCTAAATTGCACAATAAAAAAGTTAGATTAAGTGATTTAAATGCATGCGTATGATCTTTGTTCAATGCAGCATGAATTTGTGATGTATTTCTCATCACTAAGATACAAATCAAGAAACAGGTTCTTCCTTGAGATTGTTCTTCACTTGACATACAGGAATTCAAAACCTTTCCCCTCACATGCAGGAAAAAAAAAAGGAAAAAAAATCTAAAGTTTCAGTACTGCAGATTTGTTAGATATTTAAAATTCATCACTCTTCCCTATGACATCACTATAATGTGATATTTTATACATTGGATGTCACTCCATTTAGGTCAACTTTTTATACAAACCAGACTGTAATATGCAAATATACCTAAGTACACCATATTGCAATAAATTTCATTTATATTATAGTAATAGCTGCAAGCTATGAGCATAACTGAAAACTGCAGAACTCCACTAACAACCAATAGAACACAGGAATGATTGAATAAAGCAATCAACAGCCTTTTTCACAGAGCACAAAAAGCATCATTTACCTTTTGCTCCAGAAAGTCTAGATCATTCTATAAGGGAAGGAAGACAGCATTACATAGAAACAAACTACAAGTCTTCATGTTAGGGGAATATAATTTAATTTTTAGGCTGAAAATTTTCCCACTTTTTGTGAGTGATGTCAGGAATCTAAATCTCTATTTAAGCTTTTACAAAACAGGGAGTTGATTTTCATCAACAAATGGTGTGTAGACACATGCTATTAGCATGGAGCAATAAATTCCAGCACATATCGGACTGGAGTTTATTGCTCCTGGGTGCCGCATTTGAATGTGTGCCCAGGACCACAGCACATTGAGCCAAGTCAGAGCAACCCTGGCTGGCAGGTGGCCCAGAGGGTCGCTTCCCAGACCACAGCTGCTCCAATTCTTAGCTCCAGTGTAACACTTTGGAAGCTTCGTAGACCCCTCAACCTGACATCATCGTGAGCTATGAGGGACAAGGTATTTTTAAGTACAGTCAGGCCTCAATTTGCATGGTGGTTACGTTCTTGAAAAAACACAATGCAGATAGAAATATTGTAAAAAGTTACCAAGGGTCTATGGGAAATAAGGGTTTTTAAGTTTCAGATGGGGCTGATAATTTGGCCAATAAATGCCTATGTGTGCACACAGCTGCAGCATAGCACACAGGCAATGAGGAGCAGAGCCTAGCAGGTTGGAGAGCTGCCTGCAGCTGGTAGGTCTGGTGTGGTGGAAGGGGAGGGGAAAGGGAAGGGTCAATGCTCCCCACGGTGCAGAAGGAGAGGGGCAGGGGTAGACACTGCCCAGCTAAGGCAGGGCAGGCACAGAATAGAGCCATGGCTCACCTAGGGATGCGGGGGAGGAGGCGATGGTTCCCATTGCTGCACAGAGCCCAGGAGGGCATGGGGGGTGCCCCCAGATATGTGCAGAGTGGGGCAAGGTGGGTGGGCTGCAGTTGGGGTTGGAGCCAGGGCTGCACAGGGCTTTTCTTGATGGGGCCTGGGCTCAGGGATGGGAGTGGCAGCACTGGGAGAGTGCTATGGGGTGGAGCTTCAGCAACCCCAAATTTTGCCGTAACCTCCATCCAGCACTGCCACTGCCTGCCCCAATCCCAGTGTGTCTCAGCCCCTGTTGAGAAGAGCCCCATGCAGCCCTGCCCCACCCTGTACTGATCTGGGGGGCACGTGCCCCACCATGCACTCCCAGAGTATAGACAACAGCAGGAGCCGGCCCCTCCTTCCCCCCGGGATGCCCCGGTTGAGCTGCAGCTCTGTCCTGTGCCCGCCCACCCCATCTGAGCAACACCTACCCCACTCCCTCCCTCACTGCGGCGGGCATTGATCTTCCCCCCACCATTGCACCACTTCTCTCCCCCCTCCCCTGCATGGTGCAGGGGAAGACAAAAGTGACAAGCTGAATTTAGACGCATCTGTGCAACTTGGCGACTGCACTGCACCATGTAAAAGTCAATCCATACCATATCAAAAAAATAAAGGGTCACAATTAACTGACCATGCATAACTGAAACCGTGCAAAAAATACCATGTAAATCAAGGCCTGACTCTCCCTCAGCATGGATTTAGAAGCCTAACTTCAGCTAGTCAAATTTGAAAAGTTGGGCTTTACTATTCTTTGTTTACTCAAATCACCTTATCTTCACCCACACATATATGATTTCCTTATAATACTCAGGTCACAAATATGTTATTCTCACACTGTGGATTGTGAGGCCTATTTTAAAGCTCCAAATTTACCATTATAAAGTTACTGATAGACATAATCTGGCCAGTGCACATGCAGTATCAAGAACTGTTATATTTCTTTCAAATTGGGGTGTTGCGTCTTACTGTGTTTTCCTTATACTGTCCCTTATGCTTTAAGGCCAAAGCCTTCATGTTCTTCACTGCAGGGTTCAGTTGCTCTGTGGCAGTTTTGCAGCACCGGGGACTCCCTCTCTGCCATGAGGAGCCAGGGGCATTCTTGGTTCCTTTCTCTCCAATCAAGTCAGAGGCAGACCAGGTATAAGATCTGCATACATCTACTGATACAATTGTTAAGATCCACCTGGAGAGTTATAATAATAAATAAGTGTTAGTTCAACACAGCCCTGTCCAGAGTGGTGTTGCTGAACTCACAACATATCATGGGGAAAAATGAAAGACTTTTCCTCCAATGCATCTTTCTAGGAAACTGGAAAGGATTTACTTCAACCATATGATAGCCTTGTTTCACATAGCAGAACAAGTAAAAGCTGGAGGAAAAGACCATACTCTTCGAGAAATCAAAAGAAATATTTCCCCCCCCTAAACTGCATTAAGCAAAGGCATTATGAAGCTAGAGATGACAATTCTTGATCAAAGATGTCCTAACCAATGACTACTTTAAACTGGCTTCAGTTATTAGCTTAAACAAACAGAGAACACCTTGCAACTGATGTCAATTTCAGTTTCCTTTTCTCCAACATAAGGGCTAGGTGCTGACATTACACTTGTACCATTATAAGTGAGCAGAAACCAGTCTATCCATGAAGTCTATCCAACTTCTAACAGAAGTTCAGCACACACAGACTGGTTTAAAAATGGTGGATACTGGTCAAAGATTTCCCCACCACCACCACCAAAGGGTAAATGTGTGTTTTATTCACTACTGATGTAAACTATGCTGCTTAAACTACATCATTTGAATTGATTCCACCATGGCCTTTTTGAATGTCTGTAGCTAGTCAAGATGGTATATTCTTTTCCTGGTCTATCAGAACTGAGGGCTTCACCGGAAGAGTGCTAGGAACCGTTACTTTGTTCTATGTGACTGAAGAAAAACTGCTTAACATTGGTCTTGTGAATCTTTCTGTCCAGTGGCCCAGTTCCATTCTTCAACTTAAGGGATGGAGAATAGCTCTGTTGCAGCCCTGCCTCTAGCCTAGTGGTGATGGCACTCTGCCATGAGGTAAGGGATGTAGGGTTGAACTCCCTTTAGGCTGTAAGGCCCATAACCTGGGCACTTAGGTAGCCACCAGACTTGTTTTAAAAGAAAAGTTCAAGCTAATCATTCATACCCAAAGGGATGATTTGGGTGCCAGGAAAGGGTTTCCAGCTGTGAATCTCAATCTACATACAGCCCCAAATCTAGGACAGAGATGGCATTTCACACGCATTCTTTTCCTTTGTGTTTAACTGGCTACCTTGCATATCTCCCAGTAGCATATTAGGCCAACTCTGTGCCCTGGGAAACAGTGGCAGTGGCTAGGTCACTGGCACTGATGGTGGTATGGCTGGTAGCAGCAACTATTTTTGAGCCTCCCCAAATTTGATGCCCAGAGCTCCAGGTGCTTAACTATTTCTGTTCCTGGAGCTGGGTGCTTAATAACCATGGTGACACTGAGCAGAATCAAGCCTTAGTCCCTGTGTGGATCTAGCCCTTAGGCTTCTGAGCCCCCCACTTGTAAAATGGAGGGCAATGATTTTCCCTATCTGGTGTCATACAGATCAATACAAAAATGAGCAAGACACTTAGATGCTGGAATTCTGGGGGAGAGAGGTCATATAAGTAGCTGAGATAAATGTACAGTTTTAGAGTCTAGAGAAACAAGTAGTACCAACAGCTATTAGGAAAATGTAACTTAAACCATTACTCAATCAACTAACCAGGGTGTTTATTGTAAGCCTAATTATCCTATTTACTACCCAGCAGATCTTTGCCACAGAAACATTCAGTTTTCCAGACACTGTGTATAGATATTGGAATAAAAGGAGGACTTCGCTTAGAGAAAACCTATGGGATAGTATAATGATTTCCAACCAGGGAAGTCTTCAGATCCTTTCAAGGATGCTAGAGGGTGCCATAAAATGTTAGTGCTGTTAGGTGTGTAAGCATATTTCACAAGATAAATCCAAAGATTTCAAGTAGGAATTCAAAGTGCTGAAAACATCTTTACCTGTTGTGTTCAGTCTGAGTTCTTTGTAACAGAAGGATTGTGCTATTATTTTTCTGTAGTCAAATAACAAGTGAAAACTAAGAGTTGGTATTTTCTGAGGGGTGCCTTGGGTCTAAAAAGGTTGAGAACCACTGATATTGTATTCACTTAGCAAAAAGACGGAATTGCTATATATATAGATATATGATCTAAAATGTTAGGTTAGCTTTAAGAAAGAGAACATTGCATAGGGAACAACATGGGAGCACACAGTACAGAGAGGGTATATAACAGACGTTAGGGATCACAGGTGGTGACGTTGTATCTGTAAAGGAGGTTCTTTAGAATAGACTTAGCCCATTATTTTCAACCAAACTACTTTAAACATTTGGCTTAAAGTTTAAGGGTCCTAGCCAAATCTGTAGTACTGGATTTTCAATGAGGGTATAATTTCTATTTTATATTAAGTATTATTTCAGTAACCCATCTCTTTTGCTTCTTTTGCTACTGGCACCAATTAAGGGTATGAAAGTCAGTTAAACCTCTTTATTAGCTTCCATGAAAGTGGTATTTACTTAATGTGTTACCTGATAATGAGACAATCACAAAAGTTTCAGCATACAAGCTCAATGTAGGAGTACCACATTCTTATTTTTTGCTCAGAATCCCAAAGACAAAGCTGTCTGAAGGACTCATCATGAATTTACCAATGACTGCCTTCCTGAATTCTTTGCCAAGTTGAAAGATAGCAAAGCACAGCATCATTCTTGCAGTATTTTTTTTTTATATTTGGAGCTAAGAATGGTGTTATGTTAGGCATTGGTTCATGGTGTGTAGGTCTGTTAACAAGGAAGGAGAATGAAAGACATTGCTGCTTCTTTCTTATGAACAACATGGCAGTGTCCCTTTAGTACTTCTGACAGCACCGTGACACCCATAATTGGGTTTACTAGCTCAAGTTCAGTGCCATAGTGCTAGAAAGTAATGTTTAAATAAAATGAACCTCTACATCTTCATGGCAACTCATCCCCAGCCATACTAAGTAGGGGTGCACCAATAGAGATTTTGGGGCCTGATACCGATAGCCAATATTTAAGGAGGTGTATTGGCTGATATTGATCTAGTATCTGATACAGCTGCCTTCAGGTGGTAAGTCTGGTGTGGTGGCAGGGGAGGCAGATCAACTTCCTCCATGATGACGGAGGGGGCAGGGGCAGACACTGGCCAGCTGGCATAGGGGGAGGAGTGGGGCAAAGATGCAGTTGGGGGGGTGGCTCCTGATGCTGCTTACACCCCAGGAGGGTGGGGAGAGGTGTGTGCCCCTGGATCTGCATGGTGGAGGGCAGGCGGCAGCTGTGGGGTGGAGACACAGCCCATGCTGTGTGGGGCATTTCTTGTCGGGTGCTGGACTCAGGGGCAGGCTCCAGCAGTGCTGGGAGGGGGCTACAGCCACCCCTTATTTTGCCACAGCTCTGCTCCCAGCCCCCCACTCCCACCTGCCACCCAGTGCAGCCTCAACAGGATGTCTCACCTCCACTCAAGTACTGGAAAAAGGCAGGGCTGCACTGGGCAGTGGTGTGGGGCTGGGAGCAGAGCTGTGGCAAAATGTGGAGTGGCTGCAGCCTCCTCCCAGCATTGCCAGAGCCTGCTCTGAGCCCAGCCCCTGCCAAAAAAAGCCCTGCACAGCGCTGGCTCTGGCTTCATTTCACAGCTACTGCCTTCTCCATGCCATGCAAATCCAGGGGCATGTGCCCCCTCGTCCAGGAGGGGCAGGAGGACCTGCCCCCACCCCATGAGCTGCAGCTCCATCCCACGTCCCCCACACCCCACCTGTGCAGTACTTGACCCTGCCCCAGCCCCCTCCCTCACTGCAGGGATTGATCTGCCCCACCCGTCCCCTTCCCTTCCTCTTCCCCTTCTGACCTACCAGCTGGAGGCAGCTCTTCACACTGCCAGCTCTGCCCCCTGCTGCACCATGGCTGCATGCAGCATGGGCATTTAGCATAGGCATGCAGCATGGTCATGGCCAAATTAGTGGCCCCATAGGACTGATGTCTGATATAGACAATTTTCTTCACATTGGTACTGATCTAATACCAGACCGATGTATCAGTGCAACTCTAATATTAAGCAGTCCTGGCAGAATAGCTTTTAAAATAAATCCTTAGTTGTGCTATCACACTCAGCACCCACCTGAAAGTTGCATCAGGATTTTACATTTGCAAATATAATTATGAATCTTAAAAAAAAAAAAAAAAAAGAAAGAAAATATTGTGCTTTGCTGCTTTGCAAAATGTATTGGCATTACCTCCTTTTAATGATACCACAATGTTTGGAAACTTCCCTTAAAGCCAACTATTCTCATTACAAAATCTAATGCCAAAACCTATGAACTGTTTAGAATATGGCTGTACAACCTCAAGCCCACCGCAGGGAACGTTATAATGCATCAAACTACACCTGCTCTTAGAGAACTCACTTCCTGAACCATGCTAACACGTCTATATTATGCATTTTGATAGACATTGCATGTTCCACTGCAGCATTCCCAATCTCAGTCATTAAGATGACTGTGGATTCATTGAAATTGGGGTAGAAGACACATTTTTATTGCAAGTAGCTAGCTGCCTGCTACTCTGCCACCAGAATAACACCCATAAAACACAGAACAAATGGCAATAGTAAAGCAGTTGCATGATTAAATAGATTAATGTGAATGTTATGTGTAGCAGATTGGCTACTTCATTAGATTCAGTTATTTATTCTTTAAAGAGAATACTTCAACCAAAAGTATAGTAGACAAGAAATTAACTTAAGTTCTGTACGTATATGATGAGCTGGATGATTTAGAGGCTTTAATGCCTAAAAATACCTAGTTAATATCATAACCTATATAAGAGAATTGTGCTCTTTCTATTGAAACATGGACTTGTAACTAATAAAACAGCTGAAATTTAGACATTATGGTTTAGATTCTCAGCATTGCCTGTGTACTATGTAAGTGTTATTGTGAGAATAACTTTGTTAATATTTAAGGCACACTCAGTATCAGGACTGTAAATAGTAAAATGAATAGAAGTCAGTGGGATTAGCTGCACATAACCAAGCAAACCAAATAAAAAGAGAGGAATTGTCTAGAAATAACCAAACTTTCCGGCATGTTTGGTTTTTAGTGAAACATTATTGGACTCCTATGGAATTACTGAAGTACTTGGGCACAGAAAAAAAAAAATATCCAAACATACCTTGATTGTGCTGTTATCATGGGACAATGAAAATATGCATATTTATTTTCTTTTTTCATATCAAAGCTTTTCCTCTTGCCCGCCCATTGGAACAATAAGCACAGTAGTACACGACATATGCTGCTGCTTACTCAGGCAACAGTAGAATGAAAAATATTTTTAAGCCTCTATATATTTTTATCACTTAAAAATGTGAGAACAATCAGCTCTTCTTTAGAAGTGTGCACCTTATCAATATAAAACTGTCGGAGAACAAAGGAGAAAAAGAAATAAAAATAAAGTTGTGTTGTCATTTCATAAACTAACAACATAAAAATAAATGTACCGAAGAAATCGCCTCTTAGAAAGTGAGATTTCACTGATGGCATCCAGCTTTCAACATGCATAATGCACATTTTGGTACTAATGATGAGAACCTGGGTATAATTAGGGGTTGTGGGGAGTAGTGTAGTGGTAAGGACAGACTGGAACAACTCTGTTGCTATTGGAGTGCCAAAGTGTAGAACTGCTGGAAGTCAACAGAAGCAATAAGTCAATACAGACAAAGCAAATATCTAGTGATCTAAATATAGTAGTTTACTACAAAAGGGTAGAATTAGTAAGGTAAGATGAGCAAGTAATGTAAAGGGGGAAATAAAAATAGAACTAAGGGTCATTTTTTTAACAACAATAATGTTTGGGAAAGAAAGAAGGGAAAACTGTCTAGAGAACTGATGCTAACTAGGAAAACACAAATTTGGAGACAGCAACAGATAAATTAGCTACAAGAGAAAGATATGTTCCTCCAATGCTATTACAAATAAATTAAAACAATTTAAAGAGCCTGGACATTTCCAAGGGACCCATAAAATAGAAAGGTTTATACTAGATTATAAAAGACTCAGTAAACTATAAATGCTCAAGACAAGTTTTTTTTCCCTCCCTGAAATTCTCCCGTTATTTCACCTCACAATGATATTACCATCAATCTTTTAGAGAACCATTTATTGTGGTAGATGCCAGGAGTTCAGGTTTAAAAAAACCCCCAAACTTTGCAAAATCTGCCATAATGTCTCAGATATTGCAGTATTTTTAGCCAAATTGACTTTTGGACACATTCTGTGATCTACTTTAATTTTATTCAGCTATTTATCAACATGCCAAAAAAAAAAGATTTGAGACACCGAAGGGCAAAATAAACCCTGCGTTTTCTTCAGTTTAGTCAAATGAATTAGATACATTAATTGTTAAAGGGATATGCCCCTTGGACATGCTACCACATTTTTGTTCTCTTAATACTTTTTTTCTGGTTGTTAGCTCATCATACATTAGTCTTTCGTTGAAATAACACTTTCTTTTCAGAAAGATTTGTGGAAGGCTCTATGTAACTTGAACTCAAGACAAAAGTAAGCTTTGAATAACAAAGACAATTCAATTATTCCCATTCACAAAGGTTCTTAAAAGAGTTACACTGGTTCACATTATTTAAGTGGACTATGACAATTTATAGTAGCTGAGCATCAGCCCTCTTGACTTCAGTCTTCTCATACGTGTTTTCTCCACCAATTTCTGTTTTTGGCTGTCATCCTTTAAAGTACTGTTGCTTACATGACATTCTGTCAGCACTTCCACAATACGTTCTATCAGTTCGTAATATCGTAACATTTGGGTTTTTGTTACTCACCCACCAAAAAATGAGCCCCATATATTACTGGCCAATTAAGACAGAGCAAACTGACAACTATTGAAACTGGATGATCAAGACAAAAGAGGAAAAGTTGCTAAGATAAACTGTAAATATTTAAGGCCTATTTTCTTTCCTTTGAAACGCCTATAATATCTCATTGACTATAAAATTGTGCATGTATAACAGATAATAGAATTTGTCTATTCCTTGCAAAAAAATGATCCTATACATGCCAGTAAAGGTGTTTCCTCACATTGAAGAACAATATATTATAATTTTATATAAGCTGTAGGTGAAGTACCTCAATATATAAAAAAATAAAAACATGAATTCTTGGGGTCCCTACATCTGCAAGTAAAGGTGTGATGGGATGTAATGCACAATCCATATGATCATGCTACCCAGGCATGGCAGGAGGCATGACTGGGATCACTTATTGGATCCCATGAGCTTTATTACTGTTGTGGGAGAGCCCAACCTTAGGCTCCCAATGCACTGGCAAGAAGTGAACACCCATAGGGGGCTCTCCACAGACACCCGGTGGCTGAGTGATCACAGCTTCTGCTATCTCCCAGCCACAGGATGCTGTGTACACCCCCAATGCTGGGACACTGCAGCTGCTGTGATCTCTTATCTGCAGGAACACTCCACTGGTATCTCCCAGTCCCAGGGGTTCATGGAGCGCCACTACAACAGGGAGATCACAGAAGCATGGGACCCAGAATCCGGTAGCTACAGACACTGGGTCCCAGCAGCTGCAGGGCCATGCTGGGACCCATGGGACTCTGGGTTCTGGCAGCCCTGGGGTAGGTACTTTACACATGTAGCTGGTCTTGGTTAATAGTGCAATTAATCAGTAACTGTAACTGGTAGAAGGGGGTCTTGGTGTCAGTCCCAATCACCATGTTGTGGACTGGTTAATTCTGGAGCGGGTGGCTGAACCAACCTGGTGATGGTCAGGCCAGGTGCAAGAGGGAATATTGACTCAGTTATAGAGATGAATAAATTTGAAGTTTACTTACAACAAAACTGATGTGGATACAATGACAAGTACAAACAGAGAGTAGACGATATAGCAAACAGTTAACAGCAAACCATTGTCAGTTGGTAGCAGTTCTTAATTGATGACTTCAGTTTTCTCCCAAAATTGGCTAACAGTACTGGTAACTACGAGAGCTCATGGTATTAATCACGGCTAGACAGGTAAACGGTAAGCGGTTGACTATAAGAAGAAAAAACGGCCTGGGGTCTCTCCGGGCTCAGAGGAGGGAGATCAGTCCACCTCAGAGTGAAGAACCCGGGGACCTCGCGCTGAGGCGCGCTGTCCCTTTTATAACTTCTCTGGCCAATCATAGGGGTTTTCTGATGGTCTGTTCTAGAAAGCATGCCTGCTGGCCAGGCAGTCACGCTCCCCAGGTGGCCCCTGGTTGGCTAGGCCTATCTGATCACACACCATTCAAACTGGTGAGCATGTCTCATTCACATGATATACCTCGTCTGCTCTCACTGTAACATTGGTCTGGCAGATGGTCATTCTCTTTACCTTGACACTTGGGAGAATAAATTTCCACCAGACCAAATGTAAGCTGTACTACCACCATCTCAGAACATAAGTCGTGGTTCTTAGCTGATCAGCCTCACAAGGTCAATCCAATCCCTTTGACCTACCTTGTTTAAATTTTGACACTCAAATCCTGCCTCAAACAGCTCCTTTCATACTTACCTAAGTGGAGGTTCTAACAAGCTTTCATTTAGCAGCATTAGGTTTGGGTTTCTTATCACTGGGCCTTATTTCATTGCCTCACTAGAAAAGATGAAATAACCCTTAACCAAGTAATCATGGTTCAATGATAAACTTTACAATCTCAGAATTCAAGGAAAGCATTCGGCATAAAATAGGAGACCATCACTAATACTTAGAAACATTAATGCCTTAAGACTCATTAGATGCAGACAAAATGTATTCAAATTATTCTAATTAAAGAATAAATGAATGATATGGGAATACTTGTCTAGCTTCAATGGGCTGAGTAGTCAAAATGGTTTTCTCCTTCTCTGTCTTCCTTTCATGGAAAGTTACCAATACACTAATTAGAAATATCAGACTATCACCTACACTAATTAAAATAATTTTAGCATATTGTTCTTCTTCATTTCACTGTACAAACTTCTCCTGATGCTACTAGAAGCAAATCATAACATAGCTATCCATTTCACTTTAATAAGGGCATCAAGATCGATATCCGTTACTAGACACTTCAGCTCTAATGTCTCCCAGAAGTATCTTTACAGGTCTCAATAGCACTTACAGTGTGTTTAATCCCATCAGTAGTGTGTTTGAATATTTTTATGATACTTTTCATAATTATATAAACAATGCTACTAGGGTCATTTTTTATTTGCAACTAGATTCCAACCCAGTTATTCAACCTTAACAAAGTATTACCAATGATTGTAGGTACTAGAAGGCTAAAGGTGCTTGATGTGTTAAGCAAGACATAAATGCAAGAACTAAATATATGGGCTAGGACCCTGAGGTCATATAACATCAGAATCTCATCGTTCCTTTGAAAATAGAATTATGACCTCCAGCACCTGCATTTGTGAAAAAAGCTTGATCACATGATCTGAGAAAGCTAAGCAGGAATATCCAACTAAGTCTGAAGACAACCTAAAAAGGGAGTTCTCAGAAGTGCAGAAGGCCCCATTCCTCTTACTGGAAAGTTAATAGTAAAAGCTCCTGTGCTGGAGCTGAGGTTCAGCCAACAAAATCCTACAAATGAAACTTTGGGAAAGTGGTCCTTGCTGCCCATACTCCAACATAGTGCTGTTATGGTGTTGTTAGCAGAGACTGCACACACCATACTCCGCAGGAGCACTTGGAGGCTGAGTTCTCACTTGTCTGGGACTGCTTGCAGAGAAGAATCTGAGGTCAAAGGAGGGCTTAAATGACCAAAGAGAACTGGTGGTAGACTCATCTAGTAGCTCAAACCTACCGTTGAGTACAGGTGGCCTCAACCAACCCCCCAAAAAGCTAGGAACATGACATAAGGGCAAGACTGTTCAGGTGAGAGGTACAGTTTCCACCTGGAAGGCAACTTAATAGCTATGATATGATAACTTTAGGACTTTCATTTAGCCTGGGAAGCAAATTCACTTTATCCGATTCAAATGCTTTCTAAGCACTATTTTTATAATTTATTTAATTCTGCACAGCACTTACACAAGGTGGTCCACTAAATGGTAATACATAAAATCATGATTAGTATGTCACAGACGCCTCCTCTCCTTGATCATTGCTTTCAGTTTAGTCATTCTGTCCAGCATCATAATTCCTGAAGGTTTTTTGCCCATAAAAATAGCATGGTATCATGCAACCAGGCATGACATTCTCATCACGCTAATGAAGGATCGCAGGACAATCAATGCAATGTTAAAAACTTATACTTTGATTCAAAAGACTTACTTTGGGGGAAAGTTGAAAGAATTATTTTCACACATATATCTCTTTTTCTGAGAAGTGTTACAGAACATGTGGGTGTACAAACAAAGGTGTACACAGGAAAGGTTAATCTTCTGTCTTTAACTCTATTAACTCAAGGAGGTAAGCAGATTGACACAGCTGGACACAGCCATGAAAGGATAAAGAGTGAAATTATGTGTTAGCAAAGCCCTAACTGATATAAAGAAGAAATGTGTGCAGGTGTTTTATACCCCTGAAAAGCAGTCAGCTATGTGGGTGCCCATTGAGTCAGGAGCACAGCAAAAGATGAAAAAATTACTCTCAGAGAATCAGTTAGTGGCCTTCATTGGCTAATCTTGTTCTTGGAAAATTCTCCATGATTTCTAAAATGTATTCATTAGCAGTCATAATTATTTACTGACTTCTCTAGCTCTAGAACAAATAGTTTCAAGCATTGGATTTTCAGTCTGCTGTCATTGGTTACATGGGTCACATGGTTATGTTTTGGCACCTGATGTGATGAAGGGAACTCTAGATTTAAAAAATAAAAGTCTGCTTTCTTAACAATGATTTGCAGTTTGCCACATCAGCAAACATTTTGTGGGTTTGCTATTGGTGAGAAAATTCACAGAAGATGCCATTTGCAATTGTACGGTGTAAATGCACAAAGGTAATACACGATTTCCATATTCAAATTACATGTAATTAGTGCATAGGTCTTGTGTTTTCACTATTTCAAGAGTGAATTTCATCAGTCAAGAACATTCAGATTAATACACAAACAGATATTTCTTACTCCTGCTGCAGGTACCTTCCCACCTCCAGTCAAAATAAACAATATAAACCACCTCCAGCAGATAATGAGTGAATGCTCCGTATTAATCTGGAAACTAATCCTATGACCTAGGAAAAAAGAGCTTTGGCTCTAGAGCTGATTTTCAAATTCACAGCAGCTTGTAAATACTACCCTGGCTTCGTAGGCAATGGCATTGGGAAAGAGGCCAACATTATTACTGGCAGCAACCTGCAATTCTAAGAGGCTTACAGTTTTAGCACCCACGAGATGCCTATCTGTGGCTGTTTATGGCCAATACTGGAAAATACACAAGGACTGTGGAAAGCTGATCTTTAACAATGGTTTACTTTTGCCTCCTTTTCTAGGTAGCAACCCGGAATAACTCCCCTTCTTCTCCTGTGTTCAATATTGATTCCTTTTCATAACCTGATAGGTCTCCAGAGGCCATCCTAAATTCTAATCCTCAGCCTTTGTGGGTTTCTTTTCCTCCATGCTTAGAGAACCCCTAACCTCAATTACATTTCTTCTACAGTTTCATTTCCTTTATGTTGTCCCACTTTACAGAAACCAGATGTCAGCCTTAAATGGTCAGTGGGTAAAAACAAATTAAGATCTACATGAAGACATCTTGATTTGACTGCATGCTCATTTCTGCTCAGTTTGATTTTTTTTATTTTTCTGGGGGTTTGAAAACTAATTAAGACAGAGTAGTTATGTATACTAAGTATATAGGAAAAGTACATACATAATGCATGGAGAAGCACACATTAGCAGCACTGCAACATTAAAAGCAAAAGCACAAGCAACTTCAAAGCAAATGTAAACATCTCTTTAAAAAAAAGCAAAAGCCTTTAAAAATGTATCCTCACCCCAGGCCCCTTCCATTTTAAAGTAGTACATATGATAAAGCAAGGGTTACCAACTGTCCCTAAAAGGATGGACAGTTAGCAAAAAACAAAACAATTTGGAGAAAAAAAACAGGCAAAAAATGACTATTCATAAAGTCTGTAAAAAATGGAGCTGTCTGTAAAAAAAACTAAGCAAGTAGGAACTTGGTTGAAACTCCATCTCCGAACAAGGCTGGATGTTAAAGGACAGGCAGCACCACCTGATGTCTCAGCGGGAGTAACATGGAGCTTTCTCTTAGGGCAGGGATGGACATGCAGAAGAGCTCACCTTGATGGTGTGGTCCATAGCTTTCTGCATGGTGCTGAGCCCAGACTAGGGCAGCCTACACCAAACTTCCACCCACGCCTGCCAGCTTGGCCATAGCCCCAGCCCTGACCAGTACACAGCGTCAGGTGGGGCTGCTCCCAGTACAGTTGCAGCCGGCTGGGTGCTGCTCTGTTCCCTTCACCATCAGTGGGAACCACCTAGCTGAAGCTTCCCCACTGTCCATCCACACTCCTGGAATGATGCAGTAGCCCTGCCAGCCCAGGCCCTACCTAGTGCATGCAGCTTCTGTCAGGGGGCTGTTCCTGGTGTGGCTCCAGCTGGCCTGGTGCTGCTTTGCTCCCCTTGCCTCCAGTGGCAGCTCCTCCTCCCACTCCTGCCTCTGCTGCGCCACTCTGGGTGGGAGGGCAGAGGGGAAGTTTCAGCCAAGATGCTTCCATTGCAGATAAGGTGAGCAGAGCAGCACCTACCAGAAGCTGTGCATTCTGGCTGGGGCTCAAGCCAACGGGCATGAGCTGCTCAGGAAGGAGTGAGTGGGGCTTGGCTCCATGCGAGCACAGTGGGGACATCCACAGGCCAGATCTGGGCCATATTTTTCCCATCCATGTCTTAGGACTTTGTAGTCTGTACCTACCCACCCCCTCCAACCATGTGCTGCTACGTCCTGTTGCCTGCCTGTAACACTGCTGGAGCACAGATAGGTAGGCAGTAGTCCTTTTGGGTAGGGGGGAGGTCCATGAATGATGCATGCCCCCAGACACTGGGGGGACACAGCAACTGCCCACAGGTGGTAGCGGCATTGTCAGCAGTTAGCGGGGAGCACCTGCAGGTGGCCATGGCATTGTCAGCAGTGGAGGGGAGCACCAACTGGCACACAGATGTCGGCAGCAGTGTTGGTGGTGGATGGGGGGTGGGAAGCAGCGACTGCCTAGAGGCACTGCTGGCAGCATTGCAGAACTTCTCTCAGGGGGTGCATGTACACCTGCATGCATCCCCTACACATCACCAATGGGGATGTCTGTTTTGGGAGAGGGGGTGTGAAGATAAGTAAGAGACACTTGGGGTACAGGCAGCACAGTGTAAAACTATTTGTGCAATCAAGCAGGTATACCAACCCAAGATACAAACATTTTATTGACAACCAAGCTTTTTTTTACTATGGTTGGTTTTTAACCCTTAAAGTTGAACCTGGTCTTTGTTCAAGGCCTGGCAAAAGAGTTACATTTACATTATGCAAAATATATGTCAGTAAAAAATATACATCAGTAAAAAAGTTAAGTTGTCAGCAAAAAGTGTGCAGATTGCCATTAAAAAAGTGTCTTTGATTGGCAACCATTGATAGAGCCAATATTATATTACTGTCTTTGTGCTTGTTTTTGCAAGTTGGCTTTTGGAACTATCCTCTGAAAGTGAACTGCTGAAATTTGGTTCTGAGAGTTGTCAGCTGCTTCCTGCCTTCCAGCTGCCAATAGATTTTATTTCTATTTTTATGGAAACACAGGTTACAGTAGCAGATAAAGAAGGAGTTTTTAAAAAGTAATTATCTAACTTTTACCTAATAGGGAATTTCTCCTGATTAATCATATAGGATCACTATAGATCATGAATGTTTCCATGCAGCTGTATATTTATTTACTTTTTGAGCTTTTAATAATTTCAGTTGGATTCTACTTTCCAGCTGTATTCTCCATTCCTAGTTCTATCCTTATTGTCTTATTCTACAATTAAAAAAAAGGAAACTCAGAGTTATTTTCCTTATCTTCTTTAGGTTAAATTATACCCAGGAATTTAAAAAAAAATGGGGCTTAAATTTTATGCAATTTTCTCCTGAAAACATATAAACGGTGCTTGTTTTCAAAAGGTTTGGAAAGGTGATAACATCCCTTGTACTGAATGCAATATTTAGGATGCACTGGACAAGCTTCCTATTTCATTTAAATGTTTTAGAATTTTTTTACCTTGTAAAGTCAAAATTGATTTCTTTATTTAACACCTTACCTGGATGAACTGTTCATTTACTAGGCAGGTTTTCCCAGATTCTTCAAAGCTTTCCAAATTATTTATTTTCCTGAAGGAATTTTTTTCCCTCATTATTAAATGCCTAATGTTTAAAGTGGAGCCACTTGACTTCAAAATATAGTGTACGGAGCACAGCACTTAATTACCTATTTGAATTCTATACAAATGGTAGTTTAGTTTGGCGTATTTATGTGTTCTTTACTACCATATTATTTAATGGCCTCTTACTATTGATTTCCTGAGTCCTCTGTCTGTTTCAGCTCCTCTTGTGGTTTTTGACACATATATATGTTGTTCATTTTGTCATCTTTCTTTATTGTGGCAGAGTTTTCTTCTTCTTCCTGGGAGAGTACTGAGAACACTCGGGTGGTGTTTCTCCTTGATCAATGAAGTGTCCCTTACCCCAGCCTTAGTTTCTATATTACACTGTGTCAGCCAGAGGCTTAAACACATGGAAGCTTCTGCTACACTATTTTTCTTCATTCAGTATATCATCCCCAGAGAGCACAAGGGAATAAATAGATTTTGTGTCCAAGTCTTGTGTCTATGCTATACACATAGCAAAGTATTGCTCTATACACATGTATTGAATAGGATAAAATGAAAAATAAATAAGTACAGCATGATGTTCATTTTCTGCTAAAAAAAAAAAAAAGAAGTGTAATGGTTGTACTTGTTTTGTTGTATTATTAACCTACAGTTTGATTTTACATTAGGCATAAACTGGGGAGGCAAGCAGAAGCAGGAAACAGTGTTTTAAGTAAAAGCAGCATACCTAACCATAGGTGTTGTGCATCCCAGTGCATCTGTTTACAGTCCTTGAACTCATTGGAAACAGTAAGCAAGAGATGCGTGACCAGCAAACAAGAAGCTACATAAAAGCTTCCTATCAAGTAAACTGACACAGGTAGGACCTAGGATCACTCCATTCCTAGTTGCTGTGAAGAACTGCTACGTGATTAAGGCCTAAGCATTCAAAGAAAGTATGCATGCAGTCATAGTTAGATAGACAGTCATGAGCTTATTTAAAAAAAATGTTTTGGTCAACTTATTTGCAGAAGTGTAACTAGAAAGTTTTGCACTGTGAGCACTAGTAGCAGCTGCCAATCTTGCACCCCACCCCTACATCAATACCCGAGCTGATGTCTCATTTACCCATCTAAGTTATGTTACTGCTAGTGTGGGGGTCATCTATGATTAGGGTTCATGTTTGTGAGCTTTTCACTGCAACTAGAAGGCTCAGAAGCTTGCTTTCCTTAAGGAACATAAAGGCCAAGCCTGTTATGTAGCCACATGAACACAGGAATTAAAAATTCATGACGAAGTCTCAAAAGTTGGCAATTCTTCTGGCACCTCTCAGCTCACATCACCAAGGAAACCCATGAGTGCATAGCAGCTAATATTCTGAGTATGTTTATTTCTGTTTTGTAATTCTTGAATAGAGAGTTAGCTGCAAAAAAGTCTGAGAGGCCCCCAAAGTTAGGAACTCTTTTCCACTTTCTTCACTCTCTAAATGTTCCCACCACCTCAGTAGGAGATGAACATTTTTAAGGAAAAGTAGATGGACCCAGAAAAAGAGCAGAAGATAAAGTAGAAGGATAGTTTGCAAGACATTTCAAGAGCAAGTTAAGTTGGCAAAGCAAGTAGAAGGATGAGCAAAATAAACACTCAAAGTGGATTCAAAGAGGACAAGCATTCAGGTGCTTAGTGTTATAGTTACAAGTGGAAGTTTATGCCCAAAATTTAGATCTTGGAATCCCTCTCTCAGCTGCCAACTTTACTTACCCAAAATGCATGAGCAGTTAAGTTTTCAGCAGAAAAGTCCTCTAGGTTGCTGAAGGGTTGCTTCTGGATACAACCGGAACTGCCTAGATCTTAATAGTGCTAGGAACTTCCTTTGCCCATGACACCTACAAAACCTGATCCTGCAAATCTTGTCTCAGTGCATGCAGGAGATAAGGTTCTCTGCAGCAGCCAGGACAAGGATAACCTTCCCACCCACACCCCATCCCCCACCACATGGGCCCCTCTATCTATCTCCACTTTACGGAGGGACTCAGAGTTACGGCATGTGTCTAGGATGTGAGACACCTGAATAACACTTCCCTGTAATTATGCAAAAGGAGGAGAAGAGTGTTGGGAATTTTTCATAGAGGATCTCATTCTAGAGCACAAGAAGTTTTAGCAAATGTACCCCTTCTGGTGATGGCGGCCAGATGTGGGAGGGTGCTCACGCAGTGGCTGCTGCCACCACCCACCACCCCACGCTACCACTGCTGCACCCCACTTTCCCACTCCATTGCACGTGAGGCTCCGAGGGCTGCCGATGGGTTTCACGCCCGGCCAGTCATGCGCTACCCATCAGCAGCCCATGGATCCTCACATGTAACTGGCTATGGGAAAGAGGTGCAGGGGGGTTGCAGTGGCAGCTGCTGCATGCAACCCCCCCCTGCCCAAGTTGGGCCAGGCAGCACCTTTGCATCTCACAGAGGGACACTGATGCCCTTGCCCCCCTGGCCCTGCTCCTGGGAGCAGGCATACAGATACACTTCTCCCTTCCATTGAGAACCTTGCGGTGGCCCAGTGGCTAATCAGGAGAGTGAGCTGAGGTAGGGGTGTAGGGAGGCACCATAGTGTGCTGTGTGGGGCCAGTGGCACCCAGCACACCCTGCCCCTTCCCCTGGGTAAGATGCAAACATGCTGGGGAAGATGCAGTCACCATGCCCCAGGCACACTCCAACCCTGCCCACCCACCTCCACGTACCCCCGAAGATGTTTCTAAGTACCCCTGGGGATACACATACCCCTGGTTGACACCCTGTGTTCTACAGCTCCCAGAACATCAAATGTACTGCTTTTTCACTTCGTGCTATTTGGGAGCCAGGTAAGAAAACAATTGGCTACACAGCCTCCCAGAATCTGGTAATCTCTCCACATCTTTCCCACTCCAAATGATCCTGGGACCTCCCCCACCAGATCCATAGCAAGGAAGTGAAACTTGTACAAAGGCTTTCCAACTGCCCTATCCCTGAAAACTATAATCTCTGTAAACATCAGATCTTTGGGCAGTAGAGTCCTGGCTGCATCCCAGAACAGCTATGTTGTCATGCACAGGCTTGAGGGGCAGAAGATAGTGCATTTTGGATGCCTGGAGGACTGACCATAAAGAAGATACAGGATGCTCTATGTCTCCACATAATATTGAGTTCACTAAGTTCTATTTCAAACTGCTTGATTTTCCTGTTATACTTTTGAAGCTTGTCAGGAAGTTTAAGCCATTCTTAAATGCTGTGTACTTCTAGATTCCTAGTTATTTTTACACATGCAAGTACTACAGTGCTGCACGCTTTGAAAAGTACCCAGCACTGCAATGCTTGCAGCTGTATAAGCAGTGAAATGCACATTAGTGCTGAGAAAATGGCGATGGTGCACTTTTGAACTAAAACACATCAGAGGTGCTTTAGATCAAAAGTACACTGCCACAATTTTCTGCTCACTGACGCTCATTTCACCACTTATACAACTGCATGTGGTGCAGCACAGTGGCCATCAGCAACAAATCTCCAGCACATTGTAGGATGAAACAGTATGTGTGTAAATGCCGCTGTAGGGTTTAAAGCGTGTTTAGAAAAAAAAAAAAAAAATCCATGAAAGTATTGTATAGAAAATTTAGACCAGAAAAAAAATCCACTATAGTTCTGTAGAAATGAAATATGAAACTAGTGGTTCTCTCTCTCTTGTATACAACTTTTATTACTACAGTGACAGTCATTGGGTCCTTACTGCAGTAAAAAAATATAGTAAAACCTCATGACTCAACCTGCAAAAGCTACTGACATTCTAGGCATACTCTACAAGTTAGATATAAGGATTTGCAGCAGGACTATTTTCAGATGCTTTGATTTATTGGTTGGTTAAGGTAATTTTGTTTACTCTATCTACATGATGTTATTGAGTCATTATATCTGGGTTGTGCTTTTGTTGGGTAACCAAGAATTTAGATATCGGTTTCTATGGAATTTAAATTGAAAATGATAAATTAGATATATATTCAGTTTGAAAAACTGTTTCCAACAGACATGTGAATTGTCATAAATAAAATGCTGAAGTAGAAAAACATGGGGCCCCTTCCCCCTATAAATTGCTGTAGGATATTTTTTACATGTTTAATTCTACTCATGCTGTATTAAGAAAAGCAAGTTCATTTAAATAAAATCGTTACTAATGGTTGACACCCTGTCTTTATGCTTGAAAAAAAGGAAGTGCTAGAATAGGGCGAATGAATATTTGTATTTAAAAATCTAGTTGGTATAATCTCATAATTAATTGTTTGCTCTCTGCAAATGTGTAGTCTATCTAATATTATATTGAACTGAGAAACTTTAAAAAAACAAACATGTACCACAAGAAAGTAGTGCAAAATGCAAATCTCTTTTTCCAGTAACAGAAGAAGTATATAAATGGTAAATATCAGCAGCCCATGGATCCTCACATGCAGTGGCAGCTTTTAAAATATTTTATAAAAGAAATATAACGCTCTAGCTGTAGCATGCAGTGTGAAATATAATCATGGTTACTGGCATTGAAGTATGCCTTTCCAGCACAGCTAAGTGGCAGAGGTTTTACTCCCTCTATGGCCCCTTATTTCCACAAAAATAACTGAGGGCCTTGTTATACATTAATTTTAGGTGGATTCTGGAGCTTTTAACACCTGAATTGTCTGTACATTAACACATGCAGCTAGTTTTAAGCATCCTTTATGAAGCTTAAAGTTATGCCACTCCAGGGAAAGTTTATCTCTGATCCATTACCCAGCTCATGTTACAGTAACATATAGCCACTGTAGGCTACACGTTAGTGTAAACACCCCACCTGCCTCCCCTTCCTCCATTGACCCAAATTGGGTCCATTGTCCCCCGGTCCATTGTCCCCCTGGTCCACTTCCAATCAAGCCACCATCCTCTGCCATCATGCCTCTCTGTCCCCTCATCCCTCCCAGCTCTTGGGCTGGATTGGGCCTGCCAACCTCCCTTTCCCCACTATCCCCAGATTGAGACACTGATCCCCTATCCCACCAGATTGGTCCTGCTACCCCCCACCCCCCACAACACCCTCGATCCCTGCTCACTCCCCCTGTCCCCCTGGCTTATTTATGGCTGTCAGGTTGTGCCAGAGGAGCTGGGCTCAGCCCAGAGAAGATCAACACCCCAGCAGTGGCCATGGCAGCAACAGGGGCTGGGCCTAAAGATTCCTCATCCCTGCCTGCTCCCCTGGAACATCCTGCCAGCTAAAAATAAGTTTGTGGGGGGAAGAAGGGGAGCCCCAGAAATGTAGGGAAAAGGGAGGGCAGAACAAATTTGCAGTGTACGACCAAAATTTGCTACCAGGAAATCCTATAGCAAAAAAAAGTGGCAGGAACACACCACAGTGCATGCCACAGGAACATGTGCTGGAAGATACAGAGGCTTGGTCATCCAGGGAGATGCTCTTGCTGCTGGCCAGAGTGTTCCACTCCTCCAGTGGATAAGGGTGAAGCCTGGAATGGCATGGGAGGGGGAAGGGTATGTAAGAGGAGATTCTTACCTTTCATTCCCCAAGTGGGCTGCTGACTTGACTGCATGTATGCTCCAGACTTGAGCTCACGCTAACACCCATTAACATTTGAGCAGCATAAAGCACATTGTGTAACAAGGCTCTGATATGAGTAGGGAAAGACGTTTTGTTATAGGGCAAGATCAGATGTAAGAGTGGACCAACCAGAACATGGTTTGAGTAGGGTGACCAAATGTCCCAGTCAGGCCAAGATAGTTCCAGATTTTGGAGGATGCTTCTGACCAGCCAGCAAGAATTAAAACAAGTGTCCTGGGCACAAGAGCAGGAACTATGAAATACAAAACCCTAGCAGTCAGCAAAAATGCCTTAGTATAGGTTAGCTTCATTGCTGAAATGGCCATTAAAACGTAATTGTTACTTCACAGATGATTGTTAATACCTGTTAAGTTGATCATTAAGGCTAGGGACAGGCATTACACATAAACTGGTTTAAGTGATCAGAAACTGGTTTAAACCTATAACAGAACAGATGTCCAGGGCACAGAAACCACTTTGAAAATGGCTAAAACTGATTTGAGATAAACCTGGTGGAATGTAGTATCAGGCTTAACTGATTTCACTCAAACTGGTTTATGCAATGTCTTGTCCCACACCCTTTGCTGGTTTAAGCTAAACCAGACACCCCCAGCTTCCCAGCATCCTCTCTAGGCTGGGTGGGGTTCTCTGCTCCACAGTTGAGCTGGCCCCTCTCCTGTGCTCCCTGGCTGGAGCTCCCACAGAGACTTGCAGGCACAGCAGAGTTTGCTGGCTTCCCTGTGCCCCATTCCCCACTTGCTGCTTAAGCAGAGATCCCTTCCTCCTCTTTCCTGCAGCAAGGACTGTAGACAGCATGTGGTATGCTAGCTAATGTTGTGTAAGGCAGATAGGACAGTGTCCACTTAGGGCTTTTTGGAGGTAATCAAGGGCTCAGATGGTAATGTCCCTGCATTCCTTCTTTTGGAAAAGGCAGACAAATTTCTTTGAGTAAATCTGATATCTTTTATTAGACCAACTAAATAATTGGAAAAAATGTTCTTAGCAAGCTTTTTGGTTAAGAATCCTTCATCAGGCTGAGGAAGCATCTGCAGCTGGTATGTTCTCTACCCTGGATGGAAGTAATAGCAAAGAAGTCAGAGGTTGGTAAGCGTTTTCCTTTGGAGAACACTGTTTAAGAAGAGCTTGTAATGAATGAGGCTTTGTTTTCTGATGGCGTGTTAAATGCTGATAAAAGAGCTGATAAATATTCTGTTATCAAAGGGGGGACCCATTCCTAATCACAGTGTCCTACCAGGGCCTGGCCATGCCCCCCTAAGCTCAGCACTATGCAGGGGAAAGGAGAGCTGCTCTAGCAGCCCCCTCCCCCCCACCAATACCACAGGTGGCAGCTGCAGGCAGTCCCCAATCACTACTGGCCACCACTCACACTGCCAGCAGCATCTGTGGATGGCTGCCAGCTGCTGGTCAGCAATCGCCACCCTCGTAGCCCTGCTGCTGACACCGCCATGGCCACCAGCAGGAACTTGCCGCTTGCCACCGCCATACTCCTGCCACCGACACTGCTGCCGGCTGTGTGAGATCACTGTGCCTCCCAGCCTCTGGGAGCATGTGACTTTCATGGCTTTAGCGCCCCCCTGCTTCTAGCTTGAGCCACTGCAGGCATGTGCCTGTATTTCTGGCGTGTCTGGTTACAAAACTGATTTAGCTTAGCCAGTTTAGACTAACCTGGAAAGATCGAATCAATTCAGGATCAGGCTTTTTGAATGTCTGTCCCTAGCCTCATGAGTCATTGAATCCCTGCAGCAGGGAGACAGAGGTGGGGGGGCAATGTCCTGGATTTCACATTATCCCATATGGTCACCATAATTTGGGGATTTTTTTTTCTACCACAGCAGGGTGAAGAGCAGCAGCTCCCAGACACCTCATAAAAAGAAAATGGAGATAGAAAGGGTAAATAAAGAGTAGAATAGTGGGAGGAAAGATAATTCCTTGGAACAGGTGGGGTTAAAATCTATCTGAAATGAGGACAGTTCGCACTGACATAGACAACAATAAACAATAGTGACCGACAGGGAACAGGACTAACTGTAGCTAACTAGTTACATGTGCCAATGCTTATGGGTTCCCAATCCCTACAATGAATTTGGTAATTTTTAACAGGTGGTCAATTAGAGAGAGACACACTTTTTAACAAAATTATTTGCTATTTAAAATTTTAGAAATCAGATGATGATTAGTTTTAACCTGCTAATTATGGAAGAGTGTTTCTATGGATGTGTTAGGTAGGATTCTTAGTTCACTCACCTGTATTATATTAGTATTGTTGCTGTTCCCTGATTGACTGACTTTAACTCTTTCAAGTGTTTATGCTTTTGGCCAATATTATTTTAATGTGTGATTTTAAGTATTAACTACACTCTAGAAGTTTATTATCCAAACATAGTAACAAAAAAACCCTTTATTTAAATAAAATATTTGCAAAAAATCCCAAACACCATGAAGCGGAGACACAAAGATAATTCTGCCACACTATGTATTTAGAAGTTACTGAGGCATGAATGATTCTTCCTTCTAGGGCAGTTCCACACATTGAACTATTGTATGATGCATCCCAAATATAATCATGTTTGTTTTCTACTGAGAATCTTTTAGAGTGCCAGTGATAATCCTCTCATCACGCATTACCTCATAAAAAAAAAAAACAAAGACAAGATCTTGGCAAAATAATTTACCTTCTGCTATTTTAGATGTTCTAGAAAATAGAATAGAATTCTGGATTTGTTTGAAAATATGTATCATTTGTTCAAGTGGGCTATGTTTTACAATAATAGAGATTGCAAAGTAATAGCTATAGTAACAAATTGGGGCATGGACAGACTTACAGATACTCCAGGCAAATATAGAGCTATCTTGGGCCCCCTCTGCATGTTACGTTTATGCCATGATTAATGTGTTAATTGCAGCATAAATTGCAAAGGTATTTACTATACTAGTACCTAATTTAAAGTGCCGTAACATGGCAATCCAGCCATTAAAATGTTCCTCACAATCTAGAACATTTTTCTGGCTGTTTTGTATAACACCTTCAATTGATAATGTGGCAGGTTTGGGCTGACTGATTGCTCTCATTGAGGTCTTGAGCTGGCCCCAGCCCCAGATGTGTGATCTCTTGGCTTTTAGTTTTCACTGCACTAGCAAGTAGAAAGGGCATGACTGGAATCTGATCACTGATCCCATAATCATGCCTCCTGCCATACATGTGGCCCAGGCCTTTGAATAGTCATCACCTATTCTGAAATCAACAGTCAGCATCTATTACAACAGCGCTCCACTAGATGGTGGAGAGCAGGTAACCTTTAGCAATTGACCATCCACAGATCTCAGCAGAATTTTATCTTTAGTGTAATTCATTTTAGGTCAATTTACTCCATTTTTAGATGTTTGTGTTTTCTTTCAAATACATTTTTTCAAAAATTGATGTAATTCCAGTTATACCAGTGTAAATGGTACCACCTGTGCCTCCCCCTAGTCAGACTGGGGTCTCAGGGAATACCAGAAACCTTCTATTTAAATTTTACCTTAGAAGGAAAGTAAAGGGACTGAGCAAAGACATATTGCAGGCTGGTAACATTCAAGCTTCTCCCACTTAATTTGCATTAGTTGATCATGACCTGCATTTCAGATTAATTCAAGTCCTGCCATTTTGTCGAGCTGGGATGACTAAACTGTGATGAGGATTTTACTCTTTTAAATAAATAAATAAAGATGTGGAGCTTAAACAGATTTTTCACTTACTGCAAGTATTTAAGGCCCCTCTAGACATTCAGGTAAAGGTGTGATAGGATCTGATGTGCTATCCAAACAATGGCG
The DNA here is from genome assembly GCA_030014935.1 of Caiman crocodilus. Classification (NCBI taxonomy): domain Eukaryota; kingdom Metazoa; phylum Chordata; order Crocodylia; family Alligatoridae; genus Caiman; species Caiman crocodilus. Next base: position 10,837,411 of record JAGPOW010003316.1, read on the forward strand.
CCTCCTGCCATACCACAATCGCATGACAGGAGTTGCGATTGTGGGATCTAGCATCAGGTCCAATCATGCCTTTATTGCCAGTGGAGCGGGAACCTGAGACTCCCCCTGCACTGGCAAGTAGAAAGATCCCTCAGCTGCAGGTCCTGCAGCCGATGGGACTTGTAGCCAGCAGAATTCACACCTGTAACAGCACCCCACTCACTTCCATGATTGCAAGTCCCATCATCTGGCAGGACTTCCTGGCCTGGCAGTGCCCCGTGGCTGCCAGGGCACAGTCTCCTCACATGTGGTACTTTCTAGCTCCAGCTGTGCATGGTGCACCCCTATGGCTGGGAGCTGCATCAGCCACAGGGAAAGACAATGCTAAACATGCAAATTAAAGCCAGATAGAAACCAGGTATAAATTTATCACTTATTTTCTAGCTCTAACTTTATAGCTCGATGAACTTTTTTATGGTACTTTAGTTAATTTTCACATGTAGCCAATCTAAATGAATTGCACAATTACCTGGTTAATTGCATAATACATGTAATGTGTAAAGGGAGCCTTAGAGACATGGAGCTATTTCAAGTCTTCTATAATTCAAAAACTATCTACAGGATACCATGCAGATAAATGTGAGAAAGATAAGTGCATGAGCACTAAAAGTGTCCACAACAAGAGAAGTTAAGGCAAAATTTAAGATTGGGGAGAATCTATTATCTTGGCAGTGCTTTGGACAAAAAAAATAATTGGCTACCTAGTGAGTGCAAATTACCATTTTTGATTTGTTAGCGTAAGTATAAGGTTTCATTGTAGTGAAGCATTTTTTTAGAAAAAATATGTGATAGATCTGTTTCATTTTCTGGATTCTAATACAAAAACTGCATAATAAATGATAATTGTTATATCACAAAGTCTTCACTTATTGTCACTGTATTCCATAGCCATGTTGCTATGCCATAGAAAATGAAATTGAAGGTGTAAATGTTTAAAAGGTAACATTGAAAACAAGACCTAAAGCTTAAACCTGATCTTGCAGTCACTGGTTTTATTTATTGATTCTTACGGAACTCCATTGGGACTGGGACCAGGTTTTGCTTGGTACCTGTACAACCAGAAAAAAAAAATGAGACCCAGGGACTCCAGCCAGTAGGAACAGCAGCAACAGCAGCCAATGTAGAAATCTTTGGATGGCTAGAAACATTTTCTTTATTTCAGACTGGGCTCTCCCTGCCTCCTGCTGTTGCCTGTTTGGGCCCACTCACTCCCTCCTCTTCCCCCATTTTTACCTTATTTTCACTTGCTTTTCAACCTTTTTCTCTTCTGCCATGCCTCCCTCAGTGTTTCCTCGCCTTCCTTTTCCCTGTCTGGTTAGTTTATCCCCTCTTAGGCAAATCCAATCAAAAATGCTGAAGAACATGTTTACTACCATTACATAATTCACCGTGTTATAAGTTTTCTTTCTTTTGCCTCCATCTCTTGTCTAGTTCAGTTGTCAGCCCTTTAGGGGCCTACTAATACTCAGTTTAGACCCTGGCTACTATAGCTGGGCTCCATTCTTGGTCAGTCCTTAAGAACTACCATAACAAACATTACTAAAGAAGAGTCAGGACTGCTTGTTCCAGCAGCAGTAGTTTGACAATTTCCATGTAGAATCCCAATACTCCTTACAGATCATACATAGTCTGTGTACAAGCTTTCATTTCTAGAAATTTCAACCACTAGAAATTGTTCCAGAAGAAGAAGCAATACAAGTGTTCAGCCAGAATTTGCTCTTGCTTTTCTTTCCCTCTCTAGATTAGGGATCAATCTGGGGTGTAAGGTCTCCACCCCACCCTACACATTAAAACTGGTGTCTGGAGCCCAGCATGTAGGGTTACAAACATGAAACCCTGCAAGTGCTGAAAGCTGGATTTTGTCCCCTTAATCTCACTTCAGAGGCTTTGTCTGCAGTTCCACATGCAGGACTGCTGGTGCAGAGCTCTGGATGTGCCCTTCTGGGGAGATGTTCCCTTTCACTTGGCACTTTAAAGCTCATGCCTACTGCCCAGCTCAAGGCTGTGGGTGCAGGGCTTGCAAGGGCTGTGTGAGAGGGAGCTTCTCTTTGTGTGGAACTCTAAAGCCTGCAGCTACAGCTGTGAGTACAGGACTCTGTATAGGCCACAGAAAAAGGAAGCCCTCCCCGCCCCCCCACCGCTTAGTACTTCAAAGTAAGCACTGCTGCCACTAGTCTCTGAAGAGCTGTGGGTGGGGAAAACTTTTTCCCCACTTGGCCCTTCAGACCAGTACACATAGTCCCCTCCAGGAGCAGAGGTAACAGGGAGTAAAGCTCCCAACCAGATTCCTGATCTGGGGAAGAGGCAAGGAGCATTGATGCCTGCTAACTTTTCCCTCCAAGAGCGGTCCAGAATGGGAGGGAAGCTGTGCAGGGATGTAAAGCCCACAGGTCCAGGCAGTCTTAATTTCTCCCCTCTCCTACCAGAACAGATGAGGAGGTGAGCAAAACTGATGTGAATTCTCTCACAAAGGAGATCTCCCAGGCTGGCCCCAGGAGGATCTTCTCCTGGAAGGGGCATTTTTCCCCTGGAAGAAACTGAATGTATGTTTGTACCCTTGTCATTTCTACCAGAAGAACAGTGATTCTCCCAGTAGAAATATAACACTTGTTTGCAGCCACGGTGTATGAATTCCCATGAGTATCTGCACAATGTATAAGTTACATGACATGATGTCTTTCAGGCTTTTTTGTCATAGAATATCACCACTACAGAATGTTAGACCCTGACTGCATGTGGCACCCAATGACTAGGCAGACAATGAGCCGTTACTCATTAGCCAGAGCTAGCAGGGAGCAAATGTCAACACACATTTCTCGCAACAGTTTTATTCAGAGTGGAGACAGCTTTGGGCAAGCTCTCTCACAGACATACAGCCTGTGAACGTGGGGAACAGTCATGAACAACAGCTCTTTCCACATTTATACACTTTGGTTCATGCTCATTAACATTTACTCCACCTTCGCCCCTTCTTTGGTTCCACCCGTATCTCCTTCCCTCTCAAGCTCTGCCTCTGTTTACTTCATTAGCATTAGATTACCTATACATTTCATTAATTTACATGCCTCTCTGCTAAGAGCGCATGCTCAAGACTTTGACCCCAGCTTCCTCTGGTCACTTGCTGGTTCTTTCTGTTTTCTTGCTGGCTCCTTCATCTCCAAGGTTTTACTTCTGCTTTATCTCGTGACGATAGCTGGTGGGCTGCATCTTATTCTTCTTACACCATATATACTACACACTATCCCATTGTTAGGAAACTACTTGCTTAAGCATTTGCAAAGTTGCTTTTAATATATCATTCTGCTTTGTGGTCAGCAGCTTTGCTGAGACACAGAAAAAAGCCTTTATGCAGCTGCAAATCCAGTGCTCCCCAAGATCCAAATACCGTCACCCTAACATAGATATATTTCAAGAAAGAATTTGAGGAAGTCCATATATGAAAAGAGACCTGTTGCATAATATCTAGCTATCCGATGGTTGTTGGCACCATTTCATATTATTTGCAAATATTCAATCTTTAAGCAACAGCGACATACAAGAAATAATCCTCCAAAAGTGGGGCAGTACACGTCACTGTTGACGTGTGCAGCTTCTCAAAGGAACTGTACCAGTGCCAATCACTTGTTCAAGAAATGATCTTCCTCCCTCAAAACACCTGTTTGCTTGCCTGCCTCACCCACAACTGTACAGTGAAGCACGCAAGCATTTCAAATGTGACTATGCATCCTTTCTGCCTAAGATTTCATTTCCCTGTACCTCCCTTTCACCACACTCCTCCTGAGCCTCCAAGCTGTCTTGAACTCCAGAAATATTTAGTTCAAAGACAGCTTAATCGGTCACCCTGAGAGTTACTGTAATGTGATCACTACCTTCCAGTATGAGCACTGCAGAGCTTTTAAGGCTATTTTGGTGTGTGCAGTAAATTAGGTTGCCATTGAAGTTATGTCACATGGAGCACACAGATACATGGCAACCTAGTGTTTCAATAAATGTCAGCAAGATAGAGTCAGGCAATCCTCTTTCCCATAAGAATCAGGAGTATGGTTTGAAATAGTGATTAAGAAATCTACTACCTGCATCCTCTGCTATTAAAGGAAGGACCAGATTTTAACACAAACAGAACTCCCCTATTTCCTTTAGATCAATTCAAAATACATTTCAAAGGGGTGCTAAGACTTCTCTTTTAATCCCCATATTTTATCTCCTTTTAAGAAGCAGTTCTTTGGTACGTATGAGTCCAACTATTAATAACAAACACAGGTAAGTGACTCAGATACCAACAACTGTTTACGAATATAGGACACATATACCAGATCTCATCATGGGATTCTTTAGTCGATGCTAGCTCCTGGCATGGGTTTAAAATGTCCTTATGAATTTAGGCTTGAGAGGAGATGTGAGACGGGACACGAAACTACAGCTCTGATTCACTTTTCAACTCTGCTCTAATTTAATACAACAATGACTGCCTGGTTAGTGGTACAAATAGATCTAGACTGTTTGTAAACCTTAAGCCCTCAGTTATTCAGATACTTCCTGCTTTAGGCTAGGAACCGAAGTAGCACAGAAATCAATTTAAGTGAGCAGAAACTCATTTAAACCTGTAACAGAACATAAGTTCAGTGCACATTAACCAGTTTTAAAATGGCCAAAACCAATTTGAGATAAACCTGGTTGAATATAGTACCAGACTTAACTGATTGAGGTCAAATCAGTTTATGGAACTTCTGTCCCAGACCCCTTCTTGGTTCAAGTTAAACAAGAGTCCTCCACCATCTCAGCATGTTCTGCAGCCCTGGGCTGGGCTGTGCGATCTGCTCCAGGAGAGCAGGGCTGGCCCTGCCCTTCTGTTTTCTAGCTGGAGCAGGGCCAGGGGGTGGCCAGATGTTGCACCCCTCACCTAAAGTAAAGAGGGCAGAGAAGAGGTTTATTTCTCCCTTCCCTCCCCTGTCCCACCAGAACAAACCCCAGCTGGATTCTGCCAGGCAAAGGCACAGCAGCCCCTGCCAGGCATTTCTCCACTCACTGTTCCAGCAGCCAGGATGTGACTGGCCCCAGTAGCAGCATGAAGCAAATGGAGATGGGGGTTTAATTCCCCCTACCCTGCCCTGTCCCAGTAGCAGAGACCACAGCCAGGGTCTGCCTGGCCAGGGCGCAGCAGCCTGTGCTAGCCCCCCCTCCCCACCTTGCTGCACAGGCAGGATGTGGCCAGGCACTGACCCAAAATGGCCCCCTGAAATTAAATGGGCAGGGAGGAGGTTTATTCCCCCTGCTTTCCTCTCCCCACTTGCTGCTTCAATGGCAGGGACAGGGATGTGGCCAGAGGCTGGCCATCATGGCTCCCTTAAGTGAAAGGGGGTGGGACGGGGGTTATTTCCTCCATGCCAGTGGGACTGGGAGAGGGGAATTAAACTCCCTCCTTGGCCAGTTCACTTGAGGCTACTTCCAGGGCTGGTCATGCTCCCCACTCTTCATAGCTTCCCTGTAGCCAAGCGCACGCTCTTGCACCCCTCAGCTTCTGGCCTGAACCACTGAAGACTTGTGCCTACATTTCCTGAGTCAAAAGTGAATGTCTATTCACTTGTGAATTGGTTCAATCTATGCAGGTTAGACTAACCTGAAAAGAATGAATCAACTCAGGCTCCATAGTTTTGAATATATGTCCTGAGTCTTAAAGGGAATGCACCTCTCAGCTCTTCATGTTCAGATAGAGAGTGTGTCTTATTCCAAGAATGGGAGAACATCTTTTATGAATAGGTGTGGGTCCATTTAAGTCAGAATTGTTTCCTTTTTTCTCAATTGTAAGGCGCTGAACTGCCCTCACTGTAAGGCCTGATAGATTACATGAGCCCTAAGCTATCATTTTTGCCAAGGTTTAACTTTAATTCCCAAAATATCCATTTGAGAATTCCAAACTGTTTCCTTCTAATCTTCAACCATTGATTTTTATTTGTATCTTTTACAACATTTTGTTTTTAATATAACAACATTCAACTAACGTTATATGTTTGGCATTCAGTCGTAAGTTACCACTTCTGTAAATTCACAACTGAGATTTATAATACATAATTCCAATTCTTGTTATAATGAAACTGCACAAGATTATGCTTACACAAGTGAACTATTTAGAAGCTGGAGGGATACAGTGAATATACAAGAAGATACAAATTATTTTCTGCTATTTTAAAGGGCAGTTTGTTTACATAGCAATATTTTATTGGAGTTTTATTGGATTTATTGGATACCTCAAACCTGACAGAGTTGATTGGGTGCTACTATAAAAGCAAACAATTCACACTTCTCGTCTGACAATGAACATCCAATTTATGTTTGGTTACAAGGCAAAACAATTTTAGCAGCTTAAAAGGAAGAATTAAGAAATAGTCCAAGGTCTTAGTAGACGGGTCTGAGTAGAAGGTAATTCCTTAGGTCAGAGAGGAGAGTGATTGAAATAGTACACTTAGTAAAAGCAGAATAGTTTAGGGATTATTTAGAGAAGCTAGATGATTTCAAATTGGCAGGGCCAGATGGGATGCACCCAAGAGTATTGATGGAATTGGCTAAGTAATTTCAGTCATAGGCTATCCTTTTTGAGAACTCATGGAGGCCAAGTGTGATCCTAGATGGAAGAAAGGAAGAAGGGGAAAAAAGAAGGTCTGGGGAACTACAGGACAGTAAACTTCACTTTATATCTGAAACGATCATGGAGCAGGTCCTCAAGGAATCCATTTTGAAGCACTGACAGGAGAACAAGGTGATCAGAAACAGTCAGCCTGGATTTACCAACAGAAAGGCATGTCTGAGGAAGAGGACTTAGTCCTCTCCTTAGAGAGGAGGTGATTGAAATAGTCTTTTTTATTAAGAATACAGAGAAGGTAGAGCACAGAAGAGAATGGAACTAAGGCTAGAGCCTTGTGTAACCCCTTCAGGAAATTGCTGGGGTTGGGAAGCATCGTTCAAAATTCATGCTAAAAGAATTACTCAAAAGGCAAAAGGAAAATCAGAAAAAACTCTTGTAAAAGCCAGGAGATGACAAAATTGCAAGAACACAATACGCCTTAGTAAAGGTAAGTGACAGTTTGAACAGGATGAAAATAGGGATGGAGTATTGGTACTGAGGCTGGACTAAGAAGTCAGCAAGAGAAATTTCAGAGCGGTAAAAGCAGAAGTACAGGGGGAAAATGTCTCGGATGGAACAGAAAACTCATTCAGTGAGCTTAGAGATTAAAAGAGCTTAGAAAGGTGAGGAGGGTCTGGGTTAAAGCTATTTTAAGTTCTGAGATACTGAAGCAAACCTATAGTTTAGGAGGAAGATATCATATAGTAGCAATTTTCTTTTGGATGAGATTGATGAGATCCTGTGCAAAGATCTCGAGGCAGGAAGAAAAAAGAGCTTGAGAGATGAGATGAAGGTAGAAGAAAGATAGTAGGAATGAAGACATTGCAGTCAATTAAGTTGCAGCACTAAATTTATTTAGCTATGAAGAGATCTGAAGGAGGAGATAAGCATTTTGCAAATGGAGAAAGTTGCAAAGTCTTCGGATTTTGCTAGCTGCCCTTTACAACATGATTGTAGGAATATAAAGCAAATGCCAGGATATTCAATAGAGTCTGCTCCAACACACTATAATTACAGCATGTTGGAGTAGCCTTGCTTCCCATGTATAGGTGCCTTAGGCTCCTGATTCCCAGATCCTGACCGTGGCTTGGGATTTGGATCCTGACTCGAGGCTTCTGACCCCAACCTCTGTAATCCCCATTCCCACTCCCAGCTCTCCCCACCAGGCTGGCCATCCTTGTAGACCCTTAATTTGCAAGTGACATTCCTGTTAATAAAACTCAGTATGCTCTTGGCTTTTTATGCAATAAAAGCATGCTTTTGGTTCATATTCAGCTTATGGTCCACCATAACTCACAGATTCTTCTTTGCAGTGCTGCAGCCTAGCCTATTCCTCAGTCTGTGAATGAAATTGCTCTGTCCCATGTGCAGACCTTTTCACTTATTCTTGTTGAATCTTATCTAATTGATTTTGGACCATTTCTCTAGTCTATTCCAGTCAATCTGAATCCTAGCCCTGTCCTCCAGAGTATCCACGATTCCATCCAACTTTATATCATTTGCAAATTTGCTAAACCAACATTCAATCCCATCATCCAAATCATTACTGAAGATGTTAAACAATACTCGATCCAGAACCCCTAGGGAACCCTACTTGGTACTTGCTCCCACCTAGATATTGAGCCGCTGATGACTATTCACCAAGTATGATGATTCAACCAGTTATGTATCCACCTTTCCATAGTTTCATCTAGTATGTATTTCCTTAGATTAATAATGAGAATGTTGTGGGAGACCAAGTACAAAGCCTTGCTAAGATCAATATACCACATCCACTGTTCTTCCCCCATCCATAGAACTTGTCATTTTATCACAAAAGGAAATCAGATTCCTCAGACATGCCTTCCTCTTGGTAAATCCAGGCTGACTGTTTCCAATCACCTTGTTCTCCTGCCAGTGCTTCAAAATGGATTTCTTTAGGATCTGCTCCATGATCATTTCAGATATAAAGTGAAGTTTACTGTCCTGTAGTTCCCCAGATCTTCTTTCTTCCCCTTCTTCCATCTAGGATCACACTTGGCTTCCATGAGTTCTCAGAAAGGATAGCCTATGACTGAAATTACTTAGCCAATTCCATCAATACTCTTGGGTGCATCCCATCTGGCCCTGCCAATTTGAAAGCATCTAGCTTCTCTAAATAATCCCTAAACTATTCTGCTTTTACTAAACTGTCTTTTTCCCTATCTCTACTGCCAACTACACTCATCATCTAGTAGCTGCCTCTATTTATGAAAACAGAAGTAAAAAAGGCATTAAGGGAACTTTTATACATGCTCCAGGGGTAAGGACATGGGTGGTGCTTTAATTAGAGTGGCTCCAAGAGCTTGTTTGAACTTTAGTTCAAGTGTCTTCAGCACCATTTTTAAGCATGGGGACACTGATACACAAGATGCAGGAGGCTGCTGGAACGTGGCTGTAGGAGTGTGTCTGCTTCTGTCTTCCCCCAAAGAGCTCGCCTGCCACAACTTTGAGATAAAAAAAAAAAGGGGAATTTAATTCCTGAGTGGGATGAGGTACAACAGACCACCCAGATGGTACTTACCAAGGTACTAATCTTTATTGTGACAGTATCTAATCACTGCCCTAATTGCCTTGTTAGCAGGGAAGCAGCTACATTGCCTCTGTTGAGTCATGTCTTCCTCACTCTCTCCCCTGATCCTTCACTGCTTCCTTGATTGGCCAGGGTTGCCCTGAGGGCTTCCCCTGAACATTGTTCCCCAGTCTCCACATGGCTTCCATCAGTCACCTGAGTCATCTGCGACCATCCAGGAACCATCCCTTTTCTCACCTGTATACTACAGATCATCTGCTTTTCCATCTGGTGGCCTTCTTTGCCACTCCACTGAACACCATGGCTGCTTGTCTCTTCTCTGGTGCCCCAGGGACACAGTACTGATCCTTGCATTCTGTCTTTTAAGCATGGCGGCTGCTCTAATTACCCTTATCTTCCTTCGGTGCACTAAACCCTCCACCGCTGTTTTTGCCATGTTCCAGCAAACTCAGTTAGTTGAGTCTGCTCTGATGCGCTGTCATTCAGATGCACTGAAACTCATCACTCAATGCCCTAAATGCTTCAGCCTTCCCTGGGTCATCTGGGACTAGGTTGCCTTACACATTTTGTAAGAGACCTATGGTATCTCTTACTTTTGAAATACCTACAGAATCCTTTTTTATTTCCTTTTATGTCCCTTGCCAGCTGCATCTCAAATTGAGTCTTGGCCATGCAATACTCTTGTACTCTTCCCCAGCATATGGTTGAGTTGAACTTTTTATAGGATTGCTTTTGAGTTTCAGTTCTTTAAAGAGATTGCTGTCTAGACAGGCTGTCTCTTGTTGCACTTCCCATTCTTCCTTCTCATCAGATTAGCTTCCTCCTGTGCCCTTAACTGAGACTCCTTAAAGTATAGCCAGCTTTCCTGGACTGCTTTTCCCCTCAGACTTGCCTCCCAAGAGATCCTGAGTTTCTTAAAGTTTGCTTTTCTGAAGTCCAGTGTCCTTATTCTGGTGCTCTTCTTCCTTCCTGATTGTATGATTGTAAACTCTATTGTTTCATCAGCATTGTCACCCAAATGAAACTCCACCTTCACATTCTTAACCAACTCCACCCTTTTCATCAGTAAGTCAAAAGGAGTTTCCCCCCCTTGTTGGCCCCTTTACCATCTGACTCTAAAATCTATCCCGCAACATACTCTAGGAATTTGCTGAACTTTCTGGAGTCAAGTATATAGAAAATCAAAGTAATGTATTAATTCAAGAAATGGCAGGTTGAATATTTGTCAATAATGCTGATGACTGAAATCATGGAAAGGGTCAGTGACAGGGAATGGCAAGGTGGTTTGATGGGTAAATGAAACCAATGATAGTTGCAGTTAAAACTTCAGGACAGTACATGAGGAAGACTAAATGGACAGTTCTTTTCATATGGAGATAAAACGTTGGCTGAATCAGTACTATCAAACTTAACACTGAAGTTGAAGTCATAGAGGAAGGCTGATTCACCTGATTTGGCTGGGAAAGAGATGAAAGCAAGATGAGAGAATAAATAAGAGTTGGATGCAAGGATATTCAAAGGAGAAAGAGTGGGAGAGAAGTCCAACAATTCCACTTTGATCTTGTCCTGGGCAGAGTGTCTGACAGGAGAGGATTTTAAGAGAAAACAGCAGCTGCAAAGGCAATGACAAACTAAAAGACAGAGGTTTTGTTTCCTAGTCCTAGTGATTTGGAAAGGAAGGATTTGGATTGGGAAGCTGAGAGAGGAGGAGGAGAATCCAATAAAAAGTAATCTAGAAGACAATTTCAATATCCGAGGCATTTTGCCAGGTATCCATTCTAGACACACACCCACACACACACAATTTCTCCTCTCTCAGGTAAGGTCTCTGTTGACCATAGCTAGTCCTTACAATCTACAAAGCTTCATGACACTGTTGGATGGAATTCAGTAAGTTAGGAAAATCATTTAAACTGTGGATGCTTAAGTTCAAGTTTGATAAAATTGGGTTAATTCTTATTTAATCAAGGCCAGTGGATCTACTTTTTTCCCTCAAACATGTTTAAAAATCCTGCCATTAAATGAAATTGTACATTAAAGGAAACATTCAAACAGAAAAGATCTAAGTCAGGCAATCTCCTCACATAGTTGTTTAAAAGATTTTGTGCATTTGAGAAGTAAATGACAAAATTGACACTCACAGTAAAGGCTGTTCAAAGAAGACTATTTCATATTTAGGCTTGGCAGAATTTGATTTTTACTTTTTAATAATTTTTACAGATAATATCAATTATTTTATTTTTAAGCATTAAAAATTAGTTTACTTTTAATAATTTAGTCTGATTTAAATTAAATTAACAACTGTAACTGGGAGTTTTGGGGAGAAACTGCAGCAGCTAGAGCTAGGCAGTTAAACAGGGGCCAGATGTAAGAGGGAAGACAGCAAGGCGCTGTTGCTGCCTAGTGGCCCATCAAAGCAAAGGGCATACCAGCACTCAGTCTGGGGAAGTCACCTGACTGGGTGGCTGGGTGTAGGGAACATAATAAGCCCAGGGCCTGAGTCAGGGCAGCCAGTCTGGCCTTGCAAGGAGAGGACTATAGGGTTAGGGACAGACATTCAAAAAGTCTGACCCTGAATTAATTCAATCTTTGCAGGTTAGTCTAACCTGCAAAGCTTAAGTCAACTTGGGAGTGGATAGACATTCCCTTTTCATTCCAGAAATGCAAGAACATGCTTGCAGTGGCTCAGGCTAGAAGCTGGTGGGGTGGAAGGAAGCATAAGAGCATACCTCCCTTCCCTTCCATAGTACTGAGCTGGGGAGGTTGTAGCCAGGCCCCAGCAGGATGCTCTAATTAGCCCATCAGGGAATTGATAACAGTGCTTATCACCCCAAACTCAGTGTTTATCACCCCATTCAGAAACAACAGAAGAACATTACCGGCTACCTGTTGATTCTACCTTTTTCACAGCATGGACTGGAGCCAGTATGCGATTTGCTAGCTAATACACAGATACCTTTCAGCAAGGCAGACTGAAAGGGAGAATTCCTATTTAGCAGAGAGTGGTGAGGTGGAGGGGGAGAGCAGCTTGCAAGTCTCTTCTGGAGCTCCAGTCAGGGAGCAGAGGGGAGGGGCCAGCTCTGCTGTGGAAAAGCCCAGAGAGCATGCTGGGATGCTCAGGGTGTCTGGTTTAACTTAAATCAGTAAAGTGTCTGGGACAGACATTGCAACCAGTATGACCCAAATCAAACCAGGTCATGCTGGCCAAACCAGTATGGCCCAAATCAGTTAAACCTGGTTGAATGTAGTATCAGACTTATTTCAAACCAGTTTCAGCCATTTTCAAACTGGTTTATGTGCACTGAACATCTGTTCTATTATAGATATAAACTAGTTTCTGATCACTTAAACAGGTTTATGTGTAATGTCTTTCCCTAGCTTAGCTGAGAAATTGGCTGGGATCCTGTTATACCTGGGAGCTGCAAGCAAGGAGCTGAAGTCTTGCAGGGAGCTGGGACCCAGCATAAGGAGGCTTTGTCATAGAACCAATAGGATCAGAGTCGTGTTACACCTAGCATACTTATAGTTTGGTTATAACTAGTGGATTGAGTACAGAGAGCAAAGTGGGGGATAAGAAGGCTTCAGTGTGGTGCCTAAGGTGCACTGCAATTCCTTGCCTAAGAGGTACATGAAGTCTGGAATCCTGCTAGGGGTGGGGACAGGGTCAGAGAGCCCAGAGCCCAGGCAGAGTGGAGACAGGGGCAGAAAGGATAGAGCCAGAGCAGGACAGAAACAGGGCCAGAGAGCCCAGAGCAGGGTGAAGAAAGAGCTGAAGCGCAGAAGCCAGGTCCAATTCAGTGGACTTTGGCTAGATGACTCAGTGAGAGAGAAGGGGAAGAGCCTGAGAAGACCAAAGCCCCAACAAGAGAGATTGGTTGGACAGCAATGTCTGAGACATGGGCTTGACTACAGGGGAGATCAGAGGCCACAGAATTAGACATTAAGATGACCACCTGTTAGAGATCAGCTTGTACTGTAAGAGGGCTCACTCTGAGGTCCCTGGGACAGCCTCCCTTTCAAAAAAATATATTTACATCAGGGCATGACAGGTGGGAAGAAGAGGAGGATACCTAGAGAGTCAGGGTAGAACAGGAGCTGCGCGGCCACCAAGGTGTCTCACGGCCACCCCTGGGGCCCAGTGCCTGTTATATAATATATTTAGGAATAGCAACAGCCTATATAACATATCCAGGAATAGCAAAAAGAAACAATGAAAAGGCTAAGAAAACACCACAACTTGTATCCTTTCTAATCAGAGTCCTTCTCTTTGTGTACCTGTCTCACCAGTAGGCTGCTTTCCTTCTTTTTACAGTCTCTCCCCAGTTCTGTGCAGCTGAGTTGTCCCATTTAGGCATCAGGAACTCTCCACCACTGCTTTACACACTTTCCTCTATGGCCACTGCTCTGAATCTGGCTCAAATTCTTTTCCTCCCTCTACTTTGGTCTTTGGGTAGGAGTTAAAGTAGCCTGTTACCTCCCTCCAACCTGCTTCCCAGCACCTATGCATGACCAGCTAATTGCTTAATGATGACTCATTAGGCTTCTGGCTGTTTTCCTCTTTAAAGAGATGGGCCGTCTATACACTGGCCTGTGACTCCCATCTGTTCTTCCCCTCTTTTTGATTATTAACAGTGGAAATATTTTTGTCAGCCAGTGTGAGGTGAAATTGACATTTATCAGTGTTTCCCAATAAAAATTGAATCCTGCCATGGCTATTTATATTATACAGTTTTAAAAGCTGCAGCAGGTGGGTCATAATAGAAACCATTTTTTTCTATCTCTAATTCATTTCATGTTGAGATTGTTTTATAAAGAGCTAGTCTTCCATACTCAGTGTCATGATGCCGGACAAGGCATATTGGCCACGTGTAAATGAAACAAGAGGTGTTTGAGCTAAATGCTTTTGCACCGCTTTAATGGTATCAGTGTTTGCATGCCTCAGCAGCATATTGCACATTAATTCCAGCTGCTGTAGGAAATTCAGCAGTATAAGGTGCCTTAAATGACTTGGGGCACAGCAAACTAAATCTACTTCAAGGAGTTTTACTTTGCTGTCCCTACAGCTGCAGAGCAAAGCACCAGGCTCCATGCAGCTCTACAGCTCTGCAGGAAGCCCTGCAGGCAGCCTGGCAGCAGCCCAGGAAAACAGGCTCTGCTCAAGAAAAGTAGTGAGCCTGATCTTGCCTCCATCCCCTCCCCCATGCCGGAGCCTGCCTGCCAGCCTCACCTGCGTGGAGGACGGATGCTCCCTTCTGCATCTGTGGTGCTTCCCAGGCCTGCCAGAGCCAGGTACCTGTGGGCATGTGCCACCGGAGCCAGGGTGGCGCTGCTGCCATGGAGGGAAGCACCAGCCCCCTGCCCCCCACCACACACACATATACAGCCCAGGGACCACTCCACCCGTCAACAGCTCCTTTGACTCATTCAACAAACAAGTAGTCTTGTTGGCCTAATACCCTCTCAAGGATCTTAACCCATATTTCAACTAGATATCTGTTACAACTACTGACTGCTTACAATTATTTTCTATTACACTAGCATGTGTCAAGCATAGAAAAAAAATAATACTAGCTTACTTCACATGGCAACAGCCTGGGAATGAAATTTTTATTTGCAATTTTGCATTAAAAAAGTAAACCTATACCATAAGAAATGCAACTTTAATTGGCAGAGGAAACAGCATTGTCATTTGAAAATGCTACTATACAATTAGACTTTATGATAAACTACCAGACTCATTTAGTTTATGAATTGCTTAGACCTTTAACATTAGATGAAGAAATGACAAAAATGTAGAGTTCAGGCAATCAGCTACTAACACATAAAAATTTAGTAGTCATCAGTTACTTTGCCATAATTAATGGAAAGCTGGAATATGTATTTTTCTTTCAGAGAAATTAGATTATACTCATGGGTGTACATTCAATCTCACCACAACAAGGTGACAATTACAGCAATGAAGTATAGAACAACTGGAAAGCCTAAAAGATACCTTGAGAAAAGCAGAGATTTATAGCATTAGAATAGTGGTTTTCATGTCATCATCAGCATATTTTATATTGATTAGACATTAATATGGATTAGAGGGGGTTTTTTCTGTTTTCCTGTTACAATTTGATACAGACTTTTATTCACATAGGAGAGAAGGGTGTGTAGAAACAAGTATCAGTGTTCTTACAAAACTAGATGCTGATTATGAAGGTTTTTAAAAGTCAGAAACAGTTAACTAGAGCATGTACCACCTGTTCCAATTTTAAAATGCTTTGAGCCAAGCACTCAAAACGTGTACAGGGCTCTCAGCCCATACCCTCTAAAATCCAGTGTCTTTAAAGCATCTCAGTTTAGGCATGCAAGTCAATTTTGAACATTTATGCCCATGTTTATTATACAGAATTTGCTATTGAGAAGAGTCTTTAATTCACTGTTTTCTGTAGAGTCAATTATAGTCAATAGTTGCCATTTGTCACATTGCTACTGGCTTCGTTATCAGAGAATCATAGAAAGTTAGGGTTGGAAGGGACCTTAGAAGATCATCTAGCCCAACTCCTGTTCAAAGTAGGACCAGCCCCAACTAGATCATCCCAGCCAAATCTTTGTCTAGCTAGGTCTTGAAAACCTCCAAGATGGAGCTTCCCCCACTTATCTAGGTAATGTGTTCCAGTGTTTTATTACTAATATCTAATCAATACTTCCCTCCCTGCAACTTGAGGCCACTGCTCCTTGTTCTGTCATCTGCCACCACTGAGAACAGTCTAGCTCCATCCTCCTTTGAATGCTGCTTCAGGTAGTTAAGGCTGCTATTAAGTCCCTTCTCAGTCTTCTCTAAAGTAAATAAGGTCAATTCCTTCAGTCTTTTCTCATAAGGCATGTGCCCCAGCCCCCTCACTATTTTTGCCACCATCCACTGGAATCTCTCCAATTTGTCCACATCCTTTCTGTAGTGGGGGCCCCAAAACTGAACCCAATACTCCAGATTTGGCCTCATTAGTGCTGAATAAAGAGGAATAATCACTTTCCTTGCCCCGCTGGCCACACACCCATCAATACAGCCCAGGATGCCATTAGCCTTCTTTGCAACAAGGGCACACTGCTGGCTCATATTCAGCTGATTGTCAACTGTGACTCCCAGGCCCTTTTCTACAGAGCTGCTGCCCAGCCAGTCACCCCCCAGCCTGTACTGGTACATGGGACTGTTCCATCCCAAGTTCAGGACTTTGCACTTGTCCTTGAACCTCATGAGATTTCTTTTGGCCCAATCTCCAATTTGTCTAGGTCACTCTGAATCCTGGCCCTACCCTCCAGTGTATCTACTACTCCCCCCAGCTTGGTGTCATCTGAAAACATGCTGAGAGTGCACTCTATGCCATTTGTCAGGTCATTGATGAAGACATTGAACAAAGCCAACCCCAGGACCGACCCCTGGGGCACTCCACTTGATACCGGCTGCCAACTAGACATCAAGCCATTGATCCCAATGCTCCAGCCAGTTTTCTATCCACCTTACAGTCCATCCAACCCATACTTCCTTAGCTTTCCTGCAACAATGTTGTGGGAGACTATATCAAAAGCCTTACTAAAATCAAGGTACATTACTTCCACTGGTATCCTCACAGCCACAGAGCCAGTCATCTTGTCATAGAAGGCAATCAGATCAGTCAGGCATGAGTTACCCTTGGTGATTCCATGCTGACTGTTCCTAATCACCTTTTTTTCCTCCAAGTGCTTAGAAATGCATTCCTTGAAGATCTGCTTCCTGATTTTTCCAAGGACTGAGGTGAGGCTGACTGGTCTGTAGTTCCCTGGATCCTCCTTCTTCCCTTTCTTAAATACGGGCACTACGCTTTCCCCTTCACAATCATCAGGGACTTCTCCTGATCACCATGAGTTTTCAAAAATGATGGCCAATGGCTCTTCAATCACATCAGCCAACTCCCCCGGCACCAGGTGCATCCTGTCTGGCCCCATGGACTTTTACTTCACCACTGAAAGCTGCTCCCCTCCTACTCCCCAAACTGTGCTGCCCAGTGCTGTAGTCTGGGAGCTAACTTTGCTTGTGAAGACTGAGGCAAAAAAGGCATTGAGCACTTCAGCCTTTTCTGCATCCTTTGTCACAAGATTGCCATCCCCATTTAGTAAGGGACCCAGACTTTCCCTGATCCTCCTCTTGATGCCAGCGTTCCCGCTCAGCTGTGTGGTGTGCACAGCCACACAGGCATGCTCATGCTGTACTGCCAGGCTTGCCTGCATAGCCACATACACCGCTCAGCTTAGAGGGAATGCTGATTGTTACCAACATACTTGTAGAAACATTTTGTGTTACCCTTCACATCCCTTGTGTACTTTGGCCTTCCTGACTTCATCTCTGCATACCCAAGCAATGCTCTTATATTCTTCCCTAGTTATTTGTCCAAATTTCCACTTCTTATAAGCTTCCTTTTTGTTCTCCTTGAAAACAAATGGACAAATGACTAGGGTATCTCAAATGTATTGGTAAAGTATGTACATCTACTTGACATTGGGTTCCCCATTATAAAACATGAATTTGCACTATGTTAGTACACAGGCTTCCCATTTACTTCGAAAGGAAGCGTGAATGGTATTGAATAATGTTAAGTGAGTGGCAGCTAGTCTAGGATAACCAATGAGATTGTGTTAATGTCTCTTTGCCAATGACATTACGAAGAGCCAGGGATCATTTAAAAAGATATGTTGCAACAGTGTTAAGATACTGAAGTCCTGCTATGTTATTCCCAACAAATTTAGGCATATATTCCTCTATGTCACTGTGGAAGCTGTGTCTATTTAAACTGCATTTTATTGTGTAAATATTGAGTGCTATTAGTAAGCATGCAAAAGACAGGATCAAAGTATGGGAAAAATAGAGATGTGCTATTGAAATGTTTGGGTCCAATGAGGGCTGATATTTAAAGAGAAGTCAGTAATAATAAGCAAATTTGTTCAAAATCAATGTCCACTAGTAGAGACTTTATTAGGTATACACATATTTTCTATATGCATAGTATGTATGTTTTACAAAATGAATTTACTCCAGCTTATTTTCTGTTGACAGTAAGACATTTAGCTTAGGTTCCCTATCCTAGTATGCTCAATATATATACACTTAATTCCAATTGTACCACAATTCCAATTGTTAAAATAACATAGGTAAGAAAATGGAACAATAAATCCCTCTGTCAATTGTTTTCTTCTTCAGAACGCTTGCATTCATTTCACTGCAGTATTTTTAACTTAATGTTTACTATTATTATTCACTTTTTCTAGAGCCAGGCTTGCTAAAGCTTTCAGAAATTGTTGGGAAAATTATATCCAGGGCCTTGACTTAGGAAGAAATGACAGCACAGCTTCAACTTTCTTTCATAAAATGCCTCTTAGTACAAGCACAATACATTTGTAACTATTCAAGTAAAACTGTATGGGTCCCTTAAGTAACTTGTTATTATTGTATTGTTGTTATTGTATGAAATCTGATTGTCTGTAGGGTTCTGCAAGACCTCAAGAATGTGGTTTGGTACAATAATCTTATTCACAATGTATCCATTCTTCTTTTTCATTTACATTTGAAAGTACCGCACTTTACACTTTCCCACTGATCAGTGTTCATGGAATTGAATAGTCTGTGCCTATAGACCAGCTATCTTGGGAAAGGAAAGGCTTCAGTGCAAATAGTTCTAAGTTAAGAGAACTTAAAAACTGCTTTATCCAGTCTGATTACCTGCTTTTTATCTAGTCTGTCTTTGTTTAAGGAATCTAGGACAGGTCGTTCACCCCTAAAGGATATGTTACATAAGTAGTAATCTGAAGTTCAAGAGTAAGATTTACATGTATACTGATTTCAGAGGGTATGGGGGAAAGATAAAAAGATAAAAGGGAAGCATGGAATTTTGACTAAATCAGTAATTCAGTCTCAAGTGTTCATCCACTTGTGGAGCTAATCTAATAATCAAGATCAGCTGCTGGTCAGTCACACCTGTCCCATTTGACCAAGTCAGTTGCCAATGTCTTTGCAGTTCTGATGAAAACAATTTCTCACTCTGGATTCAGGCTTAAGGAGGTCACTTATGTTTGGTGAAATGCTTCTGTATTTAAAGTGTAATGGTTTGCAAACTGAAATGCCTTTTGGTTTTATCAGCTGAAAAAAACAGCTATCTGGGATTAAAAAAAACAACTATTGGTTTCCTGATCCTAGAGTTCAATTACTTCATAGTGGCACTGCTAATGCATTAGTATGAGGTCTCAGTAGATCTACATTTAAATACGCTTTTTCAGGAAGTCTCAGTTTGCTGCCCATGTCAGTATGGTCTCCATGATGTGTATACATCTAGAATAATTCCCTGGCAATTAAGGATATTGCTCTATTAACAGAATATGGGGAATTACTTGTTATTATCAGGGTAAAATACAACACTTCTCTAAACTAGAGCAAGCAATTCTACACATCAGTTATCCAATAAGATTCTATCTGCTGATTAAAATAACTGATGTAAGACATGGCATACATAGTATTTCTTGATTCTGTAAAAATAGAAAGACATCCAGATGCCCACAAGTCATCTAACCTCAATTTATTTCCAACTGTTCTTCCCCCAGAGACTTTTTCCACTCAATTTTTATTTAATCCAGTTGCACTCTTCTCCCTGTTGGTCTCTGCTCACTTAGTTAACTAGTGACTAAGTAAAAGGTCTATACCACGTGTTTTCAGCCTTTTTGGTTGGGGTACCCCCCGCAGCCAGTCAACGAGCGGGAGGAAGCAGAAAAGCTAAAAGTGCTGGCGGCGAAACCAGAAGTGCTGGTGGCTTCTCCATGCTACTGCTGCTTACTCCCTGGGGCCTTCCAAAGTATCCCCAGGGATATGCATACTCCCGGTTGAAAACCCCCATCTATACCAATATTAGGACCCTTTCACAGCCAGTCCTTGTATTGACTTCAGGCACAGAAATGGAGTTACGTAAGTGGTTTTAAGGCCAACTTCCATGCAAATCAAAGTAGCTTCAAAGCTGATGCAGTGGCCACAGGGACCCTAGACAAAAGTGAAGGAATGATTCCCTCTCTCCACTCATCTGTGCACTTGTTGACTGGCACTAATTAGCCAAGTGAAGCTCAGTTTCCCTGTTTGTTCAATCCATAAACAGTCCCACCTAAAATAGCTCTATTATATGCTCCACTTCCTTTTGACTACAAAAACAGAAGGTGGAAGAAAAATCCCCACCTTCATAAAAAATCAGGTAGCTCTGTGGTTCTCCCAGACAACCTGACCTCATCCCTCCTCTCCCCCTACCCTGTCACACACACTCATGTACCTATGTTAATTCCTGTGGAAGGTGCTTATCAATTCCCTTAAAGTGCTAATCAGCATTCAGCTCCTGAGACACTTCTGCAGAACTGAAGTTTTAAGTAGGGAAAACGGAAAAAAAATTCCAT
This sequence comes from Caiman crocodilus, assembly GCA_030014935.1. NCBI lineage: Eukaryota > Metazoa > Chordata > Crocodylia > Alligatoridae > Caiman > Caiman crocodilus. The sequence continues at coordinate 10,858,059 of JAGPOW010003316.1, forward strand.
TTGTGTTGCAGAGTATGTGGGGGAAGCTTCTCCATTCAGCAAATTAATTCAAAGGCACAGGTTCCTCTTACCTAGCCAGGTGAAATGCACATTGGTAAGGCCACATATGTAGAAAATTTGTCTTGCTCCAGTTCTATTGAAATACTTTATTTTTCCAGGGTACCTCCTTTTTCCAGAGAGATGTCTGTACATTTGTTTTAAATAAGGCTTTGTTACACAACATCAGTTTATCGGTATGTGTATTTACTCATTACAGTTTGGTAAGTTGTTACCTGTGGATTTGCAGACCATATTGCAGCCTTTGGTCTCATAACTTTCTTATGGATACTAGCATGTAGAGGTTAAGAAGTGGTATCAAAACAGTATAGTTTCAGGCTAAGTGACAATTATGTGGAAGATTAGGGTTGCTTCTCTTTGATGATCTAACCATATTGTGCTGTTCTGAAAACACAAAACAGACAGACAGCTGACTTTGCTAGGCTCCATTAGGATTGCTTTTGCACAAGGAACATAGAGACAATATAACTTGACTTGTTACTCTTTCTCTTGCCATTGTCATTGAAGAGGATATCACTACATTAATGTTATGCCTGCACCCTACCTGCTAGGACTACTTTCTGGACTTATATTATTCTTCTGGTGAAGCGCTGTTTTGTTTTGGGGGGTTTTCACATCTGTCAGTGCCCTATGACAATTTCATAACCCATTTTCCCCTCATAGGATGCCCACAGTAAAAGCCAACTTCTACCCTCTGCGTAAGCTACAGAGCGCATACTGAATTTACATCACTGTAAAATGGCTTAATTAAACTAGAGTCGTATTGCATTATGGTGAAAAAAATGCACACCGTTTTGCAAATAAGGGGTTTGATTTTTCAGTAGCAAGAATGCAAGTTTCTCAGTTTCTGTTGTTTGGAGATCGTTTGAAAATCCAGAGGTATCCAGACTAAATGGTTTTCTATTCCTTGAACACTGATAAAAACTTTGGATATTTGAAATGAAGGTTGGTAGTTACTTTAACTTACTATTAGTTTCTATACCCATACTAAAACCATTTATCAAGGCACATTTTAAATTATATCAACCGAATTGTTGCCATACTATACTGCTTATTTTAGTACTGGGGTCACATACTGCTGCCCTTACTAATATTGCCCTTACTAATATTGCCGAGTATTTTACCTTATGTCACAATATTGCAAGTAAAGGGGCATTCAGAGTTAGGTACTACCTCAGCATAACTAAGACAGGCAGACATTGTGATGAAGGGCAGAAAAGCAGAATAATTGTATGTCCTGTCTGGTAAGGAAACTCACTATTGAACCATTTTCTATAATTTGATAGACACGTTTCATAGAAGTTCATTTTTTGAAGTGTCCATATAAACTACATAGATTATTACAAAGTAGCATTTGAGAAGCTTTAATCCTTTCAATTTATACTTATCTCATTATCTCAGTAGCATTTGTCCCCCTGACCCAGTTGGATAAGAAATAGTTGAGTTATATGAACTAAGATGTTTTGGAAGATGTCTTGGGTACATGTTTATTAGTAAGGCTACAATGCCAGAAGCGTATTTGTAAGGGAAGAGAGGCAGAGAATAGAGTAGTTTAGATTAGTTTAGACAGGCCTTGCATAAGTAATCTTCCCTTTAACATCCACTCTGTGTCATTATGGTTATTGGGCTGGATGGTTCTTTGCATTTGGCTACTGATTTTAAGTCCTTGCCATGGCAAATTTTAGTATTTTTTAAATATTTAAGGAAAGAACCCTTGTATTCTTGCAGTCTAAATGCCTAATGAAAAATAATTGCACAGTGTCATGTTTTAATGTTTCCATATAAAATATGCTTTGTTTCAACACTAAGAGGATAACGTCCTTCTCCCTTTTTCCCTCATTTTTATCTCCACCACTATTATCTCCAGTGGTATCTATACCACTGGGCGCATCAACATGAGATGCTACATTGCCATAGCAATGCACTATGGCGAAGTACATTGGCAGGTACAAACTGTGACGCTGCAGCCATGTCACTGTAATAATGTGCTCCTTCACTATAACTATGGCAATGTAGCAGCTAAAAATAACTGTGCATTGCTGGCATAGTGCAGTAACAGCTCTTACTGTGTCATCCCTTAGTACTTCCTTTAGGAAAGGAAGTGCTTCAGGAAGTACTAAATGATGGTGCGGTAACTATGGTGCTGTAGGGGTACGTGTAAACATATCCACTGTAAACTGAAACTCGGCCTGAGTTCTCACTCATGCTAGTTCTGCAGTATGTTACCAATTATGACCTGAGTTGTAAGCAAACCTGTTAGCTGTCATGGACATTGCCCTTTTTAACAAAGGGCATCATTTGATCCATAGAATTTTCCTAGTGGCAATGTACAATAAAAGGAAATTCAGCTATGCTTTCATATCCCAGGTTACATTTTTCTTTTAAGGTAGAAAGCCATTTGTTTTAAATCTGAGCAGCTCTAATGAGTCTATTTGGCAAGCATCATACAATGCCATCTTTGGAGTTGTATTTAAAAATACAACTGCATCTTGTTCCAGTTCCTATGTGCCACTGTGACTCATACTTCTGAACATACTTTGAAAGATGCTGATGCTTTTCTTTGTATCCCTTAAAGATGTTATATTCAAAATTCCTCTTTAATTAATATGTTCAGGTTGTCTATCTGTGCTCATACAATCCCATCCTGTCATCTCCACAAGAATGAACCAGAGTCCATAGAAATATTTGAAACCACAAATATTGTTTTGACATCTTAGCTGATTAGGAACTTCAGTTCAGTGAGATTGACTAGAAAGTTAGTTTGTAGCTGCATCCCACTCTATATTCATGGCAACTATAGAGGCAGAAAGACTCTCCAGGTTTTCAGTTCTATACCCAAACAAAATCAAGCAAGGCACAATGGTGTACAATGCCCATGGTAATGGCTCTGCTAAGTTATTCAGTTTGCAAAGCTATTTAATGCCAAATCAATTAAAGTGGCACTATTCAACTGCTTACAACCATTTCCTAACCAACTTAGAGCCAAGTATTCTCTATATTGCTAAGTATGGCCCAGATGATGACCATAAATATGGTTCAGGATGATATACTCCAAGTGATGTATTCCAGGCTTCTGTGTTGTCAAGTCAAAATATTATCCACACTGAATTGTCAACATCAGGAGTTCACAACATCGTATTCTTTATTAACTCAGTGAGACTCTCACCCAGAGAAGCATACCGAACTGCAGTCAAATGCTCTTCTGTGGTCACTAAAACCTTGAAAATTAGTTCCATCTTACTCTTGTCTTCTACACAAGCCAGCACAAGTACTTCTAGGGGTGTCTAGTGCAGTCTAAATTTTGCCATTGACTAAAGACAAACTTTGGTCCCTATTGCAGACAGAAAATACAATTATCAGCATCAAAGGAAAAGAAATATTTTGATTTGTGAAAACTTTTGACTAGCTAGAACTAAAGATAATGATATAATTAAATATGGTGGTGCTGATATTCATAGTTAAATAAAAAAAAAACAGAAGTCACTAAAACCAATAAAATATGACCTTAAAATTCAAATTAAATGCTTCATTTAACAGTTTAATTTCACTACTATGAAAACTCATGTGTAGGATGGAACTTGGGCTTTTTAAGTTGTTTATTATTAATACGAATTAAATTCAATACAGAGTTTAGTTCAAAGTCTAAAATGAAAGAACATGCAACATCAGAATTATATGTTGTTTCATGAGTCTTGTATTGATGACATCTTTTCTTAAATAATTTGAGAAACAATGAAATACCATAGTACATGACTTGGCACATTTTTTATACAACATAAAGAGAGCCAGCACAGATGATCTTTAAAAATTCACAGTTCTGTTTTCAATTGCACAAGTTCTACTGAAGAACTAATAGATTATACAAGATGTAATTTCTTGAACCATCTCTGTGGTAGTGCACCTTTGGTGCTTGCCACTTTTAGGGCAGAAAACAGGCTCAGGCTGGAAGAGGTACCTGGGGCCATACCCAGGTGGCAGGGAAAGTCTGGCGATGAGTACTGAAACCCGGAGTGAGTGTGGACAAGTGAGGAGGCCAGTGGAGGCATACTGGGCCGGTGAGGGGCCAGGAGTGAAATAGGTCTATAGTTATAGAATCACTCAGTCAACTCTCAGCTTAGGGTAGCTGGCAATACACAACAGACTGTGCTGGGGCTAACCAAGGAGAGGAGAGCTAAGCCCAAAGCCAGGTGAAGCAAGGCAGGATGACTGTGGCATTGAGAGAGGGAAGTATAAAAGAGGCTTGGTGAAAGCCAGCAGAGTAAATGGGACCCCACTGAGAAAGGGGTGGCATGCGAGTGGCCCTCCAGGGCTGTAGAGAAGAATTATAACTGTATGCCCAGTTTGCTCTTGCCGTAGGCCAGAGAAATAACACCAGAGTAACATTTGTGAGGCATGGGACCTGTGGAGGTTGGAGCAGGTATTAGACTCTTACCAGCCGGACAGGTAATGGGTAGCCTCCCACCTGAGTAACAGCTCTCATATTTTTTATCAAGGCATGGCAGAAAAGCAAAGTGGGTGGTTACCCTAGGAGCAGGGTGGTTGGCAGAGACCTGATAAGGAAGCCACCCTTTGCAATCTCCATTACGAAGGATAGAGTCAAAGTTCAAAAATGGTGACATTAAGTATCTTTTTATACACTGGCAAATTTAAATTAGTAATTTTTAAAAAGTATTTTAAAACAGTACTCTTCACTACACTGTTCTTTGCCTATCCTAAAGCAAAAATGATATCAACATGTTGTTAATACAGTTGATTCACATCTTCCTTAGTTTCAGATATGTTTGGCATTTTGCCTGGAATTTGCTTTAGACCACTGTCGTTAATCCTTTGCAATATGCAAATCCTTCCCTGGGCAAGAGATGTGATATTTATTGTGAGGTTCTATGTAGCTGACCAGTGGCTTCCTTAATGATAGTGAAAAAAATGTTTAATAAATAGGATTAAAAAAAACCATTCAGAGCAAGTGTCAGGGTTTTAAAACTTCTATCCAACTGAAAGAACTGATATTCTGTCAAGTGTTTCCTAAGAATGTGAACATCTCTAAGAGGTTTGTTATTTTACTACAGACCCATAAAACTAAGTGGGGTTTTTAATCTAGCTGGCAAAGGCACAACAAGAGTCAATGACCGGAAATCGAAACAAGATGACAAAATGTGATAAAGTGAAAGCTGAAGTGAGCCACTTAAATCACTGTCCCATTGATATGGTATGTTAAATTTATCCAAGTCTGACAGTAAGGCCCCCTTTAGATGTTACAGGTACCACACAATGAACTGGTTGAATTGTGCAGTTATCTTGAGACCAGCTGCTCATGCAAAGTACTTATCAAACAAGAAAAAGCTCCAATCATCTATAAAGTTAGATCTCCAAAGTGTGTACTAACTTTCTACTGATCTTTAATTTACACATGTAGCTAGGTCTTCCCTATGGCTGGGAGCCCTGTCAGCTAAGGGCTCCCAGCTGCAGGGCTCCCACACCTGCAGATGTTGGGCCTTTGCAGCATGCCTCCTGGTGCCAGGACCCAGCTGACAGGCACAGCATGTAGCTACAGTCTTCCAGCCCTAGTGGCATGTAAAATTCTCAGAAAGGGATTGTTGCTGCTGTGGTGATCCCTGTATTGTGTCCTGGTGGAGAGAGCAGGGGATGAAAGCCCCGGGTCAAGAGGACTACCATTGCAGGGTTCCCCCCATCCTGCGGGTGCTTGAAACCCAGCGGCATATATGGTATGGTAGGAGATATGATTATGTGAATTGTGCATTAGATCCCATTGTGCATGAGTAGAGGGGAATTAAGTAGTGTTGTACTGAGACACAAGATGCCTGCTTCAAACACCAACCCAAACTAAAAGTAGTTGAGCTGGATGCAGTCTAGTAAGCTTTCCTGAGAAACAACTTTCTTCAAAACCACTTTAAACTCTGTCACACAGGGAAGTGTATTGTCATGTGCCATACTGACATATTGGCATTATAAATTGTGCCTTTACTTCTTGAAGCTGTAAAAATCAAGGTTGACTCTTTCTAGTAGACTTGGTATAGCTCCACCAGAATTTGTGGGTCAGATGTAAGAGTGTCAGCCACTTTATGAAGTCCGGCTGTAAGTCAGAATGATCCTTTTTGCCTTTAATGTATAACGTAAATCTATACCTATTAACAGAGAACTGGGAGTTTCTCCCTGTTAAAGATTCATGATCACTTCCAAACAAGATGCACTGGGATCAAGACAACCTTAAATATCCAGGCAAATAATGCAGTAGTAGAAGTGGGCTAATACTTAAATTAGCAGCAAGCTAATTTTAATCAGTGATTTTTAGAAATGGACCAAGTGACTAAACTTCATAAATCAAAACAAGCTTATACAGTTTTTCAATATTTATTTTGTTCTAACTATGTTACCAATTTAGAGATATATCCAAAGGTACTATGTTTCCTTAATAAATTCTCCTAATATAGTGTGACCATTGTTGGTAAAGGTCTTTGCATCATCATAGACTCATAGAGAAGTAGGGCTGAAGGAGACCTCCAGAGGTCATCTAGTCCAACCCTTTGCCTAAGGCAGGATCATCCTTATCCAAACCATCCCATACAAACTGAAATCTAAACTCTGCATGACTTTAACATTATTGTTACCATCTGAGCTCATCTGCTTTCCAGAAAGAGTACAATCATTCTGTCCCTTGTTAATTTCATCCAGAGCTTTAAGGAAGATGGCTAACTTGTAGCAAAATGTCAGAATTTTAGGCTCTTTGGGAAAGAGGCCAATTTTTTCATATATATAAAATAGAAAAGGATAATGTGGGTCAATATTTTTGATTGGGCTAACCGCAGCCTAGGATGATGGATCCTAATTGCTGTTTGACAAAAGGGTTCAAGAAACTGACCATCTGCTCTCACAACTCCAAAAAAAATTCTAGAGATTCATATTTAGATATGAGTCTCAGTATTTAGAAGCTTTTTAAAAAAAAATCACCTCTACCTTTCAGAACCAGGATGCCGAAATTAATAAGCCAAATGCCATATTTATACCTTTTCCATTTCCTTTCACACCTCTAAGAAAGAAAAGAAAAGTTATTTGAGACAGTGCTTTTGGACGTTCATAGAACAAAAAAAAAGATACTGATAGACCTAGCCAGTAGGGCTGTGAGAAGCGTTGGGTGCTGATTCAGTTTAGAGGAGATTTGGCCCAATTTGGTGGCCAAATCTTTGAATTAAATCAGAGAACCAATTAAAAGATCTGAATCAATTCAAAGCTCTCTGAATTGATTCAGGGAGCTTTGGTTATTCAGGTAGTCCCCGCACGCTGCAGCAGGGAGCTGGACCCAGACTCCCAGCTAGTAAGTAGGGGGCGGGAGGGTGGGGAAAGTAGGTGGGGAAGGGGACCATGGGGAGACCGCCTCCGGGCCCCATCCCCTGCCTGCTCCGCCAACCCCCACCCACTCCCCCAGCCTCTCCCATGACTCCCCCGTGTGCTCCTAGCTCCTGACCCTTTCAAAAAAAGCCCCTACTTCCCTCATTACCGCACACCACATGGGGGGCTATGTCATGAGCCCCTTGGCCCTCCCCTGCAACAGCCCCAGCCCCCCCATAACTGCCCTACCTGCCCCAGCTCCTGGCCCTTTAAGGAAAAAACAAAACAAAAACCCCCCAGGATTACTGGCTCCTGCAGCAGCCTCAAGGCTTCTGGAAGAGCCCCCCATGTGGCATGGGGCAGCGCAGGGAAGCAGCCGAATCTTTGAATAAGATTTGGCCAGATCGATTCAGGACAGCGATTGGTATCACTGAATTGAATCACTGTCCCCTGAATCAGCCGAATCCAAAGCAAATACTAGCCGCTTCACACAGGCCTAGTAGCAAGGACTATGTAGCAAAGATGGGAATCCCTTTCGTGCAAGTTCTGTTAGTTACAGCCTACAACATTAACTCCAATATCAGATGAGGCTTTTTTCCTTAATCAGCATAGGAAAAAAGCCTCCTCATCTTACGTTTACATGCCAGCAACCTAAGCAGGGGGCTAATTAGTAAATGGATGATTTGTGGGGTATATCCAGAGTACACAGACATACTGAGCTGTGAGGTCACTATGGCTTGAAACAATGTTGACTCTGCTGGGGTCCTGCCCAGTTAACTATATAAGCCATGAATATTTTGGCTAGGGACTGATTATCTTTTAAAACTTGTGGCAATCAGATGAGGTCCTAGATGATTGGAAAAGGGCAAATATAGTACCCATCTTTAAGAAAGAGAATAAGGAGGGTCCAGGGAACTACAGACTGATCAGCCTCATCTCAGTCCCCAGAACAATCATAGAGCAGGTCCTTAATAAATCCATTTCTAAGCACATGGAGGAGAAGAAAGTGATCAGAAACAGTTAGCATGGATTCACCAAGGACAAGCCATGCCTGACCAACCTGACTGCCTTTTATGATGCAATAACTGGTTCTGTAGATGGAGAGAAAGCATTAGATGTAATATATCCTGACTTTCACAAGGCTTTTGATACCATCTCCAACAGCATTCTTGCAAGCAAACTAAGGAAGTATGGGTTGGATGAATGGACTGTAAGGTGGATAGAAGGCTGGATTGTCAGGCTCAATGGGTACTGATCAATGGCTCGATGTCTAGTTGGCAGCCAGTCTAAAGCAGAGTGCCCCAAGTGTTGGTCTGAGGGCAGATTTTGTTAACATCTTGATTAGAGATCTGGACAATGGGATGGATTGCACCCTAAGCAAGTTTCTGTGCACCAAGCTAGGAGGTATGCTAGATATGCTAAAGGGTAGGGCTAGGATTCAGTGACCTAGCTGAATTGTAGGATTGGGCCAAAAGAAATCTTATGAGGTTCAACAAAGACAAATGCAAAGTCCTGGAACAGAAGAATCCCTTGCACTGCTGCAGGCTTGAGACTAGCTAGGTAAGCAGCAGCTCTGCAGAAAAGGACCTAGGGGTTACAGTGGACAATAAGATAAATAGGAGTTAGCAGTGTGCTCTTCTTGCCAAGAAGGCTAATGACACTGGGCTACATTAGTAGGAACATTGCCAGGAGATTGAGGGAAGTAACTATTCTCCTCTATTCTACTCTGGTGAGGCCAGATCTGGAGTACTGTGTCCAGTTTTGGGCCCTACACTATAGAAAGGATGTAGAGAAGTTGGAGAGAGACCAGTAGAGGGCAGCAAAAATGGTTAGGGTGCTGGAGCACATGATTTCTGAGGAGAGGCTGAGGGAACTGTCCTTGTATAGTCTCCAGAAGAGAAGATTGAGGCAGGATTTGATAGCAGCCTTCAACTGCCTAAAGGGTGGTTCCAAAGAGGATGGAGTAGGACTGTTCTCAGTGGTGAAAGATGACAGAACAAGGAGTAATGATCTCAAGTTAAAACAAAGGAGGTTTAGCTTAGCTATTAGGAAAAGCTTTTTCACTAGGAGGGTGGTGAAGTATTGGAACTGGTTACCCAGAGAGGTTCTGGGATCTCCATCCTTGGAGGCTTTAAAGACCTGGCTTGACAAAGCCCTGGCTGGAATGATATAGTTGGTCAAAGTACTGTTTTGAGCAAGGAGTTGGACTAGATGACCTCCTGAGGTCCCTTCCAACTCTAACTTTCTATGAGTCTGATTCTATGATATGCATAGTTTGTACTATGTATAAGTAGGTAAAAAAGTGGTGCTCAAAATGTGTTTTTTTTGAGTACCTGTTTGAGTTTTTTGACTGGTGAAATTAGCAGCAGTCAGCTTTGGGGTCAGAGTCAAACATAGCAGTCTTCTGTTCTTCTCTGCAGTTTCTGCCCTCCCCTCTATCCCTTCTCCCCACATGTCGTACTGTCACATGCAGCTCACTTCCACATTGTGCTTGGGGACAGAACAGGGCCTGAACAGGGTTTGACGGTAAGGGGGGAAGGCAGGGGAAAGAAGTTGGGAGGCAGAGGGCAAGAGCCCCCCCTGACTCTCTCCCTAGTACTATTTTTCCTGCTGTAGCAGTGGGAGGGGGGATAAATTCAAGACGACACTCCAATAACTGGAGTCTACCCCTGGAAAAAAATAACAGATTTATATATTTTCCATATATAGAATCTAACTATTGCGGCAGGTATCTTATTTTCAGGGTTATCTTGTATTCAAGTACTATAGTGATTTTTCTGAACTGTGCCTCTGGTAAAATGAGAAGCTTGGCTCTACATTCCAAGCTTGAAATCAAAAGCAAAACAAACTAGATGACATTTTTCTAGTACCACTTGTAGTGATGGATCTTACTAGTTATAAAGATATCCTTGTTGCACCCAACCTGTAGTATAGGCTGAGATATTTGCAGTTTGAGGTAATGTAAACGAGGAATTTCCATGAAGTATCTTTGTTCTGTATTTAGTATTTTGGCAAAACTTAAAGCATAAAGGCTAAGACTTACCTACATGTGGTTGTTGTTTTAATTAGCACCTATAGTGACAACTTCTGTGAAATTGTTTTTCCCCAAGACTGAACCTGAAAATGTGGGGTCAGCATATATGCATGGTTGACTTTTAATTGGGACAACGTGATTTATATAAGAAAAAATTCTATCCTGAATTGTGTTTAAATGGTATTATATCAGAAATATTTTCAACAACTATGCCACAAATCTAAAAAATAGGATATACATAGAGGAGAGAAATCAGAGTGCAATCTTGAAACTACCCCTTGATATGTTCATTTTAATACCTTCAGTACCTCCCACAGGACTTCTGCCTCATTCAATATACAGGACTGTGCTCAGTGAATTAATTACTGTGTGTAAAATCTCCTGTCTCTGTTGCTGAGGAATTTGGAAGGATGTAGTCAACAAGACATGGGACTGTATAAAGAATGAATGGTTACTTGGGGGCAAAAGTAAGATTCAGGAGGATTAATATGTACAATTTATCAACTCTCTCCAAAAAGCTGATGTTTGGACCAGAGGAAGGAACTCCAAATGGGAGAACAAAGTTACTGGGTTATTAAAAAGCCGCAGAGCCTAAAGCACTGAGGATGGGGAACAGTAATCAGGGGAAAGGAAACAAAACTAGCTTGTCCATAGCAAAGGAATCCTGATTAATTTCAAGACACTGATGAAAGTAAACTGGCTGCAAAGGCAAAAAGAAAGAAAAGGACTCTATCTAACCCTAAAGAATATTCAAGGTGTCTTGAGGTTGCTGAAGCCGGAACATAGATTCCAAGTTTTTTATGTTGATTTGTTGAGACAGTCTCTTTCTTACAGTAACTGAAGTAAAGAGAAATCCTTTCAAAGTCAGTTAATGTCTTTTAACAGTCATGTGTTCCTGAAGACATGAACTACAAACCAAGAGTGCCCACAGAGTGGAGTTGTGGGGAAAGTGTGCTTAAGCTATTGGGGGCTTCTGAGCAAATGGGTGATGAGTTCCTGTTACGAATTCACAAAATCCCTTTTGCAAAGTGTTGTAGAGATGCCAACAAAGGATACGCTGCAGTGGTGTTCTCAGATCCAGAGAAGTGTGTGTGATGTGATGCGCCGTGTGAGACCCAAACCGGGTAGAGTTCATCTGACAGAGGCCTTTTATTCAGTGATTTAAGGCAAAACTAAAAAATGAGAGCTTTGAGGTTTTAATGAGAAACAGTTTAAAGGTTGTGCATTCTGCAGAGCAAGCTGGGTGCTCTGCCAGAATTTATTCAGAAATTGTTAGCCCTAGCTGTTCAGAGACCTTTGGACAATATTTTTCTCACCTGAAAAGAAGACTCTATAGCATTCAGTCTCTTACAAGCTTTAGAGTATGTCTCCTTTATTTTACCAAGAGTTATTGTTTGCCTTTTAGTTCTAAAAAGTTTTTAATATACTTTCCTGTAGATATTAGGTAGACATTTCTCTTTACATTGCTGAGAAGCTGTGAGATTGTCACAGGCTCATTTTCTGCATCTGCTCTCAAAAATTCCAGTATGATGCATGAGCACATAAAGGCACTGTAGAAAAGGATTGTAACACGCAGGCAATCTAGCATCATATTTAGCTCCTAGATGAAGAAATAGAACACTGATTGGTCCCTGGAGTAATTTACACTCATGGATTAAGTGTCAAAATTGAAAAAGTGTACATTAAATCATGTTATGGTCATAGTGAGGAAAGTTTAAACTATAACTTACTGTTTTCTTCAACACTATGTTTAGTTGCTATGAATATATTCAAGCAACTATGTCAAGGAGTTGAAGTGCAAATGATCTTTTACTCATGGGAGCCATATAGATATGGAGCAACTTTATAATACAGAATAGAGTTCTGAAATCCTGATTCTGGGAGAAAATCTGACACTTAAGAACCTCCCTTGCTTCTCTGTTAAATAGAATACACTGGTTTCTGTGGAATAGACTAACGAGACATAAATATTCTGAATTCCATCCTCCATATGGCAGCTTTGCAATACAGAACTGCTCTAAAGTCAGTGGATACTGCCTTTCTAGGACATAAATCTTCCCTTTTCCACAAACCGCTTTGGACCCCCACCATTAAAGGCTAGCAGAATCAGCTTCCTCTACTACCTGGCTGTGCCACAACCTGCCCTGCCTCAGTTGTCCATGACCAGCTATCATCTCCAACTTGGCCCAGAGCTATGGCAATTTTTCCTTGACTAACTGACACCAAAGTTCTACCTTTTCTAAGGTACCAGCCTATCCCTGCTCTGTCTTACCAAATCAAGACTAACTCGGGCCTACCTTTCCTTCAGGAAAGCTCTTGACAAGTAATACTCTGTCTTGGCACAGGCTGAGGATAGGCAGTGCCAATAGCCTTGCCTGAAAAGACAGCATTTACATTCAGAAACCTGGGTCTAGTGTGGCTTCTCTCACTGAGAGCTGATGGTGTACTGTCCTTCTCAGCCAGCACAACATTGGCATGAGTTTTCTCATTCTATCTCAACCCTCTGAGACCTAGACCTATAGTGGGTATAGTGCAGTAGAGTTTAATGTACTATAAGTAGCGGGTGTGTGTAAAAAGGGAAGGGTGACAGCCGCTGTTTCTGCCAGTGGCAAGGATTATTATTTACAAGTTTTACGCGTTCTGAAGTCTAGTTAAGTAGTTGACTGGACCATCCAGTTGAGGGTGGTATGCAACAGTTTGCTTTTTTTAAATAGTTTGCTGAATTTCTTCATGCATGACAAATTAAATTGTAATCTTCTCATGAGTATCCAAGTAACCCTGACTCAGAAACATTTTAATTACTTTTCCAACTTAATAAGTGATTGTTTCAGTATCAAATTAATTTTCTAAACCATATCTTCCCCTCCCCATTTGTGTTGAGAAGTACCATTGTTTTAGTTACTTCAGGCAAAGAACTGCCAATAAAGAATTAATGCTATTCAACATGAAAAAGGGTAGCATAATTTGGTCCGTCTAAATCAAGAACCATATATCAGTATAGAAGCAAGGTATTTAGAGGTTTAATATTCTGTATGTATAATTAAATGTATGTTTATATATGTTTAATAAAAAATCTTTGCAAAATGGTTCAGCTCTATAAGTCACAGTTAACACTTCCATTTTTGGGTAGTATAAAACTGCCCTGAGAGAGCCTTGTGCTCCTAAGGAATCATTAATAAGATAATAATTAGCCCAAAACCAGATTAATAGTCCAAACTTTAGAATAGTATGAATTAGATAAAACTCAAGATGGTGTCACTTGCTCGTGCCATGATTATTTGTCTTACTGAATTAGCAGCACTAATAAAGAGAAATCTATACCTAAATCTGCCTGTATTCTGATTTCATAAAGGTGGTCCCTACAACTTTGGTTATTTACTGGTGACTTACTAAAAGTCAATAAAGCTACATGCACTGCCTGGCCTCGTACATCTTACCTCGGGCTTCCTTGATCTGAGTGCTTGCCACTACTCACCTTGCCGTTGCAGGTGGCCTTCTGGGAGGTCTTCCCACGCGCTGCAACGTGCTCCCTTTCAGTGGGTGGGGCTTCGTGCAGTGCAGTTGCCCTCATCATTCACCTGCTTCTTAGATGTCTTCTGCAAGGCTCCTCCTTCCCTGCACCTCACCCTTTACCCAGCCCAGCAGATCTTGGCCGTTTCCATGGTTGACCAAATATCCCCTAGATACTTAAAGAATGAGCTCACCTCTCACTCCAGCTCCCTGCCTCTACCACCTCCGCCCCTTCTAATGCGGGGAAACACAAAACTCCCTCTAGAACTCAAACGAAAAGCTCAATGAGCCTCAAGAGAGGCATAACCCTGCCCCTTTTGGGCTTGCTCATGGAGCCGACAGCCTCTCTATCCCTTCGCTTGTTAACAGGGCCACCTGCCCGTGGCTCAGTTCTGTGGCCCCTCTCCGCCTATCCCAGCCTCATGCCACTCCTTCTCCCGTATCCTATCGGCATGACCCTCTGTCTGGGTCCCCTGGCAACAGTGCCTCTCTCTCCGGGTCTTCCCCAAACTGCAGCCCTTTCTCTGGGTCTTCCCCGAACTGCAGCCTTCTCTCTGGGTCTTCCCAGGCCCATTGACCTCTCCGTGCCACTGGGGCTCTTACCATTTCCTATCCTGAGTCGCCTGCAGTTGTCATGCTGGCCTCGGGTGCTGGCTCGCCCCTGGGTTCCTTTCACTCCCCGTGGTGAGCAGTCACCTCTGGCGTTCCGTGCCTCCCGGTGACTCCACCCGCCAGGTTCCCTTCTGGCAGCCATGTGCGTGCCCTGCTCCTTTTTGCCGCTGGCCCTTTTATTCCTGCCAGCTGGTGATTGGGAGTGATGTCATCTGCCAGCCGGCGGTGACTTAAGGAGTGATCTATGCCCCCCCGCAGGCTTCTCCTGCTGTCCCTGCTCCTCCTCCTATCCTGCAGTGAGCAAGTTACCATTTTTTATTTTCCTTCTCTCCGTTCCACCCCTGGATCCTGGCCCTCGGGCTCCCCCCATGGACTTGGGAGTCTCCCTGGTCTTTCTCCCCCTGTGACATTACATCCCAAAGTACAAGCCCAAAAAGTGATTATATTGTATTTGCTAGACAAACAATGAGAACACCTTATACAGTTGCATAGATAAAGACAAATTTTGCAACTTTCTGACAGATCTTCAGGCTAACAAATCTAAAAGTAACCACCAGTACTGCAACAGCTCATAAAGCTGATCTTTTAAGAACCTTAACCAGACTCATTTTTGTGAACCACTATAATTCTCATCTGACATCTTATTGACAAATGTTTAGTTTAATACTAATTGCAATATAGTATGAGCTATTTGTATAAACTATAAATACTCCTATTTTTGTTTAAAATTTGATGCCACCATTAGTGGATACAAATGACATTTTCTAGAAATATATACATGCATTTTCACATACAACCTACTACAAAATACAAAAGGCATATTCATATTTTGTCAACTGTATCACCTCACAGCTTTTGACATTTATCAGCTGAAGAGCTTACTTGAAATACAACTTTTGCTGCAATCAGGGGCCTACCAATGACCATAAAATGCTGCAATCAATATATAACCTAACTGAGTTACTGACCTTCATTTAGTGGGTTGCAACCCTGAAGAGTTCTAAAAAAAGGTGACTGATGAAATTCCTTAAAGATTGACATCTCCTTCTATTAGGGGCTTCTGAAAATCCCACCCATAAAACAGGAATTTTGCTTATAGCCCAGAGGAACACCACATTTTTTTAGTTATAGTTATTCCTGTTTCTTGGGGGTTGTGGTTATTCTGATATGTTTTTTCTAGCACTAAAAATCTATTGAGTCCTATATGAAATGAAGCACATTTTACTTTCTAAATTATTAGCAAACACTGAGTGAAGTCTTTCTACGGTATCTAACTAGATTCTCCCCAAAAATCTAATGTTTCTTTTGATATTGAAAAACCTTTAGCTACTAATGATTTAGTGCCTCATAGTCTATATCTAGCATGTTTGGAGATCAACGCATCATTAAATCAGCAGCTGCAAAGGTTAAATACATTATACGTGAATGTTAAAATGATCAGTTCCAATGGACCAAAATAAGATCTTTTCTAATTGCTTGGAAAGTCATTGGAAAGTATGCTCCTTCTGCAACACCTGCTGCACTGAAAAAGAAATCAGTTTTTAGTTGCAGTGAAACCAACTACAGCATATACAGGGCCTCTAATGTATTGGCATGTCTTTTCATGCGTCTTATAAGTTTAGTATTAAAATTCCTAAATACTTCCTAGAAAGGAAATAAAATAGGTTTGTACTTAAAGATTGTTGCAGTAGAGACACCAGAAACCACTAAGCAAGAAGGAGCACAAGTCTTTGAATTCAGTACTTCCTGAATAGGAACAGAAGAAAAAAAAATGGAAGTCAGTTCCCTGTTTAGTTAAAAAAGTATATGGATCGTTGTACTTGATTACATAACTTTTCACAATGCTCTGTATCCTTGGACAGAAAGGATCCTCCACCCTTCAAACTAGAGTTCTAACTTTCCTCCCTATTCCCTGCCTCACTGATATAGAAGTTGGCATGGTCAACTAACTGCAGAACCTAGAAGATATTCTATGAATCCATGGTCCACACTATAGCAGAGTAGAGAAAGGGTAGATGGCATCACATTTCTTAAACTTTTAAAGAAACAGAAGCAACCATGCTGTCCTCCCAACTCTTCAACCTTGTAATGTGTCAAAACCTTGACCTGCGTATCTATCACATTCACCATCCTCTTGGAGATTTGTGACACCTCACTCCCAAAGTAGAAGTCCTACACTTTGATAAATTCTGCTTTAGTGGATAACATTGGCAACATTATCAGGGTCGAACATTCAGAACAGGTCTGGATCATTCTTCCCTCTCCCCAAGGAATAAATTGCTTAGGATGTATAAGATCAAAATTCAATTTTTATTTTTTATTCATCTTCTGGTTTCATCATTTAGTTGCAATATTTTTATCCACCTCCATGAAGGCTACAAACATTCAAATCGTATCTGGAAAGACTCAGGTAGTCATAATACTTTAGCTAGTAATATTTTTAGTATCACAGAATATAACAAGACTCATGATAAAATGTTGTGAGTTGGTTCCAGGACAGAATAGGGGATATGGGGAGTGCAGTTGCATGCCCCTTCCACTGAAATACCCCAGAGCCAATCCAACCATGAGCTGCAACTGCACAGGGTGCCAGTTGGGTTTCCTCATCCTGTACCTCCTTCCTGATGCCCCACCACGTGTTCTCTGCTGGCTGAGAGCAGGTGCCGGAAGGAGGAACTCACCCTTCAGCTGACACAAGATTGGGGGAGCCCTAGAGATGCTCCTGCCCGTCTCCAGCTGTGGTCTGAAGAGAGGAGCTGTGTGGGGAGCTCAGCTCAGTCAAGGACAGTGGTATCAATGTGCAGGGTCCCCATTCCAGCATCTGCTCCTAGCCAGTGAGGGAGAAGTAGGCAGGAACTTGCCCAAAAGGTCCACAATTACTACCATACAATAACTGAGCCCAGCTCCCTGCACAACCACTCCCCACAGCCCATATCAGGAGTGGAGCAAAAGTAACCCTGGATTTCCCACGACCCCCAGTTCAGCCAAAAGTAGTAAAGCCTTGCACCATTTCATGTGCCTGCTCCCTGCCCAACTCCCTAGCATCCAGTAGCTCCAGTCATGCTTCATCAGGCATGAGTCATCACCATATCTCCCCAGGGTGTGAGGGCCAATCTGCCATACCCCTGGATCTGCCCATGAATTGGTTAAAATGTATTCATCTGGGAATCAGGAAATTTGGGTTATATTGCCACTTGACTATTGACCTGATATGCCAGTGTATCATCAACTTTGTTTACACTCCTACTTTTTCTACTTGTGATCCAAGGTACAACATATGGTAATTTTTCCAAGTCTACTCTAGACTACAACTAGGTTGGAAACTAACAGCTCCCCTAGAAAACAAGTTTCAGGAATTTTATTTTCTGCACTGAGACAAACTAATCAAAGCAGGGACTTAAACCAGGTTCTCTTCCATCTTAGTTTCTCTCATCTGGCCTGATGCAGGCCAGAGGCTTGAAACTTATTTCTCGTATGCCAAGTGAGAACTTTAACCACTGACCTAATGGCTTTTCAGTGCTATCTATTCCATTCTGGACTTATAAAGCCTTTCCCGATGAAAGCTATCAAAAGCAGTATTCTTCAATTAAAAATATTTTGACTAACTGGAATTTCTTTGACAAAACCAAAATTCAGTTCAGCACTATGTTGATTGTATACTTATGAGTAACTGACAATTAGGCTAGTGTTTTTCACTCCCATACCAGTGGAAATGGTTGTAATGGTATACCTTTTATTATACTAGTTTCAGTTGATATCCATAACCTTCTGAAGCTGACTATCTGAAACTGGCTAAAGAAAGAGTCTGGGGCTTTATTACCTCTTCTAGGGATGTCCCTAGTGCTTCTGCAGTAAAGAAAAGGCAACTTAGTCAGAACTTGAAGATAATGCAGACTGAAATCATTTACACATATAGCTCTGGGCAGCCATAGGACTAGAGATGCCAGGGGCTATGTCAGGTTGAACATATTACTCAAAACTTATTCCACAGGATGTCTGCAATTTGCATTTCTTTCTCCATGCCATCTTAGTATAATAGAAGAAATATGGGCCATTACCAGAATAAAATAAGGATCATATAATAACTAGAACAGCATGCATTACATTCTAATGCCAACAGCAACTAACTATACTCATTCTGAACAGGTAGCTCAATATCAAAAGATTTTACATTCAATCTATCACACCATTTTAATCAGAAAAATTAATATTTATTCAAATAAAGTTATTAGAGCAAAGAGGTGATAGAACCATGTTCAGACGCAAATGAAATAGCTTTGTGACCTCAGTGAAAATCTGATGAGTTCTCCCAGCTGAAACACCAACTAATTGAGGCTGATAGTTTTTGTAATGCACAAACATTAGACTTTATTGTTATTAATAAAAGGCATTGTATAACTGATCTGATAATTTCTATTACTGACTATTGAGTAGAACTACTGTAGAGTGAGCCTAACTTTCTAGTTTTCATGCTTTCTATTTCTTGGTTTTGCCATTCAGAAAAGCATATACTCAAACTTTGAATGACAGCCTAGGAAGCCTCCATCCAACTGCAACTTATTATAGACTTTGTCAAGACTTTACTCTCTACTTCCCCAGAGCTTTACACCTTGAACTAATGCTGCATGCATGTCAAAGTGCTCACTTCTGGAAGGTGCAGGATACCCTTGATTCTAAAGCAATGAGGCTAGAAATAGACATCGCTGAATGAAGCAGATCAGCTGTGCTGCTATGCATCAAGGTACATTGATCTGCTTCATTGGATGAAACACACATTGGCCTTTATGACACCCTTAATGATGTGGGAAAAGGGGCAATATGATCTCCAGAGGTGATTTTGGGTGAGGGAGGAAAGCTCCCCTCAGTCAGATCCATCCCTTGCAATTCCAGGGGAGGGGGCTGAGTAAGTAGGAAACCCTAACTTCCTTGCTTATGGAAAGGCACTCTGAGATTCCTTGGGGTGCCTCTCTATAAGCAGGGAATCCTGGGCAGGTGCTCCAGAGGCTTGCCAGGTTAGCACAAACTGCCCATACTCTCCCCTCCCACTACAAAGCTAATAATACATGTCTGCCTCAATGAAGTGGCAGAGTCCATTACTACTTTTTTTCATGCCACTCATTTTCCTTTGATGTGATGTGACAAGGTGTAGTGATGTCTATTTGCTCACAATTTGTGCCACCATCATTTCTTTTGTGGCAGTGCAAGTGAGAAATCAGGTGACGTCTGTTTCTACCCTGAGTCTTAAAGGTTATCAGCACTTTTCAGATCATGCTCAGCCTCAAGTTATGAATGCTTCTTTTCCAGTTCAGGTAAGGTTAGGTTAAGTTATGCAACACTAATGATATTACCCAGTGAATTCTGCTCTCAGGCCTCATCAGGCACAACACTGATCAGCTTTTTCAGTTAAATAAGTAATGACTCATTTAACCACCAAGCTCATGAGCTTCTTCCAGCAACCACAGGTGGCAGCCCAGCTAATTTCAAGGAACAAGAAAAGATAATGTTATGTCAAGGATGAAGTTACATGTTACTCTTAAATCATACTAAGCCTGTGGAATGTTAAGCACTGTTAAAGTTGGAACGTGCCATGAGCAGTTGCACATTAATGTTTAATACCATTTCTTGCCTGCACAACTCTGACTTATCACTAGAAGGCTAGTTAGCAGGGGCGTGGCTAGGATAATTGGGCTTTATCCATGCCCTGTGTTGTGGGGTGGAGCTGGGAATGGTGCATCCTGAGATGCTGGGGATCATTTGCAAATTGCACATTTTATCTCTGTGGAGCAGACTGAAGTTACCCTAAAATGACATTGCTAGGACAGACCAGATTTCATAGTCATCTGAAGTGGCATAACTTTGAGATGTTCAGCAGGCACTTAGAACTAGTTAAGAAGAGGACAATTGCATTTTAAGTGCCCTTAATATAGTTAAAATGTAACATTTATTTTCATCCTCAGATGAGGTAGAGGATTTCACCTGTCAGAGTAGTGAGGGAAAGAGATAAGGGTCAGCCAAGAAAAATGTTAAATTAGTCATGGTCAAAGTTTTGATCCTTAATGTGTTTACATATTGGATGCAGAAACTTTTTAAAACTAAACTTATTTGGAATATATTTTATGTTAATGTATTTGAATATTTTGAGTGTTCTTAGAGTTAGTCTTAGTAAGAACTCCATTACTAGGCATTTGGGTTTGTGATCAACAATCTAATATCCACAAATATATTCACTAGATAGGCCAGCCTTATAAAGTACTTCTGTTTCTACCCAAAAAGGATTTGTCCAAACATGTATGAAGGGAACAGGGTGGCAGGGGATGCAATCCAGGGATCAGAGGAGTGATTCAGGGGACAAAGAGGGTGGTAGTCCAGCAGTTACCCGCTCACCTGCCCAGCTGTCCCTACCTGTCAGTCTAAGAGTGTAGCATCCTGGATGATAGCTAATCTACAAGGGAGCAGGGCTTCTGGGGTACTGGAGGAATGCAAATTAGTAATAAGATTAGTAATTTTATCTCAAATGTAGATCCAGAAGTTAATTTAACTTGGGCTATGTAACACAGCTCAAAGATAATCCTTAGCCAAAGTGGCATTAAATTAAGACACCTAGGCTGCATCCAGACACCTTGTCTGACCAATCTCCTCTCCTTCTATGACTGGGTGACATATCACCTCGACAAGGTAGAAGTGATTGATGTCATTTATCTGAACTTTAAAAAAGCTTTCGATCTGGTATCCCATGATTGTCTTATGGAAAAACTGGCCAACTGCAGCTTTGGCTACATCATAGTCCACTGGCTGGGGAACTGGCTTCAAGGCTAGACTCAGAGAGTCACAGTTGATGGAAATCAATCATTGTGGTGTGCCATGACCAGTGGGGCCCCCCAAGGCCCCGTCCTTGGGCCTATCCTCTTCAACATCATTAATGATATAAACGTTGGAGTTAGAAGCGGACTGGCCAAATTCGCTGATGACACCAAACTTTGGGGTAAAGCGTCCACACCAAAAGACAGGATGGTGATTCAGGCCGACCTTGGCAGGCTCAGAATCTGGGCAGATGTAAACCTGATAGCCTTCAACTCCGAGAAATGCAAGGTACTCCACCTTAGGAAGAAAAACCTCTAGCATACATATAGGCTTGTCAGTGCTACGCTTGCTAGCACCATGGTTGAAAGGGACTTGGGGGTCATGATTGACCACAAGATGAATATAAGCTATCAATGTCATATTGCAGCTTGCAAAGCAAGTAAAACTCTGGCTTACATCCACGGATGCCTCTCCAGCGTATCCCAGGATGTCATCCTCTCACTGTACTCAGCCTTGGTGGGGCCTCAGCTGGAGTGCTGCATCCAATTCTGAGCTCCACAGTTTAAAAAGGAAATGGAGAAGCTTGAGAGAGTCCAGAGGAGAGCCACGTGCATGATTAGAGGGCAGAAAGACAGGCCTTACAATGAGAGGCTGAAAGCCATGGGACTTTTCAGTCTAGAAAAGCGCAGGCTCAGGGGAGACCTGGTGGTGGCCTATAAGTATATAAGGGGTATACATCAGATTCTGGGGAAACATCTGTTCACCAGAGTGCCCCATCCTATGACAAGGTCTAACGGTCATAAACTTCTCCAAGACTGTTTCAGGCTGGACATAAGGAAGAACTTCTTTACTGTCCGAGTCCCCAAGGCCTGGAATAGACTGCCTCCAGAGGTGGTGCAAGCACCTACTCTGGACTCCTTTAAGAGGCAATTGGACATATATCGTGCTGGGATCCTGTGACCCCAACTGAATTCCTGCTCTTGGGGCAGGGGGCTGGACTCAATGATCTTCTGAGGTCCCTTCCAGACCTAATGTCTATGAATCTGTGAATCAGACAAGCACGGACATGTGGTACTGCAGATTCATCTGCGGTAACACACACAGCAGATGCAGGCATTCCCCATGCTGCTATGTTCCAGCATGGGAGTCGTGGGTTAACCCTGGGAGATCCCGAATTAAAAAAAACCCCACACCAATAAAAAGCAGGGCAGCACACATGGAGGCAGAGTACACTGCCTAAAACTAGAGCCTCACTGATTCAAACTATGATCCAGCTTTCAGCCAGGCTCCCAGTTGCAGGAACACCATGGTTGCAGCTCCCTGAGGCCCCCAGCTAAGGCTGCTGGGGCCAGCACAGCATGACATGACTATTCCCAGGGGACAAGTAACAGCAGCACACCTTGTGCTGCTGCTACTTGTCTCTGGGAAACACATTTCCACACTCTTAGCATGTGTTAATGAACCTTAATGCACAGTCTTTTAAGTTTTAAGTATTCTTAGCATTGTCTAATTGCAATGTGGAGTCTCACACTTAATTAACACAATCTGGACTACTTCTCTCCCCCAAAAGTACAAATTTACTACCATACAGTAGCACTTAGCATGTGTTTTCCTGTGTGAACCTATAGATGCTTGTGTTTTAAGAGCTGTTAACACCTTCTAAGTATAATACGCAACAAGGCCCTTATCTGATAGTTAGGTCCATTGGATTTCTCCTAAACACCTACCTAAGTGTTAATTATTTAAAGAGGTCATTTCAAAATTGTTTCCAAAGCTGCAGCCTCAAGAGAACACTAGCTAATAAGAAATTGAAAATTAACAATTTTACAGAAAATAGGGTATTACTCCCATTCACACTTAATACACAAAAAGACAACTAATTCACACGATCTTGCTAGACCAGGTTTGCACTGAATCAGCTAGGATAGTAGAGAAAGAAAAAAAACCTCATAATTTGCTATTGTCACTAAACATGAAAAGATTGACTATAAATATAAAAGGCATACAATAAGTAGGTTTAGTGATAGATTTTCAAACTAAAGCCTCTATGAAATACTACTATTACCAATAATATAACTTATCTAGCCAGAAAGATCAAGAAAAAGAAATTAACAGAACCCAAAAAACCCTTCCATATTTAATTAAAAAGCAAACTTGCCCCCAAAAAGCCACTCAACGCTATACTTTTTCTGCTAATACCTGTGCATTGGTATTTCTTTATTTTGCACTTCTTTGGGAAAGGGGAGAGGGCTGATTGAAATGAAAAAGAAGGAAAGATGAAACCAAATATGTTTTCTAGTGATACTTCATGATCTTATGAACAAAAGCAAAATGGAGAAACTACAAGCAAAACGCTAAATTTATTTTCAGTTTGAAAAGTTAAGCACTTATAACTACAACTGCCAAGGGAAAATTTTGCATGATTTCACACAGCTTATGTAATTTACCTGACTGATTTCTGAGTTGTCAGAAAACTTTTTATTTCTAATGCGCCTTCTCAAGGGGCTAAATGCACTACAAAATAACAAAGTAGAGGCCTGTCAAACAAAGAATAAATAAGGCAATAAACTAATTGCTATAGACTAAGAAGGTGATAAGTATTCATAAAATGGTTATACATAAATATATCATCTTTAATCAATTTGATAGTAAAAGTTCAGTGTAATAGCATTTTGCTTAATGCAGTCTTTGGAGTGAAACCTAATAATTTGTTGAGCCACTTGTCAAAACTGGGAGCATTTTCTGTGACACATTTTATTTGGAAACGTGTACCTCCATCTTGTAAATGCTGAATGTTAACTCTTCAGTTTAACACTGGGTGGACTTCAATTAGAAGAAAAGGCATTTAGATTGATTGATGTACCTAACAAAAATTCTCCAGTTAGCAATAATAGTCAGCTTCAGTTAGTGTACTGATTTTAAAATACAAAAATTGTATAGATTTTATATTTATCGTGAATCATTATTGTGATATATATTTAAATGGAGAGAGGTTCCTAATTTCTTCTGTCGATGCAGCTACCATCTTGTTTTCAAATGAAGCCTGGTAGAGGAGGCACTTATGCTGTGTCTCAGAGATCACATTGTTTCAGTATATGTGCAGAGTTCACATTTTTGCATATATGTACAGAGTTCTCCCCCTGCAAGGAAAAAGAAATGCCACATGAGAATTAAGTCATCCTTGACACCCACCTATGTTGCAAGGAGCACATTAAAATTAAATTAACTGTTCCCATAGAAAGTCTTTACCACTCTAAGTGGTAGGAGCATGCTACAAATGACTGCACAGCTCTAATTTTTATTGAGTTGTACCTTTTATTTTTTTCAGTATTGGAATGGAATCTTGCTTGCATTTTGGGAAGGCTGCCATTTTCATTTTATAATTCCCTTCTCTGGGTATCAACACTTATGGATAGAGGGTAAGATCACACATTACAAATGCGTTCCCTCTAAGGAATGTCAGGTGGTACTAAAGTTAACACATGCTGAGAGCAGTTGCACATGAAAGGTTAATACCCTCTCTTGAATGTGTTCTGTTCAGACCTGCTGCTAGAAGGCTGGTGAACAGGGACATGGCTAGGAGCTACCAAGTCAGCTTGCCAGCTTTTTAGCCACAGTATAAGCCAAAGGGGAAAGGAAAAGGGCACCCAGCACCACTTGGATTACCCCTCTGCCCCAACTGTCCTCTCTGGCACCTGAATCTCCCCCAAGCTGTCTGCCTCCTCCTCTGTCCATGATTGCCCCCTCTTCCTCCTCTGATGACACCCGGATTGCCCTCTGCCCCAGACTGCTCCCTGCCACTCCATTCACACTGCCACCTGTGTTGATCAGGTGTGGAGGAGACAGCCTGGCAACTCCCCATCCCCCCACTCCCTTCCTTGTCCCTTCACTCCTGCCTCTCTTTCCTCATGTCTCCTTCCCCTTGGCCCCCTGCCACTCTTCCTACATCCTTCCTCTCCACTGACCTGCTGCCTGCCTGTCCCCAGTTGTCAGTCCATGGGTGCAGAATCCTAGATGGTAGCTGGGAACAGTTCTTCCTGGGATCCTGGAAGATCACCAATTAGTAGTTTTATCTTAGATGTACAGTCTGAAATTAACTTAATTCAGGTTAGGTAATACAGCTCAAAAATAATCCTTACCCAAAGTGGCATAACTTTAAGATACCTAGAGGACAGATAGCACTTGTTAACGAGCTTTAACATGTGATCCTTCAAGTTTAAGTGTCCTTACCATTGTCTGATTGTAACATGGAATCTCATCCTGAGTTCCTAACTTTTAAATAATAACGAAAGAAATGTTAAGTATTGATAATGTCATGTGAGTGCACAAGCTTTGGCCAAGTAATTTGACACTATGAATGTCTATATCATAGTGCGAAAGAGGCAAGGAGATTTAGTCCAATTCTGAAGGTGGAAGTATCTGGCCTGGCCACTGCCCATTCACTGAAGCCAGCATAACACTCTATCAATTTTTTGTATAATCAGGGACTGGTAGAAAGGGCTGCAGTGCCAAAACCATGGTCATTCTGCACATAAAATCAATGTAAAATTGATGCATCCTAAGTTTATTGTGATCCTCCTCTGCACAATAGTTGAATAATGAAAGCTAACATAGTTGTGTGGCATCCATGATGCCTGACTAGTCTCCATTCTTTATAGAGGAATCTGCAAGATCAGTAAGCTTGTTTAGAGATGGGGTAGTAAGGGTGGAGCAGGAGAACAAGTTTGGGGCTCCAGAAAACTCCTCACCTCCTAGGGCCTCCAAACACTCTGAGCTTTATATAAAAACTCTACAGTCAATAACTTTCAGTTTATAATTTATAGAGTCCAACATTTGTGAAGATAGGAGAGTGTTGCAAATGTCACCAATTAACTATATAAAGGCTAAATCCTCCAGGAATGGGATCAGAAAACAAAATAAGTTCACAACAGTATAGCCTATTATACATTCTGACAGGATTTTCCTATAGGTCAGTGATACATGAATGAACTTAGAAATTATGTAGCTTGAGGACTGAAAAGGGAATATAGATGAATAATTAAAATGCATCCTCTTAGCTGATGCTTTTATGATGAATGAGGGTAGAGGTGAGAATGTTGGGATAACATTTCAGTGTTTACTCACATAATCAGTTTCTTTTCTTCAATCTGTTCTTTGATTTCATGGTAAAGGTCCAAATATGAGTCAAATACTTCCTGTCCATGTTGTACGTTTTTTTCAAAGATTGTGGGGTTTTCTAAGCTTTAAAGAGGCAGGCCCATCCTGGGTACGAAGCTAACTGTGCAGAGCTCACTACAGAATGGGTACACAATGCAATACATAAGGAATATAAAGCTATATTAGCTGCAATTTGAGGCAGGGAAAGAGGTCACATTTTCTCCGTCTGGTGTCTTAAACTTTTAGTGTACTTTTCTCCTCTTAGTCTTAAGGATATATAGCTAATGAAGTCCAAAAACTGCTTTATACATTTTAATAGTCTCAAGAAAAAGAATTTTTTTGTTTTTAAATTTTCTACTTTTAAACTTTTTGCATAACATAGCAACTATTTTCTTCCAGTTTAGTAACATAAAATGGAACATAAGATGTGCATGTGGTGGCATACTGCTAAATTGTTCTATGGCAGGCATAAAATCAAGGAATTCCTTTGTTTTGCTTTTCAGAATAGGCAGTGAACCATTTCAAGTGTAAACCCCTTATTCTGGTCACCTAGATTTGGGGGTTCTATGGCATAGAAGGAGTTTGTAGATCATGTAATATGAGAGCTATGTTCAACCATGAGAATCAAATGCATTGATACTGACTTATTTGACTGAATAGCAAGCACTCTGACTTTTTCAATGACACTGTGATAGATAATCTATTGAATGTAATGAGACGGGTGCCTAATTTCATCTTTAGAAAGCAAGAAATATAAAGGACTCTCTCTTTCAGATCTCAACTGCCTTTCTAATGAGGCTTAAAAACAGTTTTATGAATATATTTTGCTTCAATTAAATACATTTAAAAGAGTTTCATGATTATTTTACTTTTTAACCCTCTTGACTTTTAATATCCTCTCATCATTTTTATTATTTTGTAGCTGAAAAGGTGAGATGCCACCCAGTAGCAGTGTAGATAGTTTAACTCTCAAAACAGAAGGTTGAATCTTGCTCTGGTATAATGGAAGGTGCCTTAAGTGGAGTTCCCTGAGTGATGTACTATCTGTCTGATGTGGAGCCCTTCCTCTCAACTTTCCTACCACGACGTGGTGTTATTATATAAAGAGAGGGTTCAGTGGAGATCTTCTTCCGGGGGGAGTGGCGGTTCCTGAAGGACAGCAGTTCTCACGTTTCAGGTGCGATGTTTCATGGGACTCCACCTCCCCTACACCCTGTCCACTCGCCGACCGGATGGGCACTAGCAATGATGATTTGGTCATGCTGGCCTGACCACGGCTTGCCTCAAGGGGGACCCCATGTCTGGGTGGGCTCTGTTGGCAATAGTCAGGCTGCCCCTTCTGCTTCAACGAGTAGCCTTCTTGCCCTAGAGACTGGCAAGCTATATGTGTGTAGGCTGGCACCTACTTCAGTGGCTCTGAGTAGGGCACTTTGCTCTTATGCCTCCTCTCTTTTTTTTTTTCTCTCAAAAGAAATAGGCCCCTGGGGAGGAGAGGGGTGTGGAGTTGTCTCCTTTCCCTCAGCCTCCCACAGTGGGCTCAGACGCCTCCCCTGCTCTGCTTGCTGGCACTGCACTGACTGCGCTGCTCCTCTCTGTTGCAGAAGCCTCAGCGCGTCCGGCGTGCTTTACGCCAGTGTGCTCCCTCTACACCTCTCCTGCCCCCCAGGTTCCGGTGGGGCTTTTAAACCTTCCCAAGGTGGCTGGAACGGCCTCCGCAGTTGGCTCAGCTGTTCCCCACCTGAGGAAGAGCTGATTAAACAGCCGGCGTAATTCCGGCTCCTGTGGCCACAGTTGCAGCCACAGTTCCTGCTTCGGCTCTGGCTGCCCAGCGGGAGGTAAGGTTCCCCCACAGGGAGGGCTGTTTGTGGGGTTTGGGGCCTGCAGGGACTACCCTCTCCCCTTCAGGAGCCTGTGGGGGCATCTCAATGCCACAGCTGGCAATAAGGAATGCAGGATTACCTCCAAAGACTATTCTGGCAGTTTTGTCATTCCAAAAAATTGTAATTTCTATCCTTCATTTTTCCAGTGAGGCACATACAATTGGTGTAATACCTTCAACTATATGTCCCTTGGTCCAGAAACACTCATGCATCCTTCATGATAATTGCTTCATAGCCTGCACATATCCTAGCCACACAAACTTGGTCCTCCTAGCAAATTTCCCCATATGCTGCTAAAGATCCTGAAGTGACCTGCCAGCTCAATTGGTTTCTGCTTTTTTATCTGGGGCAAGTCATGTGAAGTCCTTAACACTTTAAAGTTATCTTAATCTCTTCTCTACCGGTCTAGGTTTGTGCTGCATCTCCTGAAACAAACATGGATTCTATAAGCATAGTATATGAATCTCCTAAA
Source organism: Caiman crocodilus (assembly GCA_030014935.1). Lineage (NCBI taxonomy): Eukaryota > Metazoa > Chordata > Crocodylia > Alligatoridae > Caiman > Caiman crocodilus. The sequence goes on from JAGPOW010003316.1 coordinate 10,886,926, forward strand.
TCTTTTCTGTATAAAGGTTAAAGTTAATCATGGTTCCCACTTATATATCATTGTAGCTATTTAAGAGTTACCATGGTCATGTATTGAAAGGGAGGGGGCTGTTTTTGTATTTTGGCAAATCTAGACTTATGGAAGGAAGAGGCCGTCTTTTCAATATTGACTTTCATTTAGAGAGAGTTGTGATAGTCACATCATAGAGGCATGATTAGAACACAGATTATTTGTATGATTAGAGTTAAAATAAGAGGAAAAGTTAAAACAGGACCACAGGGCATGATTTAGTGTGGGTCCCTGGCAGAGCAGTAGCATCACGCTTGAAAGCAGAAGACTAGGCAGGTTTAGGAAAACTGATCTGCCAACACTTCCTCCAACATTTAGGAGCAAGGAAACTTCAACATCTCATTTGCATAAATCTATATTCATGCACATTTTGAACTGGTTTATATAAACCCACATACTACATGTTGCCTGTTCAGCTCACTCACTTTACACATTCATCCCACCACACATTTGTTCTATCCCTATACATTCAACCATCACTGGTTAAAGCTCACTACCTGTCAGGTTGCATCCTGCCCCCAAAAGATTTTTGTTTCTCTAGAGGCCTTCATACTGGAGCTGGGAGACTGGGGTGGCAGCAGGACGTGGACATTACTGGTTCTCCCTTTTGTGGAAGGAGGCTAATTCTAAGATGTGGGAAGTGGAAGAGAACAGAAGCAGCACCATGAAGTGGAGAAGAAGCACCTATGAGGGCAATGAAGCAGCACCAATATCAGCATGTAGGAGTGGACTCATTGGGGGGAGAAGACAGCAGAAGCAACAACAGCACAAAATGGGCACTTAACCAAGAAAAGCAGTTAGCACCTCTGCAGAGGTTGAGTTGTTTCATAGTGCTTTCACATCAGTCTGCTCCCAACAGCTAGAAAAAGGGAAGTTGAGGAAACAGCAAAAAGCAGCTGCTTCCCAGGGGGGTAGCTGCTCAAGGACTGTACAAGCCATCTGTAAAACTGGTTGAAGTGCTCCATTTTCATCACAGATAAGGGATTTTACTCCATCACTTCTACTGGAGTTTGAAATCTCCAACTCTGTGGATGCTTGGCAAGTTCATGAAGAGTGAGATAAAGGGACTTATAATAGTGTGAAAAGCTGAAAAGGCCTTTCAACATGATGGGAGGATTCTACCTTTATTTGGTACACTATTACTTGACCAGTCATAAAGAGAGCTCTGGTAAATCACAGTTCAGAAGAATATTTTTAAAAGAACGCTGTTCAGGTAGTAAGGAGACACCAAGAGATGATTCAGTGGACTCACTGCCCTGCTTGTAGTTCAAGTCATACTTCAAGCCATAGCATGTGTACTATCGCACTGTATGTTTAGGAGTGCTGCTATCAAGTCTGTGGTCTAGACACGGTCTCTGTTTCTTGTCCAGTGACTTTGTCTACGATACAGGGTGAGAACCTCACCTAAGATGATCCTGGTCCAAAACTGTGCGTTTACCAGTTCAAGACTTGAAGAGCTCCATCATTCAGAAAGACTAGGGATATTGGTTTACCTGTACATATATTTAATGCTTTTTTTAATATTCTGCCTTTCAATGCTATTATACAAACACAGTTGGTGGGAAGGGGTGATCAGACTGAGTTGTACAGGAAGGAAAGTTGAGCAGTAGTCTGCTGTGTCCCACTAGAGAAACTGGTTTTGTTTTGGTGTTGAATGCTGACCTCCCTATGTGGCCAGAGTTAAAGTGGTGCCATATGGTGTACAACAGTTGTGGAATGGTGTCTAGCTGTGGATTGACAGGCAGGAGATGGTTACTGTTGAATGGCTAATTTTTTTTCTGGGAGGTTTTTTGAGGTACTGTCAAGGAGAGCATTATAGCCATGCTAACTCTTTCACAATGAATCTTTTTCTAGTTTGTATTAGAATACTGTAATACAATGCTTGATGATATAATAGACAATGCACTGTGGTTAATTATGCATGTTGTATAATGCTATTTTAATTTCAGCAAACTTTTCTCATTTCCCTGTTTAATTGTCTCATCCATGGTATGATTGCTGTCTCTCTTTATAGAACCATGCTATAGATAAATTCCTTATTTAATATTATACTTGTTCAAAATAGAAACAGTTCTATCCTGTATTGCTGCTCCTCTGTAAATGTTTATATAGTAGAAGCTGGATTCTTCAAAGATGCTTTAGCCCCTGAGAAGATTAGGGTTTGTGAACTAGCTGGGGTTCATATATAGCTGCAGCAAAAAGTTGCATGGGACCACTTACCATAGTTACCAGGGGTAACTAGGACCAATGGTCACAAGCTGGGGTCCTGTGACCCCAGCACTTGCTCCTGCCATTGGCAGGGGGTCAGACTAGATGGCCTGCTCTAGGCCCCTTCTGACCCTAGTTACTATGAAACTTGGGGCTTTACTTCAAAGGGTGCCATTGCTGCAGGCAGGTGCATGAATCCCTGGCAGCATGTGGAACCTCAGTGAATGGAGAAGCAGTGTCCTTTGAAGAAAAAGCTGCAGCAATCACCTAAGTAGCTCATCCTTAATTTGGCAACCTGCTAAGAATTAAGCAGATTGTGGGTCATTCTGATAAGAAAACTCTGGGTTCTGCTGTGCTAACGGCTGACAGTGAATTAGCTTTGGTTGCAGTCACTACTTTAAAGGTAACCTGCCCCATTTTCAATACAGAGAAATTTCACTTATGTGGTGCTGCAGGATTACCTAATGCATATTCTTAGAGCCAGCCTTAGGGTGGGCAACCATCCAGGGGGCTGTGGTCAAGGGGATGCCAAATATATACATGCACACACACGTGTGAGCAGCCTAAACTCACAGCAGTGCTCTTGCCCCATCCTGGCTCATCTGATCCCCTCCCAGGCAGGAGGAGCAGTGCCCAGCCCAGCCTGCACCCCATCTCCAGGAGCTGCTCAGGAGGAGCCAGACCAGATACATGTGGGTGAGGTGGCACTTGCCCTGCTTGCACCCATCCTGCTCCCACACAGTAGCAGTGGTGCTTGCCCACCTGCCTGCCTGGCACACCAGGCCACTCACCTCCCCACTGGACTCTGCCCCGCATCCCTGGTTGCCTGCCTCTGCTTCTGCCTGCAGCAAATGCTGCTGATGGGGGGAACGGAGGGTCAGGCAGGCACCAAAATACAAGTTTGCCCATGGCACCATTTTCCCTGAGGCCAGTTCTATATATTGTGTCTAATACAGTAACAGGTCTTTTTTTTTTTTCATATAATACTTTTGGAGTGTAAAAAGATGGTGTGTATGCCTGCATTTTACCTGTTTCTGTGCAGATTATACCACTTTGTTCAATATAGTGCACAGGTAGACAAGACCTCTTGTTCATTGCTTTTACCTAGCACCAAAAACTCCCAGATTAAAAATCTATGGCTCATTAAACAGGAAGGGAGGAGTGTATTGCCTCAGAAATATTGCAGTCTGTCAGGATTGCCTTGTCCCAGAGCAGAGACTTATCTGTAAAACCTGCACACAATTACTTTTTAATGATTTTATCCTGGCTCATTAGGAGAGCAGCTACCACTAAGGCTTAAGAGTATTCAGGCAGATGTACCAATGATATAGCTACAGTGCATCCTCAAGAAGCATATCAACATTTACTGAGCTGGGATGAACACCAAACAATTTTAAATGAAATAGGGAAAAAAAGGCATTGCAGGCATGGCATGCAGTTTATGTGGTATATCATATCAGCAGTAACATTTTCCCTGCTTTACTGTGTGGTATATGCTAAGGACAGTGTTTTCAGATGAATGTATTAAAATGTTTTGTCAAACACCTCTTGGAACCATCCACTACTATTTTGAATTATTTAATTGCACACGTGCTTGCTTAAAAAAATAATCTTGAATGAGTTACTGCATAACATAGCAACTATTTTCTTTCAGTTTAGTAATATAAAATAAACGCCGTTTTAGAGGCCAGACGGTGGCGTGAGGCCAAATTGTCCCATGGTGAAAACCTAAGAATATCTTTGTTCTGCTTTTCTGAATAGGCAGTGGACTGTGTTGTGTCTAAACCCCACTTACTCTGGCCACCTAGGTTTGGTGGTAAATAAAGAGATAGTGTTGTGATTTTAGTGACTTCTCACTCATTTTTTGCAGATCAGTAAGCGTGGGGCCTTTCACTCTTTCTCTGAATCCCAGTCAAAACTTGAAGCATTGTAAAGATTCCTGCACCTTAGAACTAGCCAAAATCTTGTCTTCTAAGTTCTACAGAAAAGACCATACAACAGGAAATATCATATAAGTAGAGTAAAGTGAAGTCAACATATTCTTCTAAATACAGTTAGAAGTGTGATGCTTGACAACTGTTTGACTGTAGCTGAAGACTTCAAAAGAGATCCAAATATCACAAAACTGGCTTAAAAACAGATTTAAAATGGGGTAAAGAAAAATAGCAAGTATTGCTAGACTCTAAACAAAATTTCAGGAATTACAATATACATACCAATTTGGAGAAAGTTCCCCGTTTATTTCTTCCCAAGTTTAGCTTGTTTATTTCAAACTAAAGCACAGGGTTATAGTTCTGTTCTCTAGGGACTCAAACAATAGATCATAATGCTATGAGCAAATCAGTGTAATTACACTTGTAACTTTTACTTGACAATTATTCTAGTTACTTATGCATAACATATAAAACAAAAGATTGAAAGGTTGTGAAGTCTGAGACAAAATTCTATGGTTACTAAGGAGTACAAATGCTCATAACTGAATAGTGTCTTATCTACTTATAACTTGGTATACAAAACTATGCAAATGTTTCTGAAACTGCCATATATTATAAATTTTAAAAGCAAAGAATTACAGCATGACGGGTATGGAAGGGACCTCAAAAGTTATTCAGTCCAGCCTCTAGCACAAACGTAGACTAGCCCTATCCATCGTCCTCAAACTCCAGTGAATGGGTTCCACAACTTCCTTGGGCAGATTGTTCTATTGTCCTACTTTTCTTGGGAGGCTTTCTCTGTGACTTAGACTTAAATCTGCTTTGCTGCAGCTTAAACTTCTTGTCTCTCTGATGCAAAAACGAACAGTTGTTCTTCCTTTTATTTGAAAACTGTCTTGTCTACACTTACTTGCTTTTCTCCAAATTATGCATACCTAGTTTCAGTGTTTCAAATCTGCTTTGTCACTTGTTCCTGGATCCTACTCAGTTTCTCTACATCTGCCTTAACTATAGCGACCAGACATGGACCAAAGACATCTGCTGAAGCTTAACCAATGCTGAGTGGCACAATCACCTCCCATGTCTTGAAGGAAATGCTTATGTTAGTACAGCCCAATTTTTTTTTTTTTTTTTTTTTGCAACAGCAACATGTTACTGACTCATGTAGAATTTGTGATCAACCCAGTGGTCCTGCCTAGTCAGTTATTCCTAGGGTGCCCATGCATCCTGGTTTGGCTGGAACAATTATGGTCCCAGCTGGTTGGTAAAAAGTCCCAGGGTGGAGTGTAGCAGGGAAGGGAAGTGGCACGGTGCACCAGGTAGGTTGATGGGCAGGCACTACTGCACCTTTGCAGGGACAAGGAACATAGAGATCTTGAATATGGCATTTTAGGATGACCAAATGTCCTTGTTCCCACAAAGCAGCAGTAGTACCTGCCCACCCCCCTGCCTGGCACACCATGTTATTCTTCCTCCCTGCTGGACTCTAGTCCAGGACTTTTTACTAACCAGCAAAGAGTGGCCTACAGAATTCATGACTGTCCCAGCAAACCAGGACATGTAGTCACCCTAGTTATTCCCTATTCAAGTTTTTAAGAGCAGATTAGATAAGCACTTGACTGAAATAGTTTATGCAGGAATGACCCTGCCTTAAGCAAAGGGTTGGACTGAATGACCTCTTGAGGTATCTTCCAGCCATATTTTTCTGTGATGCTAATTAAGACCTCTATGCCTTTTTCCCAGGCATTAATAAAAATATTAAACAGTATCAGACCATGAACACATCCCTGTGTGACAGCACTTGAGACCTCCTGTCATTCTTATATTTATCCATTCAGTTACTCTTTGCTTGTAGTTTTTCAGCTCATTATGTACCTGCCAAACAGTAATTCTGTCTAATCCTCATTGTTCCAGTTATTTATGAGACTGTCATGTGACATTGTCAAAAACCATAATTGAGGCGAGGTGGATTATGTCCATTTTGTTCCCTTTATCCACCAACCTAGTTACTCTGACAAAGAAAAAAAAAGGAAATCAATTTAGTTTGGTGTGATTTTGTTCTTACCAGATCCTGGTGGGAACTTTCCTTATTTTTTTATGCACTATTCTGAGCATTTCTATTTGTCAAAGGAAGCATAGCAAGCTTTAAGAGTAAAAATTATCCATGTTCCAAATGCCTGCACAAGGGATACTTGCCATTTAAATCCTGGCTTAAATTTTTCCGGTGCATAAGCCTTGGTCTGTTCTTTAATACATTCAAATTCAAGATCAAACTGTATAATCCAGCATCTTTGTGTTCCTCACGATACTGATTCTGATTTGTAACCTTCATATCATATACAATGATGTAATAGCATGATACTAAACAAACTTGAGCTGTATGTTGCAGAACAAGCATAATGCTTGCTTTGACACTGTATGCCAGAGTATGTTGAATTCCCCTTCACATCCAGCCTACATAATTGATTGGCACTTATATTTGCTGTCACTCTTCATTTTGCTGTCCTTGATATATTTTCAGGTAGGTTGTAGGAACTGTCTGCAGGAAGACCCAGTTACGATGACCGCAGGTTGTCTGTTCAGTAACGGTACATACTTGGTGCCTATTTCCTAGTGTTGCCTCCAGGCCAGGCACAGAGACTGAAGTCAGTTGCCAACAGGGAACCCAGCACAAAACCATCACCTTTCACTGTAGCCTTTTTGCTGAGCATCACCATTTACAGGAATACCTTATGTGTGCTTCAGTAGGAAGCATAACATTTCAGGCATTGCCCATGACTACAGCACAGAAAGCAACGAGTCATATTTCTTGCCTGCAAACAAAATACTGTCAGTAGTAGCAACTGTTTTAATGTCTTCTTCGTGGACCTTCTTGCTGTGACTCAGTGTCCATGGTTTGTGGGCCAGTTTGATCAATTAAAGAAATGACTGGACAGCACCTCATATATTTGTTAGTAAAATTGAGCTGTTGGAAGCTGCAGCTTGCACCTCTTCGGCACTTCCAATCTGCTAGTGACCTCTTTTTAATTCTCGTTCACAAATACAGCTTGCAAATTAATTATGTTTGACTAATACACCTGCCATTTGAGTTTAATGGTTAACACTGGTTTACCAGACATTGTGGAATATTTCTTTATGGACAGATATGTTTTTTTCCCCAAATGCATGCAGCACACTAACATTAAGAGGACACTAAGAAAAAGCGGTCAACAGACCTCCTTAAAATTTTGTGTCCTGTCGTTCATGAACATTTATATGCAAAATAAGGATTTAACAAAGATGGTTCTACTTTTGATATAAAGGTAAATAAAACAAAATGAAGCACATTAGATTCTCTCAGCTAGAGGTTTTTTATTTTTGACATGACCAACTCATTAGGAAGAACAGCTTTAATATAAGTACTACATATAATGAATTGAAATCTTTTTTCTATGCTGATTTCACCTTTTATAACTCCATTGGCTATAATGCCTTTACATTCCATCTCTACCAAGGTTATGTCATTTGACTGCAGATGTATTGCCACATACTATAATGCATTACCTTGTATTACAATACAGCATAATGTACTAGCTTGTTTACAGTTACCCACTCAGACTTTCATTTCTTGATCTTGGCTTTATTACTAAACAATCGGTGTGTCTACACATGCACTGTTACTGTACAATGACTTAGGTTACTGCTCAGTAACCAAAAATTACTGCACAGTAATTTTATGTCACATGTTTACTGATAAAGCTAGTCCATGAGGAAAGAATGGATTAAAGAGACATTGAAGCCAGAGCTGCTGGCCTGTATGACAGAAGAGACATCCATCCACAGAGACCTGTATAGCTTTGTTGGCACTGCTACAAAGGTAGAGCTTGAAAATAACATCCAGAAGGTATCCAGGGGAGGGAGGGAGAGAGAGAAACATGACAATAGACACAGGGGGGATGGACAAGTACTGTTTTGGCTGAACAAGGCGATCTGAAGACAGAAATCAATGGACCAGTTTTGGGGGCCTTGAAAATGCGAAGAGTGGAAGGGAAACAGCTGAATAACTGTGGCATGTTCAGGGCTGTGTGGATTGGATCATGGATAAAGGAACTGTTTAATCCTTTGAAAGGAGCAAAAGGCCTCTGGCAGGGCAGTCTTTGCCCCAATAAATACATTTATTTAAGTAGCTCTGTCTCTTTTACTGCTTGAAATTTTGGGTTGCAGTTGTTCTCCTCAGCAAGAGATACATTTCCTTTCTTAGGAGCTGCACTGAATGCTAGCTCCTTGAATCAGGACCACAGCAAAATAGGGTCTCTGAGTAGAAAGCAACCAAGTTCTCCCTCTTCACTTCCTCCCACCCCAACTTTTGAAGTCAGGTCTGGGCTGGCTCCAGGAGGCACTCTCAGACACAAGACAAGGCTCCCATTGTCTTGAAAAAGTACCTTCTGGGTGAGACTCAGTGATGGTGCCGTAGAACAGAATGTCAAACCTAAGAAGAAGAGCCTAAAGTATTAGGAAAACATAACACCGGAGCAGAATTTTCCAATTGAAGGGAAAGGATTTCAGGTGCTATAAGACCTGGATCTTTCCCAAGATGTCAACATTGTGGTTGCAGATGCGCTCATCCTCCCCCCGCCATGGAACCAACAGTGAACTTCTGTCTGGTCTGGGGTAATGTTTTAACTCAGAACGCTGTGCAGAAATCAGGTTCTGAGTTTTAGCTGGGAGCTGCACTTCCATCTGCACCCTGTATGCCATGAACCTTTCTGCCTGATAGTATCAAAAATGTCACAGTAAGAATAGTTGACTTTTTGAAAAGTAAACAAAGTTTGGATAAGGAAAAATAATAAGGTTTTAAATGACAAAGCTTACACCAGATAGGGAGCCTGTTAAGTTGCAAAGACACAAGATAAGTTACTCTAACAGATTTAACTAAGGTTTAATCCTTTATAGAAATGTTGAAAGCTTCTGATGAGACCAAAAAAAAATTGATAGTTTTCATGTATGAATGGTTTTAACAGATGCTTGTCAAACAAGGGTACATTTTTATCATCTGAAGTTTGGCATTGCCCTTGAGTTCATTACGAGAATCAGACTATTGCTGGCTATAACAGTATGCTGAAAGAGTTTGTTGACAGTATAGTTCTGAGAGACAGAAGGTAATAAATATTCAAGGGCTGAGACTGTCCAGAGATTAAAAAAAGTGTGTTACCAACCCCCCTCCAAACCAAAAAGCAAGAAAAAAAGCAAATCTGGTAAGAACCTTAGAAATTCCTACCTTAAACAAGTCGATGATTTTATTCATATCCCTCAAGGGATATTTTACATGCATGCAACAGGGCACATCCAGAACAAAATATCACAAGTTGATGAACTAGAAGCTGCGTTTGCTCATTTCAAGATTTGATCATTAAAAAAATCGACAACTTATAAGCCATTTTCTACTGCATGAGCCATTGCTTACCAAGTATAAATCATGAATGTACAAGGGTGCTTCTACGCATGATGATGTCATGATGTATATGTGATGAAAATGTCACTTCGTGTGGCTTAATGGTGTCAGACATTACATGTGCACCAGTTTGGTGGGATTTAGATGCGTTTGCATCATTGCAAATGAAACTACATCCTGATGTAGTTTAGTTTGCAACAGTGTACTGCAGCTATTGGTCAGCTCACCCCTGGCCATGGGAGAGGTGGTTGGCTCTGCAGAAAGAAAAGATCAGGCCTCTCTCTGCTTCTGCCTTCAGAAAGCAGAAGTGGCGAGGGGCCCGATCCTTTTTTTTCTGGAGGAGCCAGCTTACGGCCGAGGGGCGAGCTGCTGATGGGTCAAGTGCCCCCTGACCTGCAGGGGGCTCTGGTCCTTCCCTCCACAGTGGCAACACCCCTCTGGGGCACCTGGGCAAGCTGCTAGCATGCCAAGTGCTACCCCAGCTCAGAAGCAGCACCTGGTCTGATTCAACACTTCCCCAGGGAGTGCTGCTACCATGGAGGGAAGAACCAGGGCCTGCTAGCAACTTGCCTCCTGGCCATGGGCAGGCTGCACAGAAGGAAAAAAAAGGATCAGTTCCCTCACCGTACTGTGGTGGAAAAATAAACCCCTTAAACTGAAATGGTGGGTTTCAATTAAAAACTATTTCAATTCTGGAGACATATGAGACTAAACCCCCATCATGTGTACAAGCACTCTAGATGTTCAGGATTGCTTTTTCACAGAGCGAAATTAGCTACTCCAGGAGATAAATAACCTGGTAATACCATATTTTCACGCATATACCCCGCCCACAGTTATAAACCACACCCATGCATAACCCAGGAGAGTGAAAGTCTGTACACATTCTCTTCTGAGAGGAGACAGCACAGTCCTCCAGTATTCCAAGGTGCTTTGGTCCCACCTCTTTCCCCCAGGAGACAGTATGCCATTCATGGTAGACTTTACTGCTTCAGCTGAGCAGGTAACAGAACATGCCTCTTCATAATACTCACATTATGCTGCAGGGAGATACTGGCTGACCATGGCAGTCTGGGTCAACCAGTTAGGGCTACCCTACCTATGCATTGCTGCCATCTGTGTCCAGACCAGGTGAGAAAGCCAGAAGTGCATGCTGAGTTATGGCCACAGCGCCCCTGCTGTCTGTACAGCATCAGTGCTGCAAGCTCAGGGCCTCAGTACAGGTCTCCCTCACCAGCTGCTGGAATTAGGTTTCTGAAAGTTCCCATGGTTGGCAACACAGTGGTTGGCAGAACAAAAGGCTTATGGCAAAAATGGCAGGTGGTGGGCTGATGTGCGGCCACGGAAAACCGTGGTTACTGAAAACTGCATACAGAATATTAAGCATGGATACTCAAAATCATGGTTGGCGAGGGAAACCTGTACTTGAATGTCTGTTCAGGGGACTCTGGGTAAGTTTTTCTACCAGGAAAGTAAAACAGGAAGAATTCTTCCAGATCATTTGAATGTGTGTATGCAGCCAAAAAGACTAAACTACAGATCTCTGACACCAGTATGTCCAAATTAGCCCACAGATGTGCAAGATGGAACTATGCCAGAGGTCTAGGAAATCATTTAAATGTGTGAGGCTTTTATTTCTTAAAGAAAACTAAGTATTAAGTGGACAAATTTGTAACAACTGCCAGAAGTCCATTTGGGAGTTCAACAACTACTTGTATCCAAAGTTTATCCACAAAACAGATATCTGTGGCTCCTGTTAAAAATAAAATCTAAGCCTATCTCATGGTAAACATTCCAGTGGGCTAACCGGGCTGACAGATTTCTTCCATTAAACATACACAGAAAAGGAAAAGTTTTGATACTTAAAAATAGAGAGACTATACAGAGAACAGTCCACAATAGACAAGAAAGACACACTTGATCGTGACACTACAGTTAGGCTTTGGGTTCTGATGGAAAGTTATATTCAGGCAAGTTACATGCTGTTATGAAATAACAGCTTTGTTATTAGAGTCAAGTACTTTGCTAAAATGGATAAATGTCATCATTTACTTGCCTTTTACCGAATGGAAATCTTATAAGTAGATGTGAATTTGAGTTTTGCTAATTGCTAACTAATGGAGATTTTGGTTTAAGCAGCAAAGCATATTTCAAATCATTAAACTGCAGGATAACAAACGGAAAACCTATTTTCCAGAACTGCTAAGAATACCAGCAACTAGTAGGTTATTTAATAGGTGAGCTCATTTTGTTTTGTGAAAAAAACAAAATGTTGATCAAATATATGAAAGTAAATAGAAATGTGTGTTTAGAACAATCTGAGCTGGGTTGCTTAACCTTAACATTAGAAGCCATTTCAATAATAGGTATAAATGCATCAGGACGTTTTGATTCTAGTATACAGAAATTTAACTTTTTAACCTTATTCTGAAAAATAAGAATCACAGACCACATAATCTGATAGTATAATTCACATTGAAATAAGGAAAATCCCATGCTGATGAATTATTTTATGTACTAAATAAAAAACGTTCTTCCAAGAATACCAGTCCCATACCAGAAGTTGGTCCATTATTTTCCTAGCTTTATAGAAGGTTGAATTGTGTGTTAAATAGGCTTATCTCTCTGTTAGAATAAACTTGTAATTTTTTTAGTATTGGACAAACCCTAATGCCAAATGTGGTTACCCCCTTCATGTGCTCCAGAACAATCAAGAATGCCTTTAATTTTTCAATCTTTTTTTAATAACTTAATTACCCCATTGTGATGCCCCTGATTTTTAGGACAATTATTTTTGCATTTATAAGTTTAGTGAAAAATAAATTGGAACACTTGGAGCCTTCTCTCATACAGAAGAATCAAGAACAGAAGTAAACAATGCTCTGAATATTAAACAAGTAAACTGCATAGCAAACAAAATACAAACTTATTTGTTTTTTGAACAAACCAAATCATTTTAGTCTAACCTTAGCTCTAAACTTGGTTAACTTATTCCCAAGTTGGTCCTCTATTTGCCTGGTTTCATAACTACTTGAATTGTGTGTTCAATAGGCTTATCTCTATTCGAATAACTTATCAATTTTTTCCCCATTGTTCGAAAAGCTCTAACGCTCTAGCATTACCATGGCAGTTATTGAACAGTTCATATCTGTCAGCAATAATCCAGGTTTGTTTTAAGCAGTCCTTTTGTGGTAGGCAATCCTTTAAGTTTCTCCAGATGCTGAATAATACTATAGCCTAAGCCAAATCTTGTTTGGATTACTCATGAATTAGTTCAATAAATTTCACTGAAATTACTGACTAAGCTACAACTGCCCCTATTTAATTGGAAGTGTCAGTCAAGCTCTTTATCTGCCACAGGCTCATAAGGGTTACAGAAATACAAGCATATTAAAGCTTTTTTTTTTTCAAAACAGTTGCTTTTTTTCCCCCCAAATGTGTCAAATTACCATTTTAGAACAACCTTTTTATTGGCGAATGTAAATTATACATTTATTTTCAGAAGAGATGTAACAATTGCAATCAAGTCCACTATAAAAGAACTGTTAAAGCATAATCAAAACTTCTTAAACACTGTCACTTTTGTGGAAATATGTAGTTTACCATCATTGGAATTCTAATGATTGCATTGTCCTGTTCATGGATGCTTTTTAAAAAACTGATCTTTTTCAAAAGAACTTCCTGACTTTTTGCTAGTTTGTCTTTTCCTTTCTGTTTCTCTAATACCTAGTTATAGTGAATTAAGCCTAATTTTGTGATGTCTAGGCACTTTTTGGTGGAGCTTATATAACCAGTAATATCAAACTTCAACATATTTGATTATTTTTCAGCAGACTACATGAAATTTGACAGGATATTATAATTTACAATTTCAACGCAAATAAATTATTCAAGGCAGAATGTTCAACTGACTTAAATAATTTACAATCTGGAAATGGTGCAATAGGCAAGCTCTTAATGGAAAAAATAAAATATTGCAGTATATCTTGAATACTTAATCACTGTATACTTAACAAATCAAAGTCCATTATTAAACTATGCTTGTACATGTTATCCTTTAGCAATTGTTTTTGTTTTATAAAGAACAGTGCAACCTGACACATCCAATGATTGTTTTATAACTTGGGGGAATACTGTTCCAGAAATTCAGTCCCTGAAAGTATTATCATATGATACTTCAACCTTCTGAAATACAATTCTAAAATCTTCTTTAGGTCACTTTAAACAAACAAACAAAAATCCTGCATGACAGATGAAATACTGAATACACAGTTCAGAGTCCTTTATAATGTTTAAAGATTCTGGTGTTTCCAGCATTCATTTGGGTAAGATAGTAACACCAAAACAATGAAAAATAAGTGCTTAGTTAAGTTGAATGCATGTTTTACTATTTAGAACAAACACATCAGCAAATCTTTCTTTTTTGTTGAGTTTGGGAATGATAGCTAAATTCATCCCTGTTGGAACTGAACTGAAGTCAACAGTTTCAACAGAGATGAGTTTGGCCCAATATCTTCAGTCATGGATATCAAAAAGTGCAGTGCAATTTAGAATGAGTGTGTGCTTATATTTTTTTCATATAATACATTCTTACTGCAGGAACGAAGCAGCCTGTGAGAAACAAACTGAAACAGCTTAACCTAGAAAATAGTATATTTCTCATATAATGTCTTCAGAGGTTTCTGTGGCAGGGCACTGTTGGTGCCTGCCACTTTAAGGACTGAGCCAAACAGCCAGCAGGTGCTTGATTGTGGCAGCCATTTTGAGACACTGGCTGCCTGTGTAAACAGAACAGATCCCTGCTGGCAGGGCAGGCAGAAACATTACTTTGCTGAACAGAGCATCTGAAGGTAGGAGCAGGAAGCTCTTAGTCCTAAGCATGACCTAAAACTGCACCCTGCTGGGTGTGGGTGGTCTGGTGGGGCTCAGTGGTGTAGGAGGCCCCAGGAAATGCCGGGCCACCCCAGTGGAAGGTGGGTTGGGGTACCTCAGTAACCCCTAGCCCTCACATCACTGGGTAGAAGTTGGGGCCAGGCATGACTATGGCCACCTGAGTCTCCACTGGGGAGGGAAGCCCTATAGCCCCAAATGAGGGGGAGATGTGGATCCGCAGTAAAGATAGACCTCAGTGAGGGGGTAGACATGTGGGGCCCCAGGGAAGGGGTGGAAGTGGAGCCCCACTGAAGAGGGAAAACCAGAGAGCTGGGAGTCCGGGGGTGGGTGTGTGTGTGTGTGTGTGTGTGTGTGTGTGTGTGGATTCATGTACAGTTGCCTCAGGAGGGACCAGGGAAAGCTTGGCCCAGGTCAGGTATTTGGCTGGCAACTACCCTGGTGAACATCGTGGGAGAGACCCAAAAGATGGTATGTCTGCCGCCCAAGGTGTGTACTAGGTAAAGCCTATGGCCTAAGGGGGCTGCCCTAAGAGGAAGCAAGGCAGTATAAATTGTTGATGTGTGAAAGAGACCCTGTTAGAGGGGATGGAACGTGAGAGGCCCTGGTGAGAGGAGGGCAGTAGGAGTGTGTGTATGAATGAGGCCTGACAATGAGGGCTAAGCTTTGTCCGGCTTTAGGTTGGGAGCACTGTGACACCTGGATGCCATCTGTGAGGCTTGGGCTTCAGTGTAGTGAAGGATGAGAGCCACAGAGAGTTCCCCCAGTATCAAGGAAAGAATGGGCAGCTTTCTGTTTTAATTAGAATCAATTATGAAACAACAAGACATGGCAGGAGAGAGAGGTGGGTAGTTAGCCCAGGAATAGGTGAGCATGCCAATGGCAGCCTGACCCCAAGAGCCCCTGTTACAGTTCCTTAGCAGAGAACAGTAGCATAGATGTTTAATTTTAGTAATAGTCCTTTTGTTATACTAATAGTTTGTATACATTCAGCTATACCCTTTTGAATATTTCTGTATAAAAAATACTTGTTACTTGCAGCTAGAACTTAGCACTGTGGGAAACATACCCAATGTCTGTTGGGAAAATGTTACAGTTCTTTCAAAACTGTCTTGAAGTCCAAAGATGCAGTCTAGTCTACCATTTAGCATTTTCCTGCAGGACCCAAAGGAGTCTGATGTTTTAGGCTAAGTGTAGACATTCAGGGGGGTTATGGGGAGGTTAGATCAGGTGCAAAATGGTCACCTCATCTAAGATAAGTCAGCATAGGGGAGTAGCAGGGGTGTTGGGAGGATGGGAGGGCAAGCAGACTGGAGAGAGGAATTGGGGTCCATTTCCCTATGGATCAGAGGGCAGGGAGGGCCTAAAGGATAGATCAACGGCATGTTGTGGTGGGACAGGCAGCATCTGTAGGAGCAATAAGTGGGATCAGGGATATAAGTGGTGTCTGCCAGGGAATGGGGGGCAGGTAGGAGCTGTGGGAAGGATTGAGGGATGAAGGGTAGAGGCAGTGTTTGTGGAAGGGATGGGAAGGCAGGAAGCATTCATGGGGGTGTTTCTGGGGTCCTGGAGGGTCAGGAGGATTTGAAAGGTCTGTAGAAGTGTGTGGGGGAAAACCTACATCCCCATCCCTCCTACCTCTCCCCACCAGCAATACTTATTTGCTTGGCTCCTGGCAGCAGGGAACACTAATAAAATCAGTGGCATCTAAAGCAGCATGCATAGCTGTGGGGGCTGGATGGTCTTGGCTGGTCCAAGGGGGGGTCAAAGAGGCAAGAGACTGAGGGGCTAAAAATGGATATGCTAGGTGTTGAGGGAGGAGGGGTACAAACAACACAGCCTTGGAGCGGTGGCTGGGATTTCCCAGCCTCAGGGCTGTGCAGGTAACTGCACAGAAATTCCATGCCCTGGTCTAATCTAGATTGATTAAATCTCATACTATACCAATCCAGGTCTGTTTTAGACTGTGTTCTGCAATTTTATATCAACTGGTGTGCATGGATGGAACTTCTGTATTGTTATGGGTTTAGATTGATTCCCAATCACTGAGACTAGGTCTGGGTGTAAGGTCTGCACCTAGAGTGATGTAAAATAGATTGGGTGGCCATTTTGAACCCTATGTAGCCTTCTCCTACCTCTCCCCACCCCTTCCTGCAAATGTTTACACTTAGCCTATGAGAACTAAAAGCTAATAATAAACATGGGTCAAAGCAGGGACAATATCTCCCACCTGTTCTTTGACCCCAATCTAAACATCATTTCTGGCTCCCTTCCTGCAGGGCTGGTGAGCATTCTGGGAGAAAAAGTACCTTGGCTGCTGTCACAGTGTATAATCTATCCTCAGAAGTTTTTCTCATTAAACTATGTAATGAGAGAATTATTTGAAGGAAACTTTCTGTGTGCATATTCAGTGCTGTTTGTGTCAACAACGGAATTTTTTTGTGTTTCATGGCCAGATCAACAGTTTTAAACAGTCACAAAGTTATATTTTTGTATTTCAAGCAATGAATTTGCATTTATATAAATGGTCGTACATTTGTATATGAAGAGTAACATATGAGAATCTGTATATACTTAAATTTTCCCGATACCACTTTTATTTTGTACTACCACTGTGCCTAGGAGCCCCAGTCTGAAGTTAGAATCTCTTTGGCTAGCTGTTGCACACATAACAAGAAGAAAACCATCATCTCATAGGGCATGTAGTCTAAGCAAGTAATCGGCAACCTTTTCAGATTGCAGGCCAGGATAATCCCTCTGAGGGCAGAGATGGACACAAGAACCAGCTGCTGCCTCATCTTCCTTCCATGGTAACATTAGAGAGTTCCTGTAGCTGCTACCAGAGCCCCTTGTCTGCAGGTCAGGTCAAATGAATGCATGCTAGATCTGGCCCTTTGGCCAAAGGTTGCCAACCTAAATTTGTGATGCTAAATTGGAGCCCCAAGTGCAATGTGGCTTTTTGTAAATTGTTATAATATGAACATGAAGAATCTTGTGGATGTCAAGTCTGAATGGCCCAGAATAGAAGCTGGAGCAGTAATACTAAGTCCCAGATCTATAAAAGCACATCAGTGTAACTCAGGTGCCTAAACGAGTAATAATCCTTGAGATTCTACCTATAATCCTGCTTAAATTTTGCTGGTAAAAAGTTTCTCATGGATCTAATTCTTGCTTGTGTGCATTCAGTGCTGCAATTATTTTAGCAGGGCTGAATATATGAGCATCAGGTACTGGAGGATGGATACATAACTCTGTGTTCTCTTCTAGGTTGGCAGATCTCCTCTGGTGGGCTTTAAACTAGGGTCGTCGGGGGGAGAGGAAGATGAGGGCGGGGGAAGCCATGGACCACCAAACCATGTGGCACCTACAAGGACAGCCCATCCTGAAGAAGGAGAACATCAGGAACCTGCAATCCGTGGGGCGGCCAGCAATAAGCACAGGTAAGAGGTAAGCAAGTAAGCAATAAGGGGCCCTTTGGGAATCGGAGCTGGGGGTAAAAAGGGCACCAGTCACAGGGCTCAAGTGCCTATATACTAATGCTAGGAGAATGGGGAACAAGCAGGATTAACTAGCACTCCTGCTTGCAGAAAACACCTACGACTTAGTAGGGTTATCTGAAACCTGGTGGGATTCTTCCCACGACTGGGTGGTACATATTGAGGATTATAGGCTGTACAGAAAGGAGACGGTGGGGAAGAAAGGGAGGGGGTTGCGCTCTATGTCAATGAGCAATATACTTTGACCCTCATCAAGACGGAATCGAAGGAGGAGAAAGTAGAAGGATTGTGGGTTAAGTTACATGGGGGGCAAGGAGAAAGGGATTTGGTGGTAGGGTTATGCTACAGACCCCCACACCAAGGGGAAGAACTAGATTCGGGGCTCCTGAGGCATCTCTCAGAGACCATAAAAACTAAGGAGGCAGTGTAGTTATAGGGAACCTAAACTACCCAGACATCTGCTGGGAAACACAGACAGCAAAGTCCCACCATTCATGCACATTCCTATCCTGTGTACATGACCTCCACGTGACGAAGGAGGTACACAATTCCACTAGGGGGAATGCCTTACTGGACCTGGTATTGGCAATGGGGAATGATATGGTAGGGTACCTACAGATTGGTAGTCACCTGTGGGACAGTGATCACCAAATAATAGAATTCACCATAAGACATCGAGTGGATAAGGTAACTAGTAGGGTGAAAGTGCTAGACTTTAGGAAAGCTGATTTCAATGAACTCAGGCGATTAGTCAAGGACGCACTGCAGAGTAGGAGTTTTGA
>JAGPOW010003316.1:10905827-10971415 GCA_030014935.1 Caiman crocodilus
GGCAGTGTGACGAAGCCATCAGAAAAGCTAATGGCACTTTATTGTGCATCAGCAGATGCATGACGAACAGATCCAAGGAGGTGATACTTCCCCTCTATCAGGCGCTGATCAGACCACAGTTGGAGTACTGCATGCAATTTTGGGTGCCACACTTCAAGAGGGTTGTGAATAACCTTGAGAGGGTCTAGAGAAGGGCCACTCGTATGGTTAAGGGCTTGCAGGCCAGGACCTATGAGGAGAGACTGGGGCACCTGGACCTCTTCAGCCTCCGCAAGAGACAGTTGAGAGGCAACTTGTGGCTGCCTATAAGTTCATCACGGGGGCACAGAAGGGAATTGGTGAGGTTTTATTCACCAAGGTGCCCCCGGGGTTTACAAGAAATAATGTCCACAAGCTAGCAGAGATCAAATTTAAACTAGACATTAGGAAGAACTTCTTCACAGTTAGAGTGGCCAAGGTCTGGAACAGGCTCCCAAGCGAGGTGGTGCTCTCCCTTACCCTGGGGGTCTTCAAGAGGAGGTTAAATAGGCATCTAGCTGGGGTCATCTACACCCAGCACTCTTTCCTACCTATGCAGGGGGTCGGACTCGATCTCTTGAGGTCTCTTCCAACCGTAGCATCTGTGAACTGGCTGGATCATCATGCTTAACAAGAAGTCATCAATGGCTCAATATCTAGTTTAAAGGAGCTATCAAGTGGGGCTCCCCAAGGGCCTGTCTTGGATTCAATATTGTTTAATAACTTTGTTAACAATTTAGGTGATGAGACTGAGTGCAAGATTAACACATTTGTGGATGGCACCAAAATGGGTGGAGCTGCAAGTACTCTGGAGAGTAGGCCTAGATTCCAAAATAATCTAGATAGACTGGGAAATGGTCCTCAATGAATCAATCATTCAATCAATCAGATGAAATTCAACAAAGACAAGTATAAAGGCCTGCATTTGGGACAAAACAGTTGCATGCGCAACTGGGGAATGACTGGTTAAGTTGCAGTACTGCTGAAAAGGACCTAAGAGGTTACAATACACTAGAAGCTGAACATAAGCCTGTCATAACCAAATCAGTTGAGTGTCCAAGTCACAACAGACTGCATGGAGCCATTACCCCAAATTTGGTCACGTTCCGCTTCATTAGTTATTCCTACTTAGCAGTCCGTTATTGGCCACTTCGGAAATATAAAAGTTCATGCAGCTTCTGCCCAAGTTGGAGACCTCCAAACACGCGGCAGAGTAACCATGGAGAACTCTGTGGTGTGACTAAGGAAACTTGGCGGACTGATCACCCACCAGTATCTCCCCGTCATCGGGTCCTCTTGATGTACCCCCGTTATCCTGCAGGTTCCTTTTCATTCATAAACTCATTAACTCGTAACTTATTTCATTATCTGTGACAACGCAAGCAAGCTACCTTGAGGCCCGCACTGCCATTCCATGCGGTGTAAGTAAAATAATCTTTTAAAACCAATAAGCTGTCTCGCCTCTCCATCACCGGCCTGCCTGACGTCTGATTAAATTAGCGATCCTCTGGACGGCTCCAGCCGCCCGAGACAAAGCCAACAGCGTGATCTTGTTGCAAAAGAAGCCAGTAGCATCCTGGCTTATATTAAAGGTGTGCCCTTGCAAAACATAGCTTCATGGTCCCCTGAGACATCTGACCTGGTGAACAGAGATGGAAGTGACCTAACAGAACCGTCAAATGTTTGGGCAGCCAGGGGCTGCAGACCTGGAGCTGAATGACACACAGATCACTAGTAGCACAAGATGTCAGCACTTTAGAGTCACCCATGTCCCTCTCCTTTGCCATGTGTGCAGTGCACAAAGCCTGTCCCTTCCCACTGTGCTACCCCACCCTCAAGTGTGAGAGCAGGAACAAATTTGGAGGAATGGGGGAGCCTGTGAACACTAGCCACCACTGCAGGAGCAATGGGAAGAGTGGCAGTCTACGGTACATAGACCAGAGTCTATGCCTTAATCCCTTACTGACCACATGTATCTTGTGGGCTGCTTGTTGGGCAGCTCTGCCCTCACCAGTTGGTTATAGGTTGTCCACAAGCACAAGTATTCTATCCCCTTACAGCTCAAGCTCTGCCGTGTTATAGAAAAGTATCCAAGAGTAATTGTACCAGAAGGAAATGTGAAATTCAAGCAAGAGGGAGCACTCTGTATCTTAGTAAAATGGGAAATCATTTGTGAGGATGGATTCCTGAGCAGCAGACTCAGCACATTTGCAAAATAATCCCTTGCTGACTTTCTTTCCCAAAGAATTTTGAAGACTAAGAACACACACTTTTCTTCTTCTAGCTTTGGGAAATCACTGCTCAGTACACTGCTTCCTGGGAATCCCATTTTGAGATGCCAAATTTTCCCCATGCATTTCACAGGGAACTTATATATCAAAATCAAGGATGTGGATTCCATTTGGGGAGCCAGGATGCTAAAACCTAGTGCAGCACACTAGGTTTTAACAAGCCAGATTCTTGTTGACATATAAATAAAAATGACCATCAGTAGTTAAAAAGGGGTTGTGGGGAAGAGAGTTTTTCAGCAATCCTCCAACCCCAAATGAGGAGAAGTTTAGAGATTACTATGTTACTGGATATGCTTAACAACTTGACAACATCAAGGGATTCTTGTCCTAGTGAACCTTCAGTATTGTTTGTGAAAGTTAAAACACCTATTACTTTAATCTATCAATTTTATTTTTCTAAAATGTAATAGCTAGGTTCAGTACTTAAAGCTTAGTGGAGCTTAATGGAGTCTTTGTTCCTATCTTGTATGTGTTGCTTTCTATCTTCATATTTTAATGCCTCATAAAATTAGTGTACAACTATGGACAAACTCTTTTCTTTAAATAGTCCTGTGATTACTAATGGGAGGGCTGTGGCTAGGAGAGATCTTCATTTTGTTTTCTTGTAGCTGAAGCTACTTTAAACTTTAAACAGTTCAGCCATACACCTATTCTTCCTGCCTTGATCCCTCTGAAAATTGAAGAACTAGTACAAAAGTTCGTGAACACTAATTTGATTGTTCTGTAACAAAATAAAAGACATTTGTGTCTGAAATCTCTATTTTTGAGATTATCCAATGACAAATTTAATGTAAAGTTGAGGTTTGTTTTTTGGTCTTCAGAATATTGTATTCATCAACATGCTTGGCTTCTGTAAAACAGGAAATTAAATGTTAAGGTACATGCCCCAAACTCTCCTGGAACTGAAGTAGCTATTGGAAATCTACAAACACTTACGTTGCACTGTATGGGAGAGATGGGGAAAAGATAGGATGATGCAGAGTTATATTTGTTCCGTAATACAATATAGTGGGAGGCAGGGCACTCCAAAGAAGTAAGCATCTCTTCTGGACCCTGATGTGTAATCATAGCGGGGAAATGTCCATGTAACTTGGATACCAAATATGATTCATTTCCCTGCTATATTCTGTATGTAGCATTAGTAGGAGTACATGGAGTGCCATAGCGATCATAGCAGTTGGAGATAAGCATAGGTGCAATAAGTGAAACTTAGTAGGCATTGTGAGTAAGGGCCTGTAAAATTTAGCTGACTGCTATTTCGCTGGAGTAGACAAGCAACTGTGGCAGAGGGCATGTAGTTCTTGTACAGTACAGTTCAAAAGCAGAGTGAAGGCTTATATTATGTTTGTATTAGAACTTCACTCAAAGAAGGAAGAGTTAAGGTTATATACATGTATATTTTAATCTTCACCTCCTGGTTTTTGGAAGTTTGAATTCTGGAAAAGGGCCAGCATAGTGCCCCTCTTTAAAAAAGGGGCAAGGAGGAGAACACAGGGAACTACAGACCAGGTAACCTTGCCTCAATACCTGGGAAGTTACCAGAGCGTATCTTAAGAAAGGCCATTTGCAAACATGTGGAAGAGGAAAGCCTGACTGTAAGTAGCCAGAATGTATTTACAAAAAACAAATTGTGTGAAACAAAACCATTCTTCTTTGACAAAGTAACTACTTGGGTAGATGAAGGAAATGCTGTGGATGTAGTGTATCTGGACTTCAGCAAGACATTTGACCAGATCCCACAACCTTCTCATAAACAAATTGAAGAAATATGAGCTGGATAAAACTACTAGATGGGTAGGTTACTGGCTCAATAGCCACAAGCAAAAGGTAATTATTAACAGGTCCATGTCAGAATGGCAGGAGGTTTTGAGTAGAGTCCACAGGGATCTGTCCTGGTCCCAGTTCAACATCTTTATTCACAATTTGGATGCTGGCACAGAGAGCTGCTTGAGCACAATTACAGATGACATGAAACTAGGTAGGTTTGTGAACACATTGGAGGATAGAAGCACAATTGAGAAGGATCTCAACTGATTGGAAAGTTGGGCTACAACTAATACGAAGAATTTCAATGTGTACAAATGCAAGGTGATACACTTGGGGAAGACAAATAAAAAATACACATATGAAATGGGGGACACCTGACTGGATGGCAGCTGTATGGAAAAGGACTAGGAGCCTTGGTAGACCACAGACTCAATGTAAGTCTGCTGTATGGTGCAGCTGCACAAAAGGCAAATGTGGTTTTGGGATGCATCAATAGCAGTATTAGTTGCAAGACATGGGAGGTGATAGTGCCTCTCTACCTGGCACTGGCTAGGCCTCATCTGGAGTACAGTATGTAGTTAGAATCATAGAAAATTAGGCTGGAAGAGACCTCAGGAAGTCATCTAATCCAACTGCCTGCTCAGAGCAGGACCATCCCCAACTATATCATCCCAACCAAGGCTTTGTCTATCTGGGTCTTAAAAACTTCCAAGGACAGAGATTCCACAATCTCTCTGGGTAAGTTGTTCCAGTGGTTTACTACCCTTCTAGTGAGAATTTTTCCTTGCATCTAACCTAAGCTTCTCTTGCTGCACTTGAAACCAGTGTTCCTTGTTCTGTCATCTGCCACCACTGAAAGCAGTCTAGCTCCACCCTCTTTGGAACTACCCTTCAGGTAGTTGAAGGCCACTATTAAATCCCCTTGCAGTCTTCTCTTCTCCAGACTAAATGTGAAGTTCTGGGATCCACATTTTAAAAAGAATGTGGAGAAGTTAGAGAGGGCCCAGAGTTGGACAGTGAAGATAATCAAGGACTTAGAAGGTCAGTTGTACAAGGAGAGGCTGAAGGAGCTAGCATGTTCAGTGTGTAGAAAAAAACAGTTAAGAGGGGACATGATGGCACTCTTCAAAACTCGAAGGGCTGCCTTTAATAGGCTGCAGCATAAGAGGCTGCAGGCTTGCAGCCTGGAGCAGTTAGCCAACTGGTTAGTCAGCTGCCCACCTAAGGGGCTGCAGGGGGCTCAGACAGTTTGCAAATAAGGGGAAGTTCACTGCCTAGCCTGGAAATAAAAGGGGACAGGAAAAGAAAGTGAGGCGGAGGACCTAGTGGTGGAATTGTTCACATGGAGAGGCAGGTCTCTCCAAGGAAGAAAGGAGAGTGGAGGGTCAGAACTAACCCCCGCTTGGGGAAGGTGGGTTATTGTGGATTGTTTGTATTTTCTGTTATGCTCTGTGGTAACGATTAACCCAGGGTGTCAAACTTATGTTAAATTGGTTATATTTTCTACTGAGCTTTTTAGTACAGAAGAACCCAGAGCATTACTGCATATGTTGTGAAGCCCAGAGAAAGACTGTGGTCTGGGACCAGAGTATGAGAGGTAGTTCAAGGGTTGAGGGATTGATTTGGGCCGGGTGCTGCTCCAGACAGGATTTATAGCCTTCTAATCATGCCACCTGTTGCTCATCCAAAGGTCCAATCATCGCCCTTTTCATTATACTCAATCAAATCCAAACCTGGGCAATACTTGAAAGCACCAATCAAATCAAACTATTTAAACTTAGTACAAGCAACGTTATCATAACTGCCTTATTGATTAACATATCAACATTGATGAATAGTTGCATTACCATTATACAATGTGCATGCACAGACCTTAAAAGTAGGTCATGACTTCATCATGGTTGAGAGTTCAAACCCTCTAGAAATGTCTCGCCTCTAGTCATATGGCACATGTGTGGACTTTCACTGTTCTACACAGGGATACCCCACCCTACCCTATGACTTATCTGAAACTAACAATCAGTGGGCATGAGGGCTAAGTGAGAGTTGCTGTGGCCTCCCAACTGGCCTATCTCGTTGCAGTAGGAACGGACTGAGGCTTGATGGAGTCAACTGCTGCAGAAGGTCTGGTGAATGCAGAAGCCCCTGGCGGACCCCCACCCAGCAGAACCTACAATTGAACAAATCTGTGCTGGGGCCTACTGAGCCTGCCCTCAGCCCGGAAACTGGCTCAGTTGGGAACAGGATTTCTTGTGGGACCAATGGGAGAACCCCATGTATGTGAGGCTACATGGACAGTTGGCCCAAGACAATGGAGCCATCATTGACCCCTGCCTGACTAGCCAAGATTGGCATTTTGAACTACAGGAGGACTTTCTTGTCCAAATGGCCAAAGACTAGGCCACGGGAACTTGGCAGTCCCAGCTGTTGGTACTATGGCCTTACTGCAAGCGGGTCCTAAGTTTGGCCCATGATGTATTCTGGTGAGGTCGCCTGGGGCAGAAAAAAACCCAGAGCCAGGTGCTGGCAAGACTCTTCTGACTCAAAGCATATGGCAAGATCAAGAAGTACTGTACCTTGTGCCCCCAAGTATCAGTTGGTAGCACCCTGGCTCAGTCTTAAAGCTCCATTGGTACCAATCCCCTTGGTTGATACCCTGTTTGAGTGGATTGGGGTGGATTTAATTGGCACACTGGAACTCAGCTCCAAGGTGCTTGATTCATATTAGTACACATGGACTAGGCGACCTGCTACCCAGAGGCCGTGGTGATTTGGCCGGCATTCACCCCAACTGTGGTTTCTAGATTGTTACAGAACTTGTGTCAGGGTTGAGGCTAAACTTATGTAGAGTTTAGATTATGGTTGTATGGGATGGTTGGTATAGGGATGATCCTGTTTTACACAAGGGATCCTCTGGAGGTCCCTTCCAGCCCTACCACTCTATGACTGTTGGAATTGGAAAGACATAAGTAACTCCTCAGCAGCTTTAAACCTTTTAATCAACAAACCTGCACTGAATTTCCAAGATTTTAATACAAAAATAGTTGATTTGGGTAAGTTGTAATGTATGCAGTTGTAGTTAGGTAGCTTAGCACTTCAGATACAAATGGTGGTAGGTGAAGTCAAAGGGCGTTTATGTGATTTGTTGACTCCTCCCTCCTGTACACTGGCAGATTCATTCATGATTTTAAAGTAACTTTAAGGACCTAAATTTTCTTCCCCTTTGTAATATGCAGGCCCATGAGAAGATTTCCAAGTCACCCTCTCTTTTCTGACTCATGAAGACATTAGCACATAAAATATTGTTGTCTAACACAATCTACTTCTGCATATAGACCACAGGCAATAGCTTGCTGGAAGATTTCACCATGTCTAGTTATGTAATCTGAACCATACAGTTGAACCAGGCCTTGTATCTCCACTGTCCTTTCTAGTCATGCCTTTAATCAGTCATCCAGCTGGCTTCAGTCTGCCCACTACCATATGCAGAGGTGGAAATGGGAAGGGAACTGCTACCCCTTCTGCAAACTGACAAGTAAATGTAATATATCAAAAAACCTAGAAGGCTTTGATAATTGTTAGTAGATTCTAATGTCGTGAAATATTGAAAGACCTGTATTAACAGGTATGACTTATGATCTTTTGAAAAGGCTTAATCTGTCATTTTTCATATTTGGATTATTCAAAGGGTGTTAAGGATTGCATGTGACAAGTTTTCTCCTGAACTGTGTTCCTTTAAACCAAATACGGTAAGGGTATCAACGTGCTAAAACAGATGGTTCAATCAAATATTTTCCTCAAACTGAAGAAACACATTATTGGGCCTAATTCTTATTTACATCAAGATAAATGTTTTAAGTGCAGTTAATATTGAATATAAATTTGTATAAGTAAAAAGAATAATTTGTATAAATGGTCTTTTTTGTGGCTGGCAATAATTTAACCTCATGTGTGTTGAAAAGACCAAATCTTTTATTTTTTTCAGTATTTTTAAACTACCCATCTTTTTTCAGGATTTTAATTCCTATCTATTTTTATATTTTTATTCATTACTTCAAATTTGCAATTTGTCAATATCCTGTTCATTTAGGTTCCCATATCTTTGAGATATTATAAAACTGAATTTTGTGCCATTTTCTACTGTCACCAGAAAAATATTGAGCTAGAAGTTATAAGCATCAGCCTTAACCTCAAGAGACTGCTCAAGCCTGAAATGAAAACTTTTTTGAAAATGTCCATTTCTTTCAATTTATAAATAAAATATGCATAATAAACATATTTTTTAAAACTGCTCCTTTCCTCACATTCTGTAGGTGTAGTCTCCTTCAGGAAGCTCAACATTACAGTTTAGACTGTAAATACTGGAAGTAATTAAATCACTTCCTTAATAAATCAGTTTCATGTCTCTAAAGCTCTCTAAACAACTGCATGTTTAATATCTGAGATAGGTAAAATGCAACCCATTTAATATTTTTTATACTAAAATAAATCAGGGGTGTTCCCAAACCACTGAGCCACATATGAGTTTCAAATGTTTTGGAGGCAGACAACTTACCAACTTTTTGTGATAATTTGTTTATATGTTTTCTTTGTCCTGTCAGTTTACTGCTTGCAAATTGACTATGGCTAGGTATAGACATTACACCTATCATGCTATAATTGTGCAGAAAGTGCTCTATAGCCATAGCAAAACAGATGTTCATGGCTCATACAGCATTTCAAACATGGTGGATTGCACACTAAGTTAATGCTCAGTGGATGTGCCATCAGACTAAAACATTCTAGGTTAGAGTGCTTTTTTGAACATCTATGTGACATCCCATCAGGCGTTAAGTCGCATTTGCTAGCATCCCAGGGGCCTTTCACAGGGCACTGTGCTCACCTTGGGCAGAACTTGTCTGTTATATCTAATCACTGGATTGGCCCCACCTCCTTGGTTCTCACCAGCCAGCCAGTGACTGTCTCAGATCCCAGCCTTGCATCCTCCCTACAGCCAGCTGTGAGCCATAGCCTGACTAGAAGCAGGAAGAGGGGCAAAAGGGGGTTTCTGTCCCTGCAGCTCACTGCAGGCTGACAGAGAGGCTCTTTTCCCTCAGCTGTTGTCAGGAGGGGCAGCACAGTGTCACTTTTCATTGCACCAGAAACTCTGGGGTGTGTGTAAAAGGAGCTCCACTGCCAAAGCATATGGGCCACTCCTGGCTGCTTTCCCCAGATACAGCCAGGAGCAGCAGCAAGGATCTATGCCAAGTTTTGCTGCATTTGAAACTGGCAGGGGGGAGGTGGTGGAAAAGCAGCCCCCCTGTCACAGCAGGGCCTGGCCCAGGCACCACCAAGACCCAAGTCAAGAAGCTGGAGGGGCCACCTGGCAGGGGGCCTCCTTTTCCTCTGCTCCTCCCGCAAACTTCTCTGCACACAAAAAAGCAAGAGCAGCTCCATGAGGCCACTCCTGGCTGCAGCTGAGAAAAATGAGTTCCCTGATGGGTGGATCCCCCCAGCTTCCCAGCTTGGGTCTTGGACCTCACTATGGTAGGGGAGCTTCCTATCCCCCCATGCCAGAGTTCCTAGCACAGCAAAAAAACAGCACAGCCTCACACTGCCACTCTGGCTGGCTTTCTGCAGGGAGCAAGGCTTCCAGGAGCGGGGGAGTGCACATGTGTCTGTGTATACTTGTGTACCTGTGTGTGCAGGTCTCTAGCCCGGCCCCAAGTAAGGCCATGGCACAGTGGGACAGGTAGTGAAGCTGCTGCCACTGGTAGTGTGGGGCATGGGTTCAACCTGGCCTCAAGCAAGGCCATGGTGCAGCGGTAGCAGACAGCAGAGTTCCTGTCACTTCCACTGCTACTGGTATGCAGAGGGGCGCAGAGTTTGGGGGTGCATTTGTGTGTATGTATGTCTACGTGCACCCTGGCCCTGACTGATTCTGCCCTGCACCTCTCACCCAATCCACAGCAGATCCAGGCAGGACATCCCCAGCCCCCTATTTTTCCCTCACCAGCACTCAGCAGACAGGCTCCTCCATCTGGATCCTGGCCCCCATGCATCCTCAGTAGAGCCCAGAGATCCCTTCCAACCCTGCTTCTCTTTGATTCTCTAGATCCTGCTCCTGACACAGCAGCAAGGCAGGGACTGTCAGCACTGTTTAACTGCCTATGCTAGGGATGACTTGCCCATTTGGCTGCACTTGGGAGTCTCCAGAAGTCTTGGGAGTCCATGGAGCATTGTCAGAGGCATTTGAGAGCTCCCCGTGCTGGTCTTGGGAAGGTCAAGTCCCCCCTCCCCTACCAAACAGCAAACATCTGTTCAGTTTGAACATGCCCTAACTTATAGCGCTTTACATTAAGAGTGCTTTAACCATGGGCTTCTTGAACATCTATACTTAGACTAAGAAGGTAATGTGTTTTCTGTTTGGACTGACATTACATATTTTAACTGGCTAAATAAAGATAGGTAGTTGGGATGTTTTTGGAAATTGAAAAGGTAATATATATATTACCTGCCGGAAGACCCTCCCAGGAGGGTAGACCAGCGAACCTGAGTCGGTGCTGACGTGCCCCCACGATGTCGGGACCCCGGCAGGCGGCGGAGGACCCCCGACCATCGACCAACCCCCGGAGGCAGAAAGACTCGCAGAGCCCAGAACCCCGGCTGACGAGAGCTGCCTCCCGGCGGAGGACCCCGGAGCCTGAGGACGCCCCGCGGAGGACGATGGAGCGCCCTGAGCGACAACGGACCCCTCTGGACCCCCGCAGTGCCTCGGAGACAATGGTGGGCCCCGGACAATGACGCCCCCAGATCCCGGTGGCCCCGAGGACGTCTTCCCCACAGGGCTCCCCACACTGGTGGAGGAGCCCTGAACCCCCCTGATGCCAGACCCCGCCTTGGACGACCCAGGAGAAGCAGTAGACGTGACAACGCTCACGTTCCTCCCCTTCCCTCTTCCGGACAGGTTCTTCTGTCCGATCTGTCACCCACTGAGACAGTACAGGTCATACAGTGACATGAATAAACACCTACGGCGCTTCCACCAGCTGCACCTGGCTTTTTATTGCTCCCTCTGAGGCATTGAGTACGAGGCCTTGAAGCTCTGCAAGAACCACCACAAGGTGTGCCAAGGCCACGGTGCCGAGAGGAGACCCGGCACGCTCTTGAGGTCCGCCGCCCCGGCCCAGCGCCCCCAGGCCGCGGCGCGGAGACCTGCTGGACTGGCCACCCCGACAATGCTGCCACCGGACCAGACCGCAGGAGACCACCCAACGGAGACTTCTGCCCCGACGATGCCACCGTGCAGGCCTCCGCCTGCGGACCCCCGACCGGACGCGATGCCTCGACCGGACAGCCCTCCTCACGGACCCCTGGGACCACCCGAGGCCTCCGCCCCACCGAGGATCCCCGAGCCACCGGGGGAGACCGGGCCGCCAGGTGCCCTCCGGCCCCCAAGCGTACTGGGATCTCTCGGCGAGGGGCCCTCCCAGCAGCAGAGGATACCCACCCCATGGCAGAGCCTCTGGATGGAGGAGCTCTCCTGGGCCACCACCTTCAAGGCTTTCGAGGCCTCGGTAACCCAGCTCACGGAGGAGCTCTCGGCAGCCGCCCAGCCCGGACAACCGCGGGGGAACAACAGCAGACTGGCGGCACGATGAGACCAGAGGCTGCAGCCGCCGTGGCGACCCAGGCGCCAGCGTTATGACCCAGTGGCGGCCTCCCGGATCGGAGCGCTGACCCCCGTGCCCCTGGTGGATGGGTTCAAGGAAGCCTTCACGCCACGGGAAGTGGAAGCCTGCCTGAAGAGGACCAGGGACACCACCCCCGACAAAGACGGAATCAGGTACGGTCTCCTTAAAAATGCGACCCAGGCTGCCTTGTTCTCTCTGTTCTCTTCAACAGGTGCAGAGAGTTCCAGCGCACGCCCGCCACCTGGAAGAGGGCCATGACAGTCCTCATCCACAAGAAGGGAGACCCAAATGACCCGGGCAACTGGAGGCCCATCACCCTGTGCTCCACCATTGCCAAGCTCTACGCCAGCTGCCTGGCGGGCCGCATCACCGACTGGGCGGTGACCAGCGGAGCTGTCAGCCGGAGCCAGAAGGGGTTCATGGCCACGGAGGATTACTACGAACACAATTTCACCCTCCAGATGACCCTGGACAATGCCCAGCGGACCAGGAAGCAGTGCACGGTGGAGTGGCTGGACATTTCCAACGCCTTCGGGTCCGTGCCTCACTGACACATCTTCGGCACCCTCCACGAGCTGGGCCTGCCGGATGGCGTCATCGACCTGGTGCGCGAGCTGTACCGCGGCTGCACCACGACCATCCAAGCCACCGACAGGGAGACCGTGGAGATCCCCATCTGGTCCGGGGTAAGACAGGGCTGCCCGCTCACCCCATCATCTTCAACCTAGCCATGGAACCGCTCCTTCGAGCCATGGTGGATGGCCCTGGCGGGCTCGACCTCTACAGCCAGAAGTTGAGCGTCTTAGCCTACGCCGATGACCTCGTGCTCCTCGCCCCCAAAGCCGCCCAGCTGCAGCAGATGCTGGACGTGACGTCCAAGGCGGCTCAGTGTATGGGCCTGCGATTCAATGTTGCCAAGTGCGCTTCCCTCACATTGATGGGAAGCAGAAGAGCCGCGTCCTGGACTCCACCCTTATGATCCAGGGCTAGGCGATGCGGCACCTGCGCGACGGAGAGGCCTACTGCCACCTGGGCATGCCTACCGGGCACCGGGCCAGGCAGATGCCGGAGGAGACCATCAACGGCATCGTGCAGAATATTCGCAAGCTGGACTCGTCCCTGCTGGCCCTGTGGCAGAAGATTGACGCGGTGAACACCTTCCTCATTCCCCACGTCGCGTTTGTCCTGAGAGGCTCGGCGGTCCCCAAGACCCCCCTCAAGAAGGCGGACACCGAGATCCGGCGGCTGCTCAAGAAGTGGCTGCACCTGCCACTGCGGGCCAGCAACGAGGTCCTGCACATCCCCTACCGGCAGGGGCGTGCCAACGTGCCCCGCATGGGAGACCTCGGCGACATCGCCGTGGTCACCCACGCCTTCTGCCTCCTGACCTGCCTGGACGTGACAGTCAGCGCCAGCGCCGCCAGCACCCTCGAGGAGACCATCCACAAGTGGATTGGCAGGCAACCCACTGGACGTGACCTGGCCACCTTCCTCAGCGGCTCACTGGAGGGTGAGTTCAGCTGAGATGGCGGGGACTTTGCCTCGCTGTGGAGCCGAGCCCGCAATGCCACGCGTCGCCTCAGGAACCTCATCGGCTGCGCCTGGATGTGGACCGAGGAGTGCCGCAAGCTGACAGTCTCTCTGCAGCCAGCCCCACACGCCAACTCCGTGACCGTGACGCCTCGCACGAGGACCTTCCTGGAGAGGTTCCTGAAGGACGCTGTCTGCAACAAGTACACCAGCGACGTGAGGGCCAAACCTGACCAGGGCAAGGTCTTCAACGTCACTTCCAAGTGGGACGCCAGCAACCACTTCATGCAAAGTGGGAGCTTCACGCACTTCACGGACTGGCGCTTCGTCCACCGCACCCGCCTCAACTGCCTGCCTCTCAACAGGGCCGTCCACTTCAGCCACTGCGACAAGAGGTGCCGGCGATGCGGCTATGCGTCCGAGACTCTCCCCCATGTGCTCTGCAGCTGCAGGCCGCATGCCAGGGCCTGGCAGCTCTGCCACAACGCCGTCCAGGACCAGCTGGTGCAAGCCATCCCGGCCGCAGTGGGGCAAGTCTCCATCAACCACACCATCCCAGGCTGCGAGTGCCAGATGCGCCCCAACATCGTGATAACCAACGAGGAGGCCAAGGAGATCACCATCGTGGACGTCACCATCCCGTTTGAGAACCAGCGCCAAGCCTTCACCGACGCCTGGGCTCTCAAGTGGGAGAAGTACGCTCCGCTGGCTGACACCCTGAGGAGCCGCGGGTACGACGTGACGGTCGACGCACTCATCGTGGGATTGCTCGGAGGCTGGGACCCCGGCAACGAGAGCGTCCTGCGTGCCTGCCACGTCTCCCGCCTCTATGCCAAACTCATGCACTGCTTGATGGTGTCCGACACCATCCGGTGGTCCCGTGACATCTATGTCGAGCATATCACGGGCCACCGCCAATACACAGACCCCAGCAGGAGACCAGCCGCTGGACCGGACCCAGAGGGGACCACCTGAACCCGCCCCCCTCTGCACCAGATGGACCTTCGCTTCAAGAGGATTCATCAACCACGGACGACGACGACGATGACCCTACGCCACCCGAAGAGGACCCCTGCGATAGACTGAGTATAAACTGAGACTCTTTACCATTCGAACTACTTCTTTTCCATCACGGACCATTGTCACGGGTATGTGTGTTTCTATCCTCTTTCTCTCTCAGCGTCACGAAATCCCCCCTCCCTTCCCCCTCCCCACTTCCCTTACCCCTGGGCTTAAGTTGACTAACATTGTATCTTATGTAACCTAGGTGCGTTCCCTACCTCACCCCCTTCCTTTTATTGTTAGTCCCTCGCCCGGGCGCTCTGTGTTTCCCTCATGGCTTTGTCATCTTTTCTGGGATTTTGCAAATCCTTACCATCCACTAATAAAAGTCTATCTGACAGACATTTAGTTCCTCTGAATTGAGTGAACAGTCAAAATGGGAAAGATTTTTTTCTGTGATTTTAATAAAATGCATGGTGAAAACTGTAGCAATATATTTTGCTACAGTTTTCACTATGTATTTATACTGAAATCACAGAAAAGAAATCTTTCCCATTTTGACTGTTTATTCAGTTCAGGACAACTAACTGTCTGTCAGATACACATCATTCTAAACGTGACCTTCTCTCATAGTTCATTTGATAATTCTCCAGCCTTTCCTCTATGGAATATTTGTCATCTAATATGTATTTTGTGTGCAAACTAAGCATATCTGCTATCTGCCAGCCTTCTTCCACAAAAACAACCAATGTTTTTCAATTATTAAGTTTCTTGTAAAACTATGCTAATAACAAATGAAACAAGGTTATTGTTAAAAAGATGTCTTAATGCAAATCTAGAAAAACATACCAAAGCTCAGCCTTAATTCTGCATTAATATTGAGAGTTAATTGCCAGGAATTTCTTGGTGTAATGTTTTTAGGATATCAAAACAATGATACAAAAGAAACTTGGATGCTATCAGGAACAGACAATGGATAAATAGGGTTGAAAAAGAATGGAAAACAGTTATTTTTAAATGGGAATTAAAATTAAAAATCTAGATATGACTCATTAGTGTTTCCATTATCTGTTCATTTCTCTACAGTTCTTTCTGTAACTCATGCAAGATACTCTTGGCTGTACATGTCCCTCTAGTGGCATCCCATATGTAACAGATAACCATAAAAGCTTAGTTTCATTTTCTCACTCATTAGTTCCATATACTTAAAATACATCAATCAAAACCATAGGAAACATCTCAGCACTTCAAAATGAGTGCTATATTTCCTGCCACAGCTCAAGGAGTTTTGGGGATTATGCAGAGAGAACAAATACTTTGAACAGAAATCTATTTCAATAAAGACACTAACATTGCTGGCACCACTGGACATTCAGTCTGTGGAGATAACACAAATATGTTTAAACAAGAATTTGATCTTAAGGAGTTCAGATCAGAGACTGAATCAGAGATCACCCTCTGATCTTCAAATCTTAAAACAAAGAAAAATATCTATTTCTATTTTCAAAATGATAGGAGAACAAATGGGAAGGTTATCCAATTAGTGAAAAGATAGTAGTGGCACTAAAGATTAATTTTTAGTACTCTTCAGAAAAGTGTAAAGATTCTGCACAATTACATTCAATAGAGTGATAGGTACTTTTTAAAAAGTAACAACCTCCAATCTTCCGAAGTAATTTCAGGCAATTACGATCTCAGCCAAAATCCTTCAATTCTGCCTTTGTTTTGTAATGGATGAAGAATGGTTTCAAGAATATTTTAAATAGTCTTGTTCTTTTTAAAAAACACTCTGCCAGTGGTAAATAGTTACATTTCCTTTTGGGGTTTCCCTTTTTAGATGTATTTTTAGTCTTACTGTGTTCCCTCTCAATGTTTATCTACTATCCCATTTCAGATTTTTTGGAATCTGTGAAGGCCATGAATGAAATTAAATGTAATTTACACTTTACTGTTTTGTGCAAATTTAATTAATTCACTGAAATGTAATTAATTCACTATTATATTCCCAGTCATATGATTCCACTTCTGTCCAGTTCTTCCTATTATATCAGTGATTGCAAGTTAAGCATGTATACCACATTTTATTTGACACATCAGGTGCACTTACTGGAGTTCTTCTCCTTAAGAAAAGTGAGAGTAAACTACTTTACATTTATTTGTAAGGTTTTATATAATGCAATCACTCCTTATACTATAGTATAAGCAGTAGGAAATAACAACAATAGTACAGTTGTCATAACAGTGGGAAACTATCCTAAATGAATAAGTTCAAGGAACCAAACACTTCTACCACACACAATGAATTAAAACTAGATTTGAATTGTAAATTTAAACTTGCAAAATGCTATTCGGAGCGTAACTTCAGACAATTGATTTACTTCAACGGACTTCATTTTAAATAAAAGGTGCCAGACTTTCTGTAAAATCAGTAGAAATCTCCATTGTAAAATTAGTAGAAATCAGTATGAAATTCCCATTGATTTCAGTGGACTAGGCTGAGGCTCAACTTGAGTCCCGTTGTGTGTTGCTGTGAAAGATAAAATACACAGAGTAAAACACTAACAGACTTACTCTTTGAAGCATAAAGAGAAACATTTCTTACACGATGCCCTTTAGCTTTTTCGGAACATGTTTCAAGACTTTGGGTCTGTAGTAAACTCAGGATTGGGCCTAAAGTATTTCCCTGTTAGCTCTATAACTGTATCATAGTAAATTATGCCCTAAATTAAACCCTAGTGAATGAAACCAACCATGCATCTAGCAAGTAGTTGTTAAAATCCTGCTCTACATTATTAGAAAACACTGCAGGGATTAGAGAGAGGCCACCAGCTGAAGCTCTGGCAGCGAACAATCTAACAGCCAGACTTACTGGTAAATGTCAAGCAGAAGTTCCTAACAAAATATTGAAGCATAGTTCAGGGGAGTGGTGAAGAATTGGATTTTCTAGCATACAGGCAACAACTGCAAAAAAGATCTGGAAGATCCCTGGATGGGTTTCCTCACTAAATTACTACCTGACGTAGGAAAATCTTTTTGGTATGGATTCTTAGCTTAAAAATCCAAAGCTTTTGTTCTGTACTTTAAAACCAATGGGTATATGGTAGGATGGTTTTCCTATTTTTAACTATGGCTTTAGAAAATGTTTCATTTTCATTAGAAGATTTGGTGGTGGGAATTTTCTGTAGTTGCAGGTTGTGGAATAAATCTTGTTTCCTCACTGTTAGACCCTGAAAGGCAACTTCAGTTTTTTTGGTTATATCTTGCAGCTCATAAAGGGATTTTGGAATCAGAACTCCAGCACCTTGAAGCGATGCAACTTCCTTCATAGTTAACAGAAACCCTGCTTCAACCTTATAAAGACAAGTTTCACAAGATTTAAGGTTTAAGGTTAAGACTGACTGGGAGATAGTAATCTGTTGGAATGATGGAACAGTAACAGGGTGACTGCTCCACACATGCATTATCAGGCTTGAAATAGTTTGTTTGCTGATGGCCCCTTTTAAACCTTAATTGCTGTTAAAGGATTTCACATAGGACATAGGATTGAATGAATCTGCTAAACTGGAAGATCACTGCCATAACTATAATGTGGACAAATGTGGTCCTTGTCTACAGTATCCTGTATCATCAGCCAGTCTGAAAACTGCCACCCACAACCCTTGGAAGTGATTGAGTTAGTGCATCGCCTTACTATAGTTTTCTATGGAAACAACTGCTGCTTTTACCATGAACCAGTTCAGTATGGTGTTTAGAACTGTATACGTCACATCACACCAGCTAGTAAGATAATGCAGGAATGAATAGAGGTAGAGTTATTGTTCAAAGAGAACATTCATCTGTGGTAATGATAAACATGTCTGCTCCTGTGCCTGAAGCAATTTCTGCATTAAGCTTTAGTTGGATAAGGGCAAAAAAATATGTCTTTATAATAAGTCTAGCTGTTTGCATTTCTTGTTGTTGTACTGTGGCATGGTTTACAACCTCAGTGTGTTCTCATTTTCATTTACAGGGCAGCAGCACTGAGAGGAAAAAATGATCAGGAAGATTTGAATCTTTAAGTAGGTATAGTATTAGTTCAAGACAAACAGTAAGAAGCCATAGGGTTTGATTTAAGGAGCAAAATGTATTAACAAAGCACATTCTCTCAGTTTTTGGATGGTATTGTAAAACCCAAGTAGAATAATTTAGAGATAATGTCAATTTGTCTTAAGCTAACACTGTTCTGGGAAGAAA
Source organism: Caiman crocodilus (assembly GCA_030014935.1). Lineage (NCBI taxonomy): Eukaryota > Metazoa > Chordata > Crocodylia > Alligatoridae > Caiman > Caiman crocodilus. The sequence goes on from JAGPOW010003316.1 coordinate 10,924,342, forward strand.
ACTTTGGATTGTCATTTCTATGAGGTCACACAAAATATCTCATCTCCATTGTTGTTTTCAGTGTTTTATGTTCTTGTGAATATTGCTTGTTACAGTGTTGGTTTTTCCCCCAAATGCTTATCTTTTTTCCAGGAGAAAAAGCCCAAACATTACTGTGATTACATATGAAATGTAATCACAGTAACTAGGCTTGATATAAAACAGTATATGTGCATAATTAGGCAATGAATATTTTAGTAATGTGTAATTTTAGCAAGCATTTTTGGACTTGGTGGTTTAAAGTTGAGGATCTAAGACGTACACCAGAACATAAAATGCATTATAAATCTAGCTGTGGACATAGTTTAAATTACTGAAATGTTTTAGTAGCAATTTAAATGTTCCCTGTTTAGATTAAAGCACTGTTATAAAAGAAGGTAGGAAACACATGCAGTAAAGGTGATACACAAGTCTATATGAGAATACTTAAACCAACTGGGAGAAAACAAAATCCCATAGTCTTACATTAACTTCTTCAATTCCATTGGATTGGTTCTGTAAAGGGGATAGAATCTGACCCATTCTCAAACTGGATGGTCTATTCACCGTCTTTTCCAAATCTTTAAAGTCATGCCTGAAGCAGCTTATTTTGGTACTTGGAGACCAATTCAATTTCCTATCAAATTCAAGCCTTATTTACCCTGAGAGCTGAACCAGGCCTTGACAGAAGGACCATCCCTTTTCTCTCTCAAGCTTCATACTCTAACTCACTTTTTTCCATTTCATCTTAAATGATCCACACACCTATTGCCCATCATCTGATCTCTTCTTACGTTCATTTCACCAAAAACTGGACTGACACTTCTGGCTCTCTTGACCTAACTGCGACTGGAATCTTTGCCCCCTTTTATCTAAATACTCCCTCATTTCCTTTTCTACTCATCTTTGACAAATCCATGTTGCCTTCTCTGCCGGGAACACCCTCCTTATGCTGTTTAGCAGGCTTCCATATTCCATAACCAATACACTTGACTATGCAGTTAATCAGTTTAGATATATCACCTAGGCAATGCTATCATTTCCTCATGCACGCCTGCAGAATATATATTATTAGGCATATATCCTTTATTTTGAAGTTACCATACTTTATATTTTGCCAGTAATTGCTCCTAAAGATTGTTCAATATAACTGACTCATTGTCACTTAATCCAACATCCTCTTTTAACACAGCATTAGAATTATTGTGTTCCAAATAAGCACACATTATATGCAAGTCAGTTGAAAAAAGAAAAGTAATCTAGCTACATAGTTTAAGTCATTAACAGACATGACTTGGCAAACAGCTTCTAAGTTATTCTATGTACAATACTCGTTTTATAAAGCAAACTATTCATTTTCACTGTTCTGAATTTTTTGGTGATTTCATCTTGAGAGCTGCTATTTTTGTAGTGTCTGAATTTGATTATTCTGTCCAAGCTTAGAATCTGTATCCAGACTTATATTTGGTGACTCGAAAAAGAAAAAAGCAGTTGATCAATCATTATTTATCTAACATATGATACTGGGCTTTTCTTGTCAGCCTTCTGCCTTCAGTAGGGTAGGCATGGCTAGAGTATTTACTATTTTCAGTTTTTTCTAGGGTTCTGTACCCTGGACCTGATGATCTGTTTAGGTCCCTTCTGACCCTAAGTACTATTATACTTGTTTAGTTGGGGGGGAGGAGGGTTGTGAACTTAGAAGATGTGCAAAATCTGCAAAAAATGAAAAAAAGTACTTCTTATGAATTGATATACACAGTAGCAACATATACATTGAAGTAGTAATAGTCAAAGTGATCAGCAGTGAACTACTGACAGCCTATTACATTTATTTATAAGTTAAGACTGCATTGAACTAATAGCACTTCATATTGCATCAACAATTCTGTCTATATACAGTGAAACAGAACTAAAATAAAATGTGATTTTGATAGGGAAAGATGATCGTGTAGTCATGAATATGTGATTTTTTTTGTTTAAACTTAATTGCTGACTAGATTATCAAAACCACTTATTTCATTCATTAAGAAAGCAGATGCTTAAACTTTAAATAACATCTTGATTTCTTAAAGCCATATTTCAATTCTACTTGAGTTCACCTACTATAATTTAGCTTTTTATTAGTTTTTAGCCTTAATGCATTTTTTGTCACAACTATCAAAATATTTTAAATTGAGAAATTTTATCAAATGCATGTCATTCGTTTTGTTAGGACTATTTCAGATTGTCTTAAATCCTTAACTTGTAGTGAAGAATTTTAGAATTTGATCATACTAGATAATACTGCTGTGAGTGATGGATCATAAAAAGAAACAGTATTCTGAACTGTAGGGCATTACAGGAAAGGTTCTGCTGTTCTCAGATCTGTAAACAATTGCTGGGTTTCTGGTGAGCTCAGGCAAACTAAGCTGTCTCTTCTGCAGTTTTCTTAAGACATAATTTCTGAAAATGCCACTTCTCTACACAAATAAACAATATGAATATGTTAGCATTGTATTTCTGAAAATTTAAAAAGGAGGGGAAAATAATGAAATACAGCAGTATACATCTTCAGTTTACTGTAATTAACAATGTAATCATACCATTCTTTACTTAAGCTGGTTAACCTATTAATTTGGTAACATAATTCATTTTAAAATTCAGATCAGAAACATTACTCATGATTCAGTTTTGTAGAGAAAAATGACTATATAGTCATTTTTTTATTGAAATGGACTTAATTCATTCCTGGTTTAAAGGGAAGGGAACCCCACTTCCTTCCATTCTAATATATACTATCTAAGAATTGAGTTTTGAGGTAATGCCAAAGCTCTCTATTCCCCTCCGTGCTTTGCTTCTATTCATGAAGCTTACTGGCAGAAATGCTTCAAACAAAATAGACTGGGAGTAATTAAAATGATGCATACTGTTTTAAATGGTAGCTGACTTTATTCCACAAAACCGAGTAGACAGATTATAAGTTCTATATATCTATATTGAGAGTCCTTGTATTTTTGTATCTTCTTACACTTACTACATTTCCACTCAAGTAAATACATTTTTTTTAAAACTGAAAACTTAAGATATATGACCTAAAAGTAATTTGAAATTCATAAGACAAATGGTTATAGAAATTTCATTTAGCGTTCATGTGACTCTTGCATGTAGCATGCTAGTAGTCCCCCAGAAATGCAACACATAGTTAAGTATCAGTTAATGGACACTTACTACCAAACACTTTTGAGCCATTTTCTGTTATATAACTGTTCCCTGTAGCTTATGAAGTTCAAGGTTACCTGGAGGTCAGGTTATATTTTGCATGTTGGAGAAAACATTTTTAAAATTTCCTGTTACATAGTCATATCTTTTGTTGCTTCTCTTTTTTATATTATTCAACTATTACCTGACATCACATACAAAAGAGAAGATGTACATCAGATTTTTAAATGCTTTCAAAAAATGTTTTTATCCCTGGGCATGAAAAGATAACTAATATACAGGCAACCTCCTTTTAAAAAATACATGTGGCCCCTTATAAGAAAAACATATAAGCAGTATTTATTTCCTAAGTGTGCATATATGCTTAAACACCACATGCATGTGGTGTTTTTTTGAGAGGGATAATCTGTATATTGTCATTGCAGATGTGATAAAGGAATGTACATTTTAATTTTGATTGTTTTACAAGGGAAAAAATACAACAGGTCAAACAATATACTTCTGTTTATGTAGAAGGCCTAACTGACATACTTTAACTCAGAATTGCTATTTTGCACTGAATGCTACACTACCTTCCCTCTGATCATCTGGATGGGAGGCAACAAGCAAAAAAACCAAACAAACCCCCAAACCTTAAAAACGTGAATGCTTCCAGACAAATTAAAATGTATTCTATGTTACTGTTATTTGTTTTGGAAGTATAATGATTTCCATTATTTAAAATCATTATTTAAAATCAACACGTTAGGAACCTGATTAGACTAATCATGGGTTCCATGTGGCCGATGAAATTCTAAAAAGAGATGAACTTTCTGTTCATACTTCCAACATAAAGCTAAAACAAAAGACTGATTATCCAATTGTTTAAAAATATTAGGTTCTTCCTCAAAACTTTCAGGGAACTTTTTTTTAAATTGTTTTTGCTTCAAAGTAGGCAGTTATCTAAGCTATTGACATGAAAGATTAACATGGTCATTTTTTTTCTGAAAAGTATTGGCTAAATGTGTTTAGTTAATAAGAGATACAAATTACTAGTTTTAAAAGGAAAGCTTACTTGTGCTGAACCTAACCTGAATTCTTGTCAATATTCTTGCATTACAAAACTGGTAATTTTTTATAGACTACAGAAGTGCCTGAGTGAATTTAGAAAAATCAGTTGAATTGCCTGCATTATGAACCTCTACCTTCCACTAACTTTACAGGGACCTCCAGGTAATGAGCACTTATGGGAAGTGGGAAGCTTTTAAATGTAGAAACATGTTTTTAGGCAACCAAGTTAAAAATACAGATTTTCAGGAAATTCTCTGCATCACTAGACATTCGTGAAGTAACTCGTTTGACAGACACTATAAAAGTGACCGCACATTCTTGTAAAAGGTTTGGTATCTTTCCCCTTCCCATAATTATTTCCCCCCCTAGCTTTTTTCCCTTTCATTTTGTTTCATGCTTGCTAGTAATCACCTGCCAGTTTTCATGATGCTCTGACCCCACCACTGATTGACAATACTCACCCTCCTCTAACATACAAGTTCTCCCTCTCCCTTCTACTATGCCTAAAGCATTGTGATCATGCTGAAGAAGGGACCAGGTCTAGTCTAGCTCAAGATCTCCTTAGAAGAGGGGCCACCAAGGCAGCACATTTTTTCCATGCTGCTAGGACCCCATTGCTGATTCTGGTGACAAAAGTTATCCTCTTCTAGCCCATACATTTTTCTTCTTTGCCTAAAGCATCACAGTTGTGCTGAAAAAAAGGGACCAAGGCTCTCAAGATCTCCTTAGAAGAGGGGCAGCCCAAGGCAACACGTTTTTCCATGCTGCTAGGACCCCTTCGCGAAGGGTGACAATACATACTCACATTTGTAATGAAAAGGAGACCAGACAATCTCAAGATCTCCTTAGAAGAGGAGATATGCTAACACACTGCATGTATGTGGTGGTTTATTTAGAGGAATAATCTGTATCTTGTCATTGCAGATGGGATAGAAGGATGTACATTTTAAGGTTAATATTTTGATTGTTTTACAAGGAAAAAAAACACAACAAGCCAAACAAAATACTTCTGTACTTAGAGGGCTTCTCTAACAACAGGTCAAACAAAATGCTTCTCCTTAGAGGGCATCTAAGGAAACCTTGAGATCGCATTTGTGATGAAAAGGGGACCAGGCTATCAGTGATGAGGCCATAGTCTGGTTTCCTTTTCTCCATACTATCTCAATGTCTCCTTAAAAGCCCTCTAAGGAGAAGTATTTCATTTGACCTGTTATTAGAGAAGCCCTTTGAAGCCCTCTCTGGTCCCCTTTTTAAAATGCTGTGACCCTGTCACTGATTGCATTTAGCCTGGTCCTCTTTTCTTCCCAAGTGCAATCAGTGATGGGGTCACAGTATCGTAAAAAGGTGACCAGACTATTTCCTTAGAAGCCCAGCGATCTTGAGATGGGACAAAAAGAGGACCAGGCTATCTTATGATTCCTGGGCTTCTAAGGAGATACAGTCTGGCCTCCTTTTTATGATGCTGCAACCCTATTACTGTTCACACTTGGGACAAAAAGAGGGCCAGGCTAAGTGCAATCAGTGATGGGGTCACAGCATTGTAGAAAGGGGACTAGACTATCTCTTTAGAAGAGGACTTCTGTAACAACAGGTCAAACAAAATACTTTCTCCTTTGAGGGCTTCTAAGGAGACTTTGAGATAGTCTGGTCCCTGTTTCACACTGCTATGACCCCATTGTGGATTGCCCTTGGGATGAAAAGAAGGCCAGGTGATCTCCTTAGAAGAGGGCTTCAAAGGACTTCTGTAACAACAGGTCAAATGATATACTTCTTCTTAGAGGACTTCTAAGGAGACCTTGAGCATGGAGAAAAGAGGATCAAGACCTCTGGGCTTCTAAGGAGATAGTTTGGCCCCCTTTTCATCACCACAACGCTGCCGGGGATGCTCGCAGGCTGGCTTAAAGAAGCCAAGCCAAGTTTCCAAGCGCCCCTGTCTCCTCTCTCTCTCTCTCTCTCTCTCTCGCTGAAGCCGCCACCACGCCGGTGAGCGAAGCGGAGGGGATGTTTTTTTGTCTTGTCAACTAACCCCCTCTAGTGCTGAACAGGCTGCATTTGACCTGCGGGCTGCCAGCCGCTTCCAGGCGGGGAAGCTCTTCCCTTCGCCTCCTCGCACACACGCACACACACGCGCCCGTCTCCCCTCTCCCGAGCGGAGCGGCTGAGGAGGGGCCAGCCCTGCCCGGGCCGCTGCCAGGGCGTTCCCGGGCCCAGCCCGCCTCTCTCCGAGGGAGGCAGGCGGCGAGCGATGCCCGGCGCTGGGCTGGCGCGCCCGCCCGGCCAGCCCCAGCCCCAGCCCCTGCAGCCCGGCGCCGGCGGGGCAGTGCGCGGAGCCGGGCAGGGGAGCGGCGGAGCCGCCTGAGCCGCGCGGCGGGGACCAAGTTTGGCGGCACTGGCATGGGCGCGGGCAGGGGCAGCCCGCCGGGCCGGAGGATGCTCCGCGGAGGCTGAAGCGAGGGGTGGCCCGGCGGGCGGCGGATGCCTTTGCAGCACCTGGCAGCCCGGCCCCTACAGGAGGACGCCGCTTTGCCGCCCGCCATGGGGTGCTGTCCAGCCCGGGGATTGCTCTGGAAATTTGGCCTCTTCTTCCCGCTCCTTACAGCCCGCCCCGCCGCTTGCAGCCACGGTGCCGGCAACCAAGGTAGGGGGCGGCTGGCCTGGATCTGCTGGCGGGGGTGGATGGATGTGGCCATGGGTGTTGGGGGGGTTCCCACCAACTTTCCTGCCCTCCGAAGTGGCCGGCGGTCGGCCTGGGCAAGGGGAAGGGGCTGCGGGCTGCTGCTGCCGGCGTGTGGCAGCGCTTCCAAGCCTCCAGGAAACTTCAGCGCCCGGCGCTTGCTTTGGCTTTGCCGGGCACCTGCAGGCTGGGTGCCCCCCTCCTTTCAGTGGGGAAGGGTTCCCCCTTTCAATACCGAGGGTTCCCCTCCTTCCAATGGCAAAGGGCCCCCCATTTTCAGTGGAGAAGTCCCAAATAGCTGCCCCTCTTTGAAGAAGACCCTCCAGTGACTCCTCTGCCAGGGGCAATCTTAATTGGGGGGGGGCGGGGGGTATTTCGGTTAACATGAGAGGAAAGGGAATGCCTCCCTCTTTCCTTTCATTTGGCAGGTAGCTGGTGGCAAGTTAAGTGCCCCCCTGCTTTAAAACCTCATTTTACAGGGGGCTGGAGAGAAGGACTTTTATGCCAGACAGATTCTGGGCTTAACAGATTTCCATGCAACAAGGGATGGATCATGCATCTGCCCCAGTGCTTCGGCAAAGCTGCCCTGGATTTCTCAGGGGGGAGGCAGGGGTCCCTCCATGGGCAGAGCAGAGGCAAATGATGCCTCGGGAATGGAGCCCACGGCTGGATTTTCAAGGGCGAAGGAGCAGGTCCTCTACAGGCAGAGAGCACAGAAAATGTACCTCCTGGAAGGGAGCCCATGGATTTCCAAGAGTAAAGAATTAGGTCCTAAATAGGCAGAGGAAGGGGGAATGTGTATGCTAGACTGGGGCCCCTTGGATTTCTAAGGGTGAAGGCTCAGGTCCTAAATATGCCAAGAGTAGGTAAATGCACCCTCTAGTAGGGGTAAAAGAAGGACGAGGCTATAGAGGGTTTTTTTTGTCTTATGTAATAGAACCAACAAGGAGCATGTGGTGTAGGAAAGGATCTGTTAGGAGTGCTGTAGCTAAGGTTGTGGCTGGCTCCCCGTCTTCATGTCTGTTTGCAGATGCCGGCAGAACTTGCTCTAGCTCAGAGTTGACACGACAGCAACAGAATGGTAGCTTCTTTTGGTCTGAAGGTTAAGGTGTAATGTGGTTGCACTTAAAGAAAATCCTGAACAGAACATTGCTGGCTCCCAGCACTTAACTCAAAATTACTGCCCTCTTTAATGCCAAGAGCTCTAATTTAGCCTCGATTCCTAATTCTGCATATGAAGCCCTTCTTCTGACTGCACCTGTGATTAAACATTGACAAGCAATGGTCGTGTTTTGCTTATGGCACTCTTATCTTAAGCTGTATTTGTAATCACAGAGTCTCTTAGCAATACAGTAAAAAAATAAATAGAGGCAATACAGTAATACTCTAAAGTCTTAAAAACCTTAACGTGTTATATTCAAAGTGCATTCAAGTATTGCTAGGAAGTTTTACTAAGAATAATCGTCATTAATGTTGCAATGTATGTCATCCAAGGAGCACAGCAAATTTCCTTAATAGGTTCCCTCGATGGACCTTTCTCTGGAAAGTAGTGGAAGATGTGTGTGGTGCATTTAATCCTTTCCTGGGAATGTCCTTGCTGCTTTGGATTTGTTGGCAGAACTCCACTTGCATAAGACCTGGTCTCTGTGTAGGGTGGGTTTAGAAAGACAGTGTTAAAAGGGCATCCTGTAAATCTCTTTGTCTGAAATCCCTTTTATCATTATTAACATGGGGTCCCTAAAATGGCTGTAGTAGAAAGAAATGTTTAAAGGACACATTACTTTTGTTTACATTATGCTCTTGACAGTACCCTGTATACCGTCAGTTTCAAGTTTCCCTTGCCCAGTTAGAGTTCAGAAGTTATCATAGGGGGTTTTATCTCAATTAATAGGAGAGAATTCCATTTTAAAAAAAGGAAAACATGATGATAAAACTGGAAAAAATGACACTAGGAATTGGGCGGAGGATAGTAATTGAAGTTGTTTCTACCTGCTTATTTTTCTGGTATAGCATTTTCCTTTGAACTCACCTATAATACAAAATATGACTATAATTTGTAGCCTTATCAAAACCATTTTATACATATTGTCCTCACAACTTACAGCACAAGTCTCCAAGGGCGGCACAACAGCTTAGCTTTCAGTTCCCCCTTATTAGCAGTGCATGCTAATGTCCTACATATTGCAACAAGGCCTATCAAGACACAGGAATAATGCTAATAAGATACCGATTTAGCCTTTTTGAAAACTGTGAAGTCATTTAGATTAAGGATAAAGAATTTTTAATAAATAATTCATGGTAAATTTATATCTTAAACTCCCAAGCTGATGTATATGGTATCAAGATAAAAATGTTTAAGTGAAGCCACCCTTACAATTTAAAAAAATATTGGAAAAATATGCTAATCAAAATAAATTAACACAAAAGAGAATGTCACATGATTTGTAATTTTAAAAAGTCAACTTCAAAAGCTTTTAATATGCCTTCAATAGGTATTTTAAGGGGGATAATGATAATACCTTTTGCTAATAATGCATGAGCGATTTCAGGATATATTTACTTCATGTAGTATTAAGTCTCCCACACTTGTCAAAACTTTCAGTACTGAGACAGCATTCTAGAGCATTAATTGCACATCGTGGAAGCCAAACATTAAAAACTCAGTCTGACATTAATCATGCATTTGAAATGGCCATGGTAGCATAGATATACAATCTAAGGCATGAAAAACGCTATGATAATAAAACAGTAGCAAAAAAAGTTATGAAGACCTTCACTATACAAAAAAATCGGGAAGTATTTTTCTTCCATGTGCAGCAAACTAAATAAGGATCTGAATAACATAGGGAAGTTATGTATTGTGGTCCAATGAGGAGTTCACAGATACCAAAATGAAGTCTGTAAAAAGTTCTCAAAATCTGATATAGTACACTGAAAGCAAAATGTTTCAGTATTAAGTTTTCAGACAGCAACATTTCCTAATTTGGAAATGAATTTGGATAAAAATGTTCATTGCTTTAGCTCTTAATCTAATAGGTATAATTGAATTTTCAACTTTGCTTTAATGTTCTCCTTTTGTGAATATATATTAAAAGAAGTCAACAGCATGTAGGCCAGTTAGTATAAAAAAGCAGAATTTCAAAAAAAAGTTAGTGCAAAAAAGAAGATTTACACTCCCACAGGAGAAAAAAAAAGAACAGCTGCTTATATTGTTATATCTGTAGTTAATTCTCTGAAAATAAAACATGCTGATAATGTAATCCAGTCTTTACAAGGGCCAGGTGAATTTATAAATTTGGAAAAATTTTTTTATTAAACTGGGAACACAAATGAAAATGGAATTTAATTCAAAACTAAAAGAAATTTAATTTTTTAAATATACATTCTTGCTTCTCTTACCTTTGACTCATTAAATCAGTGCACGGTGTCTTGTCTGCCTGGCTTTAGATATAACTAAAATAACAGTATTGACTGAGAAGTAAATTTATTCTTTCCTTTTAGTGGAAAAACAAATTCAAAAAGAATTTGTGGTCATACTTAGAGCTTGTTTTTCCTAGGAAACAGGTCTGTATACAAGGCAATTGTCAACATCTCTGTGTAAGCAACACATCAGAAATCCACAGGAAACATCATAGATCTTATTATTTCAAACTGTGGTGGGTTGCTTTTCCCAAATTCACGTTGATCAACTGCAGTATCCACCCTGTGCTAGCTACATTGATGGCAGTGGATTTTGGCCTTTGTTGCTGCTTGGTGATTTGGCTGCCAAACTCCGAGCAGATTTTCTAATTATTCTCCAAGCTAAAAGTAGAGGGGAAAAATCCTAGCCATAAGTTGTTTATGACTATAAATTGTGGGTCACAGGCAGTATGTTGTAAAATAAATGTGATAACTCCCTTTTTCCAACCACCACTCTTAAAAAATAAATAAATCATGTTGGAAATGGACGATATCCAAGCCCTGCAAACCTGTTAAGTTGTATTTACTGTTTTCTGTCACTGGAAGGTTAGATTTCTAAAAGGAAACTTTTGCAGAGTTTTATAGCATATTTCATGTATGTCTGTGAACTGCAAGAGCAACTTGTACATTTTCAAATATGTATCAGTGCATTTTGGTAGCTTGTGAGATGTTCAAGCATGGTCTGTTTCATGTTATTTTAAAAAGGAAATTGTATGCATTTTCCTTATACTTTAAGTGTGCGATGTCATTGTCAAATTCTAATACAGAGACTTCCTTCAAATTGAACATTTTGTGAGCCGAATGGCTCAGAGCATGGGAAATACAGTCTGTGGTTCTGCTGTTTAAAATTTAAACCAGATGAGCAGCCATCTCCTAGTTGACAAGTGTATGTTTTTGTCCCATTCTCAGTAGATAACCATTCATTTAAAATATAACACCCTCAGAATTGCTCCTGCAGAGACTATTAGGAATAATAAAGACAAGATATAATGGATATAAAGACTAGAGGATGGCAACCTAGGTCAGGATTTGAAGTGTAAGGGAGGTTGTGTCAATCTCATACTTGTTTTGTAGGCAGGAAAATGTATTAATAAGGGCCGTCCATCCAATATTTTCTGTGACCATTATAGTTGCTATAGACAAATGAGAGAAAACAAAAAAATGTCAGTGCTCTGGTGTGGGAGAAGAGTATAGAATGAATCATGAAATTATTTCTGCCTCAAGCTATCAAGATTTTTTATAGGACTAAACTCTTCCTGCCTGTCCTAGATCCATATAATCTTGAGTGCTAATGACAGTTTTGGAATCCTTTCAGTAGCAGATACGTGTGAAACTTCATGTATCCAACAACTGAGATTAGGACTACATAAATATGTAAAATGAACAGATTTGAGGATGATTCATAATATGTTAACCCAAAATGCTAATGTAACTCTTTCACTGCTACTAAATGAGACAGTGCATGCAGTCCTTTAATTTCTAAGCACTGTACAGCTGGGGTATGTGGGATGGGCAGACAAAGAATCTGGAGAAGACTATCAAAAATGATTGAATGGGTAATATGGAAAAGCCAATGAGGAAAGATTGAAAAATAATATGTAGGACTCGGCCCAATCATGTATAGTGGAAAGCTGAGGTTTAACAGGGCAGCTCTGGCTGCCGTACTGCTAGTGGTGGCAGCACAGCCAGCTTTAGTGGCAGCTCTTTTTACATCTCTCCAGCCCTGCTGCCCGAGTCATCCACCCCTCTGCTACACTACTGAGGGTTAAGGTGTAAAAACATACTGCTTCCAAAAAGCAAACCAAAGAAAAATGGAATGTGAAAACATTTCCACTAATCCAAAAGCATTCACCTAAGAAAATATAAGAGGAAAATGCTAAAGGCATTTTTTTTAATGTAGCTTACTTGTTTAAAAAAGAAGGCAAATACTAGAGAATAAACTGTAGGAAATAATTTTGCATTAGTAGTGGGTGAACTAGATTGCTTTCTACCTCTTATGATTTATCTGAAGTGAACAGTAGTTTTCATTTCAGCCAGTATAGAGATGAAAATCTTTCTTGCTTCAGGACGGAAGACAATCTGACTACCAGAGATCAGGATGAAACTAATATCGGAGGCAGATAACCTGCATCTGTTCACTGTGCCATTCTTTCTCGTGTCTCTCAAGCATTTGGTTCTGACTGCTATCAGAGAGAAGCATAGTTTGGATGAAATCAGGGTTTAAGTCAAAATGCCAGTTTTCCTATATGCTTTATGATTGGGTTTTGATAAAAGCAGAGTTTGTTAACATCCAAAGGAAGTATTGAGGTGGTACATAATTCCATTTAGAGTTTGGACTGGGTCTCCAGCTACATATTCTAGACCACAAAAACTAAACTAATCGCAGCCTAAGAACCATTATCTATGTCTGATGGCAGATTTAGTCCCAAATAACTTTTGGAAAGTTCATCACAAACAGACTTAATTAGTCAGTAAGCACCTTGTTACGTGGCTCCTGGAGCTCTAAACCCCTGTTTTGTCCACAAATTAATATCTGAAACTAGTTTTAAGCATGCTGGAGCCACCCAAGTGGCAGTCTTCCAGCATCTCAAGTTGCAGACTCTCCTCTCTCACTCTCCTGTTCTGTTTAGACAATCTTTCCACCCTCTGAACTCTACTGGCCAAAGGAAGGTTTTGGCACCAAGCAACTCCACCTCTGGCCCCCAAGGGTGTAACCTTCTGACCTCCAGTGGTGCAACTCCATGCAAACAGCCTGTCAAACAAATGGCAGCTAGCCAGGTCACAGAGCACATGGATGGGCCCAGGAGTGGGGTCTAGCTGAGGTGGGGGAGGGGAACACGGTAGGAGGTAAGATCAGGCCCCCATGATCTGGGGCTTCCTTCCTGGCACATAGGCAGTAGCTCCCCCCAAAAGTGCCTTCCCTCACTGCTCATACCTCCCAGCCACACCAGGAAGTACAACCAACCCTTCATACCCTGAACCCAATTCCAATTTCATAAAACACGAGACCTTCTTTAATTTACCTCCTGTTTCTTTTAAAATTCTTTGGGTTTTGTTTTTTTTCACTTTTTAATAATGTTATGCTTCAGTGGCTGACTGCCTTCATGTCAACACCCTTCCTGCACCCCTATTTTTTTTCCACCTCCTATTTCATTAACCACCCCCATCCCATTAACTCTCTACCTACCAGCTTCATGCCCTCCCAGTTTCTCATGCACCCCCACCTAGAGCAGGATGCACCCCCACCTAGAGCCTTGGCTCACAGCTGTAGCTCCTAGTCAGGTCCCTCCTTGCCAGCCATCTAATGGCAAGTCACAACTCTGCGGGTCAGGGACAGTCAGAGAGAATTTTTAGCCTTAAAGTGTGATTGCTCAAAGCTTGAGCTAACATTAACACCGATCAACATTTGAGCAGCAACAAGTGCAAAGCGTAATAAGGCCCTAAGATGTATAACCAATGTTTTTAGTTAACAATGCTATATATGTAAATAGAAATATTTCCTTGGAAGAAAAAAATAAAAGAGGCTTTTTTTAAAGCACATATACTTATGCATTATGAGATTAGGAACATGCATAAATTACAACTATAAAATAGTATTAGAACTGTTACCTGATTTATCACATGCACTTTTGTATTTATCACTTACAACACACAGCTACTAGTTGAGGGTCAGATCCTTATTTCCAATAAAAAATGGAAATCTCATTTGTAAGAAGAGAAATCCATCCATACAAATAAAAATGTATTTATTAGTTATTGTGTCCGGTAATAGAGGAAATTGGTCTGTAGCGGACTGGTATAGTAGCATGCAATGGAAAAAGCAAATTGTTCATCCCAGAAAGTCTTCTGACATCTGTAGACTGTGTTAGTGTCTATAACAGGTAAACAGCAAAAAGATCAGATATTCATAATATATCTTCAGAATCCTTTTCTATTTGTAATAATTATAAACATGCATGTAGACTGACTCTATCAGGGCTATATCTTTAAAAAAACCTTTATGTATATGTCAAAGCTGGAAAACTTGTACAGCAGTTTTGTTTTCTCAATAAGCAGAATGATTGTCATACACTCAATGAAAAACTACTACTTTTCAAACAAAGACATTTCTCAGACTGTCTCTTAATTGCTGTATGTTCTTTTCTGTAGTGTGCCCTTTGGTTAGTAAACTTATCTAGTGGTATTTGTTTCTCTTTTTTGTGATAGATTTAAGTAACTTAATCTGAATTTTTCCCCCTGAAGTCAGTCAAACTTCTGTTTGAACAATGCTACCATTTCTAGGCCAAATTCAACTCTATAAACCCACGTGTAACTGGAAATTCCACCAGAGCTGATTTTCAGCTCAATAAACTTTTTATCTGGCTTTTCAGAAAAATTCAACTTTTTTTCTTCTGTTTATGTCCTTTTTTCTATTGATGCTTTTGTTAGCCGATTTCCAAAAGGAAAAAGAAATCTTTTTGAATACATCACTCTTGTACTTCCTGTGTTTAAGAAGTGTTCTACTCATAATCTGAATAATTTAACTCATAATCTGTGTGTGGTTAGGTGTGGCTTTTGGTTATCACTGTGTCCATGTAATCTTCACTGAGTCCATGTAATCTAAATTCTACTTCTGAAGTAGCTGTAGCTACGCATTATGCAAGTATCAAATTGTGATTTGTTTCAAGTGTCCAATTCAGTGACATCTACTCATATTGAAACAGAAACTGACCCTATGGATATCTGTTTTTAGCATCTGTGAAACATTTGTCCTGATTTTTTTTTTTTATACTAAGTATATGCTGATGGTCTGAAAGGGCAAGTTTAGCATGTGTTGTCTGGAATATGACTGTACACTTAGACAAAATTCCATTTAAGTTTATAGAGAAAAAGTGGTTAAATGATTTGAAAATAACCATTTTACATTGTGGTATGTTTATAGACCAATTGTCAATAAGGACGTTTTTATTCATTACTCTGTGAATTGTGTAGGAAGTCAAATAGCATTGGTTAAATTCACAATTTTTCCCCACTTAGTAATGTCATGCAAACATTTTCCTACTTTAAAATTGTATCAGCTACAATTCTTGAAACTCCCTCAATCTTTAGATATTAACTTCAAGTTTTAAGTCATTTTTTAAACCATCAAACCTTTTTTATATATCAGGTAAATTAAAACATTTCAACACTAAAGTTAGTGTTAGGCTGAGTAAAAAAAAAAAGAAGACTCTTGATGCCCACTTAATTTAAACATATCCATATATCGCAGTTTTAGGTTCAAAGTTTCTTTCGAGTTAGTTATAACTGCTGGATTATCCATTTGTATTGAGTACAGCTGACATGGACAATAACTAGTAAATTCAAAAACTTGTCATTTGTTTGGAGATAATAGTAACTCAGCTAAAGAAATTTCTATTTTGCAAGATGTTTCAACAATTTGAAATGTGCTTTGGCTTAGAATTGGGACAAAGTTGCCACTTATAAATTTGCCATAGTATTAAAATTATGCAATTTGGAATCGGGACTATAGAAGTATGTTTCTGGGTCAAAACAATTACATTAAATATAGAGTCACAAAATACAAAACTGAAAAATGTTTTGACAGTTAAGCAAAACTAAATAACAATTGATATAGACTATTCCAGAGCACATTTAATCAGAAAGATTAGGGACCTACTGAATTCAAAGTGGAAATGGGATACATGGCAGCTCCTTTAATCTTGCAGGTCTTGGTTCCCTGCTCCCCGCCTCCACACCATTGCTGATTGGCTGTAGAGCCCTAGTGGGATTGCTGTTTGCTGGTGACTGGCTGGGAGGCAAAAATGACACCATATTTAAAACCGTGAGCGGGGTGGAGATGCACAGGTAAACCTGCAAGATTAAAGAAGCTACCACACAGCCCACTTCTACTGTGAATTTGATAGGTCCCCAAGATTGATGTTACCAGGAAATGTTTAGATCAGGGCTATCCATCTGGACCCACAGGTGTTACTATTCAGCCCTTGGTCTTCTGCCCAGATGCTACTCTGCCCATCACATAGTAGCAGCAGCTATGTTTCTGGGCTCCCTCTCCCTCCTCTGGATTCTGGCTCGTGAGGGTAGGCTGGTGCAAAGGGAGGGCTGGGCTGCCCTCGCTGCACATGTGGCAGGGGAGAGTACCAAGCTG
Source organism: Caiman crocodilus (assembly GCA_030014935.1). NCBI lineage: Eukaryota > Metazoa > Chordata > Crocodylia > Alligatoridae > Caiman > Caiman crocodilus. The sequence goes on from JAGPOW010003316.1 coordinate 10,940,886, forward strand.
CATCCTCAGAAAAGGAAGGAGCCAGGCTACGCATGCTGTGTGCTGCCACATGCATGTCTGGGAGCGGGGTAGAGTTGAGGGTGCTGTGCGTGTGGCTGGGGGGAGCCAGGTTGTCTGCATGATGAGTATGGCTGCGACGGCAGCTGAACTATGCACACAAGAAGTGAGCTGGGCTGTGTACCCAATGGAAAGTGGACTTGAGTGGAGAAACCTCAGGGGCAATTCCAGATGAGCAAGCACATGCCTCTTGCAGCATCTCAAGCCCCTTTGAGACACTGCAAGAGGCATGTGTGGGAACAAAAAAAAAAAATTTCCCGTGCTCCAAATTTGCAGTGCAGAGGCAAAATTAGACCCCTGGATATCCAGGGGTCAAACAGTATCCCAGGGGAAAAAAGTGGGGTAGGTCATACCTGGACTATGGCAACCTAAGGCAGCTAGAAGCTTGGTCCTCCACAGAGATGTCCTGCTAGCCAGCCAGTGTCTCTGTGGCTGGCCGTTGTCCTGGTGCTGAAGCACGCTGCCTACCCATGAGGAGCAGGCAGTGGTTCAAGCTTCAGGGATCTCCACCCAGCTTGATGTCAGGTCAGTAGGGCACTGGTGGGGCTGGAGGAGGGGAGAAGGGACAATGAGAGGGGCCCACCTGGCCCCAGCCCCCTGTTTGTTCCCCCAACTTCCCATTCATTCCCTCTGCCCCCATTCATTTCCCTGCCAAGACTGGAGACAAGCAGGGGGCTGGAAGGGCCTGTATCTCCTGTCAGGGACCTGGGACCCTGCAGGCAGGGTGGTCCATGTGCTGTGTGGTGGGGCTCTGCCCTGTGGGGGGCAGGTGACCCACCCCTCCTAAACAGCCCCCACACCCACAGTCCCAAACCTACCTCACACCTACCCACACACGGGCCCACATCCCTCCACACCCACCCACATCCCTCTGCCCCCCTTCCCACCTGCCTCCTGCAAACCCCATATCCCCCCATCACACATGCACCATGTGATAAGGAAACCAAAAGCAAACATTAAAACATATTTAGGATTTATTTTATTATAATGCTAGAGACACTTGTAGGCTTCCAAATTGCATCAACGTTGTAAATATAGTAATAAAACATTGCCCAGCTGATCAATTCCCCCCTTTCTCTTGTTCTAATTATGGAAGAAGTGGATTTTGGGGCATTTTAAAAAGTGAATTTGGGATGCTGCTTCAGCAGTCTAGCTGACATAAGGGACTAGTGTCCCCAGATACCAAGTGGCTGGGCCCCAGAAGCTCCTGAGCTGCTGATCAGGGCAGGTTGTTATACTGCTGGGAACAGCACAGGTGCTGGCCCCAAGCTCTAGCTCCCCGTGGCTGCAGATCCGGAAGGAGCCAGGCAGGGTTATTTTGCCCCGAGTGGCACAATTTGCTTCACAGCAAAGTGCATGTCCAGGCACATGCGCAGAGGCAGAAAGCCCCAGCTCAGATTTGCACCACCTCTGTTTGAGCTGCTGCAAGTGCATGTGCTTGCATGTGTGGATGCGCCCCAGGTGTGCAGGGCCTCTATGCTGTGTTGTATCCAGAAATTGAACAGAGCTGGATTAGACTTTAGTGAAACTAATTTCTGATGGAAAACTTTGCATCGTTTTTTTTTTATTAGTTGTTATAAAGATCTTAAATTAAGAACACTTATTTCCTATTTAGTTATAGACTATTTTAATGATTTTTTCTGGAAAGATACATTCATATGTATGTATGTATTTATTTTGATGTTTCTTGCAAATGATCTAGGCTTAAGATGGTATTCTGCTTCTTCCTAAATAGTCCTTGTATCTTCAGTATAATATTGTCTTATTCACTAGTTTATGATAGATGGCTATTTTGAACTTGTGTACTATGTTCATTTATATTTTGGCTTCTGTATCACTGAGTTAGTGTTAGGAAATTTCATAGCTACATAATCATGGTCCATTTTTTAATAATATGACATTCGTTACAGTTTTAGTGGGGGCTTATGAATGCAGAGCAATATCACTACATATGAATGGAAATCAGCAAAATGTCTGTAGGATCTGATTCTGAACCCTTCACTTAATGAGGAAGGAGAAGGTATAACTAGCATAGTTTCCTTAAATTTGGTGCGTGGTGCAAGAAAGTGCTGTTCTGGAGCCCTGTTAGAAAGTCATCAAAGCCTCTTCAGGATGCTGGTTTAAACAGGTGTGGCTGGACAGTTGGGAGGTATGGCTAGGGTCCCTCTTCCACAGTCCTTGGACCCTAAAGCACAGAACATCAAGAGTAGAGGAAGGTCACTGTCTTCAGCCAGAGCTCTGTACTTGACTTTCAATTCAGAAAGATTTCCATGCTGAGCTTGAAGGAGTATTCTGTGAATAGTGACTGCATTAAGTAAATATTAGTTTAATAACATAATTTAAGGTCAAGCACTCCTGGTCTCTGTAATTCGTTAGAAACTTACTCTGATTTCTTCTACTTGTCTTTATGTATTCTCTTAATTGCTTATTAAGTTTGATAGCCAGTTAAATTTTGTATATCTATGCTGATTACAGTTTTGATAATGTAACAACTCTGATTAGAACCAGCTTACTTGATTACCAGATATTATTCCAAACTTAATAGTTGTATTTTATATTTTTGATTAATTTTTTATGACAATATATGTTAGCTAGATTTGGCTTTCTTTCTCAATTCAATCCCATTTTTTTTTCCTTTTACAGTTAATTCAATCTCACTTTTTTTTCTTTTACAGTTCTTAAGATTCTAAAACAGGTAATTCTATAGGGAGCTCTCTGGCTTCTCAAAGGACTTATTCCTGCTGATACTTTTGCATGTGAGCAACTTCATTTATGAATCAAAGAATACATGTACTGCTCCTTGAAATCTGTTGCTGGAAGTCTGACTTCAGTAGGAGATAGGATGTTTTACTTAAAAGATCTGTAGAGAAATTGACAGTTTGAAGGAATAATTGTCTTTATTCTAATGAAGTTCTTTGATTTGGGTTAGAAAGTTACTTTGTAACAAGCCAACAGATTCTTTGTCTCATATGGGATGTTTACATTATTGGGAAAGAATTTAGTACATTATTCAGCCTGACTCAAGCAGCTGGATATAAATAAAGTAGGGATGGTTCTCTGGGAGAGAGGATCTGGGGTATGGAACATAATGTTTCCTTCTGAGGGGAACCAAGGCTAGGGAGAACACAGATTCCCTTGAAGCCAAACTCCAGAAACGAAAGGGTGGTTTAAATTTAATTGTATATGGATCTAAAAGGCTGTGAGGAAGTGAACTGAAACACTGAGGGTATGTCTACATGTGCACTTTAATGTACAGTAGTTTATTTTACTGCACATTAAAGTGTTATGGAGAAAAACATATTATTATGCTAATGCACAGTAAAATAGGCTACTGTGCATTAAGCATGACTAAAAAACTGTGTACATTTGTTACTGGGGATTAAGGCAGCCTAATACACATTTATTTAGTACCTCACAATGGAGATACTAAATGTAATGTGCATTAGGAAAAGTGTCTTAATGCATGTGTAGATGGACCCTAGGTCACTCAAAGGCATTTCCAAAGGGGTATGTGCTGTCCTTCAGAAAAAAAACTCCCAGCTATTCATACTTCTCAGTTTATAACCCTTTTCCCCAATTACCTAAGAAATATGAATTATACTGCATAGTTTTCAGAACCATTTCTAATAAAGTCTGGCACTTCTGTATGTACTAGCAAATTGCCCACCAAGAATGACAGGGGGGAAGGGCAGGTGGGGAATCATGCTAACCCTAATCCCACCAACCCCACACCACTGCCACCTCCCAGAAGCAGAGGGTGGGGGAAAGCTTGCCCCTCTGTCCCCCCTCATGCCAAGGAGCTGGGCTGGGGTGGGAGGAGAGGGCAAGGCCAGCAGTTCTGGCCTCACCCCTCATGCTCTGTCCTCTCCATCCCTGCTATCATGGTGGCTCTCTAGCATGCCACCACTGTCACCTCCTGTCTGAAACACACTTGGAGCACTCTGCTTGTTTCAGTAACCAATCAGAGTGCTCTAGAAGCATTACGGACAGACAGACAGACGGACTAAGCCCTTTATTATATTAGAATTCTTGTTTTGATAATTTGGTGTTCCGTTTCAGTAAAGATACCGGCTTAATAATTTGGTGTTTCATTTCAGTATCTTGTTTATATTATGACAGTTTCAGTTTAGAATCAAATCTATATGACACTTCCTGAGAAAAAAGATAATCACCGTCATCTCCAGCATGACAGTTTGAAAATGCACACAATACATAAAGAGGTAGAAAATACACGTAACAAAAACTCCACAATTTCAGTCCATTTAATGGAATCTGCACCTAGCACAAAATGGGGAAGGTTGCCTACAGAAACAATATCATTGGTGCACAGAATGTATGATTTGTCTTAATTGCAGTTCCCTGGTTAAAAGATGTGATTATTTGTAGTCCCCAACTTACCTACTGTTTTTTCCCTTACAAGCAACAAAAGAATGAAAGACAGAACACACATTTGAAATGATTATTCATCTTAAACATTGTAGCAAAATGAAAATGGTAATGATTAACTATAGAACTTGTGTCACCTTCCATTTTCTAAAATAAAATGTTATAGCCTAAATCACATAACTTGTTAGGTTTGATCACTGAATAAAACCTGTAGATTTAGAGGAGAAAGTATTTCGAATTCTTAACAAAAGCAGAAATTTAGATGCTGCTGTCCCCCATAAAATCATGGAGGGCTAACAATATAAGGGAAAAAATCAGAGTAACATACAATTCAAAGGATCAGTTTATCTTCAGGCTGTAATAAGTCGAAATCCATGGAAAAAAATGGTAGAGTGAAAGGCACTTATACAGAAGTCTGGATTCAGCAACTTCTAATAGTAGCACAATATGATATGGCACTAGGCTATCAACAATGCCTCATATATATGTTGGGGCTCCTACTACAGGCTCCTGAAGGAAAACTTGAGCCTTTTGTCCATTAAAAATATGATGAAAATGTGGCAAAAAGGAACCTGGGAACTAAAGTCCATGAAAATACCTGGACTATTGCAGAATCAGTTGGACACCTAAATGGAATCTTGTGTGATGACATTTGAAATTTTGACAGCTATATTCAGCAACAAGCCATGCATTTATATGATGATTTCTTTGTTACAACCCCCCACCTTAATTTGTAGGATATAGGAAATAAACACCTCATATAGGAAATAGAAGGCATATTAAGTTTATTATCTATCTGAGAATTTTCTATTACTAAAGTAGTAAAGTGGACATATTAAGTAACATGATATATGCAAAGGAGCAAGGAACAAATGAAGGAAATATCATGAGTACTGTCTGAAAAAATAAAAGAGGTCTAGAAGAGGATTGTCTTTTGTAGTTAAGATTAGAATGGTATTATATAAAAATTTTTTAAAGAATATCAAGCTATTCCTAACTATAGTGAAGCTAAGAAGTACAAGAAAAGAGTTTCCCTTTACCTTGGCCTTCTATACATTCTAATAGCCTTTACATACAGGATCACACAATTATTCCGTGTGCTGAGAATTTCTCCTTCATTCAGTGCAACAGATGAAAGTTTGACTTTTTAATATTTACTTTTATTTTTATGAGTGGCATGAACCGTAAACTACATTTCCATGAAAATGCTTCACTGAACACTGAATCCTCAAGGGTGCTAATATGGTACTTGCATTTTGATATATTTCCCCTTAATGAATGAATAAAAATAAAACAACAATAATGTGAAATTAATAATAAACTAATGATTCCATAATGAATAATTCACTTACCTCACCAGAAAGCCATGAAAGTAAGGTAGCACTGCCTCCATTTTGCAGCCAGTTAACCAATGTGGATTTGTCAGATACTAAATTGTTTTTCACAGATCCATTGGAGTTTTTTCAATGAATCTGCTGAAGGAACTAATGAATCTTTTGATGGAACTCCTATAGCTGCTCCCCCATTCAGGGCTAGAAAATTGCCTGTCAGAAATTTCTCTGCCAGCATAACCTTGTGATTCTTCAGCTTACCTGAAGGACTTGGTTTGGAGTCATGAATGCAGATTGTCCTCAGGCTTTCATACTGATGGACCAGCTGTGTCTTAGGACTGCCTAACTCCCACAGCCTAGGAAGCCAGCTTGCTTAGGAGTGTGACATTCCTGGTAGCTCTAGCTTACATTAGGACTCCTATGTTTTCTTGAGATGGAATTGAGATCCAGGAAATTAAAAGGACTCTTAAGGCTTCCAGGCTGACTTCTGCAGAACTGAGATGTATGTGATCTCAGTTAAGGCTAGTTATTTAAAGATAGTCATGGAACAGAAAATCTACTTCCTGGCAAGGTCTGCCACGCACCTTCCAACTCAAATAAAAATGTGGCAAATGGCCCACAGACAGCAGCCTCCTTCATTATGCAGTTTTTAAGTCTTAGTACCATTCATCCAGCGTAATAATTGAGCCAGGGATCCTATGGGAAAACAAGTACATCATTATTGCCTTAAAGAGTATCATCAGGGCTGGACAAAATATTTTCAGTGCATATTTGCTGAAAGATGAGGTGTTAGTCATTCAAACTATTTGTGGGTTGGGGGTGAATTTACCTAAAAGCCCATGGAAAAAAAGTTCTGTCTAGATTTGCAAAACAGGTACTAAGTTTGCCCTCTTTGACCCAATAGTTCAATGATTAAAGCCTTCAGGTGTAGGAGACTTGGATTAAATTATCCTCTGTTTGAGGTAATTTGAAGCCATGCCACATATGTTCCAGAATGCCTTAACCACCAGACAGTAACAGCCAATTTCCAAGTACTGTCTGAATCTCTCCTGTTAATGCAGTTTTAACATCCTGTAAGTATTTTGGATCAGTGACGGAACTCAGATTTCCCACCTGCCAAATGAATGTACTAGTCACTGCTAGAGTTTGGCTCTGGCTCAATGAATATTCAAATATTTTACACAAACTCAAAAAGTTCATCAGGAAAGATTGATGGGGCTCACTTCAGAGTATCATGTAGCCCAGCAGCCTCTTGATAGGGGTAGTATGAGTTCAACCCCTGTCCTAAATCAAAGTGGTCTTGAACTGATATCTTCCATTCACAAAGCATTCCCTAAACACTAGGTCAGTATATTCTGATAAGTCACTTTTCTAATTTCTCCTGGTGGCATGATCCTGTTTTTCTGTATGTTTTGGGTTGTTTTTTTTAAAGAAAGGGTGGGGGCTGGCATTGAATCTAAGGGAGAACATAAGTGATTTGCCATAGAGATTTTGGATGGTTAGGGGAGGATAACAGTCTAGCATAGTAGTTTAGGTCCTAGCTGAGGGAGTTGAGATATCTAGGTCCTTTTTCATGTTCTCATAAAGATTTAAGTGCTTTAAGATTTAAGTGATTTATAAAAAGCAAAACAGTAAGATGGGAAGGAACAGGCCACTCCATCCCGGAATACCTCACAGCATTATGGAGAAGACTCTATCTTGAGACGCTCAGAAGTAGGGCAAATGTATTATTTCACGTCAAAGTTTTACTCATTATAAAATGTTCATGGGGGGCATTTTTTGGTTGGTTAGCTTGCTGAACTAATTAACTCTTCACACAGCTGTAACTAACATGATGCAAAAGGGCTAGAATTAATATGGGATTGGCAACTGAGAGCAATAGAAAACCATTATCTTCCCTGGATCTGCCAATAGAGGGGGATGATGACACGCGCTTTGCCAGCAGATTTTACAATTTGTTAGCCAGCAGAAGGCTGTTGAGATGTGGGCTTCACCATTCATTTGAAGATGATGCTCTCTCTCCTTTTTTTTCCTCTATCATCTTTCTTGACTCCTACCTGCATCTATCCAGTGCCTGTCCCTATTCCCCACAGTTCATCTTCAACTCGTGTCTCTTCAGCACTATTTCTTTTTAACCTTGTCCTGTATTTTGATGTTTTTGGATTTCAAAACTATGATAACTTTAGAAGCTTATACTTGAGAATTTATTGAATGTTTCTCAACTAAACAGTCTATGTACAAACATTATTTAGAGAAATGGATGAAAAAGTAAGCCAGAGAATAATATACTGATTGGCTCCAGGGCCATCTTAAGGATTTTAGAGGCTGAGGAATTTGGTGCTTGGGATTACTCATATAATCACCTGACTGATATTTCAGCAGTTGTTCATGTGTGTGTAGAATTCAGCATGTAACAGAATCACATATTTGAATGATTGTGTGCTGATATTTTGATATCCCTTTTCAATTCACATTCAAAATACTTGTGCACCATGTGGGGTCATGTCAGTGGTGCTGGTTTGCTGAGTGTCATAGAGTGCCAACAGATTTGGCCTTAAAAATGTTTTATGATGTCACCATAAAAAAATGTATGCCAGCACAAATGAAAGCAAACATATCCTAGCCCCTTATTGCTCTCCAAGTGGGCAAAAAAGTTTCCGTGACCAAAGAGAGTTACAGTTTGTGACACCTTAAATGGAAGGACATGTATTTGTTTATTTGCACATTATGGAAATTATCAGAGCCCACTTTTAGACGTACACCCTGAGAATCCACAGTGGCCCTATCAGCCTGCCATGCCCTGACTTGGGGTAGTATCTGCAAGTGAGGGCATCTCCATGGTTCTCCTGCTTGCTGATGTTTTTTGTAGGAATCCACTGCAGGGGATTCCTGTAGCACATGCATCTCACTTCTGTGCCTCAATTCATGGGCTAGGGACAGAAATTATGTATAAATGATCGGAAACTTGTTCAAATCGGTAACACAACAGAAGTTCGGTACACTTTCAAAATGGCCTAAAATGGTTTAAGATATACCAGGATGGATATAATATCAGACTTAATTAGTTTAGGTTAAATCAGTTTATTCTGTCCCAGATCCCTTCCAGATTCAAGTTAATTCACAAGCCCCCAGCATCTCAGAATGCTTTGATTTACATCTCCACAGGGTGGGCAGGCTAGCTTTGCCCCAGGCTGCCTCTTAAAGCCAAGCAGGAAGGCATGCTCTAGTGCCCCTGCCCCCACAGCTTCTGGCCTGGGCCACTGCGGGTATGTGGCTGCATTTCTAGAAGCAAAAGTGAATGTCTGTTTGCTTGCTTATCAATTCAATCTATGCAGTTTAGATTAACCTACAAAGAGTGAATTGATTCAGCCTTGGACTTTTTGACTATCTATACTTAGCCAGGGAAGCCTCAAGTCAGGGCATGTCATTGAGTTATGCACACAGCAAAAATCCCCTGTAGAGGATTCCCATAACATGTGTCTGCAAGCGACAGCCCTTGGTGCTGCGCCCTGACCTTGTAGAGGGATTCCCGGGGAACATGCAGACTGCTGCATCGCAACTTTGGGCATGTGTTTAGAAGCTAGGGAATCACCATTGGGTTTCTCTTGTTTTGAAACATGTGCTCCTAGTTAGGTTGAGACACCTGGGGTTACTGTCCTGCAGGATTGGGTTACTGAAGCAGGCAGGGGCCTGACCCTGTGAGATAATGGCCCAGCAACATCTGTAGTCACCAGTGGAGCAGATGAGCTGTGCTGGCATACATCCCAGTGCAACTAATCCAACTCCAAAGACAATGTCTGGTTAAAGAGCCCCAGTAATTCAAAGGCAGAACTGAAAATAAGAGTCCAGGAATCCTTTTCATAACAGGTATACACTATGTTTTCTGTGCACTAATCAAGGTAGTGGCAATGCATGTCATGCGATTTCCCATTTCCTTGTATTCTAATACTTAAATAGTATAGCATATATTTTATTGCTATGGCACATTACAAGCTCCTATACCACTTAAGCACTTCATTATTAATAATTTTCCTTCCTAATTTTGTAGTAAGTCATTTCAGTTTTAAGTAATGTCCTGGGGCCTTAGCATTACTGGGTTCCCATCATATTAGAGTAAATTGGGAAATTATTTTTAATAACTATCTGATAGATCATGTATCTTATACTTGGAAGATGTGCCTCAAGAAATGTATGCTGATTGAAACTCAGACCACAGATGGATATGTTGAAAACAAAGAAAATCAATAATAGATTAGGCTTGATTAGATGTTGACATTTAGCTCTGCACATTCAGAATGTTAAAATTTACTGACAATCTTCCTTCTAATTTGTACAGCCATACATCCATTCTTGAAGATATATTATGGTATGTATATATTGGAAAGGTTAATGAACAACTGATGATAAAATTAGCAAATAGCTCATCTGATTGTTCAGACTGTAGCCTGGAGGTTTGAATGATTTATAATCTGGTTTGTCATATGTGGAACCTAATTACTTTAATTTTTTGTTATGAAATTTTATATTCCTTGAATTATTGGGTGAATTAAAAATCATTTGTGGCCAATCCTTACCCTCATCCCCACCTTTTTGTTTTACTCTACAGCAATTCCATTAATTGTTTAAATTAAGTTACTAATGGCTTAAATTAATTTGAGAGGAGAATAACAACCATAATCATTTCCTTATGTTGTTAAGATACTACCTGTTGCTCTAATGAACAGGGATCCTTGTTTTCTCTGATAAAAAAAAAATCCCCAGTTTTTGGATTCAAAAAAGTAACCACATTTTTCAGTGATTAAAATGAAACACCACTAATATATATTAGTTTTCCATTTTAATCATGGAAAAATGTGGATTTTGGGTTACTTTTTAATCTGAAAATTGGGGATTTTTTTTTAATCAGAAAAAAACAGGATCCCTGCTAATAAATCACACTGATTCTAACATGGAGCTTTACAACACTCCATTGAGACTCTGCCATAACAAAAATGGGCTATCAATTCCTGCTTTTTGTAACCATGGTCTCCTAAGTCCATTCCCTTTTGTAAGAAAGGCAGCTAAAAGGCTGGGAGATCCCCTTGGCTCATCTGGGAAGTTATGGACCTCCTGAAATTAAAATGAAAAGCCTATTAAGGATGGAAGCCAGGAATTACTACCAAAGAGGGTACTTGACAATAGCCTACAACTGTAGTTAGCAAATCAGGACAGCAAAACACAAACTGAATACAGATTGGCAACCGGAATCAAGGACAACAAAGAGTCCTTCTTTAGATATGTTGGAAGTCGGAGAAAAAAATAAGAGAAGCGTAGGGCCCCTGATGAATGAAATGGGACGGCTAATAACTGACACTCAGGTCAAAAGCAAACTCCTGAATGAATACTTCACATTGGTATTCCATCAGTCCAAGGGTTTTAGCTTGCTTGACAGGATACAAGATACTCATGGTTGGGCTAACCATCCCACCATAGTTGGCATAGATCTTATGGAGGAAGCACATAAAAAGGCTAAATATCTACAAGTCACCAGATGAACTACACCCAAAGGTGTTAAAAGAACTGGCTGATGTCATCACGCAACTGATAGCAAAGTTATTTGAGGAATCATGGCACTCAGGAGAGGTCCCAGAAGATTGAAAATGGGCATTGATTGAACAATCAATGGGAATCAATTGAAAATGGGACAAGATTGAAATGTGGTGCCTATCTTTAAGAAAGGGAAAAGGGAGGAGCTGGGAAATTACAGGCCAATCAGTTAAACTTCAATCCCTGATAAAGTCCTGGAGAAAATTATCAGCAAATCTATTACACACAGCCTAGCAGAAAGCAGTATTCAGACCAACTTCATTTATTTCTATTATCAGGTTACTCACCAACTGGATGGGGGAAATAAGGTTGATGTCATATACCTGGACTTCAAAAAGGCCTTTGACTTGGTCTCCCACAAAGTCCTCATGAAAAAATGGGAAAATGTGGCCTTGACTACTTTACTGTCTGGTGGCTAGGCAACTGGCTCTGTGGTGGGACCCAGAGAGTACTGACTGACGGAATGAAGTCATTATGGTGGAGGGTGACCAGTGGCATCCATCAGGGTTCAGTATTCAGACTGAACATATTCACCAATGATTTGGATTTGGGTATTAAAAGCGAACTAGCAAAGTTTGCTGATGACACCAAATTATGCAAGAGAGTGGTCGTGCTCAAAGACAGGCTGGTAATACCGGCTGACCTGGACAGGCTCATGAGGTGGTCGGACCTCAACGTGATGTCATTTAATATAGAGAAATATAAAGTGCTGCATCTGGGGAGAAATAACCCACAACACACTTACAGGCTTGGCAGTGCTACACTTGCTAGCACCACATCTGAATAAGACCTGGGTGTTGTGATGGACAACAAAATGAACGTGAACCACCAATGCAATGCCATAGCTGGCAAAGCTAATCAAATACTGGCATACATCCACTGAGGCATCATAAGCAGGGCTAAGGATGTCATCCTTCCTCTCTACTTGGCCTTGGAGAGACCATAGCTGGAGTTCTGCATCCAGTTCTGGGTGTTGCACTTTAGGAAGGATGTGGAGAAGCTTGAGGGAGTCCAAAGAATGGCCACACGCATGATTAGAAGCCTAGAGACCATGTCATACAAGGAGAGGCTGAAAGACTTGGGACTGTTTAGCCTGGAGAAGAGAAGATTCAAAGGGGACTTGGTGGCAGCCTATAAGTATATCAAGGGCATATATCAGGGCCTGGTGGAAAATCTGTTCACTAAGGCCTGCCAGGAGATGACAAGAAATAATGGGCACAAGCTGATTGAAGATCGCTTCAGGTTAAACATAAGGCAAAACTTCTTTACCAGTCGAGTACCAAGGGCTTGACACAGGCTCCCCCCAGAGGTGGTACAGTATTCCACCCTGGTGATCTTCAAATAGTGTCTTGACGCCCATCTTACTGGAGTTGTCTGATCCCAGCAGTCTTTTCTGTCCAAGTACGGCATGGCTCAACTCAATGATCTAGACCCCAACAACTATGAAACCAGTTTAACTCATGATGATAATACAAAAGCTTTTAAGCTAACCCTAACCCCTCCCACCTCTCCACCCCCTCATCCCCTCCCCCCCGCAAAATCAACTGACGTGGTGAAATATATGGGCTTCATCTGTGACTTGCACCAAAAATAGGTGTGGGTCAGCCATTTACACACTATCCTTAAATAACAGTTAAGTCAAATTAGCCATGATTACTCCAATGCAAAGTATTGATTTGAAAAGTTCATACATACTTAATGTTGGACATTGAGCTTGGTGGTCTGGATCTGTTGCAGCCCAACACATTCTGGCACAGATCAAATTGGTTGTCTGTTTTTAGCCCTAGTTAACTTTATTTCAGTAGTTGAGGCTGAGGGTGACAAAATTCACCAAGGACAGCTTGGCTTTGTCTCATTACAATTTGAAGTTTACATCCATCCTTTTAGAGCACCTCATTTCTTCTCTGTATAAAAAATGTTTGAAAAATAAATCATTGAATTGTTCTTATACTGAAACTGATTCCATGCTTTTGTTAAAAAATGTTGTTTTAAAATATTTTCTCCCTTTGAGGGAAGCATTTTCTGTTTAGTTCTCAGAAGCAAGAAATGCCATTCAGTAACCTAAGTGTTAACAATGCAGTGTGTGTAATTCAACTTCTTCCAAATCCCAGCAGCATTTGAATCAAATTGTAGGGGCACTTCACATCTTCATTAAGCTGTGGGGGCAGAGGAGAGTAGGAGGCATAAGTGGTTGAATTTCATCACATTGTTACGATTGTATTGAAATTCATTGATGTGGATTTCATCACATTCATGTGACTAAAATCTTACCAGTTTTAATTCTTGCAGTACTCTCTACTTCAGGAGCTACTCTGAACATTTCCACTAATACAGAATGCTTTTACTCATGTTTGGTGAAGGACAAGTCATTGTAAATATATCTCTCCATTGTGGCACAATCTGAATTAGCTATTTGCTTCCACATTTTTTGGCTTTACCCAAATGTTTAATTTCCGTTCTCCATATATTCCGTAAGTATTAGTCTTTGTCCTGAAGATCATCATCTCTGTTTCACATATGGTTACAATATTTAGTATGACAAAGGCCTAATTGATACCCCTCTACTGCAGAATATTTATAATTTATATAACATTTTCCTAACAAAAGCATGGAATCAACTTCAGTATAAAAATAAAAGTAGTTTGTGTTCTCTTTTGCATTGGTTCATGGAGTTAATCTCCATTGTCAGAGATAGACACATCAGTGGACATACATCCTCCAACAGATCTAGATGTTGTGAGCATCAGGGAAGGATGTGTTTCTTTGTCCTTACCTGGTATTTTGTTAGTAAGTCATAAGCCTATATGCACGTTTTACAGACTCAGTAGCAATCCTTGGTAAGTAAAATTGTTCACTAAGAATATAACAGATCAAGTAAAGTCAGCTTGTTTACTTTTTGCCTATAGTTTCTCTTATGTACAACACTCAGTAAATTCAAAGTTTCATAGTTGGGAGGAAAAGGAGACACATGTCTTCTGTAATTCAACTTATAGCAGAAATATTCAGCTATGCAGATATGGGCAATTTTACAATTCAGTTAAAATGTGCAATTCTGATTTATGTAGATATGCTTGAGCTAGTTCTGGGACTGGTTAAGTGTAGCTGCAGCAGAACAGACCTCTACCTTTGGATAACTGCCCCAAGCCCCGTAACCTCTTGAGTAGATTTCACACTTCCACCAAATCCCATGTTGTCATGGGCAGCAACTGTTACTCATACCTAAACTAGGTTGAAAATATCTAATTGGGCAGGCCTTGGGTAAGAGGCTGGGCTTTCCCAACCTTGGGGCTGCACTCTGAATGTGTGCAGATATTCCATAAATTGGGCTAACCTGTTCCCAAGCTAACTTTGTTTACCTCTTCCAGTGAATTAATTAATATGTGGCTAGCCATTCTGTGCCCAATTTAACCTTCCCAAGCATCTTCACGTATCATCACTTACGTTGACCTAACCAGGTTTGAGTCAATCTAAATGTAATATCTGCATGTACCCTCAGACTGGTTTTGCAGGATCTTAGCACCTCATAAGGCTTGAAATTTGAAAGTGTAACTTTAGGCTGGAAATTTTTGGTTTAAGAGTTTGTGTGTTAAAGATTTATATTTCAGTTTTAAATGCAACTAAAAAAAGAAAAGACATCTTTCTGAACAAACTAAGCAGCACATTTTAATATGAAAGACTTTATGATTTCTCAAACTAGTATTCTTTGGTAAGCAGAAACAATTACAAAGAAAAATAAGACAAAGGAGTAAGCACAATTCAATTTATGAGACTGGCAATTCAAACCCATAAGAACACATTGATAAGAATCCCACTATGATGCTAGACTTCATAGAGATGCTATTCTTTTGAAAACGTGTAACATCAAATTTCTGTGTAGTTTAAGAAACAGAAAGATACTTTATATTGAAGTAAAGTGATACAGAGTAAAAGAATAAAGTTGACAAAATACAGCAGGAGGATTTTTTTTTCAAACATTGAGATATATTTTGTAACAGCATTAAAAGCACAGGGAAAAAAAGATAAGACTAGAACAAAAGAAACAATAGGAGATTAAATTCTACTTGTTTTTAGTTGCTTATTAACTGACCATTCCAATTGCATTTTTAGTATATTTTCCAGTTATTTTAGTAAAAAAAAATATATGCCAAAAATAGTTCTTCACAGCATAGTTATATAGCTTTGTTATAGAAAAAAAATCTTTCCAAGTTTCTAAGCCTGATTAAATTATTTTCAAAAGAACTTGTTTATACACAGATTGACTGGTTTTAAGTTAAGTGTGTGCAGGGGGTGGGGGAAGGGAGAAAATTTCATCAACCTGAGAACATTTATTCCATTTTTATTACTCAAAACTGCTACAGTTCATAAAATTCAGTTTTACAGGCTATTAGTCCATAATGTGGGCTATGCCCTTTGGAGAGTTATGTTAAAGATATGTGCAATAGTTCAGAAATATCTACATCATAATACTGTACAGAGGATTCAAGGTTTATTTAAATTCTTGTGACTGTTCTAGAAAGAAAAACATATTAGGTGCACAAGTCTAAAATCTGGGATTAAAGTTAACAAAAGTAAATTAAAGTTAATAAAAAGACTACTTGAATTTTATTGGAGAAAGAGAAAGCATTTATATATATTGTACTGTAACATTAATTTTTTTACAAATTAAAAGAAAAGTTGAACTGTCAGTTTATTCCTGTAGTCTAATTTTATTTTCAAATGTCATAATTTGTTTGTAGCATATCTCCTAATACAAGGAGAATGAAAAGTGAAAGAAAATTAACTCAGTATCACACCTTTCCCCAACTTCTCTGTTAAAATCCATTCAACCTCATTGGGGTTGGGAGCAGGGTAGAGAAGGGTTCATTCTCCCACTTGCAGAAAAGAGAAAATGAGATAGAATGGCTATTTTTTTAAAGTAAGACACTATTCTTATCATAACTAAGGAAGCATTCAGTTCCTTCAGTATACTAAGCAAATGTATGCCTAGTCTGTGCGACAAATTTTTATATTTTCCCATCAGGAACTATCCTGAATGTACTAGAAAACAGAGCTGGAAGGCATCCAGTCCCCTGCTACTATAAGTAAGCATTTTTTATAATCCTTAAAATTTTAGTTTTAAGAAGGAGCTTGATAGGTTTAAGTGGTTTATGGTCACTACACCTATTAAAATCCTCATATTTCTGATTGGTAGAAGCCTCTGATTCCAGTCTAAATTTGACCACTAATATGACCAGGTTATAATTATGTATCCATGTGCCAAACTTAATGGAACTTATTGTTCTCTTCCCTCCATGGCATTTATTCCTTACTGTGTATTTTGAGGGAGCAATCACATCTTGTCAGGTTTTCTGTTTTGCTAAACAAACAAACTAAGCTCTTGTTTCTTCTGATTAAACAGGTTTTCTATTGCCTTCATTATACTAGTAGCCCTTCCCTGTATCATGTTACAGATGAGGCCTTTACAAGTGCCTTGTATTTCCCTACTGGAATTGCCTCATCTGACACATCCCTGGACATCATTTATCACTTTTATACCTGGTTGTCCTGACATAAAAGTGATATTCTGCTCATATTCTGTCATAGGGTAACTAATTCAGCCAGGCCTGTTATTTCCAACCTATATGCTCCTAGTTTATAACAGAAATTTTGTCTCCGCTAAATGACCTTGAACTTTTTGGGACTAATTTTAAACCTACTTCTATTACTCTATTCCTCAAGATTTTCTATTTCTGCCCTTTATAATATTCCAGTCCTTCTCTGAATTCATAATGAGTCTTAATTTTGTACTCATCAAGTTTTAGTACACTGACTTTTTGGCCAAGCTCATTAATAAGATGAGTATCAAGACTAGTTTTTAAGGTACTGTAATATTAGCTGTACCAATATCCTGTGATGTATAGGCTCGCTGTCTATTTCTTCTTGAGGTGATTCAGTTCTTAGCCATTCTCTATGTTTCCCTTTAATTTGTATGAAAATCTAGCTGTTTTTGTTCTTTGACAAAGAACATCAAAGTCTGCTCCACATTCAAGTGTTTGAGCTTTGCAAGTTTCTATGCACGGTTATGACTAGGAAGGGTATAACTGACTCTGCTTCCATCACTTATTTGGATAAGAGCATGTAATATACGTTGTATTATTAAGAGACAGACCACGTGGAAGGATTTCAGATTGTATTATGCTGTATGTTATATTACAAAGTCGGATTCTAAATTGAACTAATCTTCAGTTTATTCTCTTCTTTCGAACCACGTAGGAAGCTGTCTGCCACTACAAGCAACCCCACACTGCCGACCGCACTGCAGCTCTGCAGCAGGAAAAGTCTTCCCAGGGCAGCATGGAGCGTGCAGCAGCAGACAGCTTCTTGCACAGCTCCACTGTTCTTTGCAGCACTGGGTTGTACATGCCAGGCTGCAGAGGCCTCTGGGGGAGGGCAGCAGGGTGGGAGCCTGCAGCAGGCAGTGCATAGCCTCTGCCCCATGTAGATGGGGGCACAGGTTCCCCTGCCACTCAAGAGTACACGCTGTGGCAGGGAGCAGCCCCCTCCATCCAAGCCCACAAAGGCAGACAGCAAGGTGGCGGGGGGAAGCCTGGCTCTGCTCTACGGCAGCAGCCGCCACCTCCTGGGGCAGGAGGCAGCTTGGAGCTCCCTCTGGCAGGGATGGATGGGGGAGCAGGAGTTGTGGGTAAAGGGCAAGGGCCACTACTAGGGCAGTGGGGAGTGAGGTGCCTTTTATTCTAAATAATGGATTTGGGTTTTTTTTTCCAGAGAATCTTAGATTTTTTAATCAGAAAAAAACAGGATTCCTGGTAAAATGCCAATGTATAACCTGCTGGGACACCGTGAAGTCAGCTTCATCATTAGAACCTGTTATTTCTGTCGTGAAAGAGTATAATTCCTTACTACAGAGAAGCCAGTCCTTTCTTTGGCCAGTAATTTTATGGTGAAAACCAGTGTTTCTGTGTGAAGTTTGACTAAAATTTGATTTCCGCAAATAATTATGAAAGTTAACTTACATTTGCACAAAGGTTCTGGAGAGCAAATACAAAACAACAAATGGAAAAACTGTCTTTTAGTTTTGTCAAAATAGTTTCAGTGTTTTCCCTTCAGTTTTTCACTGGTTTCAAAGAGATAGTTTTTTGTCCTGCTTTGGGAAGCACTTTTTTAACTTCCTCTATAGACTTTGAAATACAGACAGAAGTTTCTTTGTAGAAGTATCTCTCTCCTAACACCTTTACATGCCATGTGCTGCATCACTAGCTAGGTACAGACATTATGCTTATATTAGTATAAGTGACTATACACTGAACTATACTTGTAATGGAACAGAAGTTCAGTGCACATAGATAGGTTAAAAAATGGCAGAACCCAAGCTAAGATAGACCTGAATCGTTGTGGTATCAGACTTAATTAATTTAGTTAGATTGGTCTATCAAACTTATGTACCAGACCCCGTACTGACTCAAATTAGATCAGTATCCTCCAACATCCCAGGTGCCTTTCTGGCCTCCCATTAATCCCTTCTTGCAGGAAGGTGTGTTAGTAGCCAGTCCACATTTGGCTGCTCTAGCCAAGCGCCCAGCTAGCTCCCCTCAGGCTGTCACAGAGCTGAGTTAGCACAGTAGCTGACGCTGCTAGGGAAGGTGAGGAGGGGGTTGCTAGGCCGTGCCCAGCAGCCTGGTCCCGCTTCAAGGGGCTGCATCTGCTTGGAAAGGCATGGAGGTCCCTGGATGGGGATCCCCATGGTTCCGCAAAAGTTGTTATGTTCACCCCCAGTCCAACCTGGCCTGACTAGTGTCACATAGAGGGAAAGGATCACTTCCTTGGACCTGCTTGAGATGCATCTGTGCATACATGACAAAGTGTGGTTGGCCTTCCTGACTGCATCCTTACACTGTCAGCCCATGTTCATTTGGGCATCAATAATGACTCCAAGATCCTTTTCTGCCTCTGCCCTGATGAGAAGGGAGTTCCCCAGCATGTAGATATGCTGCTGGTTCTTCCTCCCCAGGTGCAGTACCCCGCACTTGTCAGTGTTGAAACCCATCATGTTCTCTCATCTGCCCACCCAGTAACCTGTCTAGGTCCGATTGCAGCCTATTCCTCCCTTCTAGCGTGCCCACTTCCTCCCACATCTTAGTGTCATCTGCAAATTTGAACAGGGTGCTTTTACCCCCTTGCCCAAGTCGTTGATGAAGATGTTGAACAGTGCAGGCCTGAGGATCAAGCCCTGAAGAACCCCACTTCCCACATTCCTCCAGGTCGAATAAGACCCGTCCACCACCACTTTCTGGGTGCGGCCCTCCAGCCAGTTAGTGACCCATTTGACTGTGTAGTTGTCAACACCACAGTCCCCTAGTTTTTTAATGAGAATGGGGTGAGAGACAGTGTCAAAGGCCTTCCTGAAGTCCAGAAAGACTACGTCCACTGCTACACCTGCATCTAAGGATTTTCTAACCTGGTCATAGAAGACCACCAGGTTGGTCTGACAGGACCTGCCTCTAATGAACCCATGCTGATTGCCCCTAAGCATAATCTCCCCTGTTGGCCATTGTGGACATGCACAAGGATAACTCTCACAAAAAGTTTACCCAGGATCAAGGTAAGACTAACTGGCCTATAGTTTCCTGGGTCCTCATTCCTCCCTTTTGTGAAAATGAGAACCACATTGGCCCTTTTTGCAGTCCTCTGGCATCATGCCGGAGTACCATGAGTGGTCATAAAGCTGTGCCAGGGTCCTGCAATGACCTCTGCTAATTCCCTCAGCACTCTGGGGTGGAGATCATCAGGACCAACTGATTTAAATATGTCAAGTCCCTCCAGAAGTTCCCTGACTAGTTCTTCACTGTCCCTAGGCCTGGGTGCACCTCCCTTGGGGCCTACAGGGGTCCCAGTGGGGGGGGGTGATCTGGTCCCTGCTCAGAAAAATGGAGGCAAAGAAATTGTTAAATAGGTTAGCTTTGTCATCTGGGGTGATGACCAGATTTCCTAGCATGTCTTGCAGAGGCCCCACATTACCCGGTACCTTCTTTTTGCCTCCTATATATTTAAAAAAGGACTTCTTGTTGTTCTTGATCCAGATAGCTACTCTCAGTTCCATCTCTGCCTTGGCCTTCCTGACTGTCTCCTTACAGGCCCGAGCAACTGAGGTATAGTCCTCCTTGGTGATGGCCCCTCCCTTCCATTGGGTGTACACCTCTTTTTTACCTAGGAAATGTTCCCATATGCTTTTGGTGAGCCATGGGGGCTTTTGCGCCCTCTTGCCCACTTCGATCAGTGTTGGGATTACCTCCCTTTGGGCTTGGAGGCTCATCTCCTTAAGGAACGACCACTCTTCTTGGACACTTGACTCCTCTCCCCTCCAGGACCACAGTACCTCCCCAACTATTCTCCTTACCTCATTGAAGTCTGCCCTCCTGAAGTCCATAGCTGCTGCCTTGCTGCAGGCCTTTGCCACTCTACGCTGGATGGTGAATTCCAGAAGGTGATGATCGCTGTTGCCCAGGTGGTCAAGCACCCGCAGACCCCTCACCAGGTCATCGCCCGTGGGCAGGACCAGGTCCAACAAGGCGTCTCCTCTGGTGGGGCTGTGGACCTACTGAGTTAAATGGAGGTCCTGTATCTCGGCTAGGAACCTATGTAAGCAGTCAGACCTGGCTGACTGCTCTTTCCAGGAGGTGCCTGGAAAGTTGAGGTCACCCATGATGACCATGTCCTTTGATCTAACTACCTCCATGAACTGACTTAAGAATTCCTGGTCTAGCTTTGCCCCTTGGTTGGGTGGTCTGTAGTAGACCTCCACCATTAAGTCCCTTTCCCCTTGACTTCCTTGTATTTTAAGCCAGAGCACTTCAGTGTGCCCCTCCTCTGACCCCGTGACACTTGTTGAAGATGTGTATTTCTCCTTGATGTAGAGTGCCACACCCCCACCTTTCCTCCCTGTCCTATCCCTCCTGTACAGCCTATAGCCCTTGATATTCATTGCCTACATGTGTTGGGTCCTACGTTGGGTCCCTTGTTTTGGTGAGCCCCATTATGTCTGGGTTGGTGTCCACTAGCACCGCTAGAACTCCTGCTTGTTCCTCATACTACAAGCATTTGCGTAGAGGCATTTGAGGCCTCCTGAAGAAGTGTGCACTGACCCCCTAATCTCAGTACTACCCAGGCCCCTGTTGCTTACCTGGGTATTTGTTCTGCTCATTGTCGGTCTAGGCTGAGATGTTCTTGTGGGTGACACTTTTCAGTTTTTAAGGAAGGAAAGAAGGATCTTGGTGCTGCATTTAAAATAAGCTACCCATGACATAAATAATCCACTCTCATCAGTCTTACCTTTTCTACAATATTGTAATAAGATGTTGAGAGGTCTGTCAAGTTATTTTTCAATGGCTGAGGTTGGTGGAAGTATAAATGTGATAAATCTGTGGGAAATCAATATAGATGATGTTCCTTCCTACAGTCATTCTGTATTCCCTCCGATAGTTTTGGCTTTCAGCATAGCCCCATCCTCTTCAGGTAAAACAGCATTATTAGGCTGTTCACTATACACTTTACCTTGGTAGTAACTGGTAAAAGCCTTGACATTTATAAATAAAAGTTATTTTCTCGGTTGGGAATGCAATACCTTTTTAATATAACATATATGGAGATACTTGAAGCTGGGAGGGAGGGTCTTCACTGTCTTCATCTCATAAAGCTCTCTGCAAGGAATGGAGGAAGGAAGGAGTGAGAGGAAAGCGGGGAGGAAATACTAAGCCAGGGGCATCAGAAACCTCTTCTCTTTCCCTTTATGTGAAAGATTGCTTGTGTTGATAGCCAGAGGCATAATATATATATATCTTTAAAGAATGAACAGATTATAGTAATACACCAAAATAGAAGTGATATACTAGATGTATATCTCATTCTTGCTAATAAACTATTACACTAGAACAAGTTGAGTATTATCTTAACAATCCAGAACTAAGCCCTAGTATATAAAAATTTGTATCTCACCAAAATATTTCTTAGTTCATATGGTTTTGTGAAACACAGAATTAGAAAATAAAATATGTTCTATTCCCACAGTGAAATTGCAGGAAGTTAAAGTAATATTACAACTGAAATTCAGGATAATGCATTATAATTCAGCTGTGAGTTTTCGCCCCATAATTTGATTCCTCTTGGCAATTAGGATTGCTCAGTACTTACTCCCTATTATTACTCTTAGTTGAAATAAATTAAACAGTACAGCAATATAAAAGATCGTCTTCATTGTTATAAATTTGGCATTTACATGAATATAACATTGTAAATTCCCCTTTCATCTGTTTTAAATTAGGTATAAATTCAAATTGTTCATTTTGATTGAGAGAGAGAGAGAACTGTAAATGAAAAAACTATGGACTATCAAAAGCCCATTGAAAGGCTGAACAAAGCACCCCTCATAGTTTGGAAAATAATTGAACCATTGCTGGCTTTTGATGACAAAGAGGGTGGAGAGAAACCTAGGCTAAAACAGCACTCACTAAATGTTCTGAAAAAAGTTTATATCAGGCAGGCAAGTTAACTAGTCATGGACTAGTGAAAGATCATCTTTTAGGAAGTATTCAAATACTCTGATGGCTGCTGCTAAAAGAACATGGGCCTCGGATATCAATTGCTGTTGAGTGTCTTTTCTTTATAAGAGGGGGAAGAATGTTAGATTTCTCATGCTCTTTATGGTTCAACAAGAATCATATAATTTTTAGTTTAATTTGTCAGGAAGATATTTGATCAGTTATTACTGTAGCAGGAAGCATAGACTCTAGATCCTTAACATATGTTCTTCTTTCACTGCTGTTTTTTTATCTAGAATGCAAACTATTATTTTTTTTTTGCCTTTAGTCCCTCCATAATTCATTAATAGGCTCCATGACTTATACAAAAACCACATAAAAGTACCAGAAAAACTTAGCCAGATGTTTTCAGAGCCATCAGTGTATATTTTGCATTATCTCCAATGTAAAATCTAATGAAGATAACAAGTACAGTACATTCAATCTTTTATACCTGCAAATGGAATTTGTTGTCTTGTCTGTGAAGCATGTAGTTACCACTGGTGCTAATTGAATGAAAGATATGAAGTCATTGGGAGATTTTGGAGTGCTCACAAGTGTATTCAGACTTGGGTTTATCCTATGGAAGATGAGAAGGCAAAAGACTTAAGTGTCTTCTGGAATCTTAATCTAATATAAATACCATGTTCTGAAAGATTTCAGTGGAGAGTTTTTTTGGCAAAACCCAAACAGAAAACAGCCTTAATTTGGGATTCTGAAGTAGATTTTCCATGACTATATTCCATTAAAAAAAACATGCATTAAAAAGCTGCAAATTCACTCACACTTTCTCCTCCCTCCAAAACCACAGAGCACTATGTTAAAAAAGGTCAAAGGTCATATTTTGCCCACACAGCCTGTCAACGCATCATCAGTCTTTTTTCCTGATCCCTAGCAGTCTCCAGTCCAATTTTCCCTCACCTCTGTTCCAGCTCCTGCCATCAGTTAGTTCTGTCATTCAGAGTAACTTTTTCTTTTCTCCCACACAAATGATTGCAGACAAAATTTCTGACCTCTACTCTTCTTCCCTCTCAGTCTTCTTGATCAATATTTGACCTCCACTCATGGCCTTCCTCCTCAAGCTACATGTCAAACTAAGCCTGTCAATTCACATTACATCCTTGCAAAACCTATTCCCTGACTGTACTGGTCTACCCACTAAATCCATCCTCTGCTCTTTCAGTACCACTAATCAATCAGGTGATTCTTTAGCCACCTTGATCAATTTGCTGTTTGGAGACTCACCCTAGATGAACTCATTCTTCCCTTGGCAGCCAACTCCTGTCCTTTTATCCTGACACTTTTCCTCATCTTAGGTGATTAACCTTCAGCCTCTAGAGTCAATTGATCCAGGTGACCTTCTGCATTCCTCTAGGTAATTGATCTTCTGACTCGCCCCAGTATTTCTCTTTCAGTCAGTTGCAAGCTGTCTCTCTCCCAGTCAGCTGTTTTCTGTTTTCTCTGGAACTTCCTGTTCATTTCTAGTTTCCCTTTACTTTTCCTCCTGTTCATTCTCTCTGGCTGCATAGACTAGCTGTGTTGGAAAAGGAACCTTTCTATATCAGGTATCTGCTCTTTTAGAGGGTCTTGCATCTGCGCAACTGTGGAAAAGTAAGTAAATTGCAGGGGAAAGGCCAGAGTGACCCATTCCATGAATCAGTCTCCCTCCTTTATGATTAGTGTGGTAGACAGTGTTTTGCCCCCTTCCCCTGTCCCTCAAGGGCTCTACTGCTGTAGCACTCAAGCGATTGCTCAGCTTGTTCCAGGTTCACACAGAGAAGTTACAGGGGAAGAAAATGGTTTTTTTTTGGTTTGGTAGAAAGGAGTTTTGGTAGGAGTTATACCTTTCTTGCTCTTAGCGTGCGTGATAAAAGGAAGCCATAATTTCTAGTTACAAACTTTTTCACAAAACAGATGTTTCAGCATTTTGTACCTCACATCTTGCAAAAGCACCATTATAGGAAATAGCAAACCCAAGATAACAGAAAACAGTTACACATTTGGAAAACTTAAAATGCAGTGGGATTCATACCTCTAGTATAAATGTTCTAGATACTTAATTTTGTATACAACTTTTACTAATAAGAGTTAAGGCTTTGTTTTGGAATTGCATGATTTGGGAACTAAAATGCATCATTCAAAATGAAATAATTCAAAAGCGAGATTTCTGCACTTCCCTGCTTGCCATATAACACCAACAGGAAAGGAATCCTGCCACAACAAAGAGTAACCCACAAAGACACTCTCATGGACCCAGAGGGAAAGATTTCCATTTTCAGCTTCCTCTGTGCAAAAATGAAGTTTATTTTTTTACCTATGGGGACTTTTTACCATCTTTAATTTTCCCTGACCCTGCTGAAGAGCATGTGAGGCAAAAAGCTTACATAATTTTTTTTTCAATTTCCTAGTTGGTCTAATAAAAGGTATCATCTCTGAGCCAAGAGTTCTAGGTTTTTGCATTTCTGTAATTCAAAATGAGGAATATTTAAGTGGTGTGGGTGGGTTACAGAAGCAGGAGTTTCTTGAGGGAGGAATATGAAGTGCTTCCAATTTGTTATGTCAAAAGCATTTTCTTTTTGTTTCTCTAAAAATATGTTTTTTAGAGACCTACTTTGGATGTGAAAGCAGACAAAGTTGTAATTACTCCTTCTCAATAGTCTGTTATTGTTTCATGGTAGAAAATGGTTACTGTTTTACATGAGATCATTGTTTTGATGTACTGTTAAAATACGTCTCTAAATCCTTCTGACATAACTTCTGCATTTTCACTGAACCTTATTCCTTGACTAGAAATGAAGAGAATCGCTACAATATTTGCTGTTTCTCCTGTGACTGCTTCATCTACTCAGTTGCATGCCTACCCAGTTTTCCTGTTTAACATAGTTCCAGACTGAGAAATATATTTTCGCACTGAATAAAACACAGTAAGTTGTCATTCTGATAGTTAACACAACAAATCATGAAAATCTAGATGCTCCAATGTCCTCAACTAATATTGGCAATGAAATATTGTCTATATGGTCTATACTTGGCATTGCCTTCAAAGTCCTTTAGCAGATCTCCAGCAATCCTCACTGACATTCCCCTTGCATCACTGTTATATAATGGGCACTAAAGTCTGAAGTAACCCTTTGAAGCACTGCTTTGAACTAAGTCAGTCAAAGCTATGTCCTTTCCAAAAGTATTGATGCTATGCTCTTGCTGCATGTTACCTGCCAAATCATCATGACCCAGAAGAGTTTATTACAGGACACGGGAAGTTTCAGAAATGCTTTCCCAGTTCATTTGTGGTGGATATGTTACTCCTTTCATCTCAAATGAGTCAAGTTGTGGTTATTTTAGAATATGCTATGGAATTGTGTTTTAGTTTGGTATGAGGTTAGTTTACTTAGCTCAGCTATCTTGATAGCTACTATATTCTTAGTATGCAGCTAGCATCTTCTGTTTCTTCTTTTTAACCAGACAGTAAGGGGAAATTGAATAGGAAAAGATACCTTCATTGCCTTTTACCTTGTAAAGTGAGCAGAAAGTTGTATAGGAAAATAGGATATATTCCTTATTGGTTTCACATAAGAAATAGAAAGCTTTCTTTCTCTCATTGGACTTCTGTAAATTAGGTCCCCTATACACATTATGTGTATTATTCAATTGCCTGGTTAATTGTACAATTAATTTAGACTGGCTCTGCATACAAATGAACTATTAAGCCTTAAAAAGGTTCAACCAGCTATAAATTTAGAATTGGAAAATCTGTAATAACTTTATTGCTGATTTCTGTCCAACTTTAATTTGCACGTTTAGCCTGTGCCCTCAAGGTTGGGAGTCCTGACAGCTGATAGGGCTCTAAGCTGCAGGGGCACCCCATGCACTCCTGTGGCTGGGAGATCAGTTGAGACTGCATTGAGCACCCCTGTGACTGGGATACCCCATCAGCTACAGTATTACAGTTTTGGGGGTGCCTGTAGTACCCCCATGGCTGAGTCATTGTCTCAGTTGTGGTCTCACAGGCATGGGGTGGGGGATGGTACACAAAGTATCCTGAAGCTGGGACATCACATCAACTGTGGTCTGCCTGCTGTGGGGACCTGTTGAGTGCTCCCTGGCTGGGAGACCCATTAGCTGAGGGGCTCCCAGCTACTGTTTCTTGCCCATGGAAGGAGAGCCTGAAATTGGGCTTTCTCTGAACTGCCAATAAGGTTATGATGGGACCTTATTCACAATGCCATGATCATGCTTCCTGTCATGCACAAAGCACAACAGGATGATTGCGCATCAGATCCCATCGCGCTTTTCCCTACACATGTGGAGGAGGCCCTTACAGCGATATAAATATATATACATATTTATAAATATGGGACAGTTTATTGAAGAAGCTAGGTACTACAGACTATATAAAACATGATTTTAACTCTAATACCATTCAGTTAATTCTCTGTATGTGCATTTAAATTATAGTCAGGTACTCAAAACAGCATCTACTATGGAGTAAATGACAAGTTTTTTTATTTGTTTGAGAGTTACAAGGCTTGCAAACTTGGCTGTTTATGTAAACAATGGAGCCCTCATGCCGATGTTACATTGTAGGTAAAGTCTGAGACTTTCAAAGCTACCAGTTATTAGCATGTACTTCAGTTTGACAGCCTGACCCAGCACCTGTAAAATGTACATGCTGTGAAAGCTTGGTGTTTGACACTGTAAATTATAAATGAAGAGCTAGTGGAAAAAGTGACAAACTGGCTCAGTAAAAGAGGATTACAAAGCTGAAAAACATTAAGTTGACTGGCTATGTGAATATTTAATCAAAGGAGATAGGAAACATTTTTCATCATGAAAATAAACCTAAGTATATTTTGTATCTGCTCTTGGATCTATTTGTTATGATTGCAACAACCATTATAAGTATTAGATTATACTTGATTTGGGTATGCTTCTGAGGCACTGCACTAAAAACATTGTTAAACTAAATATTTAACCTGGTCCACTTTCAATCTAAGTTTGCATCAAATGTTATTATATTATGTATGTTTTCTTTTTACCTTTACCTTCCTTCCATGTAACTTATTTATATTCTCAGAAATTCCTTCCTATTACATGTTTGTTTTTCTCTTTTCTTAGAATACAGTAATAAGACTACTATTCTTTAGCTTATCAAGGATTTCAGTTATTTTAAAATGTCTCTTCCCCTTAAACAAGAGAGAGATGCCATTTGGATGAAAATGGATCATTTTACTATATGATTTCTGAAAACTGAAATTCCTTCGTCCAGTAGATGAATGTTGTCCAGTAGCTCTGTTGCTGGTTTGTGCTAGCTACTAATACTAGTATAATTATTTTCAAGCTAGCCACAACCCCTCTCAATATCAAGGAGAACACGTGTGTAAATAATGTCCTTTTTAGTTTTGCAAACACTGTACATATAGGCTAACTACAGACAGTCAGAAAGCCCAAGGCAGAATTGATTCAATCTTTGCAGGTTTATCTAAGCTGCATAGATTGAACTGATAAGGAATTGAACTGACATTCCATTTTCGATTGGAAGAGGCAGGTGGAGTCACTGACCCAGGCCAGAAGGCAGGGGTGCTAGAGCACACCTCCCAGCCTGCCCCCCAGGAGTAAAGTGCTGCCCTCCAGTGCTGGTCCAGCAAGCTGGGCATCTGGGCACAGCCGGACTTCTGCACCTCTCCCCAGGCTGGCTTCAGAGCGGGGTAAAGGTAATTCCCCCTCTGCAGGGCTTGGCTGACGTGAGCCACTGTGCATTGAGGAGAGGGAAAAAGCAGTCCCCCTGTCATGGGGCTAGTCCCTGAGTCTGGCATGTACCCACATGGGGGGTGCCTTCCATTGGGGATCCCCCAAGCCCTTGTCTGGCCAGCTGTAGGGGAGGACTGATTGCCTCCTCCTGCCCTCTTTCCCCCCCACCCCGAGTAGTGCGAGTCACTGATGCACAGAGAAGAGTGGGGAATGAAGCCCCTCACCCCAGTCTTAGTCCCCTGAGTTTTGGGTCTCCCAAGCTGGGTGGGGAGGGAGGCAGGTCCTATGTGCCTGCCTGGCCAGCAACTGGCAAGATGAACTGGGCAGCCCTGGAGGCTTGTGTCAGGTGACAGGAACTGATTCTTCTTTCTGTGGAAATGGCCCAGCCAGGTGAGGAGGAGAAAGCCTTCCAGGGCCCATACTCTCCCATCTGAGAAGACCTCAGCTTGTGGGACTGAAAGTGGGACAGGGGGCTTCTTTCCCCACTCCACCCTGCATATCAGTGACTTGTGCCAGCCTAGCCTCATGGTGGAGAAGGGGGAAATCACTGCCCACAGCTGGGCAGACCAGGGCTGAATGGATCGTGGTCAGGAGAAGCCCCACAAAGGCTAGGGATTTGCCACGTGGGTAGATGCCAGGCTCAGGGGCCAGCATTGAGCAGGGACTCCTTTCTGCTTCCTAAGGGCAGATCAGAGACCCACATGGCCTGTCCTGGGATGGGGAGAAGCAACCCTTGCAGATCAGGGCTAGGGAGCTGGGGGCTCTGTCCCCCCTCCCCCGCCCACTGCCCCACAGTGCTGATAGGCACAAGGAGGATCAGGCTGGGTAGCAGAGGTATTGCTGCCTTAGCTCCATGACAGCCATGGGGTGTGGCTGGCCCAGCCCAGGCTCAGTTGGAGCAGACAGCACAGCCAAAGCTAGCCTGCCCTGTGAGGGGGACTGGTTGGTGGAGGCGAGGGGGAGGGTCCCATGCATCCTGGGATGCTGAGGGACTGAGACATAACTTGAGTGCGCAAGGGATCTGGGACACAATTCTGTAGATCAGTTTAACCTAAATCAAGTCTGCTACTACATCCATCCAGGTCTACCTTAAATTGGGTCCGGCCATTTTGAAACTGATTTATATGTCCTGAGCTTCTGTTCTGTTACAGATTGAAATCAGTTTCTGATCACTTATACCGGTTTGTGTGTAACTTTTGTTCCTAGCCATAGTGTTTAATATCAAAACACTACAGTCTTTAGTATGGTAAGCTTTCTGCTTATTTATAAAGGTACTGGCTAACCTTTTCAATTAAGTATATGGCCAATTATCTTTATAAATGAATATATGCAACGGAATTATGTGAAACAACAAAAATAACTGGGGATTGAGACAACAAATATTAAATGAATTCTGTGAATGGTAGATTCATACACTTTTCTTTGGTTCCTTTGGGTAGCCCTCCTGCTACAGAAGATAATTCTACTTCTCTAATAAGCATGAAGTTGTTATCTATTTTTCTTGTGTAAGTTTTATATATTAAAAGTCAGTGGAATTTGGAAAATATTTCTCAAGTACATGAAAGGATTACAGGAGTCTCACTATAATGAATGAAGAGGTGATTTATACCCTGAGAAATGACTAGTTGTTGTTGTTGTCTTGTTTTGTTTAGTTTCTGGCTAGATAAAATTTCAAATAGTTTAGTCCTTGACTGCATTCTGTATGGCATTTAGATTTCATAGACATTAGGGCTGGAAGAGACCCCAGAAGATTATCGAGTCCAGCCCCCTGCCCAAAGGGCAGGAAGTCAGCTGGGGTCATAGGATCCCAGCAAGATGAGCATCCAGTTTGCTCTTGAAGGTGTTCAATGTA